>OY728136.1:1258291826-1259541826 GCA_963277665.1 Viscum album | reverse complement strand
ACTTAACCTATGCTTTTTAATATCTCATACATTTGGACATAAATTCCTTCACCACTTTATTCTTTGGGTAGGGAATTGTAAGAGCTCTACTCCTATTAATTCCCTTATTTTATTCTCCCATCACCCCCAATAAAATTTTATTGAGAGATAATATGCCTTAATTTTAGAGACATTGTGTATTCTAGTTATTAATTACATTCTACTTAAAACCTAAAGCTGATATCAGATGAAGAGTCATCAAAAAATAAAAAACATGGTTTTCAATTAATTTTCCCTAAATGTTTCAGTGTATTAATATAATTTATTATTTTCCTGCATTCATTAAATTTCCACGCATTATCTTAAAATAATATTTAATTTAAATATTAATTAAACCATGTAATGATAACCCGTTAGAGACATGATATATCATCAGAGGATGTGTAACTCATATATCTCCACCTCATGGGTTGTGATGAATTGATTTTCCATATTTATATAATTTAATAAATAACCAACCACATTCTATGTGGGTTATACTATCTTTAAATCAGTATTTTTTTGAATTATAAAATAAAATGTCTAATTAAATGAAATGCATTTTTGTAGAAAGGAAATGTTAGATTATATAATATGATAAATAATTACATACCACGCCATACACTTTATATAATGACCCATTCTTTACAAACATTGTTAATAATTCAAAATTGAAGAACACTTATTACAATATATAACAAAACCATGAAATTATCGTATAGGTATAGTGTCATTAGAAACTGGGAAACATAAACAACTGGTTCATAAGTCATCTACAATATATCCTTTTTATTTTATCATATCTAGAGTCCCTTTTGGAATATCTTACTTAATACCCTTCTTCCTGACCTAGGAAAAAACATACAAAAGGGTGAGCTCAAATGCTCAGTAAGGGTAATCAAAATAAATATCAATCACATCATATTCATAATAACATAACATTTTGGAAATATTAACCTACAAAAGGGATCATAATTTCATAACATGGGATAAATCATATTAGTGTAATGTAATCCCAATAATCATAACATTAAACATGATACTTTTTGGCATACACACATGATCATAGAGAATCAATTCTTAGTAGTTAAGACTCATTTCCAAGACTATCTTAGCAGACAAAGTCCATTTCTGAACTGTGTTCACTCCTCGTTTTAGTCCTGTTTCACTAAACCGGATTAACCTGTCATTCTAGGCATGTATATCTCATGAGATATAAATCTTTACCCAATGCATTGGAGGGAGATATAGGTCCCACCCATCTTGAAATGAGACAATTCTTACGTGTCCCACAAGATCATAAATCATATATCATAGCATAACCCATGTAATAAAAATGGGATTCTTATTAATCATGCCATCATAACATAATACATATAAGATAAAAGGACATCATAAAAATAATTCCATCATAACATAATCAAATCTATGTAAAAATATGGATAGAAAAAGAACGATATACTATTTTTTATGGAAAATAGTTTTGATAAAATACATGAACTTCATTTTTGGGAAAAATATCCTTTCTACTTCAAAAACATTTTTCCTTTCATAAAATGTCATAAAATTTTAAACTAAAATAAGTTGATTAAAAATAAACAAGAAAACTTGTAAAGTAAGCTTCATGGAAATAATGATTTATTAAATAATAATATCCATTCATGTCATATAAGTTAAAAACATTTTTCTCATACTTTGGCTGGAAAAGTCAAAAACTACCTCATACTAAAAATAGAAAAAAATTCCTTTCATGTCTTTTACTATTAACTCACTGAAGGGTAAAACTGGATTTAAAATTTTTTAGAAGGATAGAAAAAATCTTACATATCTAAGAAACACAGATGTGGATGATAAATATTCCCCAGTAAATTCTGGAGTCTTAACAATCTCGGATAAAAATGAGATTGTGAGATTTTCCCGTCCCTTAGGTACGATTTTCTTTGAACGTGTCTGAACCTCCTATATAATGATTTAAATAATGTTTTTGACTTATTCCATAATCGTACTCATTGTTATGATGTCATATATGGTCATATTCTTAGCTTTTTATTAGTAATATTTCATCGCTACTTGTTATTCAAATGTTTATTTCTTTTTGTTCTTATGTGTGTTTTGTCAAATAAATTCTTATTCTCCTTTTTAGGTTACATATAACTCATTGACATAAAGTTATTAGTGTAATATATATCATATGTATTCATTTAATTCATTTATATAATCATAATGCGTTTAAGATCATGTAGAATGAGTCGCATCACATCGTGGAGACGGTAGGCCTTACGTACGCACGAGTGATGATATAATTCCCATGATCGTGAAATTGTATTGAAGTTTAAGTATACTATTTCAGAATAAATAACACTTTACAATAATCATATATAGTTATTCTTTACACCATTATACCCATACAAGTATGTTGGTGGTGGAAAACATATTACACCATGGCGTGGAGATGGTATTCCGTACGTACGCACGGTCGGTAATTTAGTTTTCCGTAGGATGGATAGAAGGTGAAATAGGTTTGTTTCATATTTATAATAACATATTGGTATATTAGTGACATTTATGTTATTACTTCATAATGAAGCAACTAATGAAGAATAATTAGAAGAAGAAATATAGTTGAAAGAATCTGTAACAGACATTACCTCTTCTTTGATGTGCCTCTTCTTAACCTCATCTTAGGTCACTAAAGATGGTATTTGAGGAAGACCAGGACCTCTAGGATGTTTCTAGGGAATTGGAGAAGAGAAATTGATAGGGTTTGTCCGGGCCTAAAGGCTCAAGGTGGTGTGAGAAGGAGAGGGAGGAGGTGCCCTTTTATAACGGAGGAGAGGGGAACCTTAGGAAAAACTTAAAATATTATTTTATAAGAAAGTCATATTCGGTCATTAGTAGCTCCAAATTGATTTCTTTCAAATATATGGTGGGAATGGGTCTAAATACTCTTATCCAATAAATTTGAGACAAGATTAGGTTACTATATAAACATTATCTTTTAGATTTAACTCTTAGTTAAATAATTTAACTTTTACCGTGTCTTCTTGTTGTCTTACACTATATCATTACTAAACTTACTATAACAAGACAAACGAACCCCATGTGGTTCATTATTAATATATATATATATAGTTATCTAATTCATTTATCTGAAACTTAGATTTTTAGGAATAAAATAACAATTAATAATATAACATTTGTTTTAAATACTACTTTATGTCAATTTTGACACTATTTGGAAATTGATTTTTGTGAAAATTATAACAGCATTATTAGTTCGAAAAAAGTTCATTAAATAAAAACTAATATGTCATATTAAATAATAAAATTTGATTAATTCTTAAAAAGTCTAAAATTTCATTTATTTGGGTATTTATAATATCAATTATGCTAATATTTCCTTAAGAAGATAATTACTACATCATCATTATGTCATAAATAAATTAAATTATTTAAAGTCTAAATATTATAAATAAAATCCCATTATGTATGAAAAATTATTAGCTTTCTAATGAAAATTTATAGTCTAATTTTTCTTATTTATAAACCTATATTAAAAATGTTTTAGTTATTAAACATTTATTTTAACTATTTTGTCTCTTCTTTAAATAAAATAATATTAAATGTCCTAATCTAATACAAGTGGACATAAATGGTCATATTTTATTCTAAGGTTGATTCTGGTCAAATTAAACTTATCCAATAGAATTAGGACATGTGTTAGGGTAATAATAATATCATTTTTACCCTTAATTACCCAATTTACTTTTAACAGTGGTAAATAAAATCAAAAAAATACTATTCACAAAAAATTATTTTTTTCTTATGGAACCACATTTTACTCCTTGATATTAACTGTTCCTCTCAGATTTTCAAAATTCCACTCTCAGAAGCTGTAAAATTATGTTTTATGTAAATTTTCAAATTCTCCTAGGATGTGGGTAAAAGATGGTGATAAGTTCAATAAAATTATCAAATATCTAAAATTATTATAAAATGACTTCAATGAATTACATCGATCTTATATAGGTATTATATATCAATTTTTACCAAAAATAAATTAAAATAAAATAAATATTTATTTAAATAAAAAATCGATTTTTAAATAGTAACCTAGTGTTTTCACTATTCATCAAAAATTGAATGTTTTCAGAAAAATAAAAAAAATTCACCCTAGGAATATTTCGATATTCCAAATCCAAAAATGAAGTCCGTTTTGAAAGATAAAATTTATAAAATTTCAAAAATTTAAAAAATTGGGTATTACTATTCATAACAGCTTGTTTTTATATTATTTTAATAACATATAGTTGATTAGTGAAACTCAATATTGCGTATAATGCAAGATATCGAGGAAGGTTGCTCTCGCATGTAATCCAATCCAAGATAGTGTTGTGTGTAGTGAAATATTATTTTATATAACATAATACATAAAAACAAAATATTTCTCATAAAATCTCGAGTGTTACATTATACCCCCTTAAAATGAATTTCTCCCTTGAAATTCATCACATCGTAACAAACAGATGAGGATCCTCTCTCTCATCATATCCTCAAGCTCCCGTGTATCTTATTCTAATTGGTGGTTCCTCCAAAAAACTTTCACCAAGTGAGTGGTCTTGTTCCATAGAACGTTTTCACTACGATCCAGAATCTCTATCAATTGTTCTTCATAAGAATTATCATGCTCCAGTGGTACAACTTCTGAGCTTAGTACATGTGAAGGATCGGGTATGAACTTTCTCAAGAGACATACATGGAACACATCGTGAAATTGAGAGAGATTCGGTGGAAGTTCCAATCGGTAAGATACCATCCCAACATGATCTAGTATTTCGAAAGGACCGATATACTAAGGTCTCAGCTTTCCCTTCATTCCTAATCTCATTACTCTCTTCCAGGGAGATGTTCATAAGAACACTTTATCACCCACTTCAAACTCTAGGCCTTTTCTTATGTTGTCGGCAAAACTTTTTTGTCTAATCTGAGCTTCTCTAATGTGTTGTTGAATAGATCAGACCTTTTCTTCCATCTCATCATCAAGATAAGGTCCTAATAGATTTCTATCGCCAACATCATCCCAGCAAGTTGGAGTTCGACATTTATTTCCATAGAGAGATTCGTAAAGAGCCATATAAATACTGGAGTGAAAGCTATTATTATATGAAAATTCCACCAAAGGTATGTATTGATCCCAACAACCTTTGAAATCCATAGAATAAGCTCTTAACATATCTTCAAGAGTTTGAATTGTTCTCTCAGACTGACCGTCTGTCTAAGGATGATAAACAGTGCTGAAACTCAACTATGTATCTAAAATATGCTGAAGACTTCGACAAATCTTCAAGGTAATCCTCAAATCCCGATAAGATAAACTGGAACGTGGTACTCCGTGCAATCTTACAACTTCCTTTACATATATCATGGAAAGAATATCCAGAGAGAAATAGTCTCTAATAGCAATGAAGTGTGCCAACTTTTAATGATGATCAAAAATAACCTAGATTTCATTATTGCCTTTGGATGTTTTAGAAAGTCCAGTGAAAAAGTCCAAATTGATGTTTTCCCATTTCCATTCTAGTATGGGTAATGGTTGTAACATCCCCTTAGACTTCTGTCTCTCAGCTTTAACTTACTGACAATCCAAGCATCAAGAGACATATTCAGCAACATCTCTTTTCAGTCCATCCCACCAAAATTACTCTTTCTGGACCCTATACATATTTGTACTTCCAGGATAAATAGATAATGAAGAACTATGAGCCTAATCCAGTAGCTCCGTCTTTAATTCTGGGATGTCAGGACCACAAACCCAATTCATGAACCTTATTATCTCATGACAATCAATGTTGAATTCAGGAACATTTCTAACCTTCTTTTGTAACTCTACATCTTCTTCTTGTGCCTCTTTAATCTTCACATGTATAGATGGTTGAACATTCAATTGAGAAAGATAAGATTTTCCACATCTATTATAATTCCCAGATCCATCCTTTTTAAATCCATAAATATTGGATCTTTTGGGATCCTCATCATGGATAAGGTAGCATGGTCTAGTCGACTTAATGCATCTGCCACCATGTTTTCTTTCCTAGGGTGGTATTGAATTGAGTAGTCGTAATCCTTAATCAGCTCCAACCATATTCTTTTGTGCATATTCAGCCCATTTTTGTGAAAATATACTTTAAAATTTTATGATTAGTATAAATATCACAACTTTCTCTATAAAGATAATGCCTCCTAATATTTAATGCAATGATTATCGCAGGTAACTCCAAATCATTAGTTGGATAATTTTTCTCATGAATTTTCAACTGTCGTGAGGCATAAGCTATCATCATATCATTTTTCATAAGAAAACACCCCAATCCCTTCTTGGATGCATCACTATAGATCACAAACCTTTCACCACAACAAGGTAGTGTGAGCACAGGTGCACTGGATACCTTTCTTTTTGACTCCTTAATTCTCTTCACACACCTCCGTCCAAATGAACGTAACTCCTTTTCGAGTCAACCTGGTGAGTGGATTAGATAATCATGAAAAATAATTCACAAAATGTCGATAATATTCAGCCAAACCAAGAACACTTTGGATCTCAGTTACTATTGTTGGTCTCGACCATCTTTCGATAACCATTTTTTTGCTGGATCCATAGACTTCCCCTCTTTTGAGATTTTGTGACCCATAAATGAATCTTTTTGAAGCCAAAATTTACACATGGAAAATTTGGCATAAAGCTTCTCCTTTGATAGGGTCTTTAATAAAATTCTCAAGTGATCTTCATGATCTTCCTTGATCTTTGATTAGACGAGAATATCGTCTAGAAAGACTACCACAAACTGATCAAGATAGTCTCTAATGACTCTATTCATCAGATCCTGAAAGATAACAGGGGCATTAGTAAGATCAGATGTCATCACTATAAATTCATAGTCTCCATACCATGTACGAAAAGATTTATTTGGTATATCCTCCCCTTTTACACTTAATTGATGATACCCTGAACGAAGATCAATCTTGGAAAAGTATTGAGCTCCGCGTTGTTGGTTAAATAAGTCATCAATGTGTGTGAGAGGATATTTGTTCTTGATAGTGATCTTGTTAAGTTCTTGATAATCAATGCAATGTTTCATTGATCCATATTTCTTCTTTACAAATAGAACAACTTCTCCCCAAGTTGATGCACTAGGGCGTATGAATCCATTATCAATATTGTCTAGGGGTTGCTTCATCAATTCCTGCAACTCAATTGGGGCCATTCTATATAGTGTCTTTGAAATAGGCAAAGAACCCTGTATGAGTTCTATTAAAAACTCAACTTTTTGATTTGGTGGATGACCAGAAAATTCCTCCTGAAAGACATCATCAAACTCCCATACAATGGGTATATTCGTAATCATGAGTTTTTCTCCAACCATTTGAGATAAATAAACTTTATTTATTTGAATAATGCCCCATAAGATGGAAGAAATTTCCACTGGAAGGTTATATTCATCCTTGAAAAGATAGATGATAGTAGATTGATCGGGAATATTAAATGTGATTTCCCTTCTTTGGCAATTGATATGAGCTCCGTATAAAGAAATCCAATCCATGCCAAGAATCACATCAAATTCCACTATAGGAAGGATCACAAGATTTGCAGGATGCACCTTTCCACAAACCTCAATCGGTGAAGAATTATAATCTTTTATACAACTATTGTGCCATTAGGGGTTGTCATAGCTAACTCAATATCTAACTACTGAGGTAATATGGAGATACCCTTAAAAAATTCATCAGAAATAATAGAGTGGGTGGATCCAGAATCAAATAAAAAAATTTGATACTTTAGAGTGGATGGTGTGTGTTTCTTTGATCACTTAATTATCGTACTCCACATCACTGATAGAAATTGCATGTGACTTTCCTTTGTCTTTATCCTTAAGATCTTATTGATGTCGATCATCATCAACAACCCTTGGATTAGGGCATTGATTAACATGATTCCCTATTTCCTTGCACTTGTAACATTGAAGTGCAGGAGGTGCATTCTGTGTATCCTTTTCTTTGTTCACATCACTAGACATATTATTGCCATCTTTTCGGAATTCAAATGCCTGAGGACCTTCCTTTCCACAATTGAAACATTTACTTGTCCCTTTAAGACAACTTCCTCCATGTTTCCTTCCACACATTGAGCATAAGGAAAAACTCATCTTCTTTTCAGTGTGGTCTTTATATTTCCATTTGAATTCCATTTTCCTCTTCTTATCAAATGAATATGACTGATGGGTTAGTCCAATCTCCATCTCAACCTTGAGAGCACATCGAACGATTTCCTCATAGCTATCGAAGTCCCTTATGGCTACCTCCCTTCGAATATTTGGGTTTAAGACACTAAAGAATCGATCAATCTTACTCTCAGGTTGGATAATAATTCCAGAAGTGTACCTTGCATGTTTTATAAAATTTTCATCATAGGTACCAATAGATTCATCATCCTTTTGCTTCAGTTCAAGAAACTCCTTATCCATTTTTGTTTGAAGAATGCAAGGGAAGTACTTATTGAAAAATAAGTTCTTTAACTAGTCCCATTCCATGGAATCAATTTCATCTCTTGGCCTTGTATTCTTGATAAGATTCCACAATTGATCAACTTCACCTTCCAAACAATATACTGCTATGATGACTTTATCATGTTCAGAACATTAAAGAACTGAAAATATCTTTTCAGTGGTCCTGATCCATTTTTCTGCCACCAATGGATCAGTAGACTCATTGAATGAAGGTGGACGCTGCCTCATGAAGGATTCAACATAATTTTGCTCCTTACTTTTCTTATATGGAAGTCCCGCATGATTCATAGCTTGAGAAAGTTGTGTGAACATGGCTACAAGATTTTTCATTCTAGATACCATAACGTTCGGTTTCTTAGGGGGACAATCATTGAATTTCCCATTGCATTCAACATTAACATGGTTCTTTCAGGTTCCAGCCATTGACTAAAACAAATAAGAATAGTGTGAGAAACAATAATCATAATAAGAAAACCACATAATCAGTAATAAAATTTCACACATTAGGTCTTATTATAGGTTATTCATGTCCATTTCTAAAACACTATGATTTTGTTTTATGCTTAGAATTATCCTTAGGGTTCTTACTAAGGATTTCACATCCTCGTTTCCAAAGGTTGACTATACCGTTACTCTGATACCAACTATAATGACCCATGCATTACATACATTGTTAATAATTAAAAATTAAATCACATTTATTACAACATATAACAATACCATGAAAGGACCATATATGTATTATGTCTTTAGAAACTGGGAAACATAAACAACTGGTTCTTAAGTCATCTACATTGTCTGCCTTTTATTTTATCATATCTAGAGTCCTTTTTGGAATATCTTACGTAATACCCTTCTTCCTGACCTAGGGAAAATAAAACATACAAAAGGGTGAGCTCAAATGCTCAGTAAGGGTAAACAAAAGAAATATTAATCACATCATATTCATAATAACATAACATTTTGGAAATCTTAACCTGCAAAAGAGATCATAATTACATAACAAGGGATAAATCATAGTAGTGAAATGTAATTCCAATAATCATAGCATAAAACATGAAACTTTGTTTCATACACACATTATCATAGCGAATCATTTCTTAGTATTCAAGACTCATTTCCATGACTATCTTAGTGGACAATTTCCATTTCGGAACTGAGTTCACTCCTCGTTTCAGTCTTGTTTCACTGAACTAGATTAACCTGTCGTTCTAGCCATGTATATCTCATGAGATATAAATCTTTACCCAATGCATAGAGGGAGATATAGGTCCCACCCATTTCATAATGATACCATTATTATGTGTGCCACAAGTTCATAAATCATACATCATATCATAACCCATGTAATAAAAATGGGATTTTTAAACATCATTCCATCATAACATAATACATATAAGATAAAATGACATCATAAAAATAATTCCATCATAACATAATCAAATCAATGTAAAAATAGGGATAGAAACAAAAACATGTATTATCTTAGATGGAAAATAATTTTGATAAAACACTTGAACTTCATTCTTGAGGAAAATATCCTTTCTACTTCAAAAACATTTTTCTTTTCTTAAAATGTCATACAATTTTAAACTAAAACAAGTTGATTAAAAATAAACTTGAAAACTTGTAAATTATTATTCATGAAAATAATGTTTTATGAAATCGTAAAATCCATTCATGCCATATAAGTTATAAAAATCTATTTCTCGTACTTTGGTCGGAGAAGTCAAAAAGTAGCTCGTACTAAAAACCACAACAAATTCTTTTCATATCTTTTACTAAAAACTCATCGAAGGGTAAAATTGGATTTTAAAAATTGTAGTATTATAGAAATACTATTACATATTCAGGAAACATGTATGTGGATGATAAATATTCCCCAGCAAATTTTGAAGTATAAACAATCTCGGATAAAAATGAGATTGCTAGATTTTCCTTTACCTTATGTCTGATTTTCGTTTTACATGTCTGAACCTCCTGTATAATGATTTAATAAATGTTATTGACTTATTCCAGAATATTAATCATTGTTATGATATCATATATGTTCATATTATTAGCTACTTATTAGTAATATTTCATTTCTACTTGTTATTCAGATGTTTATTTATTTTTGTACTTATGCCTATTTTGTCGAATAAATTCATATTATTCTTTTAATTTTATAGATAACTCATTTACTGAATGGTATTAGTGTGATATATATCATATTTATTCATTCAATTCATTTATATAATCATTACGCATTGAAGATCATGAAGAACGAGTCGCATCACATCATGGAGACAGTATGCCGTACGTACGCACGAGCGATGATATCGTTCCCAAGATCGTGGAATTGTATTGAAGTGTATGTATACTATTTCAGAATCAATATCACTTTACAATAATCATATATATTTATTCTTTACACTATTATACCATTCCATGTATGCTGGTGGTGGAAAACAAATTACACCACGCCGTGGAGACTGTATTCCGTACGTACGCACACACGATGATTTCGTTTTCCGTAGGATGGATTGAAGGTGAAATAGGGATGTTTCATATTTATAATAACATATCATTATGTGAGTGATATTGAGGTTATTACGTCATAATGAACCAAATAAAGAATATGTCACGACCCAACCCTACCCGGGCTCGAGCTGCAACTACTCCAAGCCCGCCTCCATAGGCCAGGGGCTGGCGACCAGCGCCGAAGGCACAAAAACTCGGGGAGGCCTTTGCCTAAGTACCTGTACACACACACGCAACACACTCAATGCAACAGTGCGGAGTAAAAGAAAAGACAATCAAAGAAAATGGCAACTACTATATAAATATACCACAAATGTGCATCGACCTCTAAACAGTACAAGTAAAGTGCTGAAAAGGAAAAAAGGGCAAAAAAAGCGCCCAACCAGAAAAGTGCAACAACCCGGCAATAGGTAAACAAAAATAAATCTGATGGGCCTCCCACCTAGAACCCAGATACGACCACCGCACGCGGTCCAATCTCCCGATCTCCTATGCTGCATCGGAGTCATGACCACCCTGTCTGTCTTCTGCAAGGGCACACCAAGTCCGGGAAAAGCCCAAGCAGGTGTGAGTATAAAAATACTCAGTAGGATACCCCGAAGGCTCGAGGGAGCAACAAAGGAGGTACCTAATGGTGAGCAGTAGAGTGAACAGGAAAAGTAAAGGAGTACAATAGAGCGTGTAGTAAAGAGTCTAGCTCAACCCAATAAGAGGAAAGAAGGAAGACTCGTCTAGAAACTAGGAGCTGGAAATGGTGAGAAGGTGAACTTCCCGTCGAGTCTTTGCTACCTATATCAGGAGAGTAGACTCGTCCAACCACGAGAAGCTAGACATGAAAAGAACGTGGCATACCCCGCGCGTCTTCACCTCCCCCGGAAGGAGAGTAACCAAACCCAAAAAGAGGGTACTAGAACAAGGTATATACAAGTCCATATGCTGAAACAAGAAGCCCAAAAAAGATCGTAAGGGTATCTTCATCCCGTAGCTCAGCCCAATAAATAGTATCCATCAATCCCAGAAGTAACACCATCGATGCCTAGCATCCCACACGTCTGCCCCAAACTGCAACCCAAGGGCTCAATCACCACACCTCGATACTATCTGCTTTGGGCGGCACTGACTCGCCCGCACGGTTTTAGGTCGCGTCACAAGGACACATCTCAGTGGGGGAAAGCGCTCCTCGTACTTGAGAGTTATTGGGGAATGTCAACCACAACTCGTCACTACCCCGCAGTCGGAGGTCTCAAAGTCGACATGCGACCCCTTGCCCAGCCCCGCTGGAGGGTTCCTGGAAGTCAACGGGTTCCCACTACAGGGAGACCCAGAATGTCGACGGGTGCCACACTACCCAGTCCCGTAACAGGGTAATCCACTGGAGGGAGACCCAACTAAAGTCGGCGACGGGACCACTGCCCAGCCCAGCTGGAGGTAACCCGGCATCAGGGACCACTTCCCAGCCCAGCTGGAGGTAAGCCCGACATTAGGGACCACTACCCATCCCAGCTGGAGGTATGCCCAGCATCGGGGACCACTGCCCAGCCCAGCAAGAGGTAAGCCCAGCATCGGGGACCACTACCCAACCCTACTGGAGGTAAGCCCGACACTGCTCTGGCCATCCCTGTTGGATGGTACTACTCGGTGAACGCCGCTGTACTGGCCATCCCTACTGGATGGTAACCCATTGACGATCCCTGCTCGATACAACCTCAGCCATGCTGGAAACAACCTCAGCCCTGCTAGAACAACATCAACCCTGCTGGAACAACCTCAGCCCTACTGGAACAACCTCAGCCCTGCTGGAACAACCTCAGCCTTACTGGAAAAAACATCAACCCTAATGGAACAACCTCAGCCCTGCTAGAAACAACCTCAGCCCTGCTGGAAACAACCTCATCCCTGCTGGAAACAAACTCCTGGGTAGAGGATCGGTGCCCGCGTAAAGTGTTGGTCACACTAAAACCACAAGCTCTACCAGGGAACAAAGAGCAATAGGAGAAACTTCCCAGGCCTCACAAGGTGATCATGCTCCAATCCGCTGAGTTACTATCGAAGGGGACCATGTCAAATCACCCCAGAAAGTGGGGAAAACTCCCATGCTGCATGGACACACGTAGTCGCAGATGGTGTCGCAGTCCGGTGAAAGGGCACGGTACTGAAACCCCTCACAGCCGAAGAAGCAGAGGAACCAAACCATCTCTGCCGGCCAAACCAACGAGATAAAGACTAGGGGGAGACTACTCAACCCTACTGGTCAGACAAAAGTGCACCAGGACAGGGGAAACACAACCCTGCTGGTCAAACAAACGATTAGAGAGCTAGGGGAAAACTCCACCCTGCTGGTCAAACAAACGAGCAGAGATCCAGGGGAAAACTCCACCCTGCAGGTCAAAAAAACGAGCAAAGAAGGACCCTCTACGTTGCGAGAGGTCAAAGTACGTAAAGTAGATCACGGAATACACATGGGTCCCACGTGACGTGTGGCCCCATCTCAGCCCAAACTAAGTGCACAAACATTCTTAGGTACAAACAACCACACATACCTCCAAGAGCTCCCGTATACTCCTAGAGTATACCTCGTTCCAGCCCAAAGGCTATCATGCACACGGGACCCAGCGTCAACATGAAGGCTTGACATAACAACTACACCTCAAAGGCCCAGGCACGGCCAACCACATCTCGTGGACCAATTATATCACTCTCCCAAGAGAGCACGATCACACGCCAAGGGTCCACTACAAACAAGGTAGGACGAAGAACCACTAGAGAACCTTCCATGATTCCACATTTAAAATGATCATGCAAGAGGCTTCACACAACCAAATGGATCACACCGTTGTAATCCTCATGGAAAAACACTCGAGATAGACTACTTACTCGCCTCAAACTGATATCCGACAGAAAAGTCACCAACACCACCTCACGCCCGAACGACGTCCTGTGATCCTGAGCCTCGGCCCCGAAAACAGTCGGGCGCATCACACCATTGCGATCCCCTAGGGAAAACATGTCAAAGTCACTACTCACTTGAGTGTAACAGATATCCAGTGAAAAAGATACATTCCGGCGCACCGCACACGAGCGGTGCTTCATGGGACCCACCTCCCAGTCCCGAAACTCAACGAACGGATCGCACCGTTGCGATACTCTTGAAAAAGCACACAAGACGGACTATTCATTCGTCCAAAACGGTAGCCCGGTGATAAAGTTGAAAAAAAATCACCGTCAACTCCCGAAAACGGCCCTCGTGGGGCCCGTACTATCATGCAGAACTACAGTGGGCAGACTGCGCCAACGCGATGCCCTCGGAAAAACACCCAACATCGACTGCTCGCACGCCCCGAACGAACGTTCGAGGAAAAAGTCGCTAAAAGCTGCACGCAGCTCAAAAGACGGTCTGTGGGGCCCGCGCCTCAACTTCAGCCTCAATGCTTGAAAAAACCCTGGAAAGGTCTGCCTCGATGCTAGGGTCCCAATGCCATTGATGGCACTCAAAACGGACTTCGGACGCGTCCGCGCCGTCCAAAACAAGATCTCTCGAAGAAACGTCAAACCCCTTGACGTACGTGTCGCACCACCGAGGCCCCTTGTTTTGTGAATTAAAAATTCCCAAAACCATCTGAAAAAGTCCGCCTCGTCGATACAGTTCCACCACTACAGACGACACTCAAAACGGACACCCGTAGCGGAAAATACGGGTGTCCGAACACCAAGGGGGCAAGGCCCCTGGGGCTGGACCGGCCTGGACCGGCCGGTCCGCCCAGCCTGGGCCGGCCCGCTGCTTAGCCGCGCAGTGCGGCTGCGGACTCGCGTTACACACGCAGACCAGCCACGAGGTCCGGTCGTTGCAGCCGCGTGAAGAACCGTGCGGCACAGGTCTTTGCCGCCACATGGCGGTCGCGCACCGCGACCCCGGGGTCGCCACTCCCTGGCGACCCGCCGGCGCGCTGAGGAGCTCCGCTTGGCGCCAGCCTCCCCCGCTGCGGAAGGTCTGCCAGGCCCTGGTCTCACCTGGCCGCTCAAACAGACAACCACGCAGACGCCCGAGCACCCCGCTGCCGCGCCATCCACCCTAGCCGCGCCGCCGCTCGAACCCGCCGGAAACCGAAAACCCGCCAACTTCGGTGGATGATTGTGGACGCCACGTGGCTCAGAATTCGAATCTGAGAGATGTGTTGGAAAGGAAATAATCTCTACTACGCATTAATTTGATTTTATCGATAATACAACAGCAATTCGATAGTGAAAAGTAAGCTCAAAGAAAGTACAAGAATAGAAAATGCGAACGACAAATCCTACCTCGTGGGGCTTAGCCCGAAGATTCACGAGGATCCGCCGGCATCACCGCACCTCACCGAAGTTGCCTCTCCAGACCGTCTCACTGGAGATGGAGAAGGAGAGGGGTGTGGTTTCTCATGGAGATGAAGAGTGAGGAAGATGGGGGTGGGTTAAGTGTTTAAATAGAAACAAACTTAACCACCCGCCCACCGGCCCGAACCCGAACCTCCGGTGGAGACGAGGTTAAGCATCCCCTAGGACAAACACCACCTCCCGATCACAATGGCAGTCTTGGAATTTTAATCTGATTCCCCATTCAAAAGTTATTAAACATAGCGCCCGAGGCTGCCAAATTACGAAAACGCCCCTGGGGCCATTTTTCACAGACGGCCCGCGCTCGTGAATCTTATACCCCTCCTAGGGTAAACGGTATGCTCCGAACTCAACGGTGCCCGCCGTTTCGTAATCCGAGCCACCGTTTAAGAGATACCTACGTTTCACATTAATCAAACATATTAATTAATTAATTAATCCTTTTAACGTTCTAGATGCGGGCGAGGGGTCGAAACGTCCCGCGTCGACAAGTTTTATATCATTACTAGGGTAAACACCCCATTCCGGACCCACCCATACACTTGGATCTCTGATACGGAACTCTGTTTAGGAGTTATCCCATTTTTTTAGCATTTTCAGTGTGAACACACTGAAAATTTAATGTCGGCCACTCCGGGGCACGGAATTGCATGCCGTCTGAAGGCACTGCTCTGGAATATCATCATGAATACTTCAAAGTCTTTCACAGCTTAAACCAGGTTCTTACATCATTCCATACTTCAATATTTTCATCCAAGAAAAGCAAAAATAGGGAGAAACACAGGGTACTAAGCCCACACCTGGCTTTCCCATACCCAGGAGAACCCACGCACAGCTCTGCGTCACCGCACATAGACCAAAGGGTTGATCTGTTCATGTGAGGTCGGCCCTTGATGATGATGTGCACCCAATCCAGACTTTGGGGTTAGGGCAAGGCAGTAGGTCACCTCGCCATCCCTTCGCACGGTCTCAAACAGCCCAAAGGCCCTTGAGGGTAACTCACCTCCCCGACCAAACCTCTACATCGCACGCCGCGACTGGAATCATCGCCCGCACCTGGAATAAGGACCGGTGATTCCTTCCTTCAGAATATACATATGGCGAAACACCCAAGGATATTTGGTCATACAAGATTCCACAGTCGATGCTCTCTTACACGCTCAAAAGTCGAAGGATTCAACACCATCGACTAAATGAAAAGGTCTCACGCCTTTTTCCATACCAACACAGGGTTACACCCGACGCCCTGTGTCACCCTGGTAACACCTCAAACAAGGAGCAGGGAGAAAATCCTTTCACACACAGAGCCTAAAAATTCTACTTCAAATAGTAGAAGAGTCTCAAGGGGTATCTCTCACCATCCCATGCTCTGCAGGATCGTAGAAATCCAAAGCTCACAGCTGTCTGTGGTCCCAACCGGTAGCTCCCGGAGCCTGACGTGGACCGCCTAGTGGTGATGGGGAGATCTCGTAGAGTCATCCCCCACTACTAGCTACTCCCACTCCTCTGATATCACCACCTCTCTGGGTACTACTCCGATCATGGCGCTACCTCTGCCGTGGTGGTGCGCCTGCTGCCTGCCCGAAGCTCCCAGCAACTCGGGTCAGGCAGTCTCGTGACAAGTGACCTCACCCGTCACAAGCATAGCACCGACTCTCTCTAGTCTGCACTGGTGCCCTCTGATGCCACTATGGTGTACGACCACACCCATGAGCCCGGTTGTCAGTAATCCACCTGCATCAAGGTTCTTCATGCCAACGCCCACTAGCTGTGGCAGACGTCTTGGCTCTAACGTGCCTGCTGCCACGTCCAACTTCAAAACGTGATAGGAATCCCTTTATCACCAGCGGCTACTCTAGCACCCCGGCATATATGGAAATGCCCAAGGGTACTATGCCAGCATGAATCTCTCAGCGGAGACCCTGCTCAAACTCTCGTGCTCGGTTGTTGTCATCATGGACCAAGTCTGGGTAAAAGCGTGCACGGTCCTCAAAACTAGCCTCGTACTCATCCACCGTCATCCCTCCTTGATGAAACTGCATGAGCTCCTGAATTTGATTGGATTGCAAGAAGGAGGGGCAAAAATCCTCATGGAACAACAACCTAAAGTCGCCCCACAAAAGCAATGACTTGTCAAGAAGATGAGTCACCAGACTCCACCAACGCCAAGATTCTCCACGAAAAAGGGTGGCTTCCAAAGCCACTCTCTTATCTGTCGACGTCTGCACAAGCCTGAAAAGGCGAACCACTACCTCGAGATAAACCTCTATTGCCTGAGGGTCTGGCTCACCATTGAAGCTCAGTGGTCTCTGCCGCTGGAACTCACAGAGCGCGCTCTACCTACGCTCAAGCTCAGCCTGCTCTGCTGAAACTGCCTGCTGCTCAACAGGTGGGGGTGCTGCTACCGGCCCACCTGGTGAAAGGGGCTCGCATGATGGGTACTGAACTGTGGCCTCATAGCTCACAGGGTTGTTTTCACGAACCTAAGCTGGTATCCTGGCTAGCTATCCTCGCGGAGACATCATGAATATTATCAAGGAGTTCCGCGGTCAGATGAGCATCCATGTATATACCAATAACCACGATGGGGAGCTGATTCAAGAAGGACAATCAAAGACTCAATCCTATGTGATACACAAACCAATTTTCCATGTAACAAGTGTCTCAGCATGCCGAGTCGACATGTGGGTTATCAAGGTCCTGGTGAATGGATACGTCGGCCGCCGCACCATCACTTGAATCCCTGGACTGAGAGCCTCTCTCGAGACATGTTAACACTGTTACCCTAAATCCCAACCAATTACTCTTTTAGGGACGTCCGAACAGCGTTCCAAGGAACGCACCACCTCTGATACCACTTTGTCATGACCCAAACCTACCTGGGCTCAAGCTGCAACTTCCCCAATCCCGCCTCCATAGGCCAGGGGCTGGCAACCAGCGCTGAAGGCACAACAACTCGGGGAGGCCTTTTCCTAAGTACATACACACACACACACACAACACACTCAATGCAATAGTGAAGAGTAAATTAAAAGACAAGCAAAGAAAAGGGAAACTGCTATATAAATATACCACAAATGTTCATCGACCTCTAAACAGTACAAGTATTGTGCTGAAAAGGAAAAAAGGGAAAGACACGCGCCCAACCAGAAAAGTGCCACAACCCGGAAATAGGTAAACAAAAAGTCATCTGACGGGTCTCCCACCTGGAACCCGGCTACGACCACCACACGCGGTCCATGCTCCCGAACTCTTATGCTCCACCGAAGTCACGACCAACCTGTTTGTCGTCTACAAGGGCACACCATGTTAAGGCAAAGCCCAAGAAGGGGTGAGTATAAAAATACTCAGTAGGATACCCCAAATTCTTGAGGGGGAAACAAAAGAGGTACCAAAGGGTGAGTAGTAGAGCGAACCAGAAAAGTAAAGGATTAAACCAGAGAGTGCAGTAAAGAGTCCATCTCAACCCAACAAGAAGAAATAAGGTAGACTCGTCCAGACACAAGGAGCTGGAAACGGTGAGAAGATGAACTTCACGTCGATTCTTCGCTACCTATAGCAGGAGAGTGGACTCGTCCAACCACGAGAAGATAGACAAGGAAATCACGTGGCATACCCCGTGCATCTTCGGCTCCCCTGGAAGGAGATTAACCAAACCTAAGAAGTGGGTACTAGAACAAGGTATATACAAATCCATATTCTCAAACAAGAAGCCCAAACAAGATCGTAATGGGATCTCCATCCCGTAGCTCAGCCCTAGAAAGATTGTCCAACAGTCCAAGAAGTAACACCAACGATGCCCAGCTTCCCACACGTCTGCCCCAAACAGCAATCAAAGGGCTCAATCACCACACCTTGACACTATTTGCTTTGGGTGGCACTGACTCACCCGCACGGTTTTAGGTCACGTCACAAGGACGCATCTCAATGGGGGAAAACACTCCTCATATTTGAGAGTTCTGGGGGAACGTCAACAAGAACTCGTTACTTCCCCTCAGTCGAGAGGTCTCAATGTCGACGGGCGACCCCCTACCCAGCCCTACTGGAGGGTTTCTAGAAGTCAACAGGTTCCCACTACAGGGACACCCAGAAAGTCAACCGGTGCCACACTACCTAGTCCCGTAATAGGTTAATCCACTGGAGGGCGTCCTAGCTAAAGTCGGCGACGAGACCACTGCCCAGCCCTGCTGGAGGTAACCCAGCATCGGGGACCACTGCCCAGCCCAACTGGAGGTATGCCCGGCATCGGGGACCACTGCCCAGCCCAGTTAGAGGTAAGCCCGGCATTGGGGACCACTGCCCAGCCCAGCTGGAGGTAATCCCGTCATCAAAGACCACTACCCAGCCCAGCTGGAGGTAAGCCCGACACTGCTCTGGCCATCCCTGCGGGATGTTACTGCTCGGTGAACACCATTGTACTGACCATCCCTGCTGGATGGTAACCCACTGACGAGCCCTGCTCGATACAACCTCAGCCCTACTGGAAAGAACCTCAGCCCTGCTGGAATATCCTCAGCCCTGCTGAAACATCCTCAGCCCTACTAGAACAACCTCAACCCTGCTAGAAACAACCTCAGCCCTGTTGGAACAACCTCATCCCTGCTGGAAACAACCTCAGCCCTACTGGAGACAACCTCGGCCCTGCTAGAAACAACCTCCTAGGTAGAGGATCAGTGCTCGGGTAAAGTGTTGGTCACAACTAAACCACAAGCTCTACCAGGGATCATGGAGCAATGAGAGAAACTCCCCAAGACTCACAAGGAGATCATGCTCCAATCCGATGAGTCATTGTCGAAGCTGACCAAGTCAACTCACCCCAGAAAGTGGGGAAAACACCCAATCTACATGGACACCCATAGTCGCAGACTGTGTCGCAGTCTGGTGAAAGGGCACGGTACTGAAACCCCTCACAGCCGAAGAAGAAGAGGAACCAAACCATCTCTACCGGCCAAACCGACCAGATCATGACCAGGGGGAGACCACTAAACCCTGATGGTCAGACAAAAGGGCACCAGGCTAGGGTAATCTCAACCCTACTGATTAAACAAACGAGCACAGAGCCAGGGGAAAACTCCACCCTGCTGGTTAAACAAACAAGAACAGAGGGACCCTCTACATCGCGAGAGGTCAAAGTACGTAAAGAAGATCATGTCACGCACGTCGGTCCCACACGATGTGCGGACCCATCTCAGCCCCAACCAAGCGCACAAACATTCTTTGGTACAAACAACCTCACATACCTCCATGCGCTTTTGTATACTCCCAGAGTATACTGCGTTCCAGCCCAAAAGCTATTGTGGACACAGCACCCAGCATCAGCGCGAAGGCGTGACGTAACAACTCCACCTCAAAGGCCCAGAAAAGGCCAACCACATCTCTAGGACCAATTATTTCACTCTCCTAAGAGTGCGCGATCATACGCCAGGGGTCCTCTATAAACAAGGTAGGGCAAACCACCACTGGAGCACCTTCCATGCTTCAACATTTAAAAAGATCGCGCAAGAGGCTCTGTACAACCAATCGGATCGCACTGTTGTAATCCTCACGGAAAAACATGCGAGATTGACTACTTACTCACCCCAAACATATATCCGACAGAAAAGTCACCAACACCGCCTCACGCCCGAACGGTGTCCCATGATCCCGAGCCTTGGCCCTAAAAACAGTCTGGCGCATCTCACCATTGCGATCCCCTCAGGAAAACATGTCAAAATCACTACTCACTTGAGTGCAACAGATATCCAGAGAAAAATATATGTTCCGGCACACCGCACACGAGCTGGGCTTCATGGGATCCACCTACCGGTCCTGAAACTCAACGAATGGATCACATCGTTGCTATCCTCTCGAAAAAGCATACAATATGGACTATTCATTCATCCAAAACGGTCACCCGGTGATAAAGATGGACAAAAATCACCGTCATCTCCCAAAACTGCCCTCACGGGGCCCGCACCGTCATGAGGAACTACAGCGGGTAGACTGCGCCAACGCGATTCCCTCGAAAAAACACCCAACATCGACTGCTCGCATGCCCCGAACGGACGTCCGAGGAAAATGTCGCTAAAAGCTGCACGCAGCTCAAAAGACGGGCCGTGGGGCCTGTGCCTCAACTTCAGCCTCAACACCTGAAACCACCCGGGAAAGCTCCGACTCGATTCCAGGGTCCCAACGCCACTGACGGCGCTCAAAACGGACGTCGGATGCGTCCGCGCCATCCAAAACAAGATCTGCCGAAGAAACAACTAACCCCTCGACGTACGTGTCACGCCACCAAGGCCCCACGTTTCGGGAATTAAAAATTCCCAAAACCACCTCAAAAATTCCACCTCGTCGATACAGTTCCACCGCCTCAGACGGCACTCAAAACGGACACCCGTAGCGGAAAATACAAGTGTCCGAACACCATGGGGGCAAGGCCCTTGGGGCCAGACCGGCCTGGACCAGCCAGTCTGCCCGGCCTGGGCCCGCCCGTGGCATAGCCGTGCAGGGCCGGCTGCGGACTCATGGTCCGCGCACAGACCGGCCACGAGGGCCAGTCGCGATAGCCATGTGAAGACCCACGCGGCACGGGTCTTTTCCGCCGCACGGGGTCGCGCGCCGCGACCCCGGGGACCCCGCTCCCTGGCGACCCGCCGGCGCTCTGAGGCGCTCCGCCTGGCGCCGGCCTCCCTCGCTGCTAAAGGTCCGCAGAGTGCCGGTCTCGCTTGGCCACTCCACCGGACACCCACACTGACGCCCGAGCACCCCACTGCCACGCCGTCCGCCCTAGCCGCGCCGCCGCTCCAACCCGCCAGAAACCGAAAACCCGCCAATTTCCGTAGATGATTTCGGACGCCACGGGGCTCAGAATTCAAATCCGATAGATGCGTTGGAAAGGGAATTATATCTACTATGAATTCATGGGATTTTATCGATAATACAATAGCAATTAGATAGTGAAAATTGAGCTCAAAGTAGGTACAAGAATAGAAAATGAAAACGACAAATCCTACCTCGTGGGGCTTCGCCCGAAGCTTCGCGATGATCCGCCGGCATCACCACACCTCACCGGAGTCGCCTCACTGGACCGTCTCTCCGTAGATGGAGGAGGGTAGGGGAGGGGTTTCGCCAAGAGATGAAGAGAGGGGAAGAGATGGGGGTAAAGTGTTTAAATGGAAACAAACTTAACCACCCGCCCGCCGGCCCGAACCCGAACCACTGGCGGAGACGTGGTTAAGCATCCCCTAGGCCAAAAATCACCTCCAAATCAAAACGGTGGTCTTGGAATTTTAATCCGACACCCCGTTCAATAGTTATTAAACTTAGCGCCTGAGGCCGCCAAATTATGAAAACGCCCATGGGGCCATTTTTTACAGACGGCCCACGCTCGCGAAACATATAAACCTCCTAGGGTAAACAGCATGCTCTGAACTCAACGGTGCCCTCAACTTCCCAATCTGAGCCACCATTTAAGTGATACCTGCGTTTCACATTAAACGAACAAATTAATTAATTAATTAATCTGTTTAACATTCCAGAAGCGGGCGAGGGGTCCAAACATCCCATGCTGACAAGTTTTAGATCATTACTAGTTTAAAATCCCCATTCCGGACCCAACTGTACACTCGGATATCTGATCTGGAACTCCGTTTAGGAGTTATCCAATTTATTTTGCGTTTCCAGTGTGAACGCACTGAAAATTTAATTCCGGACACTCCGGGGCTCAGAATCGCACGCTGTATGAAGTCGCTGCTCTGGGATATCATTAGGAATATTCAAAAGTATTCACAGAAAAAACCAGGTTCTTACAGAATAAGTATTAGAAGAAGAAATAAAGTTGAAAGAATCGGTAACGGGTATTTCCTCTTCTTTGAAGTGCCTCTTCTTAACATCCTATTAGGGCACTAAAGATGGTATTTGAGGAAGACTATGAACTCTAGGATGTTTCTAGGGAAGTATAGAAGAGAAATTGGTAGGGGTTGGACGAGCCTGAAGGCTCGATTTGGTCTGAGGAGGAGAGGGTGGAGGTGCCCTTCTATAAGGGAGGAGAGGGGCACCTTAGAAAAAACATAAAATATTATTTTATAATAATGTCATATTCGTCTTTTAATAGCTACAAATTGATATATTTCAAATCTAAGGTAGGGATGGGTCGAAATCCTCTCATCCAATAGATTTTTAACACATGTAGGTTTCTATTGTAACCTTATCATTTAGATTTAACTTTAAGTTAAATAATTTATCTTTTATCATGTCTTCTTGTTTTTTACACTATATGGTTAATAAACATACGATAACAAGACAAAAGAACCCCATGTGTTTCATTATTAATATATATAACATTATCTAAGTCATTTGGCCAAACCATATATTATTAGTAATAAAATAACAATTAATAATATAATAGTTGTTTTAAAAACTACTTTATGTCAATTTTGACACTATTTGGTAATTGATTTTTTTGAATATCATAACAGCATTATTATTTCAAAAAAATTTAATTAAATCAATACTAATATGTCATATTAAACAATAAAAATAGTATAATTCTTAAAAAGTCTCAAAGTACATTTATTTGGGTATTTATAATATGAATTATGTTAATATTTCTTTAATAATGTAATTACTGCATCATCATTGTGTCATAAATAAATTAAAATATTTAATGTATAAAAATTATAAATAAAATCCCATTATGTATGAAATATTTTTGTCTTTATAATGAATTTTTATATTTGAATTTATCTTATTTATAACCATATATTAAAAATGTTTTATTTTTTAAACATTGATTTTAACTATTTTAACTCTTCATTAAATAAAATAATATTAAATGTCCTAATCTAATCCAAGTGGACCTAAATGGTCATATTTTATTCCTAAGGTTGTTTTTGGTCGAATTAAACTTTTCCAATAGAATTATTAGATGTGTTAAGGTAATAATAATATCATTTTTACCCTTATTTTACTGATTTACGTTTAACCGTGGTAAATAATAGTAAAAAGTTACTATTCACCAAAAAAATTTGTATCTTATTGAACCAAATTTTACTCCTTGATATTAACTGTGTCTCTCAGATTTTCGAAATTCCACTCACAGAAACGGTAAAATTAATTTTTATCTAAAATTTCAAATTCTCCTAGGAGGTGGGTAAAATATGGTGAGAAGTTCAATAAAATTTTTAAATATCTAAAATTATTATAAAATGACTCCAATGAATTAAATTTACCTTATATAGGTATTATGTATCAATTTTGACCTAAAATGAATTTAAATAAAATAAATAATTTTTTAAATAATAAGTCAGTTTTTAAATAGTAACCCAGTGTTTACACTATTCATCAAAACTTGAAAGTTTTCAAAAAAATACAAAAAATTCACCCTAGGATAATTTCAATATTTCGAATCCAAAAATGAAGTCGGTTATGAAAGATAAAATTTATAAAATTTCAAAAATTCGGTATTACAATTCATAACGGCTAGTTTGTATAATATTTTAATAACATATCATTATTTAGTGAAACTCGGTATTGCGTACAATGCAAGCTATAGAGGAAGGTTGCTCTTCCGTGTAATGTAAGACAAGAACATGTTGTGTATAGTGAAAGATTCCTTTATAAAACAGAATACATAAAAATAAAATATTTCTCATAAAATATCGGGTGTTTCACTTTATTATATTGGGTTAAATAAATTTGAATGATTTAAATGGAATTGAATTATTATTATTATTGTTGTTATTATTATTGGTAGTAGTCCATATATAATTTCTGGTGAACATTGGGTAAGGAAATTGTTGTTCATAGTGTTTAAATATCCCTTAAATTGGATACAGGGAAAGATATCTCACAGAATTTTATTTTAATAGGATGAGGGTAATGAAGCTCCACATTACCTAGTATCATGTTTTTGTCATGATGAATCACCCCAGTATCTCATGTTATGAGCATGATTTCTGACGTTACCATGAGGTTCAAGGTGATTATCCATGCTGAAGCCTATAAATTTTTTGACTATGCATGGATTCTGGCATTATGTCCCAAGTCCAGCTATCACCGAGTGTCCATTTATTTTACAAAATATGTCCCAACAAATACATATTATATACATATATATATAATGTACAGTTATATACATGGAAAACTATTATCGTACATATTTTTGACTATGAAATAACTGGTAATGACTTCTAGGTGTCCCCCAAAAATATGAGACGACTACTATTTTTTTTAATATTTTTTTTATTTTTTATACATATAAGGATCTATGATATATACACTAACTAGATTACTATAAACACCATTTTTGGTGTACTTATGAACTTATCTCACATCATTCTCATACTACCTAAGGCACCCAAGTGGTCTTCATGATAGTGGGTCTGTATAAAGGATTATTCCTGGTCAAGTATGATTGATATTATTTATTTATAATACTCAGCATGTGGGTAAAGGATTGAGTGTAAACTAATTTTTCTAGTTGACATATATTGTGTACTTCTTAATTTTTCTAAGTATGTGTTATATATCAGTAATATGTGTAGCTTATATCCCTATATAGTATATCAGAAAAAATTTAAAAAAATTTATATGACTAAACTTATCAATTTGTAATATATTCATAGTTATTTGGATGTTTATAAATCTGTTGTTGAATATTGTACATGTTATTCTATGTTTTTTGTTATAGAATTCTCACACTACTTCGGTTTATTTTTTAGACCATTGTTTTAATCTGATAATAGGAAGGTATGGACTTCTCACTATACAACCATAGACCCTCTTTATTTAGTTGAATACTAGAATATATGAAGGTTACCATGAGGCCATGGAACACATCTAATCTAGGATTTTATTTCCACACATAGGATGGATCGTTAAACATTTTATGTTATTCATTATCGGGGATTATAATCTAAAATATTACTAATGTTGTAAGAGTTTTTTACCAAATTTTTATTCCATGAGTCATAAGTTATGTTCTACCCCAATCTTCTCTAATGAGGTGCATTTACAACCCATTGGAAATTTAATATCATTAATTTAACTATCCTAAATATATATATTTTTTTCATTTAATTAAATTACACTAGTAGGATAATGATTCAATTATGCCAATGCATTACATTTTTTAATCAATATCATTGTTTATTAGCATTGTTTATGACTATGGTTCCAATGATGAAATGTTATTATATATCTAACATGAAACACTTGGAATTTCATCCCATATTTCTATGCAATGATAATAAATGTTTTCCCTTAATTTACTCTCCCAAAGTACACATGAGTTCAATGGAATTTATTTATGAAAACATAACATTATTTTCCACTTTAGTTGAATATTTGTTTTCTTACAAAACCATATTTCATTGAAATGATTTATAATATTTATTTTTATTTTTTATTATTTTTAAAATATATTTTTAACAATATATTATTTTTTAAGAATTTAATAACATGAATCATCATGTCATTCTATGTAAAAATACTAGTTTGTATTTTAGTGTAAATTGGAAATAAATATTTCTTAACTTGTGTGGAATGAAAAATATTTCCATCACAAATAATCATTATTTAATATAAAGTTTAATAATATTAATTGTGGTATATACAAGTTAAATTATTTTAAAAATTATCTATGTTTTATAAAGTGATTTTAATGAAAACTGTTTTTCGATATGTCACCATTAAAATGATTTTTCGAAATAATATTCCTTCTATGATTTCGTTCATTAATATAAGATAATCCTTACTAAATATATAAACCAAAGATATAATTCTAATTTATCCTCATAATTTTTTATAAGGAAAATATTTTTATGGAGCCCATTTTTCCACCACAGGTAATACTATGATAGAATTATTATGAAAACAAAATTATTTTCCATTGTTTATTCCACGAGGAAATAATTAAATGATTATGAAACCTGTCCCTTTTACATATGTTATAATATGATGAAATTCTTATGAAACCCATTTAATTTCATGGGATATGATATAATTAATATTTTATAATCATGTGGCACACATAAATATAGATTTAATAATGAAATGTATTAGACCTATATCTCTATACAATTCATTGGGTAAATATTAATACCTCATGAGATTTAATGAAATATAATGAAGAGTAAACTATATTTAGTAATAGACTTTTCCTTCTATCATGTCCTCGAGAGCAAACAATACAACCTATGTTGGTATGGGAGTTAACCCACACCCGTATAGGATCCATGGTGGTAATCATTCATAATAATTGAAATGATTTTCAACGCATATGTGTATTCAAAAAATCTACTTATTTTGACAATATTATGCTCTCGTAGTTCATTTTATTTGATTCTCATAGGATTCAGGTCTTATGAACATCCAATTATTCTTAAATGAATAACTATTAATAAAATTGATATTCAATTATGGTTTTCAACATTTCTGCTCATGTTCACATACCCTTATGTTCAGGTTATTCTTACATAACTCCCTTGTATACATATATTTAGGAAATGAGATCACCCATATATATGTATCCATTCCTTGGGTTATGAAGAAATGTATTATTTATTTTATGTCTTAAAAGGGTGATAGTTATGATTATCGTAGTTATATCGGATATGATTTCCCTATGGACCAAATGATTGTGTTATCATGAATTCAATTAAACTAAACAATCATGGTCATTAATAAATTTTAATGTAATATAAATAATATTCATAAAAAATTGTTATATATATGTATGTTATGGCTAGATCAAAAGATTTGGAATTAGTGGGGATGTTTATTTAATCTTTATAAACTAGTGTGATAAATCCTTAGTTAGATACAAAAAGAAAAAAATATAAGGATAATTCTAAGGATGAGTCAACATGTAAAAAATGTCCACAAACATTGGTAATGGATAGAGTTAGTGGATTCCATGAATTAAAATTCCAATTTAGATACAAAAATGTGAGTTGGCTATAGAAAAAAGATACCAAGGGATACTAACTACATCAAGGGAACATTGATTTAATCAAAATCAACATATGGTGCATGATAATGGTCCCTACAAGACACCTTATTTTAAAAGCCTAGTTTATTTGTTTTTGAAATTAAAACACTACATATAAAACTTCATTAAGGATTTAAATAAAAGATGTCTATAAATAAACCATGATAGACATATGGATTCATTGATTAATAAATTATTCTTGAATTGGAAATTCAATATAGTGTTTTTCATGATTATTTATTTCCCCATAATAATTGTTATATAAAACATTATGATTTTTGATTTATTAAATGGCTAGAACCCAAAGTAATTGTTCTAATTATGAGTGTGAAGTAATATTCCATGATTTTCCTCTAAATTTTCTTAAAAGTATAATAGATTGAAAGAAAAATCATAGATATAAATAAGAGTAATGAAAGAAACTAAATTATATTCATTCCATCACTAGGAAACATCCACAATCTTTTAGCCTAACTTATAATGTATTAATTTATGAGAAATTTATTAGCCCAAATAAAATGATATATTCAATTCGACAATGTTCAACATATGAAAAAGACTTTTTCAGAGTATTCTATTTGGATGGGGAATTAGATTAGTGATAAAAGCTTATCAAGAATGTGAGTCAGTATGATTGAATGAGATCCATGGATTGGGACAATATCATGAAATTATTTTCTATTAATTGAACTCATAATATCCATCACATAAAGCGAGATTGTGAGACCCTTAATCTAAAACAAAATAATGATAAATATTTTAGTAACTATGAAGTAATTTTTAGATGAATTGTGATGCATGAGATTTGTATTATCATCCAATAGAATGGTAATGTATATTTATTTGTTGTATCTTAAAAACCAGTATCCATATGGAATTAGGCATGAGATACATTAGTAGTTATGAGAAGATTATTAAATGATCTATTAATGATGAAATGGATATTTGAGTTACATATATATTTCATGGTTTTGATAAGAATAATTAAATGCAATTCAATTAATGAGATATGAACCACGGTGGGATGAAGAAGAGGATTATTTTAAGATCAATGTGTGGGATGAAGCATGGACATAATTTTCTTTAGGTGAATAGTAACTGCTTAATTTGTAAAATGTAAGTTCATTGTGAAATTTATTAGCCATGTGATTAGAGAATGGTCTCCAAATAAAAGAATAAAGATAAATATTCCCAAAATTTACCACACACACTATATTAATTCAAATTAAAGGATTTTGTGAAATTTCGTAACCAATTCCGAAATATAATGGTCAAAGAAAATGATTGATTCTACAAACCTATTATGTATTTATTCAAATGGAAATATCAAGTAAATAATATATTCTAAGGAGTGTTTCATTATTGATGTGGGGAATGTTACACTTACAATCAACTGTAGAACTATAAATTTCTTATTTTACTATGGATCTACCAAATCATTTATACATGAATAATTTTTTATTTGTTCCAGGATAAAACCCAAATAATTATATATATAAATAATATTGAAAAACCATAGTGGTATGATGATTATATATCATGTATATGATTCCTCTCTATTACATATTGGTTGTAATGTTCTTTTTGAAAATACATTCATTATTCTTATGGTAGAATTTAATGTCAACCTTGGAATGTATTAGATATCAGTATATAAACCATACATCAATTTTCACGGAATGGAAGATACAAATTATGTAATAAAAAACATGTGATCATCTATAAATGTGATTAATATTAATACATTCTTATTGAGTTCACAACTAGTGTGTGGGTCTCAATTCATATTTAGAAGGGGAGTTTGTATTAAAATATTGGAGAGAAAAATAAAATAATTGATATTCTTATTGTAAAGGAATTTGGTTGTCTATTTTTCATATTATATCTTAGTCTGCCACTAAATTTTGAAATTCTATTTTTAATATAACTCATACCTACTTCCATACCAATTTCAAATAATAACTATGTAATAGACCTGTTTGAGATGTATAAATTTATGAAAAAACTATGAAAACCTTTAGATGAGATTCATGTAACCAAGTGCATCACCATTGGTTGAACATATTATTTTTGTTAAAAATATTGATGCATAAATGTGACTCTTCATTGATTATGAGCAGATGAACAAGGTAAAAATTAAAAAAATGTATCCTTTCGCCGTATTAATGAATTGATTGATCAATAGTCTAGAGATCAATACATTTACATTATTGTACATAATTTTGTAAATCCTAAAATTTGTGTAAAAAGGCAGATATACCCAATATATCATCCCATATAAGTTATTGAAACTATGAATATATATTGACTCCATTATGTATTACTAAGTCCCTAACTATCTAAATGGATTTAATGATTATTGTATTTAGAGATTACATTGAACAATTCATTGTAAGAATTATATATGACATTCATATATATTCAAAGAGAAAGGATGAAAATGTAGGCACTTGATAATTTTAATAATGACCATAATAAAATAAAAAATATATGAAATACGTATAATGTGGGAATTTTTGATGAAAAATTTATCACTTTTTGGTCTTATAATCTGAAACGTTGTTATATCAGTTGATACACCAATGATAAAGGATACTGGATGTTTTCCCAGACTAACCATAATGACATTGATAGGTAGTTTAATTCTTTTAGATGGATATTATCAACAGTTTGTGCATAATGTTCACTGACTATCTTATCATATAATAAAGTAAACATTATTAGGAGAACATTTCATATAGATATAAGAATTTGATAATATTTTTAATCAACTAACTAAATGATTATTTAATGAATCTATGATAATTTAATCAAATAGTGGATAAGTCTTTGTAGTAATGAGTGATGAAACCATGAATGGATATGAATTTTTTCTTATTTATAATTTTATTTTTATCAATTATGTCTCATGAAAAATGATTATTAATGATTAAAATAATATAAATAATTATTTAGAGTTTTTTTGTACTTTTCTACATTACAGATATGAAAGAATTATCATGATGGAGAAAATTATGATATATATACTGATCATAAATGTTTAAAGTACTTATTCAAATTGTAGTAGTTGTATATGAACCAAATAAAATATTGAGATAAAATTAATGATTGTGGATTCTATATAATTTTCCATAATGAAGTGACAAATAATGAGGACTACGTGTTTAATCAAAAGTATCCAGATAGATTATTCATAATGAGAATTATGAGAGAAAATATATTTTTTTATTTGAAGAGGATAGAACTGTGAATCCTAATGGAATAGAAAATATTTTCATGCCCACTTGAGTATTTAAGCATTTATTCATGTGATGATTAAATTGTTTCAGAAGGAAGATGTAGAGACGTAAAAGTAGGAAACAAATGTTCCCCATTTTTGACATTGATCATGATTTTATTATAAGGTTACACAATCATGTACAGATTTTGAACATACTAGATTTTAGGAATGAGTTTTTAGAGTAACCTCTCAGTTCCTCATCCTATATTCATCTTTATATTACAATGATATGTATTGGTTTGAATGATATTTTCTAGTGGGTTGAAATGAGGAGAGGAATCCCAATGTTTTTGTCTCAGTTCATAGTTTGTTAATAGGTGTGGAAAGAATTAATAAATTATATTGTGATGTTACATCCATTACCCACCCCAAAATTGAAATGGTAGTTATGTTAACATTTATATTGTTATTAGACTGACGAAAAAGTCAAATGGTATAATGATATATGGAATTTGGAAGATCCAAATACTAATTTAATATAATTCATTCATATCAGAGAAGCATTATCTCCAGATTAAATTTTCCGAATATAAATTAAGTAAGTTTTAATGTTGCAAGATGTACCTCATTACATTATTTCTAATTATGATCCAAAGATAACATCGATATTCTAGAGAAGTTTTTAGAAAGAGCATGACACATAGTAGAGTTTAATCACTTATTATCTTCCATGAATAGATGGCCAGTGTGAGAGAAAATATTAAACCCCTTGAGGATTTGTCGATATCATATTCATTTTTGTTCAAAACAAACCAATATCAACAACTTATTTGATTAGAATTATCTTATTAATATACATTTCACTCAGTCATTCATATGGATCCTTATGAATCCATATATGGAATGAAATGTATATCTCAAACATGCTAGAATGGGGATAGTTAAAAAAAGCTATTGGGACATGAAATATATAAATAAATTATAGATAATGTTAAATCCATTTAGAAACATATCTTGTAAGCTTAGAGTCAGTATAAAATATATGCTTATTATAACTAGTAGAACCAATAATTTTTAGTAAGAGACAAGGTGTTTATATTAATTTATCAATGGAAGAATGTTATGATATTCAAGAAGAAAGGGAAATTGGGGGATAGATATATCAATCCATTTGATATTCTTGACTGTATCAGGATGGTATCGTATTTGTTGATACATCCACAAAATCGCATTCTAGAACCCTATATGTTCCATTAATATCTCCTGAGGATGTATATACATAACCCTTCAGGTGTATTTAACTCATATTCTATACCACTAAATAGTTTTATTTATGATATGGAATAATTGTGGAGATTCTAGATTATAACAAGAATGATGTATAAAAAACTACCACTCATATGGTCAAAGTTTTATGGTAAAACTTCCAATCTGAGGATTCTATATGGGATCTTGAGGTTATGATGATCCATAAGTAACCCAATTTTCTATATTAGACTGACAAATTTTGGGGATTAAATTAATTTTAATGGGGTAGAATGTGACAGATAGAGTATTTATGAATTATTACATTCGTATAAATTAAATTCCATGGAATTTTTTTAACCTAACACAATTTTAATATTTTATTAAATGGAACACTATGTTAGCTTTTATTACACATGACATTGAGTTTTAAAAAAACCACACTATATTATTATTTAATTTATTTAAATGTCACAATTATAACAGAACTGTTAAACATTATAATATGAATATCACATAATAATTTTATAATTGTATTTATTATGGTTTTTTTAATTTTAACAAATTGATAAAATATTTATAAATTTTTAATAAAGACATCATATGTTTTGAAACTAAAATATTTTGAAAAAGGATTTTTATTTATTTTTATTAACAATAATAAAAAATTTCAATGTTTTAGAAATATAATTTGATAAAAGAAACTCCATTTTTATAATCATAATGTATAAATTACATTAGAGTAGATATTTTATATTTTTCTATAACAAATTATTTTTCATGAAAACTGAAAAAACATAGATTTATAATTAAAAATTTTCCATTTCAGTTAATTTATTTACCAATAAATTGTATAATATAAAATTAATTCAAAATAATATTAGAAAATTTTTAAAAAATTTAATAATAATTATTACATATTTAATTATTACATATATAATTATGATATAAAATCTTTTTGATCCTGTGAACATTGCTTTCTGTAAAAACCCTTTTCTCCTCATGTAATCCTAATAAATTTTAAACAAAAATTTCCCAATTAGGTAAATGTAATTTGAAAAAATGGACAACATATTATTAATCATAATAATTTATATCATTTAATATTTTTAAAACAATTTTTGATCAAAATTAACATTAAAAATATTAATGAATATTTTTCATGGTTAGGGTAAAATGGGTTTACCTTGGGGTTAAACTTATATGATATGTGTCAATAATGACCCAAATCATGTATAAAGCACATTTAAGGGACATATAATTACCATATTGTAATGCCCTGAACCTAGTTACCCAGATTCAGTGCATTATTACATAACATTGGCATGATACAAGGAATCATGTCCTGAATGTTCGTTGAGTTTAGTAGCCTTGAAGTAGTTGATACATTTATATGTTTTACATTACATTACACAATGAAAAGCAATAAGAGCATTATCCCTATTGACTACATTCATATCACTTAGACAATCCTTATAGGTAAGTCCTAATATATATCTCTTCACATCCTATGAATAATAAAAACTAGAATGTGGTGAGCTCATATGCTCAGTTAGGATAACAATATTGCGGAAACATTAATTAATAAACATATACATTTAATGAATTGTATAAGTCTAAAACATAAGCCTTTTAAAAATTATATTCTGCATCATATGGCCAATATGAATCAAATAATTCCATTTACATATTCACATGGATATTATACTAGTCGAATAATAACATTCAATATCAATATACACCTTCATAATGATGGAATGCATAATTCCAGACATCATAACCACATAGGCAAGGCTTTGTGCTAAGACTATAAATAATATTTTGTCAGGGCATTGTCCCAAGACAACATTTTATCTCAAGAGACCTACCAATGCATCAATGATCAATTGCGGGCTCATCCCATCACTTACTAAGTCTAATTAATTCCTAAAATGGATGGGTAAAACATAATCTAAACATTCGTATTAAAAATAGTATAAAAAATGTCAATAATTTAACCATAAAACATGAATAGTATAAAAATCGAACATTCACAGTCAAAAATAACTCATTCAATACAATATGGAAGATTTTATTATATCAAGTTTACCTAAATTGAGAATAATGAAGGATATTTACATAGATGATAATAATCATTAAAACTATTTGAGAGATATATCCCCTTTTTTATTGATAACATTTAAAAGTATAACTAATTATCATGAAGCTGTTTAAAATAGATTTTTGAATCAAAATGTCCCATACCTATTTGAATCATTTAAAATGAATTTTAATTTTTAAACATTAATTTATATATACATAAATCCTTAAAAAAATTCAAATGATGGCCATTAATGAGAATGATTTAGAAGAATAAATTTTTATTACATTTAAAATGATATTTTATATAGAGTTCTTAAACAAATGAAAGATGCTTTAATACCAGCAATTGAGGTAATAAAAACATAATTATATCATGAGAATAAAGCTGTTCATGATATATTTTTTCAAAGTACAGTATAAACCCCCAATAATATTGAATTGGCATAAAACAACAAAGAAGTCTCAATAGAATGTAATTTGAGATGAAATATCTTATAAAACTGTATCCCTAGGTTAATGATAAATCAATGGCATAATTATGTGTGAAAATTATAAATACACTAATTATGATTGGATATTCTGTGTAAAACTATCATAGTACATTGACACATATTCATGTAAAAACAACACTAATGATGTGGATGTTTAACTCAATGTATGACAATTGTCTTAAGATTACTCTTATCAAGTTCATATCATTGAATTAAGAATTTATCAATGGGGTGACTATGTGTTTCAAAATAATAACCACAGAAATGGGAGTGGACATTACTACATATTTATATAAATTTATATTTTATAAATATTCATGGAGTAAAATAATCAATGAATTTTTCATAAAACTCAATGAGTGGAAATAGAAATTATAAATTCCCTTACTAATTTGGTGACTTATAAAACATACACCCCATGAAATAAGGATCATAAAATGAATATTTAAATACCCATAAATTAATGTATATTACAGATGGAATACAATCATGGGCAGTACATACACCACAGAGAAGGAAATAATTATAATATAGCGTGAATCTCACCAAAATAAGAATTGAGATGAAAACCATATACCATGTTTTAATCAATTGAGTCGTATGACCATAAATTATTAACTAAAAAATGAATCAAAAAACACCAAGAATATAAAATGAATCATGATAATATATATCAAATGGTAGTATACAATACACCACATGCAATAAATAAGTGGTTATCAATGGAAATCTCATGGAATTAATGATGAGATAAGAAACCCCTCACCATGTACTTTACCTTAGACATGGCTACTTTGACCTCTTGTGTAATAGTTAAAGCATTGTTATTAAATTATACAAGAATAATATAACTAAATATGATAAGATATATGATTTTTTAATTTAGCTTTAATAATATTTTTGTAGTATTATCATTTCAGGTGTTAACAGATACATTTTTTATATGATTGGTTACTTATGCCATGTTTATTATGAGTACGATGTATTCGATTCATATCCATTATTATATTATGTTTTTAAACAGTATTTTTAATAATAAAATAAAAATTATTCTTGAATGGTTACGATGGGGATGAAACTCATTGCCTTCATGGAGACGGTAATCCGTACGTACGCACGAGTGAAAATATCAATATATTAATGGGGAAATCGTATATAATTGGATGTTATGTCATATATGATTAATAATTAACATGTTATGTTTAATATTTAAATCATTTACAATCATTATTATACCCATACAAATAATTAAGTGTTTAAATAAACATTCCACCATGATGTAAAGATTGTAAGTCGTACGTACGCACATATAGTGACTCTGTCCATTATAGGATAGATAGAATAACGAATATGGTTGTAAAATATATATAATTACATAACAGTATGTAGATGGTACTTTATTTATTATTTTGGTATGAAACAACAACAAAAGTGGATGTGGAAGAATAAAAGAACTTGAAAGAGGGTGGTGAAATTATTACATCTTCTTTAGGGGTTTCTTTTTGAGTCGATCAAAAGGGATCTTTAGGTTAAGTTTATGATCAATGTAAGGTCTATATGTTGACGTGAGGAATTTTTAGAAGATATTTGGGTAGGGTTTGTCCAAGATAAATGGCTTTGTATGTGTGAAATTACACGAAGTGGAAGTACTCTTTTATAAGAGAGGTGAGAGTCACTTTAGGAAAAGTTTGAAATATTATTTTATAATATAATACTTTTTAGTTTCTAATGGCTCTAAAATGATTTATTTAGAGGATATGGTGGGTATGGGTCGAAAAACATATAACCAAAAGGTTTCATACATGTTTAGTTCACCATATTTGCCTTACCTTTTATATTTAACTCTTAGATAAATAGTTTTACATTTACAATGTCTCTTTGTATTTTTATATTATATGGTTAATAAAGATACAATAAACATCTAAGAGAACTCCATGTGGCTCATTATTGATACATATAACTTGTTCTTAGTACTCTGGACTATCCTTAATTTTTTTGAATATTATCTCAATTAAAAATATAGTATTTGTTTTAAAAACTCAATTTTTGCTAAATTTGAAACTATTTAGTATTTGATTTTTTTTTGAAAGCCATAAAAATTTTATCACAACAAATAAAATTTATTTAATTGACCTTATCATTTCATATTAACCTATAAAATTATTGTAATCCATCATAATTTCCAATTTACATTTATTTGGATGATAATAATATCAATTATTTTAATATTTCATTATTAAGGTAATTACTGCTTCATCATTGTGTCAAAAATAAACTAAATAATTTTATATCTAAAAATTAAAAATAAAATACCAGTATGTAGGAAATATTATTAGCAATATAATGAATATTTATAGCTTATCTTTTATTATGTTTTCCCTATATTAAAAATGAATTATTTATTAAATATTGAATTTAACTCTTTTGAATTTTCTGTAAATAAATTAATAATAAATTTCCTGATATAATCCAAGTAAATAAAAGAGAATAATATTTTATTCCTGAAGATTTTTTGGTCGAATTTCACTTATCCAATAGAATTATGGCATGTGTTAGGGTAATTATAATATCATTGTTACCCTTAATTACCCTATTTACTTTTAACCGTGGTAAATAAAAGTCAAAAGTTACTATTCACCAACAAATTATGTTCATCTTATTGAACCACATTATAATTACTGATTTCAGCTGTGTCTGTCATATTTTTGAAATTTTGCTCACAAAAGCGGTAAAATTATATTTCATGAAAATTTGTAAATGGTCCTAGAAGGTGGGAAAAAGATGGTAAAAAGATCAATAAAAATTTATTCATCTAATTTTAATATAAAAATGACTCTAATGAATCACATTGAACTAATAGAGAAATTATGTATTTATATTGACTTAAATAAATTAAATAAAAAAACTTAAATAAAAATTATGTTTTTAAACAATAAGTCAATGTTTTCACTATTCATAAAAAATAGAATGTTGTCTGATAAATATTAAAAAATCATGCTAAGCTAATCCTGATATTTGAAATTCAAGAATGAATTATATTTTACCAAAATCGAAACATAGAGTTTGGATTAATTAAATTAAAATTAATTATCGTTGTCAAAACCAAAACCCGGGGTTTTACGAAGTAAAAACTATCAAAATATTGACATTTGTTTATGTAAAATTTAAATGTGAAATTACTTATAATGATATAAATTGTATTATATGATAAAAAATTTAATTTGATTATACTTCCAAACGATTCAAATGCATAATTTAACAATATAAATTATTTTGATTAAAAATGATGTTTTCAATTAAAATTTAGTATCTTTCACTATTCAACAAAATATGAATGTTATCTAAAAAGTACCAAAAATTTATCCAAAAATAAATTATTATGTTATGATTATAAAAAATAATTTACTTTCATTAAAATGAATATATAAAAATGTGAAATATTAGTTTTAAAAAGTTTTTTCCATTAAATGGTGGTAAAATTTTATTTTTTTAAAATTACTTCTTTTATCTCAAAAAATGAATTTTTTTATACATCATGTCTATGAATAGCATAATATATATTCTAAAATTATATGTTTTATATAAAAATAAAAATTCATTTAATATTATTCATAACCACTTTTTGAACGGCTAGTTTGGTAAGTCATGGTGCCCTCGAACTCGGTGTTGCATGTAGCGCAAGCTATTGAATTATATTATAGAAAATAACTTAATATGAAATATTGGGGTGTTAAATTCTTCCCCCATATAGAAATTGTGTCCTCGCAATTTTAAAATTGGGTTTGAGAACTTCATTGAAAGTCCCACATCAGAAATAGAGTTCACAAAATTATAACTTTAATAGAAATAAGGAAAATTACAAAGGTCACCCGAGATTACCCATACTACGATTCCATGTATGAAAAGATGGATATGGAAGATAAAATAAGTGTCATGTTCTGATGGAGAGTGATAGAAAACATTATCAGGAGAAATGTAACAATAATAGAACCACAAACATGTGATGGGATAAACGGTCAATAGTTTCCCAGTAGGAAAAGTAAACATATAATTTTTTTTTGTTTTATGTCCCATTTCATAATATTGAGAAATTTATTTATGATATTGACAAAGTAAATAAAGAGATATACATAATTTTTATATAGATTTTTATCCTTTAATAAATTTCTACCTCTAATTCAGATTTTTTTCAAACTATGAGTATTAAATATGACTTGGTCACACCTGAAGCACTAGAATAAACTTCTCGAGAATCAAATTATCACGAAGGATAAACTATATATTCCCCATGTCATTAGATATTGACCAAAACCAAATTGGTTAGTAAAATATCAGATGATCCCAGAAATGGATAATCCATTAGACAAATAAATACTAAACATAATTTCTAAAATTATACCAACAATACCAAAATTTCATTAAATATCATTCAATAAAAAAAATTCCCTTAAAAAATTTCATGATAATCCAAACTTAAAATAATACACAAAACATAGAAGAATTTTATTACGTAGTCTTCCATGCTAAATTTTATCTCCAAATAACATCGACTACTCTTAATGTCACATACATAAAATTAATTAACCTAATCAGATATTCTCTATGATAGGTTATTCATTTCCATAAATAACCCAAATCGCTATAAATCTCCAATAAAGACATAGATAATAATCCACCATCACTCCTCAAAATGAAATCTCATTATATTCTATTTTACATTGGCATATAGTTTTCCCACCAGAGTGAACGTCTTCCAAAATATCATTTATCACTTAATAACCAAATCATTTTCCTATAATAAGGATATAAATTTGATAAGAAATAAGATCCATAATCAAATTATTATTGATAAATAAATTCATTTAACTAAAAAGAATTAGTAAAACTAACCGTGGACATCATGTAGTCCATTAGTTGGAGATAAATCCCAATTAGATCTTGGTTGTGAGCTCCATTCCCACTTTTTTGTCCTACGCGACGAGATGTCACATGGTATACATGATTCCCATTTTCAAAAACTATATTTTATAACATTACCAAAATGAGATAGATTCATGAAAGTAACCATAATATAATTTCACCACAAATGTTATATAATACCTTTCATTTTCATTCCAAAATTTAATAACATGTAATTGCCTAATATTCAAGGATCATATAAACACATATGGTTATTTATAACTATCACAAAAATAGAAATGATAATTCTTACTATAATAGAATTTTGACATAATAAACTGTAGGGTTACACATATTTGTGAAAAGTCATCAAAGTATTCCCATCAACAAAGAGCCCTAATAATTTCAAACATTTCGATATCCTTTTCTTTCCACATATGTTCTTCCTTGACCTAGAGGATATCATATTGAATTAGGAATTCAATCGGGTAATGCTCAGGTCCCCAATATTTACATTAAAAGACTGTAAATGGATTCTTGGGATCATTTTTATTTTCATCTATAGTACTCTTTGTTTTTTCTTGGAAATTCATTACATTGTGTCATTTTCTCTCACACATAAAGCATTTCTTTGTTTCATTAAGACACATCCCAAGGTATCTCCTAGAACATTTCCCGCATTATAGAAATTGAGATTTCTTTTCCCCATGCTCTCCACTCCTAGAGCTCTTATCATTCAATGCCTTTCACTTCTTTTTTGAGACCGAGAGTTTTCAAATATATATTTTCTTGATCATATTTTTGGAAAACTGATTCGGCATGAACATTATATCTTATATACCTAACAAAAATCCATTTCATTGCACATTTCCACCATTGTTCCCACCTTGTACATCATGTTCGATGTTACTATGACTTCTTTATAATCTAGCCATTGACAAATACAAGAAAGCATAGTGTGAGTCATAAAATCATTTAGAGAATATCATAACACCATATTTTAAATCTAAAACATTTTGTATTAACCAGGGATATTATTATCATATTATATTAAAACACATCAAATCGGTTTGTAATGACAATGTAAATTATCTTAAGTATATCCCCTGGGAGTGTCGTAACCAAGAGTGTAGCAAGGCCCGTTGTCATGTACCGGGATACCCCAGGTCAAGCCCAAAATTCCATGTTAGAGTTTTCACTCATAGGTAAATTTGTGCCATAGCCGCCTCTACTTGCTCGAATCCAGACACATATGTATTACATGGAAAACCCACATAATATTTACATTACAATTTTTATATGTTCTTCTATACTAATCCTCAATGTCGGTTGTGTTTTCTAATCAGATTTTTTTCTAAATCTAACTTCCATGGTTTATACAAAAAATACTATGATACAAACAGTATCGCCCCGACCCTAATAACCCAGAGTCAGTACGTTATTACATTAAATTTGCATGATAAAATGAATTATGTCCTGAAATGCTGATCAGTTTAGTATCCTTGGATGTACGAGATACATTCATAAGTTTTACATTACATTGAAACATGAAAAACAACGACAACATTGTCCCAATTGACCACAATCATATCCCTTAGACTATCCTTTTAGGTATGTCCAAATATAATTTTTTGCATCTAGGGAATAATAAAACCTAGAATGGAGTGAGATCACATGCTTAGTAAGGATAACAATATAGCAGAAACACTAATAAATAAACATAAACAATTTAAGGCAATGTATAAGTCTAAAAGATAAGGCTTTTAAACATTAAATTCTACATAATATGACCAATATAAATCAAATAATTCTATTTACCTATTCACATGGATATTATACTAGTTGAATAATCATGTGAAATATCAATAGCCACTTTTATAATGATGGAATGCATAATGCCAAACTTCATTACAACATAGTAATTCTCTTGTGCCAAGACTACAAATATGATTTTGTCAATTCCTTGGGCCATGACACTAGTTTGTCTCCTAAGACCTACTGAGGAATCTAGGATCTATAGTGGGATCAACCAATCACATACAATGTCTAATGAATTCCACATATGAAAGGGTGAATCATTATCTGTACATTCATATTAATACTAGCATACGGAATGTCAATGCATATTCTGTAATCCATGAATGTTATAAAAATAGCACATCCCCAGTCGAACATAACTAATTAAATTAAATATGGAAGATTTTATTATAATAAGTTTACCTGAATTGATAATAATGAAGGATATAAACATATATGAAAATAATCATCAAAACTATTTGAGATAAATATCCCCATTATTCTTAAAAACATTTAAAAGATTCACTATTTATCAAGAATCTGTTTAAAATATATTTTTTAATCAAAGTGTCCCATACCAAATTAAATATTTTAAAAGGAATTTTAATTTTAAAAAATTAATCTCCATATTAATAAATCCTTAAAATCAATTTTAAAATGTGTACATTAAAGAAAATTATTTAGAAAAATAAGTTATTAAAATATTTAAAATGATTTTTTAATAAGATTTCTTAACCAAATTTAGAGATGCTTGAATACAAGTAATTGATGTAATAAAAACAAAATAATATCATGAGAGTAAAGGAATTCATGATATATTATGTCAATTTATAGTATATACACCAAATAAAAGTGAATTATTGTATAACAACAAACAAGTATCAATTGAATATAAGTTGAGATGAAATCCCTTATCAAACAGTATCCATATGATAAGGATAAATCAGTTACATAATTATTTGTGAAAAATATAAATACACTAAATATGATTTCATATTCATTTTAAAAAAATAATAGGATATTCACACATATTCTTGTAAAAACAAAACCAATGACATGGATGTTTAACTCAATTAATGAAAATTGAGTAAAGATTACTCATATCAAGTTCAAATGGATTAATAAAGAATTTATCAATGGAGTGATTTTGTGTATCAAAACAATAACCACAGAAAGTGGAGTGGGAATTACTACATGTTTACATAAAATGTGATTTCACATATATTTATGGAGTAAAATAATCAATGATGTTTGTGTAAAACCCAATGAGTCAAAATCAAAATTAAAAATTCCATTACATATTTAGTGGGTTACGAAATATACACCCCATGAAATAAGAATCATACATTGAGTTGTAAATACCCATAAATAAAAGTATACTACATAAGGAATACAATCATGGGTAGTACAAAAACCACATTAAAGGAAATAGTGACAATATTGCAGGAGTCTCACAAAAAATAAGAAGTGATATGAAAACCCCTTACCATGTTGTAATCAATCGAGTTGCATGAACAAAAGTTAATAACCACCAAATGAATCATAGAAATAAATGAATATAAAGTTAGTCATTATAATTTATAACAAATGGGAGTACACAATTCACCACATGCAATAAATAAGTGGCAGATAATGGAAATCTCACGGAATTAAAAGTGAGATAAGAATCCCCTTACCATGTACTTTTACTTGGTTTTGGATATGATAACCTCTTGTATAATAGTTAAATAATTGATTTTAAAATATAAAAGATTCGTATATGTTGATATGATATCATATATGATATTTTAAAACATCCTTCTTAATAATTTAGTACTATCATCATTTTGGTGTTAACTGATTTGTTTTCCTTTATATGATAGGTTATGTGTGCCATGTTTGTTATGAATAAGATATATTTGATTCATATACTAAATTATATTATGTTTGTTAACATTATTTTTAATAATAAAATGAAAATTATGCTTGAGTGATTATGATGTGGAATGAATCTTATCGTGTTAGTGGAGTCGGTAATCCGTACATACGAACGAGCAACAATATTAGTATATTGATGGTGAAATCAAATATAATTGGATGTATATCATATATACTGAATTATTGACATATTATATTTATTATATATACCAATTATACACATTATTATACCCATCCAAAAAATAAAGTGTTTTAATAACTAACTACACCACGACATGGAGACGGTAAGCTGTACGTATGCACGTATGCTGATATTGTCATTTATAGGATGGAGAGAATAAGGAAGATGGTTGTACCATATTTATAATAACATAAAAGTATGTAAAAGGTATTGGAGTTATAATGTTGGTATGGAAACAATAAAGAATGAGAAATTGAATGATGAAAAGAACATGAATGTTGGTGGTGAAATTATTACTTCTTCTTCAGGTGTTTCATTTTTTGTTGATCAAAATTTCTCTATAGGTTGGATTTTTGATAAATATAAGGCCTCTAGGATGAAGTGATGGATGCTGAGATGATATTTGGTTAGGGTTTTTCTGAACCAAATAGCCCTGGAGGTGTGAAATTTTGATAATGGGAAGTACCCTTTTATAAGAGATGTGAGGGTCACTTTAGGAAATGTTTGAAATATTATATTATCATAAAATCATTTTCATTTTATAACGGCTCAAAAATGATTTATTTCAAGTATAAAGTGGGTATGGGTATAAAAACTCTCAACCAATATATGTAGGATATGTTATGCCTCCATATTATACTTATCTTTTAGATTTAACTCTTAGATAAATAGTTTGACATTTACCATGTCTCATTGTAATTTTAAATTATATGGCTAATAAACATACTGTAAACTACCCAAAGAACCCCAAGTGGTTTATTATTGATATTTAAAACCTTATCTATGTTGTTTGTGTGATTCGTAGATTTTTAAGAATATTATATCAAATAATATTATATTATTTTTTTTAAAAACTCAATTATGTCAAATTTAAAACTATTTAGTATTTAATTTTTGGAAAGCCGTAAAAACATTTTCACTTTCAATAAAATTTATTTAATCAACCCTAACGTATCATATTAACATAGAAAATTAGTAGAATATATCATAAGTCTCAATTTACATTTATATGGAAATTTATAATATCAGTTATTTTAATATTTTATTTCCAAGGTAGTTACAGCATATTCATTGTGTCATAAATAAATTAAATTATATAATGTCTAAATATTATAAATAAAATACTATTATGTAGGAAATATTTTTATAATTCAAAATAATATTTATAGTCAAATTTATATTTTGTGGAAACCTATATAAAAATGTTTAACTTATTAAAAATTGGATTTAACTCTTTTAACTCTTCTTTAAATAAAATAATAATAAATGCCCTAATCTAATCCATGTAGACCAAAAGGGATCATATGTTATTCCTAAGGTTTTTTTTGGTCGAATTACACTTATCTAATAGATTTAGTACACATGTTAGGGTAATTATAATATCATTTTAACCCTTAAATACCATATTTACATTTAACTGTTGTAAATAAAATTCAATATTTACTATTCACTAAAAATTATTTTCTTCTTATTGAACCAAATCTTAAATACTGATGTCTACTTTGTCTCTCGTATTTTTTAAATCGAACTCATTGAAAAGGTAAAATTACGTTTTATGAGAATATTTAAATGGTCCTAAAATGTGGGTTAAAGATGGTAAAAAGTACAATAAAAATTTATACATCTAATTTTATTATGGAAATGACTCAAATTAATCACATTGAACTAATATATTTATTATCTATATATATTTACTTAAATAAATGAAATAAATAAATATTTAAATAAAATTCTGTTTTTAAACATAACGCGATGTTTTTAAAAATTTATCAAAAATTTAATATTTTCAGAAAAATAACAAAAATTCACCCTATGCTAATTTTGATATTTGAAATTAAAAAATGAATTCTATATTACCAAAATAAAAACATAGAAGTTTCTTTAATTAATTTAAAATTAATTCTCGTTGTCAAAACCAAAAACCATGTTTTTATGAAGTAAAAACTATCAAATGATTGACATGTGTTTCTGTAAAATTTAAAGGTGAAATTACTTATAATGATCTAAATTATATTATATAAAAAAATATAATTTGATTATACTTTTTAACCATTCAAATGCATAATTTAACACTATAAATTATTTCGATTAAAAAAGTTGTTTTCAATTAAAATTAAGTAATTTTCACTATTCATCAAAATAAAAAGTTTTCAGAAAAGTACCAAGAATTTATCTAGAATAATTTATTATGTCCAGATTCTAAAAAATAATTTAACATCATTAAATTTAATATATAAATGTGTCAAATATTTTTTCAAAAAAGGGTGTTCTATTAAAATGTTGTAAAATTTCATTTTTTTAAACTAATTTATTTTATCTGAAAAAATAAAGTTGTTCTTTACTTTATGTCTAAGAAACACATAACATAAATTCTAAAATTATATTGAGTATATAAAATCTGAACTTCAGTTTATAATATTCATAACTACTTTTTGAATGTCTAGTTTGGTTAATCATGGTGTGCTTGAACTCAGTGTTGCGTGTAAAAAAAGAAATTCAATTATTTTAAAAAAAACTACATACTATGAAATCTTGGGTTTTACACATATAACAATTAATTTTTAGAATTCTCCTTCCTAGAGCATTTTGTGAGGGAAAAATGTTGGGACACCTTTTTCTTTTTAAACAATTATAATTAATCTACTAACCTCACATATAAAATGTAAGACATTCTTCTCTCGTCTCTTCACCTTTATACCATATTGGTTCATTTAAAACAAACCAAAATAACTTTCCCAAATTCCATTCTATTATCCAATAATTATTATTTCGAATATAAATCCAGCATATGATTGATTTCTGTGGAATCCTAAGATGATAATCTACAAAAAGGTAACATTCATCAATGAGTATTTTTAATTCATTTATTACCCCCACTCCTTCAATAGTCATTATACCAATCTTATATAATAATAAAATTATTATTTATAAAATTATAATTTTTTTATATTAATATAAGGACCTAAAACCATCACCTCATCTATCTATTAGGTTACGAAATATTTTTATTGTGTATGGAATACTACATCCTTGTGAACCAATGTCATTCGTTGTTCCATTACCACATCTCAGGATTATAAATAATGATTGATTTTTTATTTATATATTATATTTATTATATTATTATTATTGTATAATTATAATAATATAGGTACCATAATTCATTCAATTTTTTTGGGATATGAGAATGTCCCATGTGTGTGCGACATATGAAGACCTTGCGAAGAAATGTGATACATTCCCGCATTACATTGAAGGTAATAATGATGATTTTAATAAAAATGTGATATATTAGAAAAATATTGATTATTTAACTATTATATAAAATTTACATTAATGGAGAGTTTCTCTCTCATAAAACAAGAGCCTCTCGCTCTACTTCATGGGGATTTATCCAGTAATCGTAATGGTCTATTGGGACTCCATTCAATCAGACATGAGGAAGAGATAGTTGGCCACTTTGAACTATTTACTGCATGCGGTAGAAGACATGTTAAGACGCTGCATGATTGCAGTGATGGGTGTCGTCCATGGCCGATGTCTGTGGGATTGTTAGAGGTTGAAGATAGTGCTAGTGGATTGACAACTGCAGACAATGTCTTGATGATGGATGATGGCGCTTTGATGGCAGATGTGATGAAGGTGGTTATCGACGGTGAACTGATGGCAGTGGTGGAAGATGGCACCCCGATGGGAGTGGATAGCGATTTATGTTTGCTGGGTCATGGATGGCTTGGTTTACTTTCAGGAGAACCGTGTTTTCGTGGGCTGAAGTGGCGTGCAGGAGCCGATTTTAAAGGCAGCGTTGTGCGCTTGGGATGCTTTCCGGGTGTGGATCATCAACGATGGCGTGTCGTGTGGGATCCTGGAGGTGATGCGCATCTTGACAGTGGGACGGCCTGGCGGTGAAGGGATCTAGTCCCCTGCTTGGTGGCGATGTCGGACCAGTGAAGCTTCGGTGAGCGGAAACATCCTCGCGGCGAGATCTGGCCATCCAGTGATGGCGGAGAGCTGATGTTGGCAACATGGATTGATGTGTTGCAGTTGAAGGTGTGGGGCAGGGCGACTTGTCGAGCTGGGGGCTTCGTGGATTTCTAGCTACGGTGAATAGCACGATGGCGGTGAGCTGATTTCCGGCGTTTGTAGGGCAGGGATCAGGTGACGGAGATGAGGACGTCCATGTCCGCTGCGTGATTGGTAGGGTGGACCACAGAGGCGCGAGAGGAGTTTTTTATTTTAATAGACCAATATGATGTTGCTTTTGAATGGCTGTGAGAAGAAGTTCTGTGAAGATCGCGATGCAATCCATAAGGCTATGTGTTGGTGCAGGGTCATCATTGGCTTTAAGTGACTCAGATTTACAAAAGGAGTAGTTGAATTAACCTTGGGAGATGGATCTCATGAAGAATGGGATGGCGATGGAACATAGGCGGTGGAGCGTATGCCAGCGCATTTTCGAGGGCTGATTCAGGATGGTGACAGCCTAACTTGGACACGCGTAACAAGTGGAATTGGAATGCGTACAGGGTGGTTAGCAGAGAAGATATGCGGGGATATGAAGGAAGACTTTTTTGGATGACGTTGTGATATGCATGGGGGATGTGTGTTCGAGAAAACACTTGTGATTTGGCTATGTTTTTTTTGGGGATTTCAATCGGTCTTTGTTTTGGGTTTTATCTTTAGCATTTGGTGGTGTTTTTTGCCACCTGTATTGGGTGCTTGTGTGTTATTTTATTTTAATGAATAATTTTTTAGGATCGAGCACGCTCGGTTCCTGAACATTCCTGGTATATAATTTACATTTATTTAATTTTCCGTCTCTAGAAAATGGAAAAAAACGTTAATGCGTATATACCTCCTACCATCCCCATGAATGGTTTATTTCATTTTCTCTCTATAACATTTATATATTAATATATAATAAATATAATTAAAAAATAATATATATATTTATTTTTTAATTTTTTTGTTTATTATTTAACAATGAAAAATATAAGAGGAAAAAATAACCAATACAAAAAACACGAACAACAATGTAGTTATTTCCATAAATGTTAAATTAACATGGAAGTTTTGAATAAAAGGGTAAAAAGGTTATTATTAAGTCATATATGGAATGATATATATATATATATATATTAATAGATGTATAATAATAAAATATTTATTATATAGGAGGTTTGAACATGTACAAAGTATGTCATTAGTTAAGGTAATGTATTTCTATTCTGTTATTTATTTCTATGAGGCATATGAAAATTCAGTACTAATTTCTTTTATATGGTGTATATACTTCACAATTGATTTGTGATTCCCTTAATACCATTATTTTAATTATATTTAATGTTTTTTAGTAATAATTCATTATTTTTCATTTCGATTCCTAATATTACTACATTTTTTGGGGGTTTTGTCTCAATTTTTCTTTTTTGAGGTATATGTTTTGTTATGCAATGATCATTTATTAATACCTCCATTTACATATCATTTTAAATTTAATATCAACATTTTTTTATCCTATTTACTTTGAATGTTTATATTTCTCTTATTCCATCATGAGTCACACTATTCAAATATGCCATAATGGATCACTTTTATATTATCATCTCACCATTTATTAGGATAGTTTATGATCATACGTCCATTGATAATAAATTAATATTTATCTCTTAAAAAACAATTTAATTTTATTCACCTATATATCACTACAGAAAAAAGAAGTCTTTTGCGATAGGTTATTTGCGATGAGAATTAAACTCGTTGCAAATAGTACATCCCAGAGGTTATTTGCGACGGGATTTTGGGTCTGTCACAAAAAGTAATGTGGGCTTTAGCGCGGGGTGTTCGGAAAAGCACGTGAAGGTTATTTGCGAGGGGGGGTCCCCTTCACAAATAATGTGTCAGTCAGAGGGTATTTGCGATGTGACCCGTCACAAATACCTGCGACGCTAGATGAGTTTTTGCGACGGAATGTTGTCCTGTCACAAAAGGTGTGTCGGCAGGTCACATTAAGGGACATGCCTTGTCACAAATACCCTTCTAACCACCAGAATCAATTAATGCGAGCAAAGGTATTTGCGATGGGTTCCGCCGTAAAAAGACCCTTTTGTGATGGTAAGCCCGTCGCAAATAGTCACGTCACAACTAATCTAATATATATATACCCTCCTTCATTTTTCTTTCTCTCCACTCATTTCTCACTTTCTCTCTCTCTAAACGAGATTTTTAGAGTGAAAATTGTTCTGAGATAATTGTTTTGACAAAGAAGATGTGAGGGCACTTACATCAATTAAATATCTAGTTTAAATGTTTTTATATTTTATTTAATTTATTTTTTTAATTATTTTAATATTAATTATAATAATTATTGATTAGTTGTAATTAAATTAGATTTAAATTGTTTTATTACCAGTATTTTAATAATAAATAGTAATAAATAGTAATAAATAGTAATAATTATTAATAATTAGTAATAATTAGTAATAATTAGTAATAAATAGTAAAAATAGCAATAAATTAAAATAAATAGAAACAAATTAGAATAATTAAGAATAAATTGGAATAAATTGGAATCAATTGGAATAAATTAGAATAAATTGGAATAAATATAAATCAATATTAATAAATAGTAATATATAGGAATAATATGTAATAATTTGTAATAAATAATAAAAATTATTTATAAATAGTAATAATATGTAATAAATAGTAATAGTTTGTAATAATTAGTAATTAATAGAAATAAATAGAAATAAATTGGAATGAATAGGAATATTTAAAGATAAATATAAATAAATAGCAATAAATAGCAATAAATATAAATGATTAGGAATAATTGGAAATAAATAGGAATAAATATCAATAATTAGGAATAAATAACAGTAACTAAGAATATATAGCAATAAATAGCAATAAATAGCAATAAATAACAATAAATAGCAATAATTAGAAATAAATAAGAATAATTAGTAATTAATTGGAATAATTAGTAATAATTTGTAAAAATTATTAAAAATTAGTAATAAATAGTAATAATTAGTAATAAATAGTAATAAATAGTTATAAATAGTTATAAATAGTAATTGATAATAAAAAATTGTAATAAATAGTAATAAATAGTAATAAATAGTAACAAATAGTATGAAATAGTAATAAATAGTAACAATTAATAATAAATAGGAATAAATAGCTATAAATTTGAATAAATTAAAATAAATTGGAATAAATTGGAAATAATTTGATTAAATATTAATAAATAGTAATAATTAGTAACAAATAGTAATAAATTGTAATAATTAGTAATAATTAGTAACAAATATTAATAATTACTAATAGATAGTAATAAATATTAATAAATAGTATTAAATACGAATAAATATGAATAAATTGGAATCAATAGGAATAAATTGGAATAATTAGTAATAAATAGGAATAAATAGCAGTTATTAGGAATAAATAGCAATAGTTACGAATAAAAAGCAATAATTATTAATAAATAGAAATAATTTGGAATAATTACCAATAAATAGGAATAATTAGCAATAATTAGCAATAATTTGAAATAATTAGCAATAATTAGCAATAAATTGCAATAAATAGAAAAAAATAAGAATAATCAGCAATAATTAGCAATAATTACCAATAAATAGTAATAAATAGAAATTATTAGAAACAAACAGTAATAATTAGAAATAATTAGTAATAACTAAAAAAATTGTAATAATTAATATTAATTAAAAATAATTAGTATTAATTAGTAATAATTAATAATAATTAAGAATAATTAGGAATAATTTGTAATAATTATTAATAATTAGAAATAATTAGTAATAATTAGTAATAACCAGTAATAATTAAGAATAATTAGCATTAATTAGCAATAATTAGCAACAATTAGGAATAATTAGGAAAAACTAGGAATAATTAGCAACAATTATCAATAATTAGGAATAATTAGGAATAATTTGTAATTAATAAGAATAATTTGTAATAAATAGGAATAATTTGTAATAAATATGAATGATTTCTAATAAATAGGAATAATTTTTTAATAAATAAGAATAATTTTTAATAAGTAGGAATAATTTGTAATAATTAGTAATAATTAGTAATAATTATTAATAATTTATAAAAATTTGGAATAATTTTTAATATGAATAATTTGTAATAATTTGGAATGAATATGAATAATTTGGAATAAATAGGAATAATTTGGAATAAATAGGCATAATTTGGAATAAATAGAAATAAATAGCAATAATTTGTAGTAAATAGAAATATTTTGAAATAATTAAAAATAATTTGTAATAATTAGAAATAATTTGTAATAATTAGCAATAATTAAAGATAATTATAAATAAATAGGAATAATTAGAAATAAATATAATAATTAGCAATAAATATTAATAACTAGTAAAAAATTAGACTAAATATAAAGAATTAGTAACAATTATTAACAATTAGTAACAATTAGTAACAATTAGTTTCAATTAGAAACAATTAGTAACAATCAGAAACAATTAGTAACAATTAATAACAATTAAGAAGAAAATCAATTGAAATAAATTGAAATAACTTGTAATAACTTTGCACAATTTCTAGTGGATTGATAGAACTCCTATTACTCAATGACTCTTCTACTTTCAACATTCACCTAATTATAACATTATGAATTGTATTTTTATACATATACATATCCAATCTTGTATGCATGAGTTTGAATATGCATTCGTAGGACCACATTTTCATAATGTGTTCAGGCAGTGACAGTTGCAAGAATATGATTCATCGCGAAAAGGGGGCACTTTTTTCTGAAGGCTCATTTACTTGTAACATTCTCATAGGGAAATCATAATGAAGAATATACTCGGCGGTACGCATATTCATTCTTGTGTGCACGAGAATGAATTTGCGTACCTCCAAACACATTTTTCATTGGGATTTATGTGTGGAAAAGTTTTAAGTAAATGAGGCGTCGGAAAAAAGTGGAGCCTTCAATCAACATGAAATTGTGTCTCCCTTAAGTAATGATAATTATTAAGAAGTAGTTTTAATAATTTATCTTTTTTTTAGATAGTGTAATTATAATTTCAAATTATTCAATAATAGTAATGTTGTTATATTTTGTAGAAAAATATTAAACAAATAAGTCTACAATAATCATTGTTAGATGATCATGCTTGGATATATCAGTGTAGAAATCCAAACGGTTCTGGTTTATATCATATATATATTGAGGCTGCTGAAGATTTATTATAATTTGCATCATCAAAACCAGAATATGTTTCAGAAGGAACAATAAATTTTACTTATTAGAAATGTGCTCTGAGAAAGTTTTACACATTTGACAAGTTTGAGGGACAACTCTTGTGTTTTAATTTTTACCCAGATTATATTTTTTGGTGTCAACACGGCGAACGTAGTTCTAGAGAAGATACCAATAACTTCACTTGGATCCCCCCAGTTTCATAATTTTGTACATGATGATGTAGGTTCATATATACAACAAACTGAAACTCAAGATGATATTTATTTTACTCTTGAGTTGGCACCATCTATATTTTATGAGTTGTTAAGTTCTGCTGGGGATGCATTATATCATTGTTGCATGAAAAGAAAATTAAAAGTTGTTACAAAATTTATGGCTCTTAAATCAGAAATGAAATATCGGACAACTGTTTTGATCTGATATTTTCATTGGTTAAAACACTGTTACCTAGAGGAAATGTGTTGCTTGCAAATTACTATATGAGTAAGAGAATAGTTCATAATCTTGGCCTTAGTTGATAGAAGATTCATGCATGTCCAAATGATTTCATCTTATATTCTAGAGAAATTGATTCACTTGATCGTTGTCCCACATGTGGAAAATCAAGGTATGAAGAATCTCAACCAGGGACGTCTGGATCGATTCTAGTAAAATAGTTGTGATTTTTCCACCTCACACCTAGGTTGTAGTGTTTATTTATGTCTCAGAACACAACTTCGATGATGTTAGGGCCCAAAACCAAGATTTTAACTAAAAAAGATTGAATCATCCATCTGATTGTGATTAATGAATAAATTTTGTCCGTCGGCATCCTTCTTTTGCTTTAGATGCCCGAAACGTGTGATTGGAACATTCTGCAGATGGTTTCTATCCTTTTGGTTCTTATAGTAGTTAATATTAATGTTGGTATGTCTTTAAAACTCTATATAATTTACCACCACAGATGTTGATGATGGATCCCTATATCATTTTGAACTTATTAATCCCAGGACATCTGAAAAATAATATTGATGTTTATTTGAAACCATTAATTGATGTGTTAAATGCATTGTGAAGTGGTGGTGTTAGTACATATGATGTTGTTGGAAAAAAAATATCTTATTAAAAGCTGCATTTATGTGGATGATTAGTGACTTACAAGAATAAGGCATGTTATCTGGCTGGAGTACACATGGTTCAAAATCATGTCCTTACAGTTTGAAATACAAAAATGCCTTAATGCTCATAAATGGAAAAACCATTCTATTTTGACTATCACCAAAGATTTCTTCCAACCTATCATCCTTTTAGGAGGAAAAATTCTCATTTTAGAAAAGGTACAATTGGATGGGATGAACCTCCAAAAACGATCTCAGGTAAATAGTTAAAATCAGTTGTATTTTCATTACCTCTGATCACATTTTGGCCACCAGTAAACAACACAAATTTCATGGCTTTTGGAATGAACATAATTGGGTAAAACGATGAATTTTTTGGGATCTTCCATATTGGTCTGATTTGTTGATCTACCACATGTTGTATGTAATTCATATTGAGAAGCACTATTTTGATTTTTTATTTCATACAGTTTTGGATGCACCAGGAAAGAATAAAGATATTTTAAGGGCACGATTATATCTTGCCAAAATTTGGGGTTGACTAGAACACGAACTATTTGATAATGTCAGATCATAGAGGTTAATGAAGCAAAAAGCAGCTCAAACACTATTCAAAGAGTGTTAATTATTATATTGTTAGTGGATTTCATATTTGATACTTCTAGATGGATATACTTCTAATTTTCGATGATGTGTCAAGAATGGTTATATTACCAGATTAAAAAGTCGTGATTGACATGTTTTAATGGAAAAATTTATTCCAATTAGATTTAGAGGTTTATTAAATTCTATGATATGGGATTCAATAATAGACATATCATATTTCTTCGATAAATTTGTGCAGTGAAAACAGACAATGATGCGCTAAGAAAACTAGAAGAATATGTTGCTGTAATTATATGTAAACTTGAAAATTTTGTTCTACTAGATTTATTTGACACAATGGAACATCTTATAATAAATTTTCCACATGAAGATATATGTGGATGTCCAGTACATTTTCAATGGATGTACCCATTCGAGAGATGAATGCAGAAATTGATTAAAAAAGTACATAAAATAGCATAAGTTGAAGGCTCAATTGCTGAAGCTTATTTTCAAGTGGAAATTTCTTTTTTCTGCTCTCATTATTTTGAATCTAAATAACCCTAAAAAAATCGCATGGGATTAAATGAGTTTAATGTTATTGATAAAACATAAAATCAATTATCAATTATTATTCAGCTAAATCTTGGTTTCGGTGGAGCTCATGAACGATGGATTTCAGATGATAAACATCACAGAGCTCATACAAACGCTCTGCTCAACTATAAAGAAATCGCATCATTTGTACTGTGAGTTCATCTATCATTTATTCTATAATTTATGATACAATATTTAAACATATTCTATTAGTATGTTATATGATAATCATATCAAGAAACAACTTCCACAAATTATATCAGCAGTTCTGGAAGAACACCAAAAAAAATCTCAATGGTTTCAAAAACAAGTAGCATAATTTTTTTATGGTAAAATACCAATTCAATTTATTATTTATCAAATTTTTAATTGTTTTAAAAATTTTCAAGTGTCTCAACATGGTGATAACAATTATAAGAGAATGTGTATATTGAGTAACCCACCATCTAAAATGGTTAAATCATAAAATTCATATGTGGTGAATGGTTTTTGATTTTATACACGTACATATGAGGAATTAAAAAACAATAAACAGTGGAGTTTTTTTTGAGAGGACCACATCAGTGAGAAAATAATGTTGACATTTATGGTATTATTGATGAAATTATTGAGCTGTGTTATTTATGACATAATTACATAATGATGATTAAATGTCGGTGGTTGGATATTGAGAGAGGCTTGCTTGTTCATCCGACTCATGGAATGATCGATTTTAAATATAGTAGTATTCTTGTAGTAAATGAACCATTTTTACTAGATCAATAGGCACATAAATTTTATTATGAAATGTACGGTGCTACTTCAAGATACTTGAGTGATTGGTGTAGCATAATAAAAATGAAATAACCAGAAAATTAGTTTTCTCAAAATAAATGTGGTTCCACTAAAGAGATATGAATTGAAATCTTTCAAGAGAATTCTCAAAATACAAATTTTTCACAAAGAGACGTGAGTATCGATGATGACACTCTACAATTAAGGATAGATGATGAAGATGATGATAATGATGTTACAAATTAATTTTAAATGACAAGAGATGATGAAAATGAAACTCATATGGATATTAATGATACTAGGGAGGACGATGAAAACATTGAAATTGATAGCTGTGGATATGAGGATGAAGATGGACATTGACATAGTTAAATTATGGTTATAATCTTAATTAATATGTATCTATATATAATAGATATTTTCAAATATCTTTAAACAACAATCATTTTGTGTTTAAGATGGATCCTGATCAATTTAGCGAGTATCAGGATACTGATCTACCTTTGGATGAGGTTGATTGTGGACCATCTGACCCTCAGCCTACTAAAGGTTTAGAGGGTATGCGGAGGAGGAGTGGTCTTGCGCGACTGATGATTTTTTACCCTATCCCCGAGCGACGTCTGCGCCTTGGTTTCGATCCATTCAGAAGGAGATATGGTGACCTGTATATTTTAGTTAGCTTTCATTAAATTATTTATAGATACACTAATTTTTTGATTATTTATTCTATTTTCACAGCTTTTTACATGTAGATATTGGACAGGGGTGTTCTATCTTGCCCAATAATTTTTCTCATCCATAAATCACATGGGTACAGACTCTCATTGATGTGAGACGTGACATGTTCAATCATTGGATATTATATAAATAAAGAATATTTATTTTGAAATTTATTTTATTAATAACATGATATTATAAATTATTAGTAGGATTTATGGTATCCCATTGATGATATCATTCATGACGCTATCCATATGGCATGTTTGGTGTTTATGCATGAACATTTTCTCAAGTTTTTCCAAAATTTGAGAAGAACAGCTATTAAGAAAGCATGAATGATATGATTTGATGAGTTGTGTAGATCCCACCGACTACAATACATTGCATCTCATGTTTCTGATGGATTGTGTTTACACTAGTTGGGTGGTGGGCTTCAGAGGAGATCTTTATTGCGACAACAAAATCGGGGGTGATAGGAGGTGACACATCGAGCTTGTTGATGTACATTTAGTACTCATTGAGTGCATCTGGTAAGATTATTTTTTAAATATTTTATATAACATTAAATATAAGCAATTTTTTAATATTTATATATGTATTCGAGCATCCCGATATTACCGATTTTCACATTTATTGGAGGATATATAGTGATCCAGCCACTGTAGAGATTAAAGGTGATCACTAGCATCCGATTGTTGTTAGTATTATCTTTTTCAGTTTGAAAATTAATTGCATATAAAATTTTCACCATTTAAATTTCATATTAGAATTGAAGGAGTCATATGTGGCGATGACCTCTCAAACACAGGCTGAGAGTTAGGATTAGAAGACTGAGCAGACCAGTACCCACCATTTTGATGAGGCGGCATGGATGTAGGTGACTTATTATGTCTTTGAGAAGGGCCATGTAGTAGGTATCAGTACTCATTGGAGTCCTCGTACCAATAATGGTACCGCTATGATGTCGGTGTCTGGCTCTAAAGGAGCTCATAGAGAGGCATCATCTTTTGCCTCACTGTTTCAGGAGCTGTTACGATCTCAGTTTGAGCTTATGAAGAGTTTGCAGAAGCATCATTATGAGATGTGTCGGTAGTAGCAGCAGCCACAATAGCACCAGGAGGAGATGTGTTGATGGAAGCAGTAACAACAACAGCACCATTATGAGAATATATAGTACATGCACCATTTGACTCGTAGTATAGGGATAGAGTTTCTTCCACCATCTCCTACAGCTCCTCCCCTTCTCCACCTCTTCCATAAAACAACCCCCAATGATTTGGGGTTTTATGTTAATAACATTTGAATTGAGGATTTATTATAATGTCAACTATTTACAGTTGATGTATTTCATATTGGTATAAATATTGCATAATTTAATTTTTTTATTTATAATATTTTATTATTTATTACTAGTATTATATTTTTTAATATTTTTTTATTAACAATAACAACATTTTATGATTATATTAATTTTTTTGTAAATATTGAGAATTGTAATAATTGTTTATTTTTTTATTATTTTAATAAAATCAATATTAATTTTTTTCTAAATCTTATTTTTATTAAATATATTTGTTAGTATTATATTTTTTAATGTCTGCTTATTTTAACAAAAATAATGGTATTTTATTTTTTTTTTAATTTATAATATTAATATAATTTTTTTATTAATCATAATTTCATTAAATTTTCTTATTATGTTTATTATTTACCGTGATTCCATTTCTTGACGGGCTCCCTTTGTGAAAAATTTAAATATAATTTTTTATTAATAGTATTTCCGATGGGACGACGAGCCTCTCCCAAAAACTAAATATGACGGGCCCATCATAAATTGTTTTGAAATATATAATGTATATAATTAGAGACATATTCGTGACTGGCCCATCACAAAAGGTTTATTTATATATAATTTCCATAATCAGAGTATTTTTTGTGACGTGGACTTTTCCCATAGTAAATAATGTTTTATTGCTACGGGCCCGTAGAAAAAAAATAAAATTTTCGATGCAGTTTTCTAGAATGGGCTCTTTGCGATGGGGCCCCACCATTAAAGCCTATTTTCTATAGGATCCATCACAAAGAGACCATATCAAATACCTCTAATTCTAGTAGTGTGTGTATCTATAGAATGAATTTATTGCCACCATTTTTTTCTCTTTATTTACCAAAGAGTAAAAAAAAATTGTTTTTATGATGATCCAAATTTATTTTTCACATCGGCCAGAAATCTGTTTTCATCCATTACCATGTTATATAGAAATGTTTCCGATAATATTGTCTTATTATACATTTATTTTTATATAGATTTTATAAAAAAATATTTATAGATAAGTGAATGAATACTTCACTTTATTTTAAAAGTAATTTCAATTTTGTTTTCACAAAAATGTTAAAGAATCATTTATTAATATGTATAATAAAAATAGGATTACATGACATCATGAAATTTATTTTACTTGAATAATATATTATAGGAAATCTAGGTCATTTTATAAGAAAGTAATTTTTATATATTTTAAGTTTCAAAATATATATTTTATGGAAAAATAATATTCCACAAGAAATTTTTTAAACGCTAGTTCAAAATTATTTTCTATCTATGCTGACGTCGTTTGATGTTACTTATAAATTACTACGGATATATCCAATATACCATTATTATTCTTTCATTGATTGATTTATGATGAAATAAGAACATTAAACTAATTTATTTTCCATGGTATGTAACATGATACATTTCTTATGAAAGCATATTCTTTTTTTCAATGGGTTATACAATGATGAAATAATGAAATGATTATGAAACATTTTAATTTTTCATGGATATTTATGAATAAATGTTTTAAAAACCCATTTTATTTTATGGGTTAAGATATAATTAATGTTTGATGATCTGATGGAATAAATAAATATGTTTTTAATTTTGAGATAGGATGGTTTTCTATCTCCCTCTAATACATTCGGTAACGATTTATATCTAGAGTGATATAATGGGCTGGAATGGGGAGTGAACCTGAATGTGTAAGGGTCTTTTTATAATACGATTGTATTAAGTGTGATAATATTAAACAATGATATCCATGGATGTGATCTAGTACTACTTTTGGAATGATTTTCAAGGATTTGATATATTCCAAAAAATCAACGCCCCTAGGCCGAAGTTATTCTCATATGAAGTGTGTCTAATGATTCCATTTTGATTCATGTCTTATAAATAACCAATAATTAATCAATGAATACTAATCATAATCATTGATAAGAAGGGTATGGTTTTCAAATGTTATTATCATGTTTTTATACCCTTATGTTCATGTTATGTTTATGTATAGCCCATTTTTACCCTTATTAATCATCTCAGCTCACCTTTTCTATTGTTTTATTTCACTATCTATGAAGAAATGTATTGAGATACATTTTTCAAATAAGAGTTATAGAAAAGAATTTAATAGTGGAATATGATATAGTTTACCTATGTAATAGTAGTTTTTGATTCTCTCTTTCCAACTGCTTGGAACTATTATGGTGATCAGGACTATTTTGGGTAATGTAATGAATATTCATAAAAAATAAATATTATCTATTTATGATAATCCTTGATCGCCACAAAATATTATTTATTTAAATGTTAATTTCAAAAAATTATATTATTACAATTATGGGAAACAATTTCATATAATTTTATAATAATGAATAATCACCCATAAATTTATTGTTAAATCATTTGAAATGAAGATAAAATTATTTTAACGTAAAATATTTATATTTCAAAACAACTATTTTTATTTTCTTATATTGTTTTTTCATAGTAAATTTAATTAATCAAAATCGATGTATAATTCCAATAAAAATCATATAATATATATAATAAAATAAAAACTCATTCTTTAAATTTCTATTTTTAGGAATATAATTAGAAAAAATATTTTTTTTCATAGAGATATAATTTATTTTTCAGAAACTGGTTTTTATGCATTTTTGTTTATATATTAGAATAGTTTTTTACAAATATTAGAATTGAATAATTTAAAATTGATTATATATTTTTAGTTACAATAATAACTATTAGTTAATGATTTCAAATTAAATTCTATCCATAATGAATTATTACCATTGTAAAAATATCACCACCACACTTATGGTTAAAAGGATTAAATAAGGGGTTAGTCTATGATAAAATGATTTACATATGATTAACAATATTCAAAATTAGACCGAGTTAAAAAATTAATATTAAAATATACTATATTTATATGTTTTTTCTTTTTATCCATAAGAAACAAAAATTGAAATTATATTATTTCAATTATATGGGTATTTAAAAGGCTTCCACTGCCCTCACTTATATAATTATACTTCTATTATAACTTCTAAACACCATATAAGCACCATATATCAAACTCTATCAACCCAACTCACTTATAAATTCTAATCTCTATATTATATAAGTTATTATCTTTCCAAAATTCTATCATAGTAAGGATTATCTAGTAAGATAATGGAGGATACAAAAATAATATTTATTTTTCTAAACTGACTTCATTAATGATTTAGTCTTCTTCCTCCTCCTAAAAATATTATTTAACAATAATAATAATATTTCATACATATTTTCAAAATAATGGGTTTTAAATTATTTTTATATAATTTTTCCCAATTCTTTTCATTCAATCAAAATTGAATGCATCACTTATGAATTTGTGGGAATTATTAATATCATAATGGGATGTTTTTCCTTTTTTTTAAAAAACCCCTCCTTTATGGTTATATAGATTTATAAAATACATAAATAAATTATTTATAATTATTATATAATTATGATTCTATAAAAAAATCATTATTTTTCTTAATATTTTCCCATTCAATGAATAATGGAAGTTTTACCCATTGGAATGAGAATACTACCACCTTCATGATGAGACTTAATTCATTTTTTATCACATACTTTCACAAAACTTTCTAAAAATATTATATATATATATATATATATTATTTATGTTATAGTTAAAATTAAATAACCATGATAATGGAGATAGACCAGAACCATCAAGACAAAATAGTTATGTAAAATGGAATTGTTAACACCAAAATAATAATGTTAATAATGAATTATAAATAAAATAGTGATATAATTTTATAAAGGAATGAAATAAAATATGATAATTGTTTTTATGTTTCTCCTAGAAATGTATCATAAATATTATTTTATATGAAAAATATAACAACATGTATAAAAAAAGCTATGAGTGGAGGTTTTCCTTTAGTCATTTCAATTATCCTCAATTAATATTTATTCTTTATTAACAGAATTATTTCTTTTCATTTATATACATAATTACCATGAATATCATTTATGTTTTCTTTAATAATTTCATATTTATTTAAAAACCCATATAGAATTTTTTTATTCAATTTAATTTTTATTCAATATTTCCTGAGATGTATGGTAATATCTTACAATATCACATTTAATCAATAATGTTAATGTTTCAATTTAAATAGTTGGAAATTGTACAATAATTATCTTATAAAAACATATATTTTCGTATAGTTGAATTTTTTTTCATCAATGATATCAATTTCCCACCTCTCTATCTCTATAAAAATGATAAAATGTTTTTATGAAAATATATCCTTATATATCACTTATGGTTTGGAATCTACCTTATCCATATCCACATTCAATAAAATATTATATGAACGTTTACATATAAGAATATGTTATTAATAAAAAATTAACTAGATTTTATTTTAGTTATATATTATTAAAAGGAATGTTTTTAAATTTCATTAATATGACTGAAATTAGATTTGTTAAAATGTAAGAATATTTTAACATTTTTATATTGAAAAAACCTTACACTATCATAAATGTTATACATTTAAACTCTTCTATTACATGCCTCTATATATTTTTAATGAAAATAATACTCTGATTAATACGGGAACTTTTCAATTTTCAATGAATAAAATGAAATTGGAATTTTCCATTATTTTACAAAATATATTACTCATGCTTTTAAAAAAGTATTTTTTATCCATATCAACATTACATATGTATTTTAATGCTTAACTATAGATATTCTCTTATTATATCAGCCTTATTCTTTATATGGATGACTTATGATAATGATGTGTTAATATTGATTAAGGAAACAAATTTGTTAATCATGAATTAATTAATGTTTGAAGGGATGAGGAATGATAATACGGTCTATGTAATATAAAAAATGGTTTAATTTTTATATACTTTTTCATAGAATTATATATCTATATTTAATTGTTAAATGATTTATATCTTAAGAGATAAAATAGAATATGAGTGATTATCCAATTCCTAATAGGGAACAAGAGTGTTTTTCTGATGCTCAAGTGTATATACTACTTGTTTTTCCAAACCCAACAGAGTATAAATAATGAGATCCCATGACCAATATGGCACTGGGGGGGGGGTGTTCAAACACAATTAATGAAAATAAGTTTACATAAGATACCTAATAGGTGAAGAATTTCATATAGATAGTCCTTCACACATGATTTCAATATTTATTATTATTCCAAACTTTTATTCCAAAAATTTAATGATTATGATTTAGATATTATCTCCATGGCTATGGTTCAAAATGGATTATTACACATATATATGAATGATATCATATATTTTAAAAAATCCTTATTAAATTACTCATGTTTTATATTTTGTAACTTTATGTGTATGATATCATATTTGGGGATCATGTTCTCATAACCTTATACTTATGTTATGATCACATATAGTCATCAATTTATAACCCTCATGTTTACCATAAATGGAATTTTAGATAACCATTTCTTATGATTCAATTTCCCCGGGTTATGAAAAATGTTTTTACATAGGAAATGTCCATTATGTTTATTATGTGAGATGTCATTTCCTGGATATATTAAAGATATTTAATAAAATAATAATATTAATTTTCATGTCAATATTAATTTTAATTCATTAGAGTTACCATGAATGTAATAATGTTATAAGTATTGAATATTCATCTTAATGGACTATATATTTATGTAAGTGGTAGATTGGATCTATAGTTAGTATCATTTAATGATTTTGTTAATTTTGAATATGTGTATTATTAAATATTGATTAGAATTATAGGGATGATTATGTGTATAGAACAAAATACAAATAATTTACTATGTAAAATATATTATAGTTTCATATAAATTATATCCCTATCTGAAAATATAAATTTAATTGTAGGCTCTAGAATAGATTCCCACATTGGTAAAAACCCTAAAAGGTTGGTTGTGTATTATCATGATATCCACTAGGTTCTTGATAATGATTCTAAACATATCACATGGTTTTACACTCTCATGTGATAATATTTTATTAATTAAGAATCTAAATCTGAAACATTATCGAAGGTTTCAAACCATTTATAATAGAATACATAATAGGAATATAAATGGAAATTTTAGATTTAGACATAGAATTTCAAGGGTAAATAAGTGGTTTTAATAAATTTCGAGACCTTTATAATGATTCTTTATATATATGATAACTCATTTAATTTTTTTACATGATAATGTAACATAGATTTTTATGAATATTAAATTGATTGAACCATATGGAGTTGTTTCATCCTTGAATGTTCTTGCCAATAAAATGATCTTCCTCATGAGAAACCCAATAGAACGTGGTAGAGGATGGAAATTTTATTTCTATGCTATTATAAAACAAATAATATATAAATAGTAGAATAAATCATTATAAACGTCAATATTTACAAAATTGATACCCACCATCGATTATTTCATGTGGAAATTAAAATTTTTAATCTGTGGGACATATACTTTTATTATAGCTATGTATTAAAGTAAATATATAGAAAATATATTTTCATAAAGGGGCTCAAATTATATGATATTTTATTCTCTATATATCCTTTCTAGAATAAATATTATCAACGTTTTATTTTCATCAATAATAAGACTCAAATGGGTGATATTGAATCTTTATGATGGGATGATTTTTGGAATATATTTTTCAATAATTAGGTTATTTGAACTATTTAATCTAAAATAATTAGGTTTTTTATGGAACTAAGTCAAACAGTTTATGGATATATTGTTTTGTTGAAGATATAACCCCTAGTCCTTCATGTTATTATTTCATATTTATTATTAACCATGACTAAAAAATTTATCAAAACATTATTGGATTTAAAAAATATCTACAAATCATTTTCTATCAGTTACATTGATTTAAATTAACAAATTATAAAATTCTCCCTCAAGCTGTAAATAAAGAGCATAGAATCGCACTATATTTTTGTACTAGAATGTGAAAATTTATTTTAATGTAAATTAGACCTAGAATACAAATAGAATAAAATATATTATTTATCATTTTTGTAAATTACGTTAGAAGAATCATATGGGATATACTACCCAACTATAAGCTAAATTTATCAAATGTGAAAGTGAATTTTATATAGAAAATTCAAACGTATGTTGTGTGAATAATTCTTCATATAAAATGAATGGGTAAAAAGATCAACCAAATATGATACAAAAAATATGCTAAATTATTTTCATAGTATATATTTATTAATGAACATAGTGAAATAATAAAATGATTTATGATGTAATTCATCAAATGAAGACCTTAAATTTTAAATGATAATTCGATTTATTAATAAATAAAAACTTATATTGGCGGGTCATGAGAATGATGTGGAGATGTCTGAACATATCATCTAATATAGAACAGAAAATTTCTTATTTTATTTAGGTCCATCCAAAATTTTTTTATCTAATGATTATTCTACAAGAATTTCATCACAACCTCAATGAATAGATTCAGATTTATTAGTGAAAATAGTTAATTGTTGAAATATAACATATCATGTTTATAGATCCACTTCAATGGATGTTTGTGGAAATTTCATACTATAAAATATTTTTATTCTCCATACAGTATAAATGATGAAAAATTAGCCATAGGTGGTATCACTATATATAGATCCCATGTTAATTTCTATTGAATTTATGAAACATGTGTAATTTCATGTCATCCTATGATGTCATATCCATTAGAGAATAAACATGAACAGTAAATTGAAATTACAGACATTATATGAATACTAATACATATTCATGAGGTATATTGATCTAAAATTTTTGATGAGTAAATAAACATTTACGAAATTATTAATTTCTATAATATTCTAATATATTTCTAGAATATTTTCCTAGTATTTCTTAAATCAATGAAGTCTGGATTTATGTAGAACTCATACATGGTGTCACTCTAATTTCAATTAATATTTATAGAATATCCCTAACTATCTTATAAGAATTGAGTAATTAACTCATGATGATTATATTAAAGTGATTGATACACCATAGGGAATCACTATTAGGAGAACCAATTAGTTTTATAGATATAATTATCTATTAAAGCATCTTTTTATTCATTGTCAGGAAATTAAAAATATCACTGCTATAAAAATTTATTCAATACCCCTTATTAATGACTAATGTATCAATAAATATGGAGAATGTTATGTATCTACAACTGAACTGTAATCATTATATAGTTATTTATTAGTAATAATGTAGTACATACCGAATAAACCCTTTAATACATGTTATGTACACAATAAATTTATTGTTATTCCATTTTGGCGGTCCAATTCCCCCAATATCTTAACTAATAAAACGAACATTGTCTATAGATATTACAATCACTAGATTTTAGTAATAATTATATATGATATTATTGTATATTAAAATGGTAATAGAGATCATGAATGTCATTTTATGATTCTTTTAAAGAGCATGGTGATTCAAGGATCTATGAAAAAACATGAATGAATGATTGATTTTATTGAAATTATCATTAATTGGTAATATAATTATAGATTTTGGTATATCAGTGTATCTATAAAATATAAGGGATATTGAATAATATACTAGGATAACCTTAATGAGCACAATATTGAGTTTTTATGAATTTTATGAATATTAGAGTTGTTTTTATTGAAATATTCCATGGATATCAAATCCATTGGCCTAGTCTATATGGGGGAATCCAAATTCATGGTAAAATATATGTGAATAAAATATAAAGGAGTTGGAAAGATGGTTGGTCATTGAAACTATGTGTCATATTCTTTATAACGGGGAATATTTTATAATATATTAATTTTCATCTTGTATGTGGCTTGTATATATTATCATTCTATAAGACATAATATTTATTTATTCCCCCAGGAAATTTAATTTTCAAGATAAAAATTTATAGTCGTTATATAGAGCTTAAAAAAATATATTTTTATATAAAATATAGTGGAATTATTTTTTGTAGATGGTGTTATGTATATACTGATGAGAATACAATAACCTATAAATGAACATAGAAGTAGTTCAATATGAACTATAGAATATTATTTGTGTTTATTAATGATTATGAATTCTCAACACAATACCACCGTTGGAAAGTGAAGAAGAATATAGATGCATTGAGTGGGAATAATAATGTTTTCTAGTCCGTAATGGGAATTAAAAATGTATCCAATACATATAAATATTTTTATAACGTAATAGAGAGTAAAAATAATTTGATGAAATAAATTAATTCTCATATTATAGTTCAATCATCAATCCTTGTTATGATTTAAAAAATGATGAAGAAAAATGTGGAATTGAAAAATATGGTTTGAATTTATATAAATTTTAAACATAACCATGAAAAAAATTCAAAATTAGAAACAAGAAATGCTTCCCTTAAATATAAAAATTAACACATGAGTAATTGGATAAAGCACTTATCTCATCATTCTCAATAAATTCTATATGTTCAATAATAGAATGATATGTGAAAGAGAATTTCTAGTGGACAACATAAAATTGAATATTTTAAAGTATGTATTTATTTACTCACTATTTCATCATGTTAAATACGAATATTATAAGAATTATGGGATGATGAAACCATTGAAATACATATATGAATATTCTAAAACATAATTATATTTTTATTCACTGAAATCCCTCATAACACTAAATGAAATAAAACCATTCAGGTTGTATTTAGTAATCATTTTATATAAAACAATATCACATATATCATAGGATAAAATTTAATTAACCATCATTATTCGATACACATTATATAGGTGGTTTGACATCATATAGATTCACTCTCATTAATATCATATTTAGGATTTTTCTCTTTTATAATGAATAAAAAAGTAAATGATATTACTTACTATTATTCAATTAATATTTCTAATGATTCAATAAAAATATTTTTCATCTGTGTTAATATCCTTTAAGGATTAATATTTTAATTAGGGATTTGATCATATTATTCATCAAAATTCATTTATATAAATGGGTTATGGTTATGTTAGTCTAATGATAATTTGTTAAACCAATTATATTCTCAGGATTTAATTAAATTGTATAAAAAAATTGAATTATCTATTATTCTTGTAGAATATATTTGAATAGATTTTTTTGAAGTTTGGTTACATTATTTGAGGTCAATTAATTAGGGAATGTTTTATATCTCAATTTTTCAATGGTTGCACTGGTGATTATCTCATACCATGAGGGTAAAAATGTGTTTTACTCAACCCCATGTAAGATCAAATTAGGCTTATCCATGACTAAGAGGGTATAATGTTGTTTTTACATATCCTAATATTTTATATATGTTATTTTCCCATGCCTAATATGGTAAATGAGTGGTTATTGCAATGAAACAAAGGTATACAATGGTTTATCCCATGCCGAATATATAATGATGTCCATGATAAGAATAATTCACATATAATTTCAATTATTATGACTAAGACCCATCTTTGTTTCCAAAAATAATGTATTATGGTTTTGATACACTCTTATGGCTAGTAATTTATTAAATATGATATTTTAGTCCATCATTTTATCTCAATTATTACAAGTAATTAATATTTCATGACTTTTTTTGGTCGTTTTAGTCTTATTGGGTATGATCTCCTAAGTTATGACCATGTCTTTATAATCTTTGGATTATCTTATGAAGAGTTATAAACATTGAATAATAATTCCCATGCATACCCTTACTGAGAATCTAAGCTTTCAGTTTCATGTGATTCAATTTACTTCGGTTATAATGAAATGCTTTTATTATGAAATACATAATTATCATACTATGTGAGAAGAATATTTTGGTATAATTTATAGTTATTTAATGAAATAATATGAATATGTTAGTAGTCTCCAAAATTAACTAGAAGACTTCAATTCTTGGGTGTGTATTTTAGTGAAACGTTTAAAATATTCATATGAAATGATTTAATATTAATGTACTAATTCGTTGATATGATTATTTAGTTCATTACAGACTCAATGTAGCTATGCTAATAGTCTCAATATTCGTTGGTACCCAACACATGATAGACATCGTTAATGTTCCACCCAATCAATCGCCTATAAATCTAATCCAATCAAATAATCGACATAATTCTAAATAATTTGGACATCCCAATAGTTCTTGTGCATATATTTTTCAATATTTTCCACCCTCTAAAAATTTAATGAATGATATGATGTGGAGTTTTAACACTCTCTACATTGAAAGGGTTATAACCCTACAATTGTTTCATCTCAGACTTGATCTATCACTAAGGGTAGTAATCATTAATTCTCTTACCATTCTAAGGCATATATTAAATCTTCTATATATCTTATGATTCTTAAACCCCATCACAATATATATGGATGTCACAAGGACTACTACCCAATCCAAGTCACAAGGGTCTAAATATGAATTTTTATAATTGTAGAAAACATATTGAGAGGAGGGTTAAATGAAATCACTATTCATTAATTATGTATTCATGACATATTAAAATAATTCATGTGACCTTAATACACACTCTTCCTATCTTGATGAGTTTTCAAAAACCAATCTATCATCATATTCAACATGCCACACAAGGTAATTAATTTCAATCCATATAACAATCCAATCAATAATAGTCCATGGATAGGGCATATTTATTACAAAATACATACCCATTTTGTTATAGACCATCCTTATGACCAATTTCAAATGGATGATTCATATACTCATACATTAGAGTGTGCATAAGAGTACCATGGTAAATAAAAATATTAAAACAAGAAATTTCACAACACTATAATATCTTATAAATAACTGATCCCATATCATCAATAATTTCAACCAACTGATCAAAGGTTTATCGACCAAATAAATAGCTCATAAATAATTATAACATGTTTAGAATGAAATAAAATAAATCATCACATATGAATCATTACCAATATATCACATGGAATCCTTCATGGCCATCCGACATCTTACCACAAGTCAAATGTGGGTAATTTATATCAGTATTGAAATATTCCTATTATTTTATAGATTTATATATTTTATCCATGATGATGATGTTGGAAGTGATTGATCTAGTGAAGAATATTGATAATGTAATTTCAGACATTATTCAGACCTATGTAACATAGTTTTCCTCCATCATTTCATTTTGTTATGAATGAGGCCACATTCAAGTAGATAGATCCAGAAGAGAAAAGTGTCTCATGATTAGTGGATTCTACTGGATGGAATTGTAATATATATTTAAGTAGTTTTTAGTTAAATTTTTATATAATTTATTAGGGTAGTTTTTGTTAGAGTATCCCAAGAATATGGTTGTCCATTCCTTCTCATAGACATAGTTCTATAGGGTTCTATCAATATGACAGATTAGGTCAATGTCAATAATAGTATACAGAACCACTATATGTGTATAATTGTTTTGTCTCAATAGTGAATTTGCAGTGTTTTTTGGATGAGTTGTTTTTGAAAAACGAGTAGTCGTAAATAAATACAGGTATTATTTTAGGATGATGATCTGGTATACCTTAAGAAGTAGGTAGTTTGAGATTCATAGGATTTTATAGTCATTTGGCGAGATGATGTTCCCATGAAAAATAAATTTGATGGATATATGGTTGTGATGTCCAGGGCAGTGATACCAAAGCATAGAGTTATGATTCAAGAAAGTTTAACACTACGACACTTAAACCTACCAATCAAGTTCCCATAACATATTCCATCAAAGGATTGATTTTTCTTTCTTCAACATTATAATATTTTTTTATAGAAACATCACATTTATTCACATTTTGTCAAGTTATATAGATAAACATATCTTTGGTTGTATGATCTATGTATATCCAAAGATATGGTGACTATTTAATAATGATATATTGATGCATTATTCATTATCAAAACATTTTTTATAGATGGTTTGTTTGATAGGATCCTTAATTTGGATTATATAGTTTAGTATGAAGACCATATTGGTTTTTTGAATTGATGGATTTCATTTATATATTTTTATGTAAAATTATACCAATATATTCATTAGTGGGATGTGATGGTTGGTATTTTTTGACCCAAAATAAAAAAGTTAGGCCGGATCATTTCCCACATTTATAGCCATATTTTGAATTATTTATATATATTCCAAGAATTAATTCCTTCTATATTTGATCAATTTGAGGATGTTTTTCTTAAGGATTTATTTATACTCTAAATGGTGTGATAGGGTGTGTTTATGATCTAGCTCATTCCATGTTTGGTGCCTATTTATAATCCTCCATATAGGATGTATCATTCCAAAATCAATGGTCTAATGGCTTTGTAAAATTCCTTAATGTTGAATAGGTTTATATTATACAATCTGGACCATTGTTTATAATTCCTCTTAGTATTTTATATGTATATTATAACCATTTTTTTATTTATACATTGGTCAGGTTTTCATTTTTATTGTTTCTAAGGAATATTTTAGGAATTTTTATGGCCATTAGGATTTTCAAAAATGGTGCATAGTTAGAAAAAACCATGCATTCTTCTACATGAATTAGTCCACTCCTTTTTTGAACCATATGAGGTTGCACACAAATTTTCCAAAAAATGTGGCTTCCATCCCAAAAAGATACACCCTAAGTCATTGATATTTTCACCTTTGGGGTATGATTTGTCAAAGTCTCTACCATAAAGGATAAATCATTCACCTGAGATAGTTGGAGAACACTGTTAGGTATTGTTTTGTTGAAAACTGTGTGGTCGTACCCTAGAAATTAGGCACACAAAAAATTAAAACTCATATTTTTAAGAAAAAGTATCAAACCATCATATTTTATCCTTAACATTCTTAGATTGACCTTAGATGATTTCCCAAACTCTTGGGGGATCACAAAGATATTCCAAGGATTCTTAAATCACATCTTCATAACAATGGAGATCTAGTAGAAGAAATATTCACCTATTAAGTATACAATTACATCATCATTTTGATTCATTTTATCATTAATTTCTTCCCATTTAATGAGGGATGGTTTCTCTTCTGTTGTCTTAGGATTATGTGAAGGTTTTTAAGGATCTTGTTTAGTTGGATATTGATCCTAGTTTTTTATCCTAGATCTCCTTCATCATTCTAAATCTTATAGTAATACATCAATTTTGATTTATTATTTGGGAAATATTTGTTATTAATATTGTGTTATGTTGTCAAATTTAAATTTCATATTGTATAGATTGTGAATTTACGTATGTAATTATGTTATTTATTTTTTATGTTCTAAAATTGAATTTGAATGTGAAAATGTGAGTTTAATTCCCTAAATTTTTTTACCCCTTCACATATCTTGTTGGACCAGTTGAATATTAAGACACCCAATTTGATGAAAACCCATGGGGTCATCCCATTTTCATGAAATGATTATTATGGATTGAAAATGGGAATTAAATGGTTTTTGGAATTATAGTAAATTATAATTTCATGGTTGATAATGGGATTTAATGGTTATATTAGATCAACTTTGATTATTTACTACATTGTGAAATAAATAATTGTAAATGGAATAATTGATGAATTTTTCTTATTTCTAATTGTAGTGAAGTAATGAACAATTGATGGTATTGATAACTGGAATTGTGTACCATGATTTTAATGTGTGTTAAAAAGATTAATGATTCTGAAAATTGATATGTGTATGATATATATGATGTTTTTGATTGATTGATAAATGGGGTGTTGGTCAGTAAATGATGCTCCGAATACACATGTAGTGGCAGAATGGTGCTCTGGGCCCCTGATGCATGTCGGAGAATAATGTGGAGTTGGACAATGACTGATTATCAAAATACCAATGGTGATCTAGAATACATTTATATTCCCATAATATATATATATATATATTAATAATGTGTTGTGGGTCATGGAATGATGCTCCAAATACCCATGTGGTGAGAAACTACCACTCTAGTCCCATGATGTGTGATTATTATTTGGTATCTAGATTTACACACATTGCATAAGAGAGGAAATATTAATTCATTGAATAATGAAATACCATGAAATAATGAAATATAAAATCACTATGTTACATGGTTCAGAATGAGTCACATGCTGAAGAAGGTATTATATTATCGACTGACGATAAATAAATTTTAATATTGTTTACTTTATAATTTATCTTTATTATCATGAAATCATCATTCACTATTATGTATTACAAATATGATTATTCAACATTGTTTGTGGACTACAAATTTTTACTCATACCTTACCTAGGATTCCTAATTGATTTCGTAATAGAAATCATGTATATAAGACATGATAAATATAAGAGACCTATATTATATTAATAAGGTTTGATTTAGGATAGTGCACATATAACGGATTTAGTTATGATGTAGAGGAAAATATTGGAGATGTCTATGTGTCTCTATTTTTTTCATTATACACTTTAAACTTCAATTTAGTTACCTATATACTTATTTGATAATAGTCGATTTCTCAATTTCGAATTCATCATATGATAGTGGATATAATTTAGTGATTAATTTTTATTTTTTAATATCCATTTGATATTTTCTATTTATTTCCACAAATGAATTATTTATAAAAATGTAATTAAATACCAATATAAAAAATTTATAACCTCATTGCATTGTGGGCGACCTCTGGCATACTAGGAGGTACACTTGAGGTAATGTAATGAACATTATTGGTACACAATCATATGCCACTTCATCATGATTTAATTATGTGTTATCGAAGGAGAATCTATTTTTTAAAATTTTTCTTGTAATTAGAAATGTTATACATAATAATTGGATTAGTTAGTAAATATACATAATCTCATGCATGGGAGTATTTAACCCATGTATAGGGGAAAACCCCAATACCATAGGTGGTGGTTTTGTTCTTGATTTTTTATATTACAAATTTATGTTATTTCATTCTTATTAATTCACATTTTTTTATTTTAATTTTGAGATATTTATTATTTCCTGGAAATTCACAATAGTTAAGTACACATGAATTATTCGCAACACATTGTATTTTTGTCATGCATCATATTAGGAATGCACATCAAATTAGATTATGAGTAGGTATTTGGGAATGATTTTTTTATTTGATTAAATCAAAATGAAATAGATCCTAATTAATAATATATATATATATATATATATATATATATATATATATATGACGAATGATGTATAAAATTGTTTGCAATGGGAATCATAAAATATGAATTTGTTTTAACATATACTTTCAAGGATATATGTTAGTGATTATTGACAGTACCTATATTGCATTTGTTTTCACTTTTGGGATGTTTATAAGGGATATAATTTTATGAAATTATATGAGACCATATTTTGAAATGTGTTAATCATTTATTATATGGCCTAATATGTGTTTTTGGAATTATCGAGTCCTACCTCCATAATGATTTTTGATGATATGATGATACCAGGACATGGATTAAATGTGCCTCCAATTGTGGGACCATGAATGTTTCTTCTTGATGATCTAAGAGAACAATTTTGTGAGAATATATCTCACATTATGAATTTTTTGAAAGCGTCTCAATGATATTCGTGTGGATTATGTCTGATCTGACATGGGAGTTCTAGTTGCAGCACCCTCCGAACATAACTAGAGTGGGTGGACATGAGGCATGTAAGTTCTGGATTGAGTATATCATGATGGTTCATAAACACATAAGGAATTATAATAAGAAAAGAGTCATAGAGGCTACTAATTTGTTTTAAGAATTTGTGAAGATCTAGAGGGATATTTTGCTCAGGTTGAGCAGTTGGTGGGAATGTTATAGAAGGTAATCCAATGGATGTAACGAGGTATCATTTAACAAGATACATTGAGGAAAGAGAGATTAGTATAGTTAATACAATTATTCTAGTGTAGTACACCTGTGATTGTTTATGATGGTCAATTCACTGATTTTAATTGCATTGTTCTAGTACTAGGTGTATATGAGGAAAAATATATTATTTGTTGTCAATGCATATTGAAATATGTTATTATTTCCGGTGTTAATATCTTTTAGTTTAATATTTATAAATTTTTTTGTAAATCGAGCCTGAATTTATAAGGGGATCTCAAAGGAGGATTCGGGTGCATGATAGGTGAATTTTGATGGATGCTCAGGTGGTACATCATCTAAGTGTAGGAATAATTTCTCTATGAACATTAACCTAAGTAGTAGTAAATATAAGAAATATGGAGAAGAATTAGTTATAAAGAAAAATACTAGAGTCATTTTGCATTAGTGAGGTTGATTGTTTCACTATAATAATCTATGTCCCAATCCATAGGAAGAGTGTTGAATATTGATAAGGATGTTACATCTATAATGGTTAAGAATGAAACCACAAATGATGTGCAGTGGAGGAAGATGTAGACATGACCATAGTACATGAAGGGGGTATTCTACCCCATAATAGTCTAGAAGTAGGAGTCCTAATAGAATTGTTTTTGATGGAGTCATATGTGGTGCGTTGGGATATAGAAACCATATCAGTAAGTCACAATAGCTCATGCGTTAAATAAAATATCACATGGAATATTGGTAGGAAATATCCAGGTAGTTATGCCTACACATGTTCATAATGAGGCTCAACAGATAGTCTAAGTTAATCTTCATTTAGAATATAAACATTCTAGTGGTTTATTTGATACTAGATCATCTCGTTGTTTAATAAATTATCAACATTTTAGTGTTCTGAGTTTAATAGTGTAATTTTTTGGTGGTGTTATAATGATCACCACAACATTGGGAGTGAAATAAATGACATATGTTTATGAAAGGGGTGTTATATCGAGGTCGATGTCTATGATTTACTTTAGATAATTAAATTACTGAAATGTAACATTTTGATTTGATTTTGGTTATGTACTAGCTAATATCACATCGATCCCACATTGATTCTTACCATGTTATATTTCTTTATATGTATATTTAGAGTGAAAAAGTTAATCATTGTTTTGAATGGGATATCATGGAATTTAATTTTGTGATAATTTATTTGAAACTATTGGATCTTACCTCCCATCTAATGAGTATATTTTTAGTTGATTGAATTGTGAATCATGGTGTTCATCCATGTCAAGTAGACATGTTCTATGATGTGTTTCTTAATGACTTATTAGGGTTTCCTTCATATAATTACATCGAGATTAATAATGATATGAATTTTAGAGATGATCTTGTTTGAATTCCATCAGACCGAATGGAACCAATAGTGCTTCCAAAAAATACTACTCAATATGAAGAGTTAATGGGTAATGAATTTATACATGAGAATCTATTACCTTTCAGTTCACCAGTTTTTAATAAAAATGTGGATGGTATTTGTTGTTATTTTATTTTATCAAAAGATTAACTATGTGAGAGTAAATAATTGGTAACCATCTATGTGCATTGATGACCCCTTTAAGTAGTTTAGAGAATCTTGTGTATTCTAAAATATTGAATTGATGTTAGGGTATAATCAAATGAGAGTTACACATAATGATAAACCAAAAACTACTTTACAATGTGAATGAATGTACAATATGAATGTTTCTTATTGTATCATTGGTTGATGAGAACTTTGGTTGTGTTTATGGAATTGATAAACCAAATTATTCACCCATACCTGGAAAGGATTTAGTTGTTTTTGTGGAAGACATATTTTTGTATTCGAAGACTATAGAATATCATTCCCAAAACCTTGAAACTTCCTAAGAACACTATGAGAATTTCATATACTCTATGTTATCAATGTGTAATTCCAGATCAACTGGATATATTTAAGGGAGAATATAATATCTAATGAATGTTTTTTAGTGGAACTAGTGAATAATAATTATTTTTTTTATAGGAGACCATATTTTTTTATTTTTTACATTTTCCTGGATTATTATTCTATCATTTTAGATTGATCCTTGAATATTTCCATTTGGTATCACCATATTACATCTTTACTAAGAACCATGTCATGTTTGAATGATCATGATAATTTTATAATTCATTGTTGTAGAAAATGGAGTGGTTTACTAATGCAACAATTTTTATCCAAGAAAATACTTTTGATAATTATGTCATGTTTTCTGATGCAAATGGGATTTGACAAGGTGAATTTTTAATGTTGATAAATTGATTCTTGGTGTATATATAATGATAGTTGAAGGCACATGAATGAAATAATTATATACATTTCCATTTATAGTTTCTTTTTTTTATTCATTGAATTGGTGGATTAATTACTCTGTGGGAGTAATGATTACACTATATAATGAAAAAAAATTTATAACATACATATCTTCAAAATGATATTTCACTATCAAGTAATTGAGATGAGTTTTGTATATAAATTCATTTGATATTGAGCTATCATATATTATAGGTAAGGAAAATTGTGTTACTGAATCTTTGAGATAGAATAATCAGACACTGTCAGTTAAGGTGTCCATTTATTATTGGAAAATATTAACCTTGTTAGATGAGATGGTTATTGAAATTCAAGAGGTCTAGGAGAAGATGACTCTCATTTATATATCAGCGGGTTCAGCCATTATATTACAGATATGGGAGAGGATATATGATGATCTGATGTGTGTGGTATTTTGGAAAATCTATAACAATGGGGAGAAAAATTTGGATTGGATTGTATATTAGTATGAGATAATCTATGTCTGTATCCATGTTATTCTTCTGAAATTTATCCATGGGGGTAATATTAATGAGTTTCATGCATCAAAATGGGTGGATCATCCTAGAAAGAACAAAATATACTGATACTTACATCAACAATATTGATGGATATGCATTAAATTGGAGGTATATGTTTTGTAACTTGGTGATACATCTACTAGTAGGTTAGGTCCCAAAATAAATGTCTTGTTAATTTATTTAAATTTCTACCTATTTTGGCATGCAATCAAAAAAATATTCTGTGGAATTAGTGGTGAATCTCTTGAGGATTCCTTAGATTAATGAAACGATATGTGAAATTGTGGACTAGTTGACAATATAATCCTATTTACATCCTATCTAAGGAACCATAACAATTGATCATTTGGGTGAAATATAGGTTTGATATACAACTGGTTTTCATAGGGTTTTTACTGACCCTACATTTTGTACATAACATATAGATCACATTAAAGATAAACAACATAATATCATTACAATATAAGTATAAAATGGTTTAGTATCTTTGGAAAAGTGGGGCCATACATCACTAATAAAAAATAAAAAATAAACGTTTATTTAAAACACTCTTCTTTATCCATAAAAAGATCATGATCTCATCAGTATTTTTTGTCACATGGGGATATAAATAAACAAAATGGTTAACATAAAATACCACTAAGAGGAGATATAAGGGCATGTATCTTAATAAAATAGGTTAGAATAATTATAATAATCAGAACATGATCATAAATTCATCAACATTATTGTGGGAAGAAGAATTAGGTAGAAGAATTTAATGTGGCGATACATTAAAATGAAAAATTATTTCTTAATGGTAAAAGTCCCCATATATTTGTATAAATTAAAAGAATAGTTTCTTTGAAATACATATGATCATAATTATAGAATCATCATTTTGAAAAAAATGTAGCATAATTTTCATGAATATTTCACATCTTCTCATGAGATACATCACATTACCCAATGTGTTGTATCTATATATAATTTCTGATGAACCTATCACATCATTAAATTTACATATTCATGCATAACACAAACAATGTAAACAATAATTATAAAATAAACCATATTATCTAATGGGTATCATAAGATCATTATCAATCGTGAATAAACATGGGGTTCCTAAATTAAAAGGGAATAAAATATTTTTTATATGATTCATAAATATTGAGTGATTATGAAACAACTCAATAGAAATTATAATTTGTTTTAGAAAGTATGGTTAATCTAGATAATATGTGTGTTATTCAAATAATTAAAATAGAAACATTTATATCACATAAAATAAAAGGGAATGAAAATGAAATTAAATTTTTGGAATATTAAATGAATATCCACACTAAATTTTGGAATAAAATTGGAATGACCAAATGAAAAGGAGTTGGGTTTGAGAAAACTACATTCATTATGAATGAATTCTTTATTCACATTAACATATCAGAAATGAAAATCATATTCATTATATAATTAAATAATAACCAATTAGACTTAAAATTTTTTATGATAAATTTTTTATGTTAATTTATTTCTATTATTATGAGTTATATAATTCTATTTTAACCTTATAAGATTGTTTGGTTTCTCAATTCTCACGATTTTTTCACTTATATACATGTATGGATGTTAATTTAAAATGATATTCATTATCCAGAATTTAAATTATAAGTTATTACTATATATAAATTATTTAAATGATATTGCATATCACTTTCTTATATGGTATGGAAATTATTCATTAGATAATATTTTATGAAAAATGATTTAATTTATTTTGGTAGTTTTTACAACCATAAAAAACATATATAATTTCATTGAATATAACATTTATATATATGTTCGTGATCATTATATAAATTATAATAATTATAATAAAACATGACATAACAATAATAATGGTTTTATTACCCTTATTTAAGGTATTATGTGAAATGAATATGAATCATCCATGATGTCAGAAAATCGACATATCAGGAATAAATATATCATTTTTAGAATAAATAGGATAGGAGAAAGGATTTGATGATTGATATTACACTAACATAATAAAACTAAATTATATATATAATATTGAAGTTATCATGCATTCCTTAATAAAAGAGTTAAGGATAGGATAAGAAATGAAGTGAAATAAAAAGGAAACAAAAGAAGAATCTACCTTTTCATTCTATTCTCATTAAGAACCTTTTTATGGAACATGGGTTTGGTCTATTATTGATTCTAGAAGATTCTAGGCATGTTAGAGAGTCTAGGTAATATTATTGGACCATATTCTGAAAAGATTCAATTTTTGGAGGAGTGGGGATAAGAGGTGGTAACTGGTGGTATATATAAGAAAGGATATTGGTGTTTTTATATTATTGTATACAATTTTTTTATTATTTTGCTTCTATAATATAAATAGTGTTGAAACATATAACTGAATATATAAAATAGTGAATTATTCATAGATATTATTTTCTTAAATCATCCATGCTTTATCCATGACTAAACAATTCATGTATTTTTATTATATCATAAATTATCGTATTTCACTTTTCACAAAAAAGTCAACTATTTTAGAAAAATCGTAAACATTCTCCCTAACCATTATTCGATGTGATAAATTCAAAATTGATCCCGTTAAATGATTTTCTTTTAACATATTTTAATTTTTTTTAAAATAAAATCATTATTTATTAAAAAAATACAAATTTTAATATTAAAATTTATTTTACAACAGTTTGGGTAATTTGATATGGTCAAACAAAATTATCTTATAATGAAAAAAAACATTATTTTTAAAATAGAATTTATGGAATTTTTTATAAATTATTATATAAATTATAAAATTTTAAATAAACATAAATGTATTACAAAAAAATACTCACACTTAATTTATCATTATTAAAACATTTATTTTCCCATTCTATGATACAATAATATCTAATTTAAATTAAAATAAAAAATTTTAAAAATAATTTCATAGTACATATGAACATTTTATTATCTAGATTAAAATTTCTATGGGTCATGTTATTATTCCAAGGGTCACGTTAGTATTCCATTTATATATATAAATATCACTTATTTCATTTCTCATTAATGAAAATATTGTTTAAATTAGAATATCTAAGCTATGAGTGTGGTTTAAAAGACATAACCTAATTATTGGAAATGAAATATTTCATTGGTAATATTTTGGGTCTTCACATTCACACCTTTTGATATTTCCCGCCAATATTTAATTTTCAATACTATAGTGAAAAAAGGTGTGTATAGTTCTCCTTAAATTCATCCCCCACTTACCATGACACTTATTCATATTTATGATTCCTCAAAAACACTATTATGAGGAGAGTTATATAATTTCATTGGACATTGTCTCTAGGGACCATGAATTTCAACAGATTCCATTCAAATGGATTATTGTTATCCAGTCGTATGACCCATGAATTCCATACACATGAGGGGTTAGGTATGTAAATACATGTGAGGGATTCATGGATCTTGTAATGAAATTGATCTATACTGGGTTTATATGAAAGATGATTGGATACTACTCATATGTGATTAAGGGTTTCATAACATGGGATAAACATTACATTCATTTCAAGCCACATGAATCTCTGAAATGGTGATATTAAAATGATGACTTTCTCTACAACATCAAACACCATGTCCTTTTGACAATTTTCAAAATATCTCTATCTCTTGCTCAAAGATGCATTGATATGTTATTGTATAGCATGAAACTTCTCTATAATCTATTACAAAAGATCTTGTCCATTTATATTTCATTAACCAAATTCATCCTAATAGTTTTTATTTCAACGTTTCTTCCCAAAAAGAGATTCATTTGTAGCCATCTGGATACTATTGTGTAAGATGTTGTTGTATGATAACTATGAAAATGATATATGATAATCAAATCACCCTTTTAGTAACATTGAGTGGGATAATAGTATCTCATAGAGCTCTATAACAGTCTATTTAGAGAGGCTATTATTATGGGGGTGATAGGTTGTGCTGAAATTTAATTTAATACTCAAATCATGGAGAATAATTTTCTAGAATTTAGATGTGAACCTTGGATTATGATTAGGGTTTTTTGAAAGTGGAATTATATGAGGCATCACCCCATCCATTAAATTTTTATTTGCATGTTTTTCGAGTGGTATATCTTCCTAAACAACAATAAATTGAACAATCGTTGTCGGTGAATCCATCAAAACCCATATCATGTTGCTTTCTTTGGATGTCTCCTGGAGACCAGTGACAATATCCATAGTGAAATTATCCCTTTTCCACATGGGTATTGTAACATCCCCAAATGATAATGGGTTAAATGACTAAATGATATTACTCATGTCAACAAGGTGCACCTTCCTTTTCGGGAGCCTACCTGATTAGAACTCCACAGTTAAGCGTGCTTGGCCTGGAGTGGTGATTAGGATGGGTGACCTCCTGGGATGTTTCCCAGGGTGTGTGTGAGTGAGGACAAGACATACTAGAAAGGACATGTGTTGACCTGTGGGGACTATCATTAGTCAGATGACCTATTCAGGCACGTGCGTGGACCCTAGGGTGGGCCCCACGTGTTTGTGGGGCAACTGGTGGTACCTGGTGGGCCAAGACCCGACGGCCCTGTTAAGGCGGGGTGGCTGTGCTATCACCGAGACCTGATTGTCACATTTGGTATGAGAGGAGAAACCCAGCATTAAGTGCGGTGCACTGCCTGGGTTAAGATGTAGGGCCCACAATGAGGGCGTTGTGCTCTAAAGGTGGGTGATTGTAACATCCCCAAATGATAAAGCGTTAAATGAATAAATGATATTACTCATGTCAACAAGGTGCAACTTCCTTTTCGGGAGCCTACCTGATTAGAACTCCACAGTTAAGCATGCTTGGCCTGGAGTAGTGATCAGGATGGGTGACCTCCTGGGAAGTTTCCCAGGGTGTGTGTGAGTGAGGACAAGACACACTAGAAAGGACATGTGTTGGCCTGTGGGGACTATCATTAGTTAGATGACCCGTTCAGGCACGTGAGTGGACCCTAGGGTGGGCCCCACGTGTCTGCTGGACAACTGGTGGTACCTGGTGGGCCAGGACCAGACATCCATGTTAAGGCGGGGTGGCTGTGCTGTGATCGGGACCCGGTTGTCACATTTGGTATCACTCAGAGTTCGTCTCGTCCACCCTCCGTGCGGTGCGCATTCATGATCTTCTTCAGCTGCGGCATGGCAGCTTGACGATCGCCAAGTACGTGGCAAGGTTCACCGATCTTTCTCGCTACATGATCGACATGGTACGGGACCCCTTCTTCCGGGCCCGGACCTTCGAGCAGGGATTGTGACACGAGATCAGGGCATCACTGATCTCCCTCAGCATCCCGACCCAGGCAGGAGTACTGGAGCGAGCCCTTCTGATCGAGAGCTTTCTGGTTGAGTCTACAGCGAGACCTACTGCAGGGCGGCAGGTGGCGGTGTCTTCGACAGAAGGTATCCGACGGATGACTCAGGATTCCAGGCAGACCAGACCCTCTCATAGATGACCTCGGGACACTGGCTCAGTAGTGCGGGGCACACAGCGTGGAGCCAGTCTTCTGAGAGGTAGGCAGTGCTACAAGTGCGGCGGGCAGGGCCACATGGCTCGTGACTGCCCGACCCTTCGTATCGAGGAGGAGCCGACGGTGGAGGGGCCACCCAGGCAGAGGTAGAGGGTCGAAGGTGGCGGTCCGCAGGGAGGAGGCGGACGAGGCAGAGGAGCTGGCCGAGCAGCAGGTGGTGGGCGACGCTTTGAGGCTCTGCCACCACCACCACCAGGAGGTCCGCCCCGACCACACGGAGCTAGCGGGCAGAGACAGGCACAGCTCCAGGCAGCGGAGGCCTACGACCACGGCGCGCCAGAGGTGATTCGAGGTACGATCTGTGTCTATTCCACCATTTCTGCAGTTCTTATAGACACAGGAGCGAGTCACTCTTTCATAGTCGATGCCCTTGTTCGGAGCTCGGAGATTCCGACAGAGCCGTTGGCTCGATCCTTATGGCTAGAGACCCCTGCGGGAGAAGACTCGACGATTACGCACTGGTGTCGCCAGTGTGAGCTTACTCTAGGAGGCGAGAGCTTCGGCTGGGATCTTCTTGTAGTGGCGTCGAGGCCTTACGACATCATCTTGGGCATGGATTGGTTATCTACAGTCCATGCTCAGATTGACTGTTTTAGGCGCAAGGTACGATGTGTACGCACCGACAGGAGCAGGTTCACCTTCACCGGCGAGAAGGGAGCCTTTGCAGCACCTGATGGACTCTTGCAGAAGAGGGGACAGCCCGTCACTCATCAGTTGGCTAGCCTCATCCTTGGAGCAGTTGATGTGTGGAGTCCCAGTTTTCCTGCAATGTTTGATCAGTATGCGGACGTCTTCCCCAACGATGTTCCAGGGCTACCTCCTCGCAGAGAGGTAGACTTTTATACTGACTTGTACCCCGGGACAACCCCGATATCCACTCCAGCATATCAGATGGCCCCCGCTGAGCTTCGAGAGCTGCGGGTACAGATAGAGGACTTGCAGGGCAAGGGGTTCATCCGACCTAGTGTTTCACCCTGGGCTTCGCCGATTTTGTTCGCCAAGAAGGCGGACAGGAGCTTGCGACTGTGTGTCGATTATCGTCGCCTGAACCAGGTGACAGTGAGGAACAAGTATCCGCTACCGAGGATTGATGACCTCTTTGATCAGCTCAAGGGAGCACGGTGGTTCTCGAAGATAGACCTCAGATCAGGCTATCAGCAGCTCAGAGTTCGAGACTAGGACGTGCAGAAGACGACCTTTAGGTGTCGGTATGGCCACTATGAGTTCCTGGTTATGCCATTTGGCATAACCAATTCTGCAGAAGTGTTCATGAGCCTCATGAACAGGATCTTCCAGCCATACCTCGATCGATTGGTCATGGACTTCATCGACGACATTTTGGTGTACTCAACCATGGAGGAGGAGCACGCCTACCACTTGCGGGTTGTACTAGACACACTCCGAGAGCACCAGCTTTATGGAAAGCTCTCGAAGTGCCAGTTCTGGTTACGTGAGATCCACTTCTTGGGGCACGTCATTTCTGAGGTGGGAGTTGCAGTGGATCCCGCAAAGATCGAGGCAGTGCTAGCTTGGGAGCCACCCAGGAGCGTGATGGAGGTGCGGAGTTTCTTGGGTCTAGATGGATACTATCATAGATTTGTTCCGGAATTCTCCAGAGTTGCGGCACCACTCTTAGCTTTGACGAAGAAGGTGAAACCCTTTATGTTGTCAGAAAGATGTCAGCTGAGCATTCAATAGCTGAGACATCGATTGACCAGCGCACCTAACTTGAGGTTGCCTGAGGAGGGAGTCAGATACGTAGTCTACTACGATGCGTCAGGGACCAGACTCGGGTGTGTCCTGATGCAGGAGCGGGCCGTGATTGCCTATGGATCACGTCAGTTGAGGCCACATGAGCAGAACTACGCTACCCATGACCTGGAGTTAGAAGTAGTGGTCTTCGCTCTGAAGACATGGCGACACTATCTGATGGGCGAGCGCTTTACAGTCTTTTCTGACCACCAGAGTCTCAGGTACATCTTCTCTCAGAAGGACCTGAACCTGAGACAGCAGCGATGGCTCGAGTTCTTCCAGGACTATGACTTTGAGATAGTCTATACTCATGGGAAGGGGAACGTTGTAGCTGATGCCCTCAGTAGGAGGACGGACATCCAGCTACATGAGGAGGCGACAGAGCAGCTATCTGCATTGTAGATATCTTTCGTGGATAGAGACGGAGCAGCCTTCCTTCAGTCTCTCACCGTCTCTTCTCCACTTCTACTTCGGGTCAGAGAGGCTCAGCGTGGGGATGCTGACTGTGAGATGCTGCGTGCACAGATATCCTTGGGACAGGCACCTGATGGTTTCTCCCTTTGAGCAGAGCACAACATCCTTTTCAGAGGATGTACTTTGGTACCAGTCGCTTTACGAGAGGAGGTGATGAGAGAGTTTCACACTTCTCCTTTGGCGATACATCCTGGAGTGGCGAAGATGTACCAGGATCTCAGACGACAGCACTGGTGGCCGGGCATGAAGAAGGCTATGGTAGAGTTCGTTTCACAGTGCCTCACCTGCCAGCAGGTGAAGGCAGAGCATCAGGTACCAGCAGGCTTGGTACAACCCTTGGAGGTCCCGGAGTGGAAGTGGGACTGGATATCTATGGACTTCGTGACTGGAATTCCACACACTTCCAGAGGTCACGACTCCATTTGGGTGATTGTTGACCGACTCACCAAGTCGGCACAATTCTTACCCATCCGAGAGCAGGGCTCAGTGGAGATCTTGGGGCGTCTCTACATTCAAAAGAATGTACGGCTTCACGGTGTGCCATCGACTATCATCTCTGATCGGGACGATCGTTTTACTTCCCGGCGTTGGAAGGGGTTGCAGGAGGCATTCGTGATGCGGCTACGTCTGAGCACCGCCATTCACCCTCAGACAGATGGTCAGACGGAGAGGACCATTCAGACCCTCGAGGACATGGTCCGCGCATGTGTCCTTGACTTTGGTCGCAACTGGGAGGACCACCTACCCTTGGTGGAGATCGCGTACAACAACAGCTACCACTCCACCATCGGGATGGCACCATACGAGGCGTTGTACGGCAGGCCTTGCAGATCTCCTTTGTGTTGGACAGACCCTGGGGAGTCAGCACTTCGGGGACCAGAGATGGTCCGGGCCACGACAAAGAAGGTCCAGGTCATCCAGGAGCGGATGAGGATAGCTCAGAGCCAGCATAAGTCATATGCTGACAGGAGGAGGAGGCCACTAGAGTTCGAGGATGGCGACCACATCTTCTTGCGGGTCTCACCTCGACGTGGTTTACGGAGATTTGGCCGAGGCGGCAAGTTGTCTCCACGCTTCATCGGACCATTCCAGGTCATCAGCAGGATTGGCGAGGTGGCATATCGTCTGGCTCTACCACCTCAGTTGCACCGGGTGCACGACGTCTTCTAAGTATCTCAGCTGAGGAGATCCGTGCACGACCCGACGGACATCATTGACCATGGGGAGCTAGACGTGGATGATGGAGCAACTTTTACGGAGGTCCCGGTGGAGATAGTGGATCGACAGGAGCGGGTCCTATGTGGCCGATGGATTCCTCTTGTGCACATCAGATGGCAGCACGGGAACCTCCAGGAGAGCACATGGGAGCGGGAGGCTCAGATTCGTGCTCAGTACCCACATTTGTTTCCCTTGTTCATGATGTATCTTTATGGGGACGTAAATCCCTAAGGTGGGAGTAATGTAAAGACCCATAAATTTCAAAGAAATTTTTTTTCTTAATTTTCTTTGGAATTTTACAAGAGCGCAGTTTCATACGGCACCTGATTCCGAGGCCCGGTGTGCCCGGAATCATTTTCCGAAGTTTGGCTCGGGTACGTTCAGTGAACGGACAAGCGGGTTTTTCTAACTTTTGAACCAGTGCCCGGAATCGAATTATGAGGGCACCGATGAAATCATAGCGCTGGTATTTTCTTAGAAACGCCTCTTCCGGAGTTGCGTTTACTCGGGTGTGGATTTTAATTTTTGGGCTTAAGGTTAAGAAATAAAATAATTTTTACGACAAATTTATTTTATTTCACTTAAGCCACTTGGAAGCCACTTGAAGCCACTTAAAAGTGGCTTAATCTGAGTTGATCTGGATAGGATGCTATCCAAAAATATCCTACCCTCATGGTAGGATATTTGTGATGTGGGGCCCGCACGAGCCTCGCCGTTTATTTTCCGATAAGTAACGCACCCGCGAAAACCCGTCATTATTAAAGTCAACTGATGCGTTTTAATTTTTCTTAACACACTATGTAATTGGGAGGTTTATTTCGGGAATTAAATGGGCAGTTTCTTTCATTGAATTAATTCTGCAAATTAATTGTGTCATTACTTACCCTTTTTCGTTTGTTGGCGTAATAATAAAATAAGACCAAGTCGAATTTTGAAGGATTACTCCTTGGGAGGTTTTGACAGAAGTTCTTGTGCCTTCACCTTGTTCGCGAAGAACGCGAAGAACACGAAGAACTCCGGCCTCCGATTAAGAACGCTGAACCCGCAAAAATCAACGACGCGATGCCGTGTGCCGCGACGGCAACGTTTCCTCTCCCGCAACGTTCTTTGGCGACGCTCTTTAATCTGCAACAAAAACCTTCGATCATCTGTTGAGGTGAGGGTTTCAGATTTTTCCTTTGTGGTTTTAACTCAAGAATGATTTAAATTTTTTTTAATTAAATCTTTTGTTCTTGAACCTCGGAGTTCGTCGACGCAACACCCTTCCGCGACGACGCGACGATCCCCTCCTTCCGCGACAATCAATCCGTGACGAACCTGCGCGTGCGACTCGACGAGGTAGGGATTATGTTTTGGAATGCCCTTTTCCCGTGAACGTTAGTTTAAAATTAATGAAACAGTTGAAAATGAACAATTTTAATTTATTAAAATTGTTGTTTCATGTGTTGAATTATTTTTTCTCCCATTGTTTTATCTAACGCGGAGGGTGCAGGCCAAACGAACACGGCCCGACAAACCTCCGCCATTCTTCGTGGTTGTGCGGATTTGGCGGGCGACGGAAAATCGTGACTCAAGGGCAGTTTGTTGATTCCGCAGTGAAGAATGGTACCCGGGAGGAGAAACGGCGCAGACAGGAAGGAAAACGGACCACCGGAGCAACTCCGGAGGCACGTGGAAGATTCTGGTGGCGCGACGGCGCCCCGGCGAGCTGCCGGCCGAGCCCGCCGTGGCTGAAGCCACGGCTGAAGCCGCAGGGGCGGCAGCCAACGGACCAGCGGCCACGTGGGTCCAGTTATCCCACACGGGACGTGGCAGATGCCACGTCCGCGGTTCTCCAGCGCGGCCCACGTGGGGCCGCGGCTTCTCCAGACCGCGGGGGCAGCGCCCCGCGGCGCCGAGGCGTTCGGCCACTCAGCCAAGCCGAGCCAAGCCGGTCTGACCGGCCGGGCCACGCCCAGGCTGGGCCGGACCGGGTCCGGCCAGGTAGGACCGGTTCGGGTCGACCTGGTTCGGCCGACCCAGGGGGGGTCGGGCTGGGTCGGCCCGGGCCCAGACCCCCCGTCTACGGACCATTTTTGGTCAAATGCTTGTAACTTGAGATACATGCCTCCAAATGACTCGTCGTCAGTGGAAACGCGATCCTTGGATCGAGACGGTCGTTTCAGTATATCGCACTCAAGGTTTCGGATTAATTTGGGTTCGGCCGGGTTGGTTCGTACACGAAACCAATCGGGCCCTTGGAGGGGAAACACCCATATCTTGAGCTACGGACGTCTGATTGACGTACCGTCAGCTTTGTTGATTTCCTCTAAGTGAGACGGATCTTTTGGCTCACTCCACCAGAGGTTTGGATTCTGTTGGAGTACGGTCGGGTTGGTTTTTCTTTAAAAACCAACCGGGCCCCTGGGACGAAAAATCCAATAACTATCAGACCGGGCGTTCGATTGACGCGCCATCTGCGACATTGAGTTCCTATTGACGATACGGAACTTTTGGATATATCAACTTCAGACTTTGTGTCAGTTGATGTATCAGCCTCTCGGCTCGTGGAGCGGACCCTCCCAAACGAGCTTGCTGTGTGCGGGAACCTTAGAGCTGGTTGCGACTGCTTCTTCGACAGCGACGACTGTGCAGAGATCCTCAGTGGACTCCGACGACGACCGTGCAGAGATCCTCAGTGGACTGCGACGAAGACTGTGCAGAGATCCTCAGTGGACTGCGACAACTACAGCACTCAGCGGTCCTTCGTGGATCAGTGCTACAGGTCCTATGTGGGCCCGATCCTGTGTGGGCCAGATCCTGTGTGGGTCAGTGCTCAGCGGTTCTGTGTGAGCCAGCACCTACAGGTCCTGTGTGGGCCCGATCCTGTATGGGTCATTACGGGGGTTAGTTACCTATCGATCCTTTGTGGGTCCGACGACTTAGATGGATCGGTGATCATCTTTATCGTCATCCAAAGAAGTATACCTGTGTGAGCTGAATCCTGTTTACTCTTCTTTGTGGATTGTGTTGAACTATCCTGTGTGGATTTACTATTTACTCTCCTTTTTGGATTGCGTTGTGCTGTCCTGTGTGGATTTACGTTTTTCTTTCCTGTGTGGATTGGGTTGTGCTTGGGCTCGGATGTTGGAGCCGAACGGGAATTGATGACTTAGGTATATGTATGGGCATATACCTAAGTCGTGTCAGATTTTACTTCGTGATTGTATCTTTCCTTTGTGTATTATCCTTTGTGGATTTTTGGAGACCTTCGAGGGTCTTGGGGTCCCTACTAAGTATCTTATACTCACCCCTGCACGGGCTATGCCCACACTATGTTGTGTTGGTTGCAGACGATGGACAACGCTGATCGTGGTGGAGGTGTCCGGAGTAGGACGATACCTGGAGGTGGACCACTGGGCGGACGTGCTCGGAGCGGACGGCGGGACCCGAGGAGCAGTGGAGCTATCTGTACACACCCTTCAGGTGGGATTCCCAGTAGGCAGCTCGGTGTAGCGGCTTTTACTTTTCAGTTGCTGTTTTCCACTTTCAGTTGTACTTTACAGTTGGGCTTGTATTTCCGACCCCTTTTACTTTCAGCACAGCTTGTTACAGTTTTTATTTAGTGTTTACTTTTCCGCTTTCTTACTATGTGGTGCTTGTTTACTTTTCAAAGGCAATGCCTTCCCTTTTTTTCGGGATTTACGCCTTGGTGCTAGTCACCAGCCCCTGGCCTATGGAAGGCGGGCTTGGGTAGTCATGGCACGAGCCCTGAGGATGGGTCGTGACAGGTATATACAATAGTTTCATCATAAAAATTGACTTCTACCACTATTATATTACTTACTAACATATCAATCAAATTGATGTATATTCTGAAATATCCTTCATTATGTAATCCAAAAAATGATTTATTGGATATCACAGTACAAATTGGTTCTTACAGTATGGATGGATAAAATTGATGTATATGTATTATCCAATTGCTAACAATTTACCACTAGTTATAAATGAACACAATGCCTCATTCAAAAATGATTAAAAACATAATCATCAACACAGAGCTCTTGAACATTCCCTACCACTTATGCATTATTCTTCATTAAATGCTCCAAATCATCCCTTTGTACCCCCTTAATCCTCTATCTGATAAAATATTGGGAAATAATTTTTCCATGGTAGGATATATTCCCTACTTGTATAATTTCCAAATCAGTTCTTTCTTTATCCTGGAATATAGGTTCATTCTCAATCCATATCAGGGATCATGTAGAAGTTCATATTCCTCTAATATCATATACAAACATATTTACAATACATTTATAATTGTTAATATATTAACTATAGTCCTTGATTAGCTCTAAAAATATAATTTGAAACATGTTGAGTACCATATATTTCATATATACATTATACTCTTATGATTGGTATATATGTCACATTTTCACCATAGAGGTAGTGTTGTAATATTTTTATGGAAAAAATCATAACAGTTATCTCAAGATCACAAATAAAGTAGTTCTACACAATGATATTCAACTACCATGAGGGATATGGTATGACTTTATCATTCTTCATCGGTACACAACCCAAAACGTTCTATGAAAAATCATTATATATTAATAATTATTCATCAATTGCTTATAATTACTGTAAATTGTAGGGACCAGCTTCTTCATTAGCTCCATGAAAATTTCCTCACATTCATTCATCAAAACATTATCTACCCCTTATCTCGTTATCTTCATTTTTGGGATATAAAATCATAATCAATTCATCAAAAAATTTTGTCAGTACCATGATAATTCATGAAAACGATATAATTTTGTGGAACTATTGGGTCTAATCCATTCCTCTACATCCGTTGTTTTTGAAATGTGTATAAAAATTCCCTCAAATGTAATCACATGTCACATGGAAGTGAAATGATTCATCCAAAATTCACAATTGATGAACATGGGGTACAATTTATCATTCCATAATGTCGGCAACAAAATCCTGAAATGTTATTCATGTTCCACATTTCCCATGGATAAAATGAGTATATAGTCAAAAATATCATAGTGCCAAAAACATGGGAGAAATGTAGTCTTCTAAATATATTCAATCTTCAACTTCTGTTGATGATATCCAAAATGATGATCTACCTTTGAGAGATACTAAGATCATTGTAGTTGATCAAAACACTAATAAATCCTTATATGATGATATATGTTATTTATGATGATATTGTTGAGTTCAATAAAATTTATACACAAACACATTGATTCGTCCTTTTACATTTCAAAGAGCAATGGCGCACTCCAAGGCGATGCACTAGGGTATATGAACCGCTTGTCCAAATACCATTGTAGATCATTATTTAACTCCTCCATCTCGATAGTGCCTTCTTATATGGAAATTATGAGGGAGGAATAACTCATGGTATGTGTTCTATTCATAACACTACCTCACGATTTGAGGTAATTTCATGTAACTATCCAAGAAATACATCTCCATGTGAATTTCATCCAGGTTGATACCTTTTATTGAATAAACCATTTTATGTGAGGTATGTTTCTTCACATGGAATAAACACCCCGAAAAATGAGGTATTTTCAAAAGAACATTACGTTTTTACCTTGTATTTTTACAGGATCACAAAACGTTTTAGTATATGAAATGATATTGCATATTCCCAATAAAAGATATGTTCTATATTTAATCAGAGCTAATCAATGCCTAATAAAACATCTAATTCCATAATGGGATGTATTATGATATTATATTGAAGAAGATTCCATCATATTCCAACAAGAGAATATGTTTACACGTCAGGAGAAATGGTCACACCACTATGTGTTTTTACAGTTATTTACACATCATGGTTTCGGGGAATCAAGTCAATAGTTTTAGCAATCTTTCATTATATAACGGATTCTGAAGAACACGAATCCAATAAGACATTTTCATATATTCGGGGAATATTATGTGTACCATGTATGACTTCCTCTTATTGCTCCACTATAGAAGTAGTTATGAAAGAATATTTCCTTTCATCCATTTGATTTGGTGGATGCTTCTACTAATTAACCTTGAGGGGTCTAGTTTTAGAGAATCGACTTGCATAATGACCTTGATCCCCAATGATGAAGTATTGAACCATGGATGGTTCACTCTTTTACTCTATCGAATTGTCTATATTATTCATGTATCATTTATATTCATAATATTGGTGGCCTTATCCCCCACAATAATTGCATTTTTTTTCCTTTTAGGTAGATGAAATTATTCTTCATCACGTATTTTTGAAATGTGTGTGGTTGCTATTTCTTTCCATATTTTTCATTAGATCCTCCATATTGAAAATACATATTTCATTTAATATCTCAATATCCCCAAAACCATTCTTCAATTACCATATACACTATGATATCACATCGATCAACTTCTTCCTAAATCATAATTTCTTGAATTTAAAGAGAATTTTGAAGGTATTGTTTTAAACAACTAATAATTATTTCATTAATTCCATATTTGTTGATAAAAAATACAATGATTACCTAGGAATACTTGTGAGTTTTTCATCATAGTCCTTTAAAAATTCACCTTCCATTTAATTCACCTCTATTACTTCTTAATCCATATTATTTTGAAGAGTTTAATTGACGTACACTGTTACAAAAAAATTCCTTTATTATTACCACACCATCTAATCAATTTCATTGTTCTTCATGGTGTTATTAATAAATTTCCATGATTGTTCAAACTCTAAATATGAATTATAAATTTCCAGATTCAACTACTCATTCTCACGAAGAGCATATCACAAAAAATTAAATCACCATTGAGTTGACACATTTTTCCACAACCAGCTAATCAAAATATCTAATAAATATTGGTGGATGATTCCATAAAAACAATTGATATTTAGTTTATCATTCTTACGTGAAGGGGATATTCCATATTATTCAGTTTTTTGTTCATATCTTGAGACCTTTGGGTATAAATCACCCTGAAATTTTAAACACAATATCTTAAAGAATGGGTGATGATATTTGGTCATTTTATACACTATCTATCACACAGTTTTTTGGGATAGATTACCCTAGTTCTCACCATTTAAAAAAATTATTGATTTGATCAAAACACATATCAACTATTTAAGAATAAATAATGTATTCCATCATTACATTAATAATAAATTTATATCTTATGCGATCCATATGTTTAGAATTTTTCTAAGACAAATCTTATTGAGTTCTTACAAATAAATAGTTTCATACAAGTAGTTTTCACTAATGTTTTCAAATAATAATTCACTAATAAAAAAAGTATTCCCTAACACCAACTATTAATACCATATATTTATTACTAAATTATTACATCATTTTTATGATATATACACCAATATTTGTACCAAAATAATATTAAATGGTTTAGTATCTAAGAAAAATTAGGGCCCAAATATTTTTATGCATAAAGGATACAATCATTTATTAAAAAAATATCATTTATTCTAATAATATTCATGATATCCTTGGTAAAATTATTTAATAATTGATATACATCAAATAATGTGTTCAATAAAAGACTAATATGTGGCTTCCTAAAAATATGATTCAATTAAAAAAATGTGAGAATAGTTATCATCATCATCATAATATAAGCATATGGTTATAATCAAATCCACGATAGAAGTCATTACATAATTCCATGAAATGTGAAAATGCCTAAAAATGAATAATCATGTCATAATAGTAAAATAACACATAGTTTTCAACAATGTTTGAATCATGTCCACACATAACATAAGTGAAAAATCATAAAATCATCACTTTGAAAAAATATACCATCATGTTTATCAATAATTTACATCATCTCCTGAGATACATCACATTATCATGTGGAATAAAGCGCTATATAATTTGGAGAGCACCCATCACATCAAAATATTTTCTTTATCATGCTGGTCGAATGGAACACCTAACAAAGAAATTAATGAAGTAACCGATAAAAATACTTGTGCTTCTAAGGATTTCATCAATCATGGAAAAACATGGGGTTATCAATTGAATATTTATTACCATATTTGGAATATGATTAATTATTATTGAGTGAATAAAAAACAGCTAAGGAGAAGTCCAAATGTGTTTTGGAATGATGATTTACATTGGAAAATAAATTTATTATTAATTAATAATATTCAAAAATGTATATTATATAAAATAAATGGTAAGGGAAGTGAAATTATTTTTAGGAATATTAAAATAAAAGTTACATTGATATTTAGCATGAATGTGGAAATCCCCAAATAAAAGTAGTTGGGTTCACAAAATCCCCTAACTATTTGTATGAATGTTTATTCACATAAATATCATATATAATTACATTATATTCATTAATTACTAATCTCAAATCATATAATACTCCTAATTAATTTATTATAATTTTTTCAGTATATTTATGCCATTTTGATGAGTTATATATTTAAATTTTATCATTTGGACATTGAGGCCAGGGTAGGGATTTGAATTCCGAGGGTTCCGAACCAACACAGTGAAAAAAGATGAAAATAGGGGAAGATTTGAAGTAGTGGTTCCTCAATGGCTTTGGGAGGTGGGATTCTGCTGCTGAAGGTGCTCCTCACATGGTCTGTTTTGATTTTCGGTGTTGGTTATTTTCCTCCACCCACTTTTATGGCTGATATGATTGAGTATTTCTCATTGAATTTTAGAAATCGATGATGGTGGCAATGTTTCTTGTATCGGTGATGATTATTTTTCATTTTTTTGTTTTTGTTTCTGGTTTCTGTAATGGATGATCGATGACGGAAAGGTGATGATGTTTCCGTGGTTGGTGATGGATCTAGATGAACTGGATATCATTGAATGTTTCTGGTTACTTTCTACGACGGTGATCAGAGAGATGATGGTAATAACGATGGCGGTTGGCAGCGACGTGACCAGACTCTTGGTTCAAGGTCTCCTCGTGATGGTTGATTTTGTGGATTACGCTGGGTTTGGTTATGGCTCGAGGTGGTTTATGACGGTTTTTCTGAATTTTGTTTTTTGTAATTTCAATGTTTAAATTATTAATGTTGAATGTTGTGTGTACTGGTCTATGTTGATGTTGGTATGTAAGAATAGCCAGCCCTTTTTGTATGGTTCCCACTTACACAAAAATTGGCTTTTTGGAAAATACAAAAAAAATGGTTTCTGTGTGGTGTGTTCAATTTCATGGTTCTCAATATAAATTCACATTTATATATGTATGAATGTTATTTTAGATGATAAAAATTATAAATAATTAAAATTATATATAATGAACTAAAATACCTATTTTTAAATAATTTTATATATCATTTTTTAAATCTTATGAGGAGGATTTATTATGTAAAATGTTAGTGAAAATGATTTAACGAATTTTTCCCATTTATACTACCGTCACAAAAATTTATCAATTTTTTAATATTATTTTTCTATATTGATCCATGAAAATATTATATCCTATAATATGTAAAAAAAATATAATCTGGCAAAAATAATTATTTTAGGACTTGACATTAAGGTGTTAATGAAAGATAGAAATACATCATGCAGGATAAGGGTAAATTGACACATCTTGGATGAGGTTTTCATTTTATGGAAAAAAGGGAGATGAGAAGGAAATTGATGATGGAGATTTAATTAGAATAATAAAATTTTCATAAATATTAGATAATTGGGTTATCATGCATGTCTGGATAATTTTTTTATGTATATAATTTGGAATGAAAAGAATATAAAAAAAATTAAAAGAGAATGAACAAAGATTTTACCATTTGAAATTATTCTCGATGAGAACCTACTCAACTAACTTGGGTGAGGACTTTTGTTTATTGTAGAAACTCTTAGATATAGGGGAGATTCATGGGGAGTGGATTTTATTGAATTTGGGAAAACATCAATGATTATGCAGTTTAAAGAGAAGAGGTGGTGATATGTGGTATTTATTGGAGAGGTGTGGTGTGGTTTTATTATAATATTCATTATTTTAATATTTTGGCTCAAGACAATTAATAATGTCAAACATTCTCACTAAACACATTAAATAAAAAAACAAAAGTCTTATATTATATGCTTATATCACCCATTCATCATCCATGACTCAATAATTTATTTATTTATCTTATTTAAAAAATTATCATACCTTACTGTTCACCAAAAATTATACAATTTTATAAAATTCACAACAATTCACCCTAAACATTATACAATGCGTATAAATTAAAATTTAAATCCATTTTGTGAATTTTTTTCAATATAAAAAAATTAATTTTAGAATAAAATCAGAATTTATTTCAAAATACTAAAATTAATATTATAACAAATTTTACAACACTTTTAAAATTAAATAATCTATTATAATATTATATTGTAATCCTATGACAAAAAATATTTTTTTACTTCAATTTTAGGAAATAAAATTTCGATTTCAATAATTATATTAATTATAAAATTAAAAATAAACATTTATTTTTTATAAAAATACGCAGAAGTAATATATAATTTTTAAAAAAATTATATTCTATTTTAATTTACAAGATTATAGATTTTATTTATAATTTCATATGTTATATTTCTATTCTATTATCCAAAATTAATATTCCAAATGATACTATTACAACTTCAATGGTCTACCTACTCCTGTATTAGTATAGGTTCATAATTTCAATTAATATCACTTATTTAGTTCATTATTTATGAGAATAATTTATTTATTTTAATCTATATTAGATTTATATGTTTATACCATTTAAAATAATTATATGAAGTGAATATTCCATCTATAAAATTTGGGTTGTTATTGGTTGCCGTAGAACATAGATAAAGATCGTGATTCACACATCACATTACAGTTATTGATGTGATTATTGAGGGTGTTGTGTACTCATATGTATTAGAATAAATAATTTCATCCACAATAAGATAGTAAATGAGATCATTATATTGAGGTGCTTGTTGACATTACATAGTCATTTCTCCTAGACATTGGGGGATCATGGGAAATAAACAAAAATCTCATTGAGTTTTCCTATATGATTACAAATTAGAATATAAATAATTTGGAACCATACTCAGTTAATTATGGTAGGCTTTAAAGACAATATATATGATTAATGGAGGTAGTAGAGTCAATGTTTTTGGGAATGAGTCTTGTACATGATACATCATATCATGTTCAGCTGATTTGGAATGGTGTAGATATAACTCAAAGTAAGATGAGATCATATAAGGATTAACACAATCAACCCACTGATTTTATATTTTGAGATAATTTATTACTTCATGTATCATCGATATTGGTTCACCAGAGGACTTGGTGTGAAGGAAAGATGGTTCCCAGGTTTTTAATACTATTTGATATTATAGAGTGAATTATATTTGTAGTGAACCAATTAGATCTTCCACATATATATTGTTCTATACACAATGTTTTCTTTGATCCAAGAAAATGTTAGTACCACTACAACCCTAATCATGTGATTAATGATGAATATATTGAGCTTATGGATGATGTTTCCTTTAAAGGGAATCAGATTTATGTTATGGATCATAGTGACACTATTATGAGGGGAAATAAAACACCATTGGTTTTATTTATATGGATTATATAATGTGTTCATGATGAAACATAGGGGGGGTTCATGGATATGTGGGCTTAGTGTCCCAATATTTTAACCTAAAAATACTTTTGATTCATAGGGGTACATCATGAGGATTATTTGTTATAGGGATAGGGTATTATAATATCTAGTCCTCTCTGCAGATTATCTCACATTTATTTTTAGTTATTCTATAACACTGGTTTTGATTATTCTATTTTTGATTTTTTATAGTATTATTTTAGGTGATTTTTGAGAAATTTGGAATCCCATGGGATGATTGGTGAAAATTGTTGGTTTTCCTAATGAAATAGTGGACCCCTTTTTGAGCCACGTATGGTTGTGCAATGTTTATACAAACCAATTAGTCTCCCTCCCCAAAATGTGAATTGTAAAAAAATAGGTATTTTCAAGGCTGGCACACTATTTTTCAAAATTTACTCCACTTATAAGCAACCATGCCCCTCATATAGTATGGGTGTATGGTTACGAATCAAAATTTGTGAAACCATGCAGCCCTACATATGAAATTATCCATGTGGAATAATATAAAACCTATTTTTATAATAAAAAAATGAACCACCATTTTATATCCCAAATAGCCCCATATAGACCTAACACAAATCAACATTCTCATATAGTCTCACAAGTGTATTGTTTGGATAACAGAACATCATCCTATTTGATTCAATGATGTAATGGATGAAATATTCCCCTATCTATTATTCCATTTAATCAACATTTTTATAGATTTCTATACTATATTTATTCACCTATTGAGATGGATGGCCTTACATCCATTTTTAATGGTTAAGATATTGATTTCGATTTTCTTGTAACATCAGATTTTGATCCAAGGTTTTTATCATAGAACTCCCATTCCATTTTGAATCTAGATGTTCTACATCAATTGAGATTTATGCTTTGGCCAGGATTTTTCAAATGATCATGACGTATGTGATCGAATTTCTATTTCACATACTCTTAATTATGATATTACATATTTATTATTCAATAGAGTAACCATGTTGTGGATTTTCATTTAAAATTAAAAATATGTATTTAATTATATTGAATTGTATGACCCTTTATAGATCATGTTAGACTCATTAGGAGATTATAATAATAGGTTTTCCAAAATCCCATAGAGTTATCTAGTTTCATTGAAAAGATAATTAAGAATTGATATAGGGGAAATAGTGGGTTTATTGAATTTAACTAAATTTTTATTTCATGGTTGATATGTAGATTGCAGTGGTTGAATATATTCTATTTAATTAATTTCTGATATTTTAAATTAAATATGTAAAATGGAATCATTGAAGAATTGTTTTTATATTTTATTTTGATTAATTTAAATAACCATGGTAGTTATTGATAATTGAATTAGTGTTCCATGATGTAAAGTTTTTATAATATGGTAAATTATGTAAAACCATTATTTTTATTTGGTATGTGAGATTTTTGATTGATTGATAAGTGAGGTGTTGGTATGTGACTATGGATCCAAGTACCAATGGGATTATGGACTGATTCTTTTGGAACACGATACCTTACAATGAACAATAAGGTGTGGAATAGAAATGGATTCTCTAATTACTCATGGGGTTCTAGACTAATTATATAGAGCCCATATATTTATTTATGTGTGTGTGTGTGTGAATATGAACAATGAGGTTTGGGTTAGGGACTGATGTTCAAAATATCCATGAGGTGGTAAACTGCATATCTATTTTCTATTTCCTATTTATTTATATTGATTTCCTACTCTGATAAAGAGTTTATAGTTTCCCGATTTTAAAAATTTAAAACCACTCTACACTTGATTGTGGCCCTATATTTAGGACATTACAGATATAGAAATTTATGGCATATTGGTGAATTCTAATCTTATTCCCTATAACGAGACCCATAATTTTCAAACATAAATATTACATATTAGTATATTAATATTAAATACACAGTAATAAAATCCATGATATAAAAAAAGTTATGTTTATATGGTGACTAGATATAGAGTGGCCTAATTTAATGAAATATCATCAATTTTTTCCAAATGGAATGTATTCTATGTATTCTCTACTAAAAACCCTTCCTCATATCTTGCGTAAAGAAGAAAAGGGTTGAGATCAGTATTTTGTAACATTCAATATAGGAGATATAAATCAATTTTAATACATATGAATGAGATAAAAATAAGGGAATGTGATCATTATAATGTTCTAAAATGTTAATTCCAAATAAATCATTTATCATAGAAATGTTTCAGGGAATAAAAAATATTATAATAATAGAAAACAATCATAAATAGAGGAGTCATCAATAAGAAGACGTGAACTATGAAATCCTAACATAGACACATGAATGTGGATAACCATAATCTTATAAAATTTTGAATATAAATAAATGAAAATAGATTCACTCATTATGGTAAGGACATGAATTTATTCCATCACAGAAACTTATTCACATTAAATTAGGTCCACACATAATAATATGGTCCCAATAACTAGGTAAAAACAAAATATTATAGAACATAAAAACCAAATCAACACATAGTGTTATAGACATGAATCCCAATCCATTCATATATTTATGGATATAAAAATGAGGTCGATTATTGTTATTATGTCCATGAAAACAAGGTCCAAACATAATCCTATAAACATGTAAATATTTTATTTATATATTCTTATGGAAATCGTAACATGGTCCCCACATATTCTTATGGACACGAGAGATAGATCATTTTGTAAAATTGTGAATATTATGTTAGGTTCATGTATAATATATTTATCTAATGTGTTTTTCATTTTTGACAAATGCATTGGAGGGATTTATAATTTTAGGTCTACAATTCACAATGTGAAATTCCATTCATATGTGTTCTACAGGATCACAGATCAATCATAATATGTAATAAAATTTAGAATTGAAAGGGTTTTAATAATAATCATACAATTATAATCCTATGATATATAGATATATAATGATGATTTTATAATTTAATTATATCCCTATTAAAGAATATATGAAAAAAATGAAGGGAATTTTGATGAATATTCCTTAAAACCAACACATTAAATAGTTATTTCAGAAAATTCTCTTATCACTTTGAATTCCATTATCCACAATATATATTTTCCCATATATAAAAGAAATATACATTATTTTAAAAATACCATGGATATTTTTAATGTATTCAATATATAATTTAGTTGTCTTGATAGTGTGGAATTATATTCATTCTATATATGATAAAACTAATATTTTTCCCCCATATTCAATAAAATTTCAAAGGAACCTTAGTAAAAAATAATAATGATATTCCCTCGAAACATTTTGAACAAAATAAATCATCTGAAAAAGTATATTAAATAAAAGTTTTATAAAATTAATAAAATTATTTGAAACATTTTCAGAAAACATGGTTATGAAAAAATATGAATTTTTGAATTAATTGTTTTTTTAATGTCATACATATATAGAAGTTTTATTTCAATCTATTAAATAATTAAATATAGATAAATTAATGGAAAAACAGTTATGATATATAAATAAATGTTGGATAATAAAAATAAATATACTATTAATTTTAATATTGTGAAATTTCCCCATCGAAATGTTATTCACAATCAATCTTAGTAAACAATACACTAATAACATAGAACCCTTACTTTGATGAAAATCTCTATATAATACCCTCATGAAAGAACAAAAAAATTTATATTCCCTAAATTCTCATTAATTAATTATAAAATAAATCCATCGGAATAATGTATACTATAGAATGGAAATAAAGGTCGAATATTGCACAACTCTAATAAAAAACAATTAGATGACAAACCATTACATTCGGTATCATCATTAATCATATGTATTAGAACCTCCATTAATTAAAATATAAATTTATTTTAAATATATTAATTAAATATTAAAATGTAAAATTATATCATAGAATTTATGATATAATTATTACATCTTCTCATATGTTTTTAACAATTTCTTATTAATCCAACTATTCATTGCAATAGCTATTTTTTTATCTTAATTGTTTCTAATCAGAAGACCCATTACATGTATGTGATCATGGTTCTGTCATATAAAAAATTATAACGATGATATAGATATAATATATATTAATTATATATATATATATTTATAGTAATCTATAAAACATCGCTATAGAAAAATGAATTACACTATTTATGGGGATAATTGGCAGTACATATGTTTGAATATTCATTTTACATTATGTTGAATGGAATTAAATAAAGGTAAATAATAATTAACCTTTAAATAATAACAAATATATCATTAATTTCATATATATTTTTTCATTTGATCCTTTTTACTCCTCATTTAAAATAGATGTGAAAAACAAATTATATCGCTTGGTTGTGATGGTAGTCGACATGTATGCACTAGCGAAGTTACCATTTTACAATTGATGGGAAGAAGATGAATAATAGATTTTATATTATAATAATAAATATTTATTATATTGATGATAAATTAATAATTATTTTATAATTTATATAATATATTAATTGTATGTGCAGAATGAAATAAAATCGGTTACACTCTATTAATATTTATACCTCTTTATTAAGAAAACTTATTCAGCTTACATGGTAAGCATTAAAAGGATTCTATTTTTGAGATATGATAATATCTGTAATGTGTTTAAGGATAAATAAATGGTAATATAGATTTTATTTAATGATTGAAAAGGGTGAAAAGGATTGATTATGTGGGGACATGAGTTTCCCTTTTTTAAGAAAATAGAGGGCCAACAATTGAATTATATAAAATTACAAAATAAACAAAATATATTCAATAATAAAATTATTTTTAGTAAAATAAGATATAATTTAATAAAATAATATATATAAACGTTTAAATAAAGTTTATCCCGAAAATCATTGTTCACCCCCAATCATTTTGACAAATGACAAGAAAAAAATGTTTTGTACTCATTAGATGCCAATAATGTTCCTATTAAACAACAAGGTACACATAAATAGACGATGGATAATATTCAAAGAAAAATTACATTCAAATATATTAATAATGTATATTAAAAATTTTAAATCATTTAAAACATATAATTTAACAAAATATACCCTAAATTTTCTTTCGAGAATATTCTCAAAGTCGAGCATTAATGGAATTACAATTAAAATGGAAATATAATATAGAAATTTATAACATTATTATAATGTTATATTATCAAAAATAAAATTTAACAATAAAATTTACCAAAAAATTAATTTCCTTTATTATTTTAAAAAACATTTATTCTATTTTAACAATTATTGATTTTTTATTATGATTACGATGTGTAAGTATTGAAAGTAATTATTCAATCATTAAAAATTAAAAATAAATTAAAATTATCAGAAAAAATATTTTATATTTCAAATAAATATTTGTAACAATTCATATACTTTTATATTACATATATAAAAATATTGGATATATTAAATTCAATAGTGAAACATTTTGTATACATTATTTCCTTTAATTGATACAAAAGTAAAAATGAAATGAAAATGAATCCATGGACCCCCATAATAAACTAAATTATGTTATATGGTCTAAATATTATAAAGAAATAATATTTGGATTTTTTAATATATTCAATGATATATAATCTAGTCAATCCCATATAATAAAATAATTTCATTAATAATTATAATATCAATTTTTATGATGATAATGTAAATATATGACCCAGTATAAATTAGGGATTCCATAAAAGCATAAAAATTTGGATTAATAAATTGAAATCAATTTAATCAGACTAAATTTGTATATGTTGATGAAACTAAATTTAGATTGACAATAAATAGCACATAAATAATTATTTTTACGTAAAAACCCTACTTTAGTTTGAAAATGATTTCACAATGAAATAATTATAGAAATTGGTTCAAATATATTTTTTACATAATATAAAAAATATTTTATTTTTTTCATACAATAATAGTAAAAAAACTACATTGTTTCTTTCATATATAATATTATCTTCATAGACTAAAAACAATTAAAATTTGAATAAAATTTAACTTATCTTTCACAAAAGTTGTTCTTTAGTTCTATAATTCATTTATAATGTCTTATGATTATTTATATTACTCATAAAACATATGTTTTGTTAATAATTGATAATAATATATGATAAAGTAAAATTTTAATGATATTTTAATGTTTTAAACATAGATTTACCCTATTTTTAGTGTTTTTATCGAGGTGACAAATCATTACCACCGTCAAAAATTATAATAAAAAATAAGTTAAAACTATTAAATAATATTAATTATTAATATTAAAAATATGGAAACAAATTTTTCAAACTCATTTAAATATTTTTGTATCATCTAAAAGAAATTTAAACCTATAAAAAGTGATAAAATGTTGTTTTCTTGAGAAAATTTCTCCTTATGTGTTAAAAGTTATTATAACAAAATAATGCATAGAATTGATTCTATTGATATTAATTGAATTGTAAATAATATTAATGAACAAATTATATTTTAAACCCCATATAAAAAATTGAAAATTTGGAAAAAAATTAACAAGAAAATAATTATAAAACAATATTTTTCACTATTCATTGAAAAACATATTCAAAAAAACATCTACAATAATAAACAGTAAGATAACCAATTCATTATATTTTATGAAATGAAGATTAATTTTTAAAATATTTCTATCAAATTTCATACAAATTACAATATTGTTTATTAATAAAATTCAATAAAAATAATATTTTTTTAAATATTTTTTTAATGCATATAACGACTATACAAAAAATAGTATTTCATCACTTAAAATTGAAATGTCTCGACCCAGCTCACCTCTAATATGGTAGCAAGAAGTATTTATACAAGGAATAATTCATGACTCTTCATTTACCAGAGGCTATCGACTAGCATCGAAGGACTGTTGATGGTAATCTGGGGAGACTATACACTCAATATCATAGTAGCACAATTGATTTTCAAATAATAAATTAAAAAAATGTAGAAGCATAAATAAATTAATATAAATGAAATGGAATAATATAGAAACTCAATAAAATATGTCCAATAATATTTTATACAAGTGATGCATGAAAAATAGCGATACATAAGCTAAAGTAGAAAACAATACAACATGCTTTACAATATAGTACAATACTGGATTCGAGTAAAGGAATGAACTAAATAAACATAAAGGATATCTCATTGAGCATCCTGAGATACAACTTAGTCATGTGCTCCTAACACATCAAATAACAGAAATTCTGTAATAGGAAATCAAAAAAGGTCTATATTCTTATGAACAAGAAAGATCAACTCTGGAAGCCCAATGAAATGGCGACTCAAGTAGGGGGTAAGATATAAATCATAGTAGGGAGGTAACACCAATATATAGCCTAGTATAGATAGTAAATAAAATTTAAATATTTTGAAGGTATTGAGAAGTATAATATTAAAAGTGCTGAATAAATAAACAATCCACCCATGTTTTTATGGGAAAACTAGTGGCTATACCTACTTAGGCGTTTTTTTAGGTATATATGTATGTTTGTCTATCCTCTTGTATTAGGATGAATCACCCAAATTTGTGGAATACTCTTCTACTGAAGATGTATCACACATATAAATAACATAACATACATCATCTTCCATCATGCTAACAAAAATATCACCCACATTCATAACTACATTCCCACCCCAACGCATCATTTGACAATTCAACTAGCCCTCATGCCTTCGACATAAACATATAATCCACCCCCATACATTCAGTAAGATTGAAACTAGCCCTCAAATGGTATAAGAACACGAACCAAGGACTTAGGAATCACTATAATTTCACCCATATGCATCATGTGATTCTGCATCTAGATCTCAAGAATGGGACATAAACATATAATCATCTCTCACAACATCCAGAACCATTTCCCCTAACCTGGAGGTGGTATTATATCATGCACTATGACCTCACGTGTCCACAGTAAACATGAGTCATAACCAAAAAAACTCAACATTCCAAATAGTATCAAACACTCATGTATCAGTCACATTTATATGACATAAGCTACATATTTAAACAATAAATATCATAATTCATTTGTCAAACATACCAGATTTATCATCACACACAACAAAAAACTCCCCTTTTAGAAGGGGATATTTTTATTTTATAGGCGGTTATGACACCTATAAATGTATTAGCAGTGGTAAGGGTTAACTACATCTATTTTTTCCACCTGTTCAGGTAGTGCAAGTATTAGAGAAGAATTGTTAAATTGAATAGGAGATTATAGGTGGTTAGATTATAAGGGGTTTAACACTGCCCCCAAATTTCAATAATTTTTTTTCAAATATATGTCGATTAGAGGTGGTTAAAAGAACCTCATATCTATACATTCAATTTGGGGGGGGAGGGGGGTTTGAAACCGCCTCTAATTGAGGGTGTAGATCTAAATATTTGGGGATCTTTTAAGTAATCATTGGTAATATTCATATTATATTCGAGTTGACTATATTATAATTTGTTTATACCCTCTAAAATTCCCCTAAAATTTCCAAATATTTGTTGATTAAGGGCCATTAAAACTGCCTCTAATCTATACCCTCAATTATTTTGGGGGGTGGGGGAGGGGGGTTACCCACATCTAAATGAAGGTATAGATATTATTTTGGGCTGATTATTAGGGGGATATTTTAGAGAAGCACAACTAAAATTAATATTGTAATAGAGGATGTTATATTAGAATAAGTTTATACCCCCTATACTTTCCCTAAAAATTTACAACGATTTGTCAATTAGAGGCCATTAAAACTACCTCTAATCAATACCCTTAAATTTGAGGGGTATAACCACCTATAATTGAAGGTTCATATCTAATTTTAGGGTTGATTAACTTTAACCCCTAGACACCACACGTTCATCACATGGACACTCGCTTGACAGAACATGGGATCCCCCTAGCACCCCTTTGTAAACCCCCTAGACACTCCAGGGACAACCCACAAACACCCCATGAGAAAGCCAAAAAACATCCCTTGGACACTTTTCCAGACCCTCACTCCCTTGGACACCCTTCCAGAACTTCCTTTCCATGGACACCCCATGAACCACCATGGGAAAAATCACTAGACCCTCCCTCCCTTGGACACCCCACATACCTCCCATGAGACACATAGCCTCTATAGCCACCATGGGATCCCCCAACAACCCAGACCCCCCAAAGTGGACACCCCTAGAACAACCCACTGATACCAAATGCAGACACCAGACACACCCCAGTCCTACACAAGAACAACCACCTGGAGGACCCATGCAACCATGACATCACTGCCACATGTGCATGCATGCACATGATCCACTGCACCGTTTTCACTCCCATGTGGGCCATAAATTACCATGCCATTTGGAATCAAATATGCAACCTCAACTATATTACATAGCCCAATAACCACTACATAAACAATTATTTTATGTAATATATAGAATATATTTTATTTTTTTAGATATAGAAATCATTTATATTATATATATGTATATATTTGTGTATATAAATATAAAAAATATAATCAATTTATGTATGATGTATATTATATATATTTCTGTATAATAAATATACATATTACATGTTTTCATATGTAATATATGTAAGTAGTTATATTTAAATAAATTACCATATACTAATACATATAATTAGAAATAAATTTATATTTTTGTGTGTATAAATATTTATTTAATATTGTTAGATGCAATGTAATGATAATATATATATATAATTATATAAATCATTTATATACTTATATGTGTGTGTGTGTATGAATAAAATTTTTAATTATTATTAATATACATAAACTTGTTTTTCAATCTATAAAAATTATATGTTGTATTTATAAAAATTAATCATTTATATATTTTACAATTTATATTATACATATATTTTATTAGATAAATTTATATAATATATTTATAAAAATAATTATAAACATTTATTTTATATCATGTATACAAACATATATACAAAAACTATAGAATCGTATAATTTGAAATATGTAATTTAAATAAACGAAATATATATATATACTTAATTAATTTAATTAATATGGTATAGTACGATATAAATAAAATAATTATATAATATATTTAAATTCATATATAATAAAATATCTAATATATATATATATATACATTTTTATAATATATATATATATATAATTTTTCTATATTATATATATAATAATTACGTATTACATATTAATTTATATGAATTTATTTAATTTTTCCTATACTATATATATTTGAATACATAATATAATATAATTGTATTTCTACTTAAATATAATATGAAATACAAATGTATTTAATCTAATATATTTATAATATAAATCATAATAAAAATTTCTATTATTTATAAAACCATATGTAAATTTTAAATATTTGAAAACATATTTTTATAATTACATTTATATTATGTATACCAATATTTATATATGAATACATTTGTGTATCGGTGTATAAATATATATTTAATGTATTTATGTATTATATATATATATATATATATGTTTATAATGTATTTAAATACATCTATATAATGTTTTTTTGTAATATATATAGACACACACACTTGCACACACACAAACATATATTATAAAATTATAATTTGTATGAAATTAATTTTAAATAATAAAAAAAGTAGAGGGGGTTAAAACCTCCTCTAATCAAAGGGATTAACGAAAGATCATGAATCCCTCTAATGTCATAAATTAGAAGGTTATTCAAAATCCCATTTAATCAAATAGATTAGTAGCGTTTCACGAACCCCTTATAATACAATGAATTATAGGGCATTCAAAAGCCGCTCTAATTTCATCAATTATAGTTGGATCAAAACTAACTATAGTGTAAGTGTTTAGCGGAAGTTCATTAACCCCCTATAATTTCATAATGTATAGGGGATTGTGATCCAGCACTATTCCCTTTTTAAAAATCAAATTTCATTATATATATATATCCTCTAATATATAGACAAATCTCATATATATATATATACATATGTACCATTTAAAATCCAAATGAATATTATATATATTTCTCCTCTAAAATCAAAAAACATAAATAGAGCCATTAAATATTAAATTAGTAGCGATTTTGACATAATCCTCTCTATAACAAAACTATATACTTAAAAATTTATTAAAAATATTTGGAGGGGGCTACAGACCCCCTATAAATATAATGATTATAGGGGGTTGTGCAGAACCCCCTCATAAAAGCTATGACTAATATGATATATTTTTATATGGATATGATAGAATGGTAAATTTATAAAAAGTATTTTCATCTCTAAACTATTTCTGATCATTAATGAGGGTTCATAATTATCTTCATAAGTATATCAAACCTGATTAATTATTCCATCATCCCCATTATCGTTAATATTAATTATCTAGTTTAGAAAATATGATTCTTCCAAAGGAAATCCAGCAATTTATTATTATTCCACATAAAAGTCTAAGCCCATAATCAAAAAATTTATCCAATTTATTATAGGGCCATATAGTCAATCATACCATGTCTTAATAATCTCCATGGCTGGAACACCCATCGGTGGGATTCAGTTCTCAATCATCATTCTTATGGACACAAGAGGATACATGGGATTATTTGAAATGACCTAATATAATTTAAAAAGAATTATATGATTTATTTGGCTGTGTTTGGAATGCCATCGTGATCATATATATTGCGCATAAATTAAATAATTAAATAAGACAAATGAAATGTGTTTTAGACCACTCACATCAATCCCTGTAAAATTAATTATATTACACATAAAAAAATACATGTTTAAACCATCCAACATATATGTAAACCTTTTCAACAATTAGGTTCTTATAAGAATTGCATATTAAAATAAATAGAGTCATGTTTATTCCACCCTATTTAGTTACACTTTAAACTAACCATTTATTTCATCCCATTTGAACTAAACGATGAGAAACCAATTCACATTATTCATACGGGGAAAATATTAATTGTCCAAATTTCAAGCACAAAAAATAAGTATAATGAACGACTCAAACCATAACTAATCATATTATAAATAACTATCATTACTTTTCATCTTGAAGACAAAAAACCATTTATGGAGGGGTGTTATTAAAAAAGAATGACTTGGTTTATCAAACATATAATTTATCTTATTTGATCATTAATTCCAATTAACCAGGGTAGTAAATTTAGAAAAACCAACATAAAATAAAAATCATCTATTAAAAGTGGAAAAAACAAGAAATTAATTAATTAATGCATTCCAAAATTAAAAACGTTAACGGAAAGGGATCCTACCATTGGTGAAAGAATGAATGGATATGTGGGATCTTGTCCATGATAAAATGAACAACTGATACATTTTTTCATTCATAAATAAAATTTAAGATTCTCTTTATCGATACGAATCCAAGGAGACTGGTGAGGCTTTAATTGAATCAATATATTTGGAGTTATCGAGGATTAAAGTATGAAAAAAAGATAATTGGAGAGCGGGCATGAGATGTGAGGGTTTTCCTATGTAAAACCAAAATGAATCACCCCCTTCATTTTACCCTTATATATATATATATAAATTTTTATATAATTAAATTATATCGATTTAAAGTTTTGTATTAATTTTTTAAATCATTAATGGTTGTTTTAAAAATAACCAGGTGCCACACATGAAACACCCAAAGCTCCACTAGAATTAATGTTGATTTTCCATTATTTTTCTTTGTTAAATTTAAATAATGAAATTCCTTTTAATATATATTTATAATATATATATATATATATATATATATACTTAAATATTAATATAGATACCGGTGAATATATAATTAATTTTACTTATTTTTTAACCTAAATATATATTTATTTACACATGTATATATATACACATATATTTATTTAGATCATATATACACATCTGTAAACATATGTATATATACATATATTTTTTTATATTTATTTAAACCTATGCACACACACATAAATATATATATATATATTACATATATATTTATACAAACGGATATTATTTTTCCCCTAATTAATAACTAAATTATTTTATTATTATTATTATTAAGTATTTTTAGTAATTAATTCCATGAGTAGTTCCATAAAAAAATTCATTAAAAATATGAATTTAATAAATTATACACACTATAACATTTATGTGGGAAAATTTAAATATGTTTTATCAAACCCAACAACAAATATAAAACCATATATTTACATATTATATATACACACAGAAACAACGATATATACGTATAGATATACCCACTCATGTATATATAGATATACATATATATTTAATCCCTATATATATATATACATTATATCGATACACTCCAATATTTTTTCCCAATGTAAAAAAATTAACCATAACTAAAATTATTATTATTTAATACAACTTATCAATGACAGTGTGATTATTTTGATGAAAAAAACATTAAAAACGTTAATATGAAGTAACTCAATATTGATTACAAATCTGTATTTAATTAGGGAAAATTATAGTTTCTCAATTATTACCTTTCCCACTTATTATTTATACTGAAAAAATGATTTATATGTTTTGGAAGTACATTTTCAGTTTTTTTCAACAAAAATAATTACTATATTGATTAAAAAAATATTTATATTTCTAACTTCCCAAAAAAATATTTAGAAACCAATTAAATTGTCTTCAGGTGTGACCTAAACAAATGTCTGACTCTCTCAAATGATATACCCTTCCTACGGTAAATACAATGTTCTGGGCCTAAAAAAGTTATCATATTTCTCAACATATGTACCGTTTCGGTGAAATTAATTATTAATTATTAAAAATAAGAATAATTAATTAATTAATTAAAAATTATTATTATCAGGTACGATGTTTCCAAACACTCGATATATATTAATTTTATACACTGTCTAAGGTAAACAAAGATTTCTGGACCTAACTATGCTCTTGGATTTCTCATATGTTGCACTATTTTGGAGTTATTTCAATTTTGAAAAAAATTGTACGTGTGTATGAATAAAATATATTTATTATTTTAATTCTCTCAAAATCAAGGGACTATAGGACACGAAATTCCATGTTGACTCAGCATCTAACATTTAAAATGTTAATTATAATATTTGAAAGTGCTAAATATGGATTTTACCCTTTGATAAATCTATAATAAACACAGGAATGAAAAAAATAACTTTCCTTATAAAAATACATGTAATTTATTAACCATAGTGGCAGTATCTTTATATAAAATGAGTATGTTACAACCTCATCACCATAGAAAATCTCATACTAGAGAAGGCATTGTTAATAAAAAAATATCACCTCACCTACAAGAGATTTGAAGTCTCGCACATAAGGTTACATTTCATTTCCAAATGTCCAATTCCCCTTTAAGAATTTATTAGGAAATCGTTATGAAAGTTTTATGATCCGAGTCAAAGAACTTTTTTCAAAATGATACATTGAAACCGAGTATATCTAAGCCCATTTAGCTAGATACATGACCATGTTGTCATCTCTTAAAACATCTAACATGTGTTTATCACCACCATTGGTCTCATCCATTTAAAAAGTGTCCCAATTTCGAGCATTATCACCTCCTTATTAAAACTATCATAAAAAGAGAAGCACTATATGTTTGAGTGGTGCTCCATGTATGATTTTATTTAATGAAATGAACCTGATTACTTGTGAAGTCACATCAGGGACCCCATTGTAATGAAATTGTTGAATTATTGATCGTTCAAAAAGAACTGGTTACACAAGCTTTCACAGAAGACAGTGTTGACCATTAAACCACACCCACCCTATCCCGACGACATGCTTCATTAGAAGATATGTTAAACAACACAACAAATTTTAATCTATAATGTAGTGTAAGATCAACACTATGTTTCTGTATCACAGATGACCTCATGATATGATACATTCTTATATCTCACGGAAGAGTGCACTAAGAGGATTTTAAGGATTACATGAAAGAAAATAGAAAAACCACTACAAGTTGATACTGTAGATGAAACTAAGATTTTCCTTCTGCTGCACTATCCTTAACTTATCACCAAGCCTTTACCACCCATGGAATTATGTGATCGTTTATGGTTAACCACTGATGTACACCCATGACCAATGATGATTCTCTAAGTTAGTATACTATGATAACCAAAAAAGATATCATAATATCGCGGAAGTATCAACCACAACCAATATTTTTAATCCTAAAAGGCATTCATAAAAAAATCGCCATCCCTAAAGGGTCCTCTTTGTTGTGTTACTTCTAATCAGAATAACACATTTACTAGAAAAAATGTGACACTACACATCATTAGAGAGTCTTAGTGGTCAAAATAGGATAGTATATATTCTCACAAGAATTCAAGATCATATTCATCTTAAAAATACACATGATGCAACTCATATCCATGCCCACACATGTCATGCATTAGACATAAAACTCAGATCCCAATGGTTCATTGTATCAAAACACCTAAGACTCAATGATTTCATCTTCAGCATTGGGATGAAAAAATTCCTTTAAATTATTAGTTAATATACTATAGATATGACCTTAGAGTGTACTCAATTATATAGGGCTTAATTATTACACTGAAATCAATTTGTTCGTCAAATCATTTAGTACTCACCATGCGCCACATACGTGAATGCATGATACCCGGAGGATCTCGGTGTAAGATGAAACATTCTAAATACTATCCATAATATGTCATATATATGAATTTATGCATCATATGGTCATTATAATATATTAAACCCTAATTCATAGTTCAACATATGACTATTTACCGAGAGGAAATTATGCTGTGTCTTCCATCCCCGAGGAAAACAAATGATATCTAATTTCATGACCTCCCATCCAGAGATGTCTGAAATTAGTATATAGGAGTTCTACAAGTGAAATCAACATGCACAAAACACCAAATGTCTTAAAATCACATGATTTAGCATGGAATTTGATATCTAAGGGGTGTATCTACTACAGGCCATCCCCTTAGGAATGAACAAGTGTCGACCCTATCACAAGGTCACACCTAACTGAAAACATTAATCTCGTGAGGAAATAATTTAAGTATTTGGATAAAGAAAATGACCTATGGAAAATGGTAACATTTCATGTACAAATATTCTGAAAAAAAAATCTCAGCTTACCCTTACACTAGGGTTTAAATGAATGACACATATATGGGTTCTATTTTTATATCATATCATTTATTAACATTTTAATCATTATCCATTTAAAATATTTATCCAGATTATCAAATAAATGAAGTAATGTCACAAAAAGAAACACTTTTTAATCATTTTACATTTCATGAAATACATAAATAATTAGAAAATTTATGACAATGAATTAATTTTAATTTATTAATGATATAGGGACCTTTGAGGGTTCTTCTAAGTCATCCTGGTTTCATCATAATGAAACCCAATATATGTACTAGTACATTGAAAACTATAAAAACCCATTAAGGGTTATCTAATAAATAACAAAACCCAACTGACCTACTTGGGTAACGTTGTGCATCTATTATTGAACCGAATTAAATTTAGATTGAAAACTAAATATCATTCACATTTCTCTATATAAAAATATATTATGATGTTACATTTAATATGGGTTCCAATTTCCCAATTCATGAAGCCCCCATAGGACAGATAAATTAAAAATTGTAACCCATTGATTATAAAAAACCTCAAATTTTCCATTCCATCAATTACATATTTGAAAAAATTAGAATAAATCTACTAAAAGAAGCTATCATTTAGATATGGTTTGTAATTACAAATCAAGGAAATTTAAACATGAAAGGCATGCTATGATGTTATGACACATGGAATATAAATATATAATAATGTTATACAGTCATGAATGGAATAAAACTCAAGCCACACAAATCAAATCCCCATGTAGCATACATATCCCACTACATGGCATGGAATATGCATGGAAATCAAATTTATATGTTCCTATTATGATACATTCAATGATTCATCCATTCGAAACTAGTACAAGGAAAAAATATTGTTAATTTCATAAATCATTATGAATTGAAATGTTCATCAATCACTCAAGGTGAAATAAAATCAAACTATAATAAAAAAACAACATGAACAACATTCTCAGGCTTTCCCACAACGTCATTTATAATTCATGGGATGATCTTTTATAGCCATAAATATTAATAATGTGCCTATAATAACCAAGTCATCGGTCTACATGCCTAAAATAGTTAGTCATTTTAAAAAGATACATAGCTCTGATACCACATTGTAACATCCCGAATAGGTTGACCTCAAAGAGAGTAGACGGATTGGTCACCAAATGGCCTCAATAAAACCTCATCTTCTAATATAGGCTACTGACATGCTGCGAGGGGTTATTTATGGAATAACGGGGAGACATTTTAAAGACCCATAAATTTCAAGGATTTTTTTTTTTAATTTTATTTGGAATTTTACAAGAACGCAGTTTCTGACAGAACCTGATTCCGAGGCCCGGTGTGCCCGGAATCATTTTTTGATGTTTGGCTCGGGTACGTTCAGTGAATGGACGAGCGGGTTTTTCTAACTTTATAACTGGTTCTCAGAATCAAATTCTAAGGGCACCGATGGAATCACAACACTGGTATTTGCTTATAAATGCCTCTTCCGGAGTTGAGTTTTCTCGGGTGTGCTTTTTAAAATTTTGGGGTTATGTTAAGAAATTAAATAAAGTGTGCGACAACTTTATTTTTATTTCACTTAAAGCCACTTGAAAGCCACTTAAAGCTGCTTAAGCTGAGTTGATGCGGATAGGGTGCTATCCACAAATATCCTACCCCCTTGGTAGGATATTTGTGAGGTGGGGCCCGCACGAGCCCCACCGTTTCTTTTCCGCTAAGTAACGCCCCCGCGAAAACCTGTCATTATGAAAGTCAACTGACTCATTTTCTTAAATTCTTAACGCACCAATTAATTGGGTGGTTATCTTCGTTGAATTAATTCTATGAATTAATTTAATCATTTCTGAACCTGTTTGAAATCCGTTGGCGTAATAATAAAATAAGACCAACGCACGACTTCTTGAGGATTGCTTGTTGAGAGGCCTTTCACAGAAATTTTGTGACTTCATCCTCCTTCGTGAAGAACACGAAGAACGCGAAGAACGCGAAGAACGCCGTCACCCTCGGATATTGACGACGCTTCTTCCGAGACGTTCTTCCCCACAACGATCTCCGATCACCAACTGCTTGAGGTAGGAGATTTCAGGTTTCTTCTTTTAAATCTCTTTGTGGGTTATAACAACATCATGGATTTAATTAATATAATTAAATCTACATGTTCTTGAACCTCGGAGTTCATCGACACGACATCGTTTTCTGCGACGACGTGACGCCCTTCCGCGACGACGTGACGCCCTTCCGTGACGATGCGACGCCCTTCCGCGACGCGACGATCACCACCCTCTATGACGATTAATTCCGCAAAGAATGCACGCTCGACGACTACGGTGAGGTATGGATTTTTATTTGAGAACATTCTTTGATTCCAGTGATTGTTTATTTTAAAACAAAGAACCTGGATCAAAGTTCAATTTTAATTCTATTAAAATTGTGCCTTTCTTGTTATTCATGTGTTGTATATTTATTTCCGATGGTTATCACCTAACGCGGAGGGTGTGGGCCAAACAAACACGGCCCGACCTCCCTCCGCAGTTTTCCGTTGATGCGCTGTATTGGCGGACGATGAAAAATGGGCCACAATGGCATTTTGAGGGCCTGGCAGTGACGAACGGGACCCAGGAGGAACTTCGGCATAGACGGAAGTGGATTCGGACCACCGGAGCAACTCCGGTGGCCCGCAGAACCCACCGGCGGCGCCGGTCGCCGGCGCGGCGGCGGCGGCTCCCGGTGGCGTCGGCGCCCCGGCGCGCCGCCAGACAGGGCCGCCACGGCTGAAGCTGCGGTGGCGGCGGCCAGCGGACCAGCGGCTGTGCGGGTCCGGCGCACACGGGATGCGGCTTTTCCGCGTCCGCTGATCCAGCTAGGCCCCACGCGGGGCCGCAACGCTTCATCCCGCGGGGGCCAGCGCCCCGCGCTTCCTCCACTCGGCCGGCTCAGCCAAGCCAACCCGGGGTGACCCGTCAGGCCGCCTTGGCTGGGCCAGGTCACGCCAAACCGGGTCGGACCCGGACCCGGGTCAGGCCTCCCCGGTTCGGGCCGACCCAGGGGGGGTTGGGCTGGGTCGGTCCGGGCCCAGACCCCCCTTTCCGGACCTTTTCTGCCTTTCGCTCATAACTTGTGGTACGGTCCTCCGAACGACGCGCCATCATCGGCGATGCGATCCTTGGATCGAGATGGTCATTTCGGTATATCGCACTAAATGTTTCAGAATACTTTGTGTTCGGCAGGGTTGGTTCGTACACGAAACCAACAGGGCCCTCGGAGCGGAAACACTCATATCTTGAGCTTCGGATGTCCGATTGACGTGCCATCGATTTTTTTGTTTTCCTCTAAGTGAGATGAATCTTTTGGCATACTCCGCCTGATTTTTGGATGCAGGCGGAGTACGGTCGGGTTGGTTTTGCCTTAAAAACCAACCGGGCCCCTGGGACGGAAAAACCACCAAATCTCAGACCGGGCATCTGATTGACGCGCCGTCTGCGATGTTGAGTTCCTGTTGACGATACAGAACTTTTGGATACATCAACTTTGGACTATGTGTCAGTTGATGTATCAGCCTCTCGGCTCGTGGAGCGGACCCTCCCGAACGAGCTTGCTGTGTGCGGGAACCTTAGAGCTGGTTGTGACTGCTTCTGTGACGACGACGACTGTACAGAGATCCTCAGCGGATTCGACGGCGACAACTACAGCACTAAGCGATCCTTTGTGGGTCAGTGCTACCGATCCTGTGTGGTTCTAATCCCGTGTGGGTCAGCGCTCAACAGTCCTGTGTGGGCCAGCGCCAACAGGTCCTGTGTGGGCCCGAACCTGTGTGGGTCTTTGCGGGGGTTAGTTACATATCGATCCTTTATGGGTCAGATCCTTTGTGGGTCATTGCGGGGGTTAGTACCTATCGATCCTTTGTGGGTCCGAAGACGTAGTTGGATTAGTGATCATCTCTATCATCATTCGAAGAAGTATACCTGGGTGAGCTGAATCATGTTCTACTTTCCTTTGTGGATTTTGTTTAGCTATCTTGTGTGGATTTACGTTTTGTTTTCCTGTGTGGAATGGGTTGTACTTGAGCTCGGATGTTAGAGCCGATCAAGAATTGAAGACTTAGGTATATGTATGGGAATATACCTAAGCCGTGTCAGATGTTAATTCGTGATTGTATCTTTACTTTGTGGTTTATCCTTTGTGGATTCTGGGAGACCTTCGGGGGTCTCGGGGTCCTACTGAGTAGCTTATACTCACCCATGCACGGGCTATGCCCACACTACGTTGTGTTGGTTTCAGACAACGGACATCACTGATCGTGGTGGAGGCTTGCAGAGCAGGATGGTAGCTAGAGGTGGACCACTGGGCGGGACCCACTTGGAGTGGTCGGCTGGACCTGAGGAGAAGTGGAGGCTTTCTGTACCCACCCTTTAGGTGGGATTTCCAGAGGACGGCTCGATGCTGCGGCTTTTCCTTTCAGTTGCTGTTTTTTCCCTTTCTGTTGTACTTTATAGTTGGGCTTGTATTTTCGGCCTCCCTTTACTTTCAGCATAGCTTGTTCTAGTTTTTACTTAGTGTTTACTTTTCCGCTTGCTTAATCTGTAGTGCTTGTTTACTTTACAAAGGAAATGCCTTCCCGTTATAGGGATTTATGCCTTGGTGCTAGTCGCCTACCCCTGGCATATAGAAGGCGGGCTTGGGGTAGTCACGGCCCGGGCCCCGAGGACGGGTCGTGACAAATTGGTATTAGAGCAGTTTGGTTCTATCGTGGACTCTGATCTTTTCTATGTGAAGAAATAGTGTTTTGCAGTTTGGGTGTGGTTATCAGTCCAGGGAGTCCAATTTTGGTGCGGCGGCCAACGTATCCATACACCAGGACCCTGACTTCTGATTTCCGACTTAATGCACGAAAACACTGATTGCATGTGTGTTTCATATTTTCTTTGTGATTACTATATGTTAGCTCACCAGGTATAATATTATGACCGTGGTGCACCTTTTTCCTTTTCAGTATGTCCCCACAACGGCAGCCAGCTAGGGTTCCGAGATTCATACGTGACGACAGCCCGCCGAGCGATGAGGCCTCAGTGCAGGGCCCTTTGACAGCAGAGGCACCGGCCGTACCTCTACCCACCAAGCCCCCAATGCTTCCAGCACCAGCCGCTGATAATACACGTCGCCTCAGTGCACTGCAGGAGTTCCAGTGCCAGCGACCACCCCGGTTCAGCGGGGAGACAGACCCTCAGGCAGCCGAGGACTGGCTGGAGGTAGTGGTGCGAGTTTTCCGGTTAGTGAGGACACCAGAAGACCTCATGGTGATCCTCGCTGCAAGCCTACTGCATGCAGCAGCAGGAAGATGGTGGAGCTTGATGCTCCATGTACACGATGAGGCCTCTCTCATCTGGACAGACTTTGAGGGCCTCTTCTGCTCAGAGTTTGTCCCGGCAACCCTCAGTGCGGTGCGCATCCAGGAGCTTCTCCAGCTGCGGCAGGGCATCTTGACGGTCGTCCAGTACTCGGCGAGATTCACTGATCTCTCGCGCTACTCGACCGACATGGTACGTGACCCATTTTTCCAGGCCCGGACCTTCGAGAAGGGTTTGAGACATGAGATCAGGGCATCACTGATCTTTCTCAGCAGTCCAACTCAGGCAGGAGTACTGGAGAGAGCCCTTTTGATAGAGAGCTTTCTTGCTGAGACTTCTCCAGCGGCGAGACCTACCGCGGGGCGGCACGTAGAAGAGTCTTCCATAGCAGGCAGTCGACGGATGAATCAGGGGTCCCGACAGACCAGACCCTCACATAGACGGCCTCAGGTCACTGGATCAGCCGTGCGGGGCACACAGTGCAGTTCCAGTCTTTCGAAAGGCAGGCAGTGCTACACATGCGGCAGACAGGGTCACATGGCTCGTGACTGCACGACCCATCATGTCGAGGAGCAGTAGACTGTTGAGGGGCCACCTAGGCAGAGGCAGAGGGTCAACCATGGCGGTCCACAGGGGGGAGGTGGACGAGTCAGAGGAGCTGGCCAAGCAGTAGGTGGTGGGTGACGCTTTGAGGCTCTACCACCACCACCAGGAGGTCCACCCCGACCACAGGGAGCTAGCGGGCAGAGACAGGCACAGCTCCTGGCACAGGAGGCCTATGACCACGGCGCACCCGAGATGATTCGAGGTACTATCTATGTCTATTCCACCTTTTCTGTAGTTCTTATAGACACAGGAGCGAGTCACTCTTTCATAGCTGCTGCCCTTGTTCGGAGCTCGGAGATTCCGATAGAGCCGTTGGCTCGATCCTTACAGCTAGAGACTCCTACGAGAGCAGACTCTATGATTATTCACTGGTGACGGCAGTGTGAGCTTACACTAGGAGGCGAGAGCTTTCGCTGGGATCTTCTTGTAGCGGCGTTGAGGCCTTATGATGTCATCTTGGGCATGGATTGGTTATCTACAGTCCATGCACAGATTGATTGTATTAGGTGCAAGGTGTGATGTGTACGCATAGACGGGAGCAGGTTCACCTTCACCGGCAAGAAGGGAGCCTTTGCAGCACATGATGTACTTCCGCAGAGGAGAGGACAGGCCATCACTCATCAGTTGGATATCCTCATCCTAGGAGAAGTTGACGTGCAGAGTCCTTGTTTTCCTACAGTGGTGGATCTGCACGCGGACGTCTTTCCTGACAATGTTCCAGGGCTACCTCCTCACAGAGAGGTAGACTTTTATATCGACCTGTATCCCGGGACTACCTTGATATCGACTCCAGCATATCGGATGGCCCCCACTGAGCTTCGAGAGCTACGGGTACAGTTGGAGGACTTGCAGGGCAAGGGATTCATCTGACCCAGTGTTTCACCCTGGGCTTCCACAATATTGTTCTCCAAGAAGGCGTACGGGAGATTGCGATTGTGTGTCGACTATCATCGCCTAAACTAGGTGACAGTGAGGAACAAGTATCCACTACCGAGGATTGATGACATCTTCGATTAGCTCAAGGGAGCACAGTGGTTCTCGAAGATAGACCTCAGGTCAGGCTATCATCAGCTCAGAGTTCGGGATGAGGATGTGTAGAAGACGTCCTTCAGATGTTGGTATGGCCACTATGAGTTCTTGGTTATGAAATTCGGTGTATCCAATGCTCCAGCAGTGTTCATAGGCCTCATGAACATGATCTTTCAACCATACCTCGATAGATTTGTCGTGGTCTTCATCGACAACATTTTGATTTACTCGACGACTGAGGAGGATCACGCCTACCACTTTCCTGTTGTACTAGAAACACTTCGAGAGAACCAGCTTTATGGAAAGCTCTTGAAGTGTCAGTTCTGGATACGTGAGGTCCACTTCTTGGGGAACATCATTTCTGAGGCGGGAGTTGCGGTGGATCCCGCGAAGATCGAGGAAGTTCTAGCTTGGGAGCCACCCAAGAGCGTGACAGAGGTGCGAAGTTTCTTGGGACTAGCTGGGTACTATCCAAGATTTATGCCAGACTTCTCCAGAGTTGCGGCACCACTCTCAGCTCTTATGAATAAGGGGAATCCCTTTGTGTGATCAGGCAGATGTCAGCAGAGCTTCCATGAGCTGAGACAAAGATTGACCAGCGCACCTATCCTGAGGTTGCCTGAGGAAGGAGTAGGGTACGTAGTCTACTACGATGCATCAGGGACCGGACATGGATGTGTCCTGATGCAAGAGTGGGCAGTGATCGCCTATGAATCACGTCAGTTGAGGCCGCATGAGCAGAACTACGCTACCCATGACCTGGAGTTAGCAGTAGTGATCTTCGCCCTGAAGACGTGGCGACACTATCTAATGGGCGAGCACTTTACAGTCTTTTCGGACCATAAGATACTCAGGTACATCTTATCTCAGAAGGACCTGATCCTAAGACAGCGGAGATGGCTTGAGTTCCTCCAGGACTATGACTTTGAGATAGTTTATACTTCTGGGAAGGGGAACATGGTAGCTGATTCTCTCAGCCGGAGGACGGGCATTCAGCTACTCGAGGAGGCGACAGAGCAGCTAGCCGCTTTGCGGATATCCTTCGTGGATAGGGATGGAGCAGACATCTTTCAGTCTCTCACAGTATCTACTCTACTACTGGAGCGGGTCAGAGAGGCACAACGTGGGGATGCTGACTGTGAGACACGGCATGCACAGATATCCTCAGGACAGGCACCTGATGGCTTCTCCTTTGGAGCAGAGCACGACATCCATTTCAGAGGACGTACCGTGGAACCAGCCGCCTTAGGAGAGGAGGTGCTAAGAGAGTTTCACACTTCTCCTTTGGAGGTACATCCTGGAGTGGCGAAGATGTACCAGGATCTCAGACGACAGCACTGCTGGCCAGGCATAAAGAAGGCTGTGGCAGAGTTTGTTTCTTGATGCCTCACATGCCAGCAGGTGAAGGCAGAGCACCAGGTACCAGCAGGCTTGGTACAACCCTTGGTGGTCCCGGAGTGGAAGTGGGACGTGATATCTATGGACTTCGTGACTGGACTTCCACGCACTTCTAGAAGTCACGACTCCATTTGGGTGATTGTCCACCGACTCACCATGTCGGCTCAATTCTTACCCATCGGAGAGCAGGGCTCAGTGGATCGCTTGGGGCGTCTCTACGTTCAGGAGATTGTACGGCTTCACGGTGTGCCATCATCTGTCGTCTCTGATCGAGATGCTCGCTTCAATTCTCGGCTTTGGAAGGGGTTGTAGGAGTTGTTCGGGACGCAGCTACGTCTGAGCACTGCCTTTCACCCTCAAACGGATGGTTAGATGGAGAGGACCATTCAGACTCTCGAGGACATGCTCCGCGCATGTGTCCTCAACTTTGGTCGCAGCTGGGAGGACCACCTACCCTTGGTGGGGTTTGCGTACAACAACAGCTACCACTCCACCATCGGGATGGCACCATACGAGGCATTGTATGGCAGACCTTGAAGATCTTCTTTGTGTTGGACAGACCCTAGGGAGTCAGCACTTGTGGGACCAGAGATTTTCCGAGCCACGACAGAGAAGGTCCAGGTCATCCAGGAGCGGATGAGGACAGCTCAGAGTCGGAATAAGTCTTATGCCGACAGGAGGCAGAGGCCACTAGAGTTCGAGGATGGCGACCACGTCTTCTTGCGTGTCTCACCTCGACGTGGATTATGGAGATTTGGCCGAGGTGGAAAGTTTTCTCCATGCTTCATTGGACCATTCTAGGTCCTCAGCAGGATTGGCGAGGTGGCTTATCGCCTGGCTCTACCACCTCAGTTGCACCGGGTGCAAGACGTCTTCCACGTATCTCAGCTGATGAGATACGTGCATCACCCGACGCCCATCATTGACCATGGGGAGCTAGACGTGGATGATGCGGTGACATTTGCGGAGGTCCTGGTGGAGATCAAGGATCGACAGGAGCGGGTCCTATGTGGATGGTCGATTCCCCTAGTGCGTATCAGATGGCAGCACGGGGACCTCCAGGAGAGCACTTGGGAGCGGGAGGCTCAGATGTGTGCTCAGTACCCACCTTTGATTCCCTAGTTTATGATGTATCTTTATAGGGACGTAAAGCCCTGAGGAGGGAATGATGTAAAGACCCGTAAATTTCATGGAAATTTTTTTCCTAATTTTCTTTAGAATTTTATAAGAACGCAGTTTCTGGCGGCACCTGATTCCGAGGACCGGTGTGCCGAAATAATTTTTCGAAGTTTGGCTGGGGTACGTTCAATGAACGGACGAGCGAGTTTTTCTAACTTTTAAACTGGTGCTCGGAATCGAATTATGAGGGCACCGATGGAATCGTTGTGCCGGTATTTTCTTAGAAACGCCTCCTCCGGAGTTGCGTTTGCTCGGGTGTGGTTTTTAAATTTTTGGGGTTAAGTTAAGAAATAAAATAAAGTGTTCGACAACTTTATTTTTATTTCACTTAATGCCACCTGAAAGCCACTTAAATCTTCTTAAGATGAGTTGATGCAGATAGGGTGCTATCCAAAAATATCCTACCCCCTTGGTAGGATATTTGTGAGGTGGGGCCCGCACGAGCCCCACCGTTTCTTTTCCGCTAAGTAAGGCCCCCGCGAAAACCCGTCATTATGAAAGTCAACTGACGCGTTTTCTTAAATTCTTAACGCACCAATTAATTTGGTGGTTATCTTCGTTGAATTAATTCTATGAATTAATTTAATCATTTCTTAACCTGTTTGAAATCCGTTGGCGTAATAATAAAATAAGACCAACGCACGACTTCTTGAGGATTGCTCATTGAGAGTCCTTTGACAGAAATTTTGTGCCTTCATCCCACTTCGCGAAGAACGCGAAGAACGTGAAGAACGCGAAAAACGCCGTCACCCTTGGAGATTGACGACGCTTCTTCCGAGACGTTCTTCCCCGCAATGATCTCTGATCACCAACTGCTTGAGGTTGGAGATTTCGGGTTTCTTTTTTTATATCTCTTTGTGGGTTATAACAACATCATGGATTTAATTAATATAATTAAATCTACATGTTCCTGAACCTCGGAGTTCGTCGATGCGACACCGTTTTCCGTGACGACACGGCGCCCTTCCGCGACGATGTGACGCCCTTCCGCGATGACGCGACGCCCTTCCGCGATGCGACGATCACCACCCTCCGCGACGATTAATTCCGCGAAGAACACACACTCGACGACTACGGCGAGGTAGGGATTTTTATTTGAGATCAATCTTTGATTCCCATGATTTTTTCTTTTAAAACAATGAACCCGGATCAAAGTTCAATTTTTATTCTATTAAAATAGTGCCTCACTTGTTATTCATGTGTTGAATATTTATTTCTGATGGTTATCACCTAACGTGGAGTGTGCGGGCCAAACAAACACGGCCCGACCACCCACCGCAGTTTTCGGTTGATGCGCGGATTGGAGGATGATGACAAACGGGGCTGCAATGGCGTTTTGAGGGCCTGGCAGTGATGAATGGGACCCGGGAGGAGCTTCGGTGCAGAAGGAAGTGGATTCGGACCACCGGAGCATCTCCGGTGGCCCGCGGAACCCACCTGCGGCGCGGCGGTGCCAGCGGCGGCGGTGCCCCGGCGCACCCCCAGACAGGGCCGCGCGGGTTCGGTGCACACGAGACGCGGCATTGCCGCTTCTGCTGATCCAGCGCGGCCCCACGCGGGGCCGCGAGGCTTCATCCCGCGGGGGCAGCGCCCCGCGGTTCCTCCGCTCGGTTGGCTCGGCCGAGACAAGCCGGGTCGGGTCGCTCCCAGGCCTGGCCGGGCCGCCCGGGCTGGTCCGGGTCACGCCAAACTGGGTCGGACCGGGACCCGGGTCGAGTCGACCCGGATCGGGCCGACCCAGGGGGGGTTGGGCCGGGTCGGACCGGGCCCAGACCCCCTGTTTCTGGACCATTTCGTTCTATCGCTCATAACTTGAACTACCGGCCTCCGAACGATGCTCCGTCAGCGGAAATGCGATCCTTGGAACGAGACGGTCGTTTCGGTATATCTACTCAAGGTTTCGGAATACATTCGGTACGACTGGGTTGGTTCGTACAAGAAACCAATCGGGCCCTCGGAGCGGAAACACTCATATCTTGAGTTTCGGACGTCCGATTGACGTGCCATCGATTTTGTTGTTTTCCTCTAAGTGAGGCGAATCTTTTGGCATACTCCGCCCGATGTTTGGATGCAGGCAGAGTACGGTCGGGTTGGTTTTGCCTTAAAAACCAACCGGGCCCCTGGGACGAAAAAGCCAATAACTCTCAGACCGGGCGTTCGATTGACGCGCCGTCTGCGACGTTGAGTTCCTGTTGACGATACAGATCATTTGGATACATAAAATCTGTACTATGTGTCAGTTGATGTATCAGCCTCTCGGCTCATGGAGCAGACCCTCCCGTACGAGCTTGCTGTGTGCAGGAACCCTAGAGCTGGTTGTGACTGCTTCTGTGACGACGACGAATGTACAGAGATCCTCAGCGAATTCGATGGTGACGACTACCACACTCAGCGATCCTTTATGGGTCAGTGCTACTGATCCTGTGTGGGTCAGCACTCAGCGGTCCTGTGTGGGCCAGCGCCTACTGGTCCTGTGTGGGCCCGATCCTGTGTGGGTCTTTGCGGGGGTTAGTTACCTATCGATCTTTTGTGGGTCAGATCCTTTGTGGGTCATTGCGGGGGTTTGTACCTATCGATCCTTTGTGGGTCCGACCACTTAGATGGATGAGTGATCATCTGTATCGTCATTCGAAGAAGTATACATGTGTGAGTTTAATCGTGTTCTACTTTCCTTCGTTGATTGTGTTGTGCTATCCTATATGGATTTACGTTTTGTTTTCCTGTGTGGACTGGGTTGTACATGAGCTCGGATGTTGGAGCCGATCAAGAATTGATGACTTAGGTATATATATGGGAATATTCCTAAGCCATGTCAGATGTTACTTCGTGATTGTATCTTTCTTTATTGGTTTATCCTTTGTGGATTCTGGGAGACCTTCGGGGGTCTCGGGGTCCGTACTGAGTAGCTTATACTCACCCCTGCACCGGCTATGCCCGCACTACGTTGTGTTGGTTGCGGACGAAGGAAAACGCTGATCATGGTGGAGGCTTGCGGAGCAGGATGGTACCTTGAGGTGGACCACTGGGCGGGATGCACTCGAAGCGGTCGGCTGGACCCGAGGAGCAGTAGAGGCTTTCTGTACCCACCCTACAGGTGGGATTTCCAGAGGACGGCTCGATGCTGCGGCTTTTCCTTTCAGTTGCTGTTTTTTTTTCAGTTTCAGTTGTACTTTAAAGTTGGGCGTGTATTTCCGGCCCCCTTTACATTCAGCACAGCTTGTTCCAGTTTTTACATAGTGTTTACTTTTCCGCTTGCTTACTCTTTAGTGCTTATTTACCTTACAAAGGCAATGCCTTCCCTTTACTGGGATTTACGCCTTGGTGCTAGTCGCCAACCCCTGGCCTATAGAAGGTGGGCTTGAGGTAGTCATGGCACGGGCCCCGAGGATGGGTCTTGACAAGACTATACCATCTATATCAAATTATCATATCAGTTTATCAAATAATAAATAAAAAAGAAATATTGAAGAAGTAATATATGAATAACAAGGCAGTGGAATAATATAAAAACTCAATAAAAGGTGGGAAATCTATTTTATACAAGTAATTAATGAAAAATGGTGATACATAATCTACAAAAGAAAACAATAAAACATTAATTACAATAAAGTGCAATACCTGACTCAAATAATGAAAAGAACAAAAAATCTCAAAGGTGATCTAATAATGAATCCAGAGCACCATTATAGTCTCATGATGATGACTCCTCATGAACATGAAATAAAACAACAATAAATCAACAAGGGTCTATAGTACTGTGAACAAGAAAGGTATACATGGGTACCCTAATGCAATGTAGGCCCGAGTAGTGTGCGAGATATAAATTGTAGTAAGGCATTAACAAATTTTTTTGGAACAATCAATACAACTAATAATTTTTAACCATTGTGCATTTTTAGAGATGTAATAAAAAATATTTTTTGAAAAAATAAACAAACTACCAAAGTTATTAAGGGACACCAGCTGGTTATACTTTTGTTAGTGCTCTACTGGGTATCTATATATGCTGGTAGATCCTCTTGTATAATGATAGACCACCCAAATTAGAGACATATTCTCTTACTGAGGATGAATCACTCACAAAAATACCATAACAGACATCCTCTACCCTTAGGCTAAAAAAATATCACTCTGAGGAAAAACTAGAATAGCGTTATTTGGAATCATGTGACTATGCATATTTCCCTCAGTTATCTGACATTAACATATAATATTCCTCCATTCATTCAGTACTAGTGTTCCTAGCCCTTCAGTGGTACATAATCATGCCCTAAGCCCTTATAAATCAATATAATCCCACCCTCAGGCATCGTGTGACTGTGTGTCTATCCCTCCAGCAGTTGACATAATCATATAATCTACTTTCATGATTTTAGTACAATTGTGCATATCCCTCAGGTGGTATGAAAACATTAAGTACAATCTTAGGAATCTATAATAAACACGTGTAATATCTAAACAAACTCGACATACCAATGTGTATCAAACCCTTAGGTATCAATCACATCGATATCACATTATGTGTAGACGTATGAACGTAACATCTGTTTTTCTAGTATAAAACATTCCTGATTTATCATCATTAGACATAACATTAATTATACAAAAATATTACCACATGTCAACCAATTCAATACATTAAACCAGTTTTTTAACTATCATTTTAATTAAATCAAACGTATTTAATTAGTCTTTCAACCCTAAAATCGTTAATATTAATTAACCAATTTAGCCAATGGTATGAATAATAAAAGAAATCAATGAAATTTTTATTACGATAATTGAAAATCTAATAAAACAAAAAAACAATTTACCCAATTTTTTTAAAGGGCCCCAATGTCAAATAGACCATGTGAATGTAACATTTATGGTTGGCACACATGTTAGTTGGATATTTCTCTAAGTCTCCATGCCTCTGGACCAAAGGGAATCCAAGGGATGGTTTGATATGAACAACTGTAATTTTTAGGTATTATTTGTTATCATGGGTCACACCTGAAATGCAAACATGATCATATAAATTTTATATACATTAAATGATTAAATTATATTGAAGGGTCTTGGTTTATACCACCCACATCAATAACATTTAAATAAAATCAGTTACACTAAACAAAAGCCATGATTTAACTATCATACATATATTTCAAAATTGTTAATAATAATGTTAACATAAGTAGTGCTAATTAAATTATCCATAGGTGTGGTTGTTCCACAATATTCTGTAACATTTCAATATAACCATTTAATTAATTCAATTTAATCTAATCGATGATAAATCAATTCATATTATTCAACGGAAAAAATACTAGCATTTCACATAACAAGTACTATCAATAATGGAAATGGAAAACTAAAACATTAACTAAAAATGATATAAACAATTATTACTAATTTTCATAGCACATCCTACAGAGGAGTTTTATTATAACTTCACAACATTGTTTATTGAACAAATAATTGACATTATTTGAGATTTACATTATATTTTATAAGGAAATTTTTTTTGGTAAACCACCAAACATAGAAAATCAATAATTATAAGTGTGAATAACATGAAATAAAATTATTCATTCATTCTAAAATTTAAAATGGCAAGGAAATGTATCCTATATATGGTGAAGCAATGAATAGTGAGGAGGATTTATGTCTGTGTTAAACTGGAGTACTGAATCATTTTTTTATTTGTAAACAATTTTTTAATATCATTTTTATAAATATTAATCAAACAACACTGACAGTGCTTCAATCTATTCAATATTGTTGGATAGATTGATGATTAAAAATTTTAAATATAAAAAAACATAATTGGAGAGAGGTATTGAGATTTTATGATTTTCTAATTTAAATCCCAAATGCAACGCCCCCCTCATTTCCACTTATATATAATCCTTTATCCAATTGAGATTATATTCATTTAAATATGATTATTAATTGTTTAAATAATATATAGTAATTTTACAAACATCTATGTGCCACCCCTAAAATTCCCAAATCTCCCCATCAGTTACCATTTATTTTCCATTATGTTTCATAATGAAATATATTTAATAAAAGTAATTATAATATATATTCGTAACATAGATACATATATTTACTCAAATATGCCTATATATACAAATGTATATAAATATATATTTACATATTTATTTATCCAACATATACATGTAATTACACCTTTATATATATACAAATATATTTATTTAGCACATATATACACATTTGTATACACAAAAACATACATATATACAAACACACACAGATATACATGAATATTTATTTACAAACATCCACGCACACACATACAAAAATATACATATATTTCATATCTACACACACACACACACCAATATTATTATTTTACTAGATAAATAATTATAACGATGACATCAATATTTGATTATTATAGTTACATCCGTGTCATAATTATCACATTTATTTGTTTAATAAAAAATGATTAAAATATTAAAGTTAATAAATTTTATACAAACTAGAATTTCTTGTGGGAGAATTAATAGTTGTTTATCTAACATAACAATAAATATCCACATATACAAATATATGTTATATATATACACATATTTATATATATATATATAAACCCACACATTTATATATGTAAACATATATATTTAATCCACAACCATATATATATATATACATTATATATATACATTAATGTTTTTTCAAAATCTAATATTAATATCAATAACTAAAATTATTATTATTTATGACAACTCATCAATAACACCATTTGTATTTTAATGATAATAACCATTAAAAACTGATAGCTCCTAATAAAATAATATTGATCCCACATTTGAATTAAATTATTATGACAAATAATATCACAATTATTTCATTTCAAAATTATTATTTACACAACAACATAAATTATTAATTGTTGAAGTACACTTTGAGTTTATTGAACACAAATAATAGTAAAAATAATAAAATTATTATTCGATATTGCTGTAAAAAAAATTGAAAAGAAAATTAAATTATCTTTGGGTGTGACTTAACCAAACCTCTGATGCTCGCAAATTTTATACCCTCTATAGGGTAAATTCATCATTTGAGACATAAATGTTGTCCCATATTTCTCACGCAATAAACCAATAGGGAGAAATTAATTCATGATTATTAAAAATTAAATATATTAATGTTATCAAAAAAAGTATTATCACATGAGAGGTTTCCAAACAGCCAACACATATTAATGTTATACATTACCTAAAGTAAAAATGGCTTCAAAGACATAAATTTTGACTCATATATATCATAATAATCAATGTTTTTGATTGATTTTATTTTTTTTTTGAAATAAATAACATTAGTGAATGAATAAAAAATATTTATTAATTTTAATCTATCAACTAAGAGGGTATACGGGCATCAAAATATTATGTTGACTCAGCGTTTAACATTGAAAATATTTCATCAAATATTTCAATGCTCTAATGAAGGCTTTTACCACCTGATGAATCCGAAATAAACACAATAATTGGATAATAGAATTTCCAAAACAATGTACAAGTTGTATTTTAAAAAAATTCGGTTCTTTCATTAAAAATAAAGATGGTACCAAAGCCATTATATATTTTTTATAATGTTTTTATTCCAATTCATAACTCTAATATTAATACATATGTTATACTATTGATGAATAAATAATAATTTTTAAACATCATGTTTTGATTCATTTTATCTAAGTGTTGTTTGTATTGAAATATATCAATGAAATTTAATTATTTATAAATAAATATAATAAAAATCATTGGGTATTATAGTATATCACCTTAAATAAATTTATTACTCATAGTTTTATATATTCCATAAAATGTTCAATATATAAAAATAACATGGTTTCGACACCATATCATAAAAATGGATTACAAAAATTCCTTTGAAAATGAATGTCCGAAACAAACAATATATTTGAAATTACAGAAAATCAAGTTTCTAGATAAGAATAATATTTGTCCCAATATTAATTATAAAAATGGTGGATAAAAATCTCCAATTGACTAAAACAGTGTGATAAAAAATGGTCATTATAATGTTAATGAATAGAAATTTTTTTATCATTGATATGATAAATGGTCATAAATTAATCATAAATTACATTACAATATTAAAATTGTTTACATCAAATCATTTTATTGAGGTTTAATGATTATTTCAAAATCATTATTAAGATAAAAGTTGATTAATTTAAATTCTATAAGGAAACCATTATCCTTTTGTTATGCATCGATCAATTTTGAAATCATCCATTAATAAATAAAATTTATATTGAATATGTCATTGAGACACTAAAATAGACTTTTAATGGATCATAAGATCCATAATATAACCACAAGACATTACTTCGATCTCTAAATATTTACCTTACCTAATGGTCAGGAATAGATATCTAGTGTATTTAAATATAATCATTACCCACTAAAACCATAAAACACCTAATGTTCTTATTAATAAATTCCAGAAATAGTTATACATAAGAATCCTCTAAAAAATATCTGACCATATATAAAACCTAAAAATATTAAATATCATCTCATATAATTTTATCAAGATAATATTTTCTTTTATAACTAAAAAACAGGATAAGGGTCATAATTTCACATACCAAAAAAGTTAATAACATGTTTCTCATAAAATATGATAAAACATAAAAAATATTATAACCTCAATGTAGCCACATATTTATCTAAAAAATAAATATATTTTTAATATTAAAATATTATCATAGAATATTATATACTATGAATCGAAAAATTCAATGAACATCATCAAAGATAATGTAAATTACATTTTAATAAATTTATATCAATTTTCAATGACACCTATATGTTTTTACAGACCATATAAGTTATAATTATTTATTTATCCCAAAATACCATTATTAATTGAACATAAAAAATATCTTATGGGTCATCATTATTATAATCATTTATTCCCCAAAAATAATACCATACAACTAAATAACTATTATTGGTTATCAGTATCATTCAACATATGATTTTATATCCATAATGACAGGAAAATTGTCAATAAACCTTTTACTATTATTGATTATTATTACTAGGATGTTTTTTATATAACAATTATACAACATAACTCATGAATCCAAATATATGCCCACTTTAATTATTAGAATATTACAAAAAATTACATGGTATTTGATTTATCCCATGGATTATTTCAGTGAATTATATAATTCAGAAGATACCAACACATAATAAACTAAATGACATATAAAGTATCCTCACAATAACCATTATTATCACAAGCATAATATATTGTCATTCCATTGACTCATTTAATTGGGGTCTCTGTTGCACATTCTTAACATAAATAAAATTATAATAATATACCAAATGGTCATTCTACCATGATCTAGAAAAAATAGTTATTCATGTTATTTAAAATCTTATTGAAATCCCTAATGATTACATTTTTAATAATATATCATGATAGATAATTAGAAAAAATCACAATTTTTCTCCCTCTTGTTGATATTTCAATTTCATTCTCTTGAGGGAAATCATTCAATTATCTTTCTTCAAAATTGATCTAAATATTATTATTTATATTCATTTTTTCTTACAAAAATTAATAGGTTAAGTAATAATAATTATAGTGATAGATCATGAAAAATCATATATCTAATTTATAAATCATACCACCTTTATTTATATCTATGAAATTTTAGTTTTATTCAAGGTCACCCTTTTTTATCATCAATTCAAATAATTTATAATGGTTCAAAAATAAAATATAAATTGACCTAAGATTATCCCATGGTAGTTTTAGCACTGAGTTATTTTTTTTGAATACTCTCCATTTACATAATTGATGCTATATATAAACGTGAATGAATCTTTCATGTATTTTAGTACTTGATGAAACTCATTCAAAACCCTATTCACTGGCTGTTTCCCTACATGGACAAATTTTTAGGAAGTTCATATACTATATATATTTCAAAAACATTAGGATGTTATTCTATGAATAATTATATCCTATATTAATCACCAATGTTATCAAATAGTAATATTCAATTATTGACTAAACCCATTTATCAGACCAACTATAGAACACAAATACTGTTTTAAATAAATATTACATCTTATTTTATGAATATTTAGTAAATGAAATTACTATACATTCCATAACAACAATGTTTTAGTGAAATTCAAGACTATAGAAAATCCAAATTATTCATGAATAATATTTAATATTTTCCATATAGAACACTTGTTATGTATATTATATATAAGACCATAAATCTTAATTTGTTGATGGAAATAAATAATAAATAGTGAGCTCAAGTTCCAAATAAGGGTAAACATAGGAGATAAAAATCAAAGATCATTCATAATCATTATATAAGAATAAATATATGATATAATTATAAAAAACTACCATGATCATACCATATATATCATTTTTCATTAACATTTTTCATAGAACAAAAATTTATCATAACAAAAAAAAATTATTCATAATTGTGAGTATAATTAATTACCAATCCAGAGCTATTAGATAATATCATTGATATATTAAAATGAAATAAACATGTTCTTATAACACATGTAAAATATATAAATAGAAACAAGTTCACTCTTTCTTTTTGGACATTAAATTAGACCCCTATATAAACTAATGGACATGAAAGTAGTTCCACACATAATATAATAGACATTAAAATAAGGACCACCCATATAATTATAGACATGAAAAAAATTCTAAATATCCAAATAAATATGAAAACATGGTAAACACATAATTTGTTGACAAAATAACCCAATTCATTCATAATATTTTTGATATGAGAACTTGGTTCATGCATACTCATTATGATATAAAAACCGGTATACACATAATTACATAAAAAATAAAGCATGGTCCACCTTAATCATTTGGGATTGAAAACATTGTCCACATATAGAATTATGATAATTAAATAAGGTTCCCACATAACATATTTTTCTCATGTGTAATCCATCATTAAAAATTTCATTGGAAGACTATAATTTCAGACAATCCCATCACATAATCATAATATAATAATATTTTTTCCACAATATAACAAACCATTCACCATATATCATAAATTATGGAAAATAAACTATTTTGGTAATTATCACATTATAATAATAATAAACTCTTTAAATAAAGAATATGGATGGAATTATTGAATCATATCCCCATTAAGTCATAAGTAACATCGATGGATTAATTATTGTTAGAATTTTTTATTAAAATTTTCATTTGGAATATAAATTGAGGAATATATAATTTTTATTAGAGATTATTTATTCAATATTAAAAAACCCCAATTATTATGGAAATTTTTTTTTGTATAAACTATGTATGATTATAATGGATGCATCAAAGTATTAAAGAATCAGAATAGGGTAAATTATGTTCATTCCATATATATTAATATAATTTCTAATTCAAAATTTAGTTTAAAAGATAATATAATTCATTGAATAAATGAAAAGATGATCCATTTTAATAAAAAAATTAAATCATCTTTTCAAATGACATAAAAATGAAATTGAGGATATTAAAAACATAAATTTTATTAAATTTTTGAATTCCTATAAATGAGAAAAAATTATTTTTATTCAATAGAGAGAAATAAGATCATTTTCCTTGATAATATTATTTAGGTAAATTGAGTTTATAAAGTGAGAAAAATTAATATAAAAAATATAATCTATAAAAACTAAAAGTGAAGAATAAAAAATATGACTCTCTTGAGAGGTGAAATATGATTTTTTTTCTATATATTTGGGAAAATTTTAATATATTTTATATGTTAAGAATAAAAATAAATATTTAAATTTATTAATTGTATAATAATATCATTATTAGGACCATCCTTGTAAGTTGTTGATGCAAAAAGAAACCTATTTTATCATGGAGTCAGTAGTCTTTACAATGCATGAATGAAAATTGTGTTTTTATGAATGGAAACTGGAATGATGGTTATGTTTTATGCCTCAATTATAATAAAAAATGTGTATACTAATATTACTTAAGTATTAATTTCAATATTCTGTGATATGATAAATGGATTAAGTATTTCACATAATTAAATAATAATGTGAATGGATTAGATTAAAATGCATACCATGCATCATAGAATACAACCTTTATCAATAGGGTTTAGACATTAATAGATGGAATTTTGAGAAGAACATAACACTATAAATGTGGGTTGGAATGATCAATATAGGTTGTTTTAAAACATGTTCCAAATAATGTGAGTTATTTTGTGAGGGGAAGGGATGAGGGGATTTCTACTTTTATGTGTTTAAATGGGACATATTTTTTAAATACCTAGAAATATTCACCAAATGGAAGTCATTATCCAAAAAATGTTTCACTAAATGTCACGGACCATCCCCCGGGGCCCGTGCCGTGACTACCCCAAGCCTGCCTTCCATAGGCCAGGGGCTGGAGACTAGCACCAAAGGCGTAAATCCCTAAAATGGGAAGGCATTGCCTTTATAACTGAAAAAACAAAAAACAGATTATACAGATGAATACAAAACACTAAGTATAACTGTATAACAAGAGAGTGCTGAAAAGTAAAGAAGTTGGAAATACAAGCCCAACTGAATGTACAAGTACAACAGAAAAGGACAAAACATCTGAAAGTTGAAAAGCAGCTCCTGGATCATCCACCACGGATCACACATAAAGGGTAGGCATAGATATCCCCCACATCACTCCACGTTCGGCTATCTCCTCCGGGCACCGTCACACAGTGTAGTCCACCTCTAGTTATTGTCCAGCCATCGTACACTCAGCCACGGTCAGCGATGTTCATCATCTGCATCTAGCACAATGATGTGCGAGCATAGCCCGTGCTAGATTGAGTATAACGATACTCAGTACGAACCTTGAGACCCCCATGGTCTCTCAAAATCCTCCAAGTGTATTCCACAGAGTATGAAATCAACAGATAAACCCACATAGGTATATGCACATATATATACATTAGTAATCAAGTAATCCATCTCAATAATTAGGAAATCACAAAGTTACTGACTCAGCTAACAAAAATATACAACATTTTAGAAAGATAAAGATGATTATATATAGACACTCAATTAAATTTTCAATCAAACCCACACAGGATCTAAGAACACAAATCAGAACTGTTGAACCCACACAGGATCCAAGAACATAAAAAAAGTCGTCAAACCCACACAGTATTCCCGAATAGTCGTAAGTGCTGTCGGACACATATAGGATAGAGGAATGGTAGAAAAAGCTATCGAACCCCCACGGGACCCAGGAAAAGTCATCAATGATGTCGAACCCACATAGTATCCAGTAACAGTCGTTAGTGCTGTCGAACCCACACATAGTCCATGAATAGTCGTCAGAGTGCAGCCATCCATAGGGTTCCACACAAAAAATGCTTGATTCCGAGAGGGTTCACTCCACAATCCATGTTCTGATACATAAACTATGAAGAAGTCCCATTTTGATGTATCAAAAAGATCCATTGTTCTATATGAAACTCAATGCGACAGACGCTGCGTCAATCAGGCACCCAGTCTGAGAGTTATTGGCATTTCCGTTATGAGGGCCCAGTTGAATTTACGTTCAATACAACCTGGTTGTATCCCACCTACATCCTAATCTTGATTGGGGTATATCAAAAGAACCTTCTTCCTCCAAATTTTATGAAGCCGTAGAAGGTTCATCGATAGGATGCTTGTAGAACATGTTTCGGGAAAAAGAGTGGAAACATGCCAAAATGGATCTGGTTATGGTCTGGCCTAGTCGGACCGACTCGGCCCATCCTGGGTCTTGGCTGGAAAATGACCTAGTCTGTGCGGGTGTCCCAGTCCGCGGGGTAGCCTAGCCCACTCTGGTGGCCCAGCCCGCGCTTTGTCCGGCCCGCGCTAGGTCTGGCCCGCGTTGGGTCCGGCCTATGCTGGGTCCAGCCCGGCGGCCCATGGGGTCCTCCCTAGATACATCCAAGAGGAAAGGCCATGCCCTCCTGGTATCCTTATGGGCTAAAGCTATTTGGGTGGTATTCAAACTGGCCCAACGTGGTGTCGGTCCGCATCCTGCGGAACCTAGCGTTGGGTCCCATTCCTCCCAGCTGGCTAAGCGGCCAGCCGCCTCCTCCCGCGTGGCGCGGTTTCATCGCCTCTCCTCCGGCATCCCGACTTCTTGGGGTTCCAGTCCACCTCCTGGCTGGCCTTGCGCCAGCAACCACTTCACTGCTGCAGGCCTGTAGCCGCGACCACTTTTTCCCTACCGCTCGCCGCGGTTGCACTGTGCCTTCTCAGGCAACCGAGCGGCTTGAGCCACCAGTTTCCTTCACGGCCAAGCATGTGCTAGCCAACCCTACACCTCTGTGGCCCATCGGTCGTGGGATAATACTCCCGTGGCATGGTTGCGCTGCCACTACCACGTGGTGCCGCTCGTCGGTTCAATATATCAGCGATATTTCCACGAGTCACCGGATGAGTTCTGGTAGCCCGATTCTCATTCCGTAAGAAGTCACGCTCTCCTTAGGACATTGCCTTCGATCCACAATCATCGTTGGTGAGAGTCTCTTATTCTGGTCTCATGCTGTATTTGACATCAAATTCTATAATGAATTCGAATGGGTCGGGCTGTATTTCTTCGGCCCTCACCTTCCAGGTTAGGGTGATATCATACAGCTTCTATTCTTAATCTTTGAAGAAAAATGAATAACATTCAACAAAAAAAGCATGAATCCCCTACAATTGTTCATTTTTCATTGACGAAGTAGCGGATTGGTAGAAGTCGATTCATTGATGTCGGGAAAGAAGATGAAGAAGTCAAGGACGGCATTGTTGTCTTTCATCAAGGACGGGGATTCCTCCATTGTTCCAGATGAAGATCAATGAAGAAGATGATAGTTTTTGGCAGATAAAGTGTTCTTGGTTCTTCTATGGTCACTCTTCATTTAGAGGAGAATTCTTCGTTTGAGAGAATAAGTTTCTCCACGTGCTCTTCCAAACCCTCTCCCCGCAAAGGAATGGCCAATATAATTTAAATTATGATTTAATAATATAATTTGAATTGCACCATTAATTCAAGAGGTGTTGGAATAATAAATTAAAAAGATGGGTGGCACCATTAAGTGGGGATATCAAGAGGTTTGTCCTCACACAATGGGGAGTTTAAGCAGGTTTAACCTTAGGTGGTCCCCACAACATTAATTCTCACATGAGAGGTTGAGTTCGGGTGGTCCAAACCACCATAACCTCTCATGGGAGGTTAAGGTGTGGTGGTCCCACCTCTAATGTCCATGAGGAGGTTATAACCAACAATAAAAATTAATCCTCACACTTAATATTTATTAAATTCTTTACCTGAAAAACTGAAAACAATCTATTAATCTTGACCCACAATTGTTAAGGTGATAGTCTTCTAAAGTGAGTACCGGTGCTGCGAGTTCAACGGTGCTCTCAAACTTAAATTCTGAGCACTGATTGAAAAGTTATATAATCCCACTCATATGTTTTCTGAACGTACTCAAACAAAACATCATAAATTGATTACGGGCACACCGGGCCTTAGAATCATGCACCGTCAGTTTTTGCAGACTCGTAAAATTTCAAATGTATTTATGAAATAAAATTTCGAATGCAATTCTGATTCTTTAATTCTCCCACCTCACGTATTTATGACCCCGTAAAATATAACTCAAAATAAGAGAACAAGTGGGGGTAATTAGCACGCATATGAGCATCCCTCTCTCATGTGCTCTCCGGGAGGATCCCGTGCTACTAGAGAACGTGCACCAGAGGTATCGACCGTACATTTAGGACCCGCTCCTGTCGGTCCTCAATTTCTACTAGAACCTCCGTGAATGTTGACCCATCTTCGATGTCTAGATCTCCATGGTCAATGATGTGATATGGGTCGTGAACATATCTCCTCAGCTGGGATACATGGAAGACATCGTGCACCCGGTGCACTGAGGTGGAAGAACCAGGCGGTAAGCCACCTCACCTACTCTAATGAGGACCTGAAAAGGTCCGATGAATATCAGAGACCACTTTACACCTTGGCCAAACCTCTTTAAACCCCGTCTAGGTGAGACATATAGAAAGTTTTGATCACCATCCACGAACTCCAGAGGTCTCTGTCTCCTGTCAACATATGACTTCTTTTTACTCTGTGCAGTCTTTATCCACTCCTAGATGATCTTCACCTTCTTCTTGGTAGCTTGTACGTTCTCTGGTCCAACTAGTGGTGACTCCTTAGGGTCAGTCCTCTACAAGGGTGGACTTCATGGTCACTCGAATAATGCCTCAAATGTTGCCATCCCAATGGTGGAGTGCTAGCTATTTTTTGAATGAAAACACCACCAAAGGTAAGTGATCCTCTTAGCTATTACTGAAGTCAAGAACCCATGTAGGAAGCATTTCCTCGAGAGTTTGAATGGTCCGCTCAGTCTGACTATCCGTCCGAGGATGGAAGGCGGTTCTCAAATGAAGCTGCATCCCAAAAGCACCCTTCAACACCTTCCATAGTCGGGAAGTAAACTGTGCCTCATGATCAGAGAGACTAGAAGAAGGTAATCCATATAGCCACACAATATCTTGTACATAGAGGTGTCCCATGATCTCTACATAACCCCACTCTCTGATTGGTAGAAAGTGGTCTGACTTGGTGAGTCAGTCAACGATCACCCAAATCAAGTCATGACCTGTGACTGTAAGTGGATGTCCTGTCACGAAGTCCATGGATATCCTATCCCACATCCACTATAGGACCTCTAAAGGTTGAACTGATCATTCTCATACATGCTGCTCTACCTTTACCTACTGACAGGTGAGGCATCGAGAGACAAACTCTGCTACTTCCTTCTTCATACCAGGCCACCAGTGCTGTTGTTGAAGGTCTTATTACATCTTCACCACTTATGGATGTACCACTAAATGGGATGTGTGAAACTCTCTCAAAAATTCCTCCTGAAGAGACACTTTTACCATAGTTTGTCCTATGAAGAGGATGATGTGCTCCCCACCTTCAAAAAATCGATCAGGTGTCTGCCCTGTGGATATCTGACACATCATGTCTCACAGTCAATTTCCCCACGATACGCCTCCTTGACTCACTAAAGAAGAGGAGGAGTGATGGTAAGATACTGAATGAATGATTCTCTATCTCGGTCTACAATGGATATTAGTAAGGTAGCCAGCTTCTTTGTTACCTCTCCTAGCAGCTATATACCAGATCTTCGACAGAGTGAATCTGAAACAACATTCCCCTTCCCAGGAGTATAGAATATTTCAATGTCATAATCATGGAGGAACTCAAGCCAACATCGCTATCTCAAGTTCAGGTCCTTCTGAGATAAGATATACCTGAGACTCTATTGGTCATAGTAGACAGTGAAATGCTCACCAATCGGATAGTCCCTCAACACATTTAAGGTGAAGAACACTACTGCTAACTCCAGGTAATGTGTGGCATAGTTCTACTCATGCTATCTCAGCTGATGAGAACCATAAGCGATTATTGGTCTCTTCTACATCTGGAAACACCTGATTCTGGACCCTGATGTGTCACAGTAGACTACATACCCTATGACCTCCTTTGGATTCCTCAATATGGAGGAACTATTCATCCTCTACGTAAGCTCCGGAAAGCTCTACCGGCATCTCTCTGACCACACAAAGGGTTCCCATTCTTCATCAAGGAGGATAGTGGTGCTGCAACTTTAGAGAAGTCTAGTATGAACCTCTAATAATATCTAGACAATCCCAGGAATCTCCAGACCTCAGTCACACTCCTGGGTGGCTCCCAAGAAATTACTGCATCCATCTTCACTGGATCTACTACAACTCCAGCCTCCGAGATGAAATGTCCCAAAAAGTGAACCTCTCAGATCCAAAATACGCACTTCGAGAGCTTACCATAAATCTGGTTCCTTTGTACTGTATCCAGTACTACTCACAAATGGAATGCATGCTCCTCCTCAGTAGTTGGGTAGATCAGAATGTCATCGATGAAGACTACGACAAAGCGATCGAGGAATGGATGGAAAATCCTATTCATGAGACCCATGAACACTATTTAAGCATTGATTACACCGAAATGCATAACCATGAACTCGTATTGGTCATAACGACATCTAAAATATGACTTCTACACATCCACGTCTTGAACTCAATGCTGGTGATAGCCTGATCTGGGGTCTATCTTCGAGAACCACCCTGATCTCTTCAACTGATCAAAGAGGTCGTCAATCCTCAGGAGTGGGTATGTGTTCTTCACGGTCACCAAGATCAGGCGACGATAGTCGACAAAAAACCTCAATCACCCATCCACATTCTTGGAAAACAGAATCTAGGCTTCCAGTGGAGAAACACTGGGCTAGATGAATCCCTTCCCCTGCAAGTCCTCCAGCTATACCGAAATATCACGAAGATTCGCGGGACCCATCTGATACGCTGGTATAGATATTAGTGTCATCCTGGGGTATAGTTCATTGTAGAAGTGTACCTATCTTCGAGGATGTATTATTGGAACATCTTTAGTGATAACATCTATGTACTAGTCCACCACTACAGGATATGTCGGACACTCCACATAAACTACTCTGATGGTAAGGCATGCCAAATGACGAGTGATCGGCTACAACCTCCTCCGAGTATTTTTGTCCTATGCTGAAAAGGCTCCCTTCACTCCGGTGAAGTAGAAATTGGTCCCATCCGAACGGAAACACCACAAATTTATCCTAATACAGTCTATTTCATCATATACTGTAGATAACCAGTCCATAAACACGATGACATTGTAAGGCCTTGACACCGCTACGAGGGGATCCCAGCTGAAGCTCTCATCTCCTAAAGTGCGATCACACTACAGACACCAGTGCGTGATCATCGAGTCTTCTCCCATACGAGTCTCTAGCCATAAGGATAGAGCCAACTTCTCCATCAAAATCTTCGAGCTCTAAATGGGGGCAGTGGTAATGAAAGATTGACTGGAACCTGTGTCTATAAGAACTGCATTTAAGGTTGAATCGACATAGACCGTACCTCGTATCAACACTAGAGCACCATGATCGTATGACTCAATTGCATGGAGCTAAGCTATCACCTATCCACCTGCTCCCTGCAGTCTGGGTGGACCTGCTTGTGGTGGTGGTGGTAATAACTCCTAACGTTGTCCACCGCTAGATGCACGATCAGCTCCTGTTCCACATCTGCTAGCTCCATGCGGATCGCCTCGATCAAACCTATGGCTCTACCTGGGAGTCCCTAAATTGTCTGCTGATCATCTATACAATGGGTCGAACAGTAAAAATCCATGTGACCTTGTCCGCATCATGTGTAACACTACATGTTCCTCAAATTACGGGCTCTTTCTCAAGTGCCTCGCACAACCGAACATGTGTCCTATGGTTGTCCACTAGATGGTCTGGTCCAATTGGACCTATGAGACATCTGTCTGCTGCCAATTGCAGAAGAGTCCACTACGTGACGCCCAATGGTGGGTCTCACTACTGATGACTTCTTAGCAATGAAACAATCCACTAAGAGGGCTCAATCCAACATGCCCAACGACATCGGGATGCTAAAGGAGATCATCGATGCCCTGATCTCCAGCCTGAGCCCCTGCTAAAAGGCCCAGGACCTGAAGAATGGATCTTTCACTATAAATGTGGAGTAGCGTTAGAGGTTAGTAAAACTCACTGAGTACTGTGACACTATCATGCTACCCTATTGTAGATGAAGTCTATCCTGTATTAGCACTGCACATAGAGTGGTTGGGACAAACTCCACCCAAAATAGGCTCTTGAAGTCTGACCAGAGTAGTCTCGCCTCATCATGCACCTAGAGATTCAGGATCCACCATCTACCTACTGATTCTTGATGATGACTGAAATAAGGATCACCAATATGTCAACTAGTGTCCCTACTGGTTTGAAGACTCTCACCACATCCTCCAGCCAATCCTCTGTAGCCTTCGGGTCTGTCTCACCCCTGAACCTGGGTAGCCTCTCGCAATGAAACACTTGAAACACGCACAAAAAGTGTGTACCTTCTGTTGTAGGGGATGGTGGCATCAGTGGCCTAAGTGTTAGTGGTACCGCTAGTGCTTTCGCTGTGTTAGGGCTCTGCACCGAGGCCTCATCGCTCGGTGGGCTTCCATCTCATTCAAAGCTTAGAACCTGGATGGATGTCTACGGGGGGACATCCTGAAAAAAAAATAGGTGTTTCATGTTCAATATGTTATACCCGATGAGCGTGCTCAATGAGATCACTAATAAAACACATGAAACACACACACAATCAGTGTTTTCGTGCACTGAGTCAGAAATCAGAAGTCAAGGTCTTGGTGTATGGATATGTCAGCCGACACACCAACACTGGAGTCCCTGAACGTAAAACCAAAATAAACACCCTTAACACTATTGATCTAAAGAAAATATCAGAGTACTATGATCTGTGATAGAACTAAAACATCTGATACCAATTTTTCATGACCATTCCCCTGGGACCCATGTTGTGACTACCCCAAGCAGGCCTTCCATTGTCAAAGGGCTGGCGACTAGCACCAATGGTGAAAATCCCTAAAATGGGAAGGTATTTCTTTTATAACTGAAAACACACACAATAGAGCACACAACTAGATGAAAAACACTATGTAAAACTGTATAACAAGAGAGTGCAGAAATGTAACGGGGAAGGAAATACAAGCCCAACTGAAAGTACAAGTACAGTAGAAGAAGACAAAACAACTGAAAGGTGAAAAGATGATCTTGGATCATCCACCACAGATCCTACATGAAGGGTAGGTGCAGATACCCCCATAGCACTCAACGTCCATGCATATTCTTAGTGCACTGTTACGTAGTGTGGTCCACCTGTGGGTAATGTCCAGTCCTCGTACACTCATCCTCGGTTAGCACTATCTGTCGTCTGCATCCAATACAACGAGGTGCAGGCATAGCCCATTCAGGGGTGAGAATAACAATACTCAGTAGGGACCCCGGGACCCTCAAGGTCTCTTAAAATCCACCAAGGACAATCCATATAGTATGAAATCAACAGATAATCCCACGTAGGTATATTCCCATACATATACTTATGTTATCTATTAATCCATCTCAATCATGAGGAAATCACAATGTTATTGACTCTTCTAACATAGGTACATAATCTTTTTAGAGATATAGAGATGATTAGATGTAGCCACTGAATCATCTATTCTATCGAACCCACACAAGATCCAGGAAGTTAAATCCGAACGGTGGAACCCACACATGATCTAGTAATAGTAGATAGAGTTGTCGAACCCACCCAGGATCCAGGAACAGTTTTTAGTGTTGTCAACCGACACATAATCAAGGAATAGTAGTCATAAATGTCAAACCCACAAAGGATCTAGGAATAGTCGTATGTGCTGTCGAACCAACACAGGATCCAGGAATAATCGTTACTGCTATCAAACCCAGACAGGATCCAGGAATAGTCATGAGAGCGTAGCAAGCCATAGGATTCCAGAAAAATTATGCTTGATTATGAGAGGGTCCTCTCCTCAAGCCATGTGTTGATACATCAAATTACACAAAATCCCACGTTGATGTACCCAATTGATCTGTCTTTCTATAAGAAACTCAATGTGATAGATGGTCCGTTAATCAGATGCTCGGTCTGAGAGTTATTGGCATTTTCGTTCTGAGGGCCCGGTTGGATTTACGTTCGATCTAACCCGGCTATACCCCAATTGCGTCCAACACTATATTGAGGTATTCCAAATGAACCTCCTTTCTCTAAGGTTTCTATAGCCATATAAGGTTCATTGATTGGACTCTCATAGCTCATGTTATGGGAAAAAGTGTTGTAACAGGCCAAAATGGGTTCGGGTCCGGTCCGGCCCAGTCGGACCGACCTAGCCCGACCAGAGTACGGACTGGGGTCCAACCCGGTGCATGGCTCCAACTCGGTCCGCGGGTCCGACCCAATCCGTGGGGTCAGACCAGCCCACTAGGGAGGCCCGACCCACACTGGCAGCCCGACCAGCACTGGGCCCGTCCCACGCTGGGTCCGGCCCGCGTTGGGTCTGACCCGGCGGCCGGTGGGTTCTGCCCTAGCTGCATCCGGGGGAAAGGCCAAATCCACCCACACGGTGTGGTAGATTCGCGCCTCCTCCGGTGCGGGTTGCACAACACCTCCTCTGGCAGCACGACGGCTTCAGCCGCCAGTCCCCCTCATGGTCAGCCTTGCACCATCCGTCGTTGCACCGCCACGGCGAGGGGCCCTGGACACTTATTATCCACCCTATGGGTTGGTTGCGTCGCGCCTTCTACGGCAACCCGGTGTCTAAAACCACCAGTTCCCTTCACTGCCGGGCTGAGATGGCCTCCACTACACCTCTGTGGCCCATCAGCCATGGGATACTCCTCCGGCGGTGCGGTTGCACCGCCACCGCCATGCTGTTAAACTGCCACTGCCATGCGGTGACACTAGTCGGTTCCATCCGTTAGTGATCATTCCGCAGGTCACCAGACGAGTTCCAGTGGCCAGATTCTCATTCTGGAAAATTCGCGCTCTCCATGGGATAACTCCTTCGATATGCAATCATCGTTGAAAATAGTATCTCATTATATTCTCATGCCACAATTAACTTCATATTCCAAAAAGAAGGCGAAGAGTTCGGGCTGGGATTGTTCGGCCCGCACCCTCTGCGTTATGGTGATAGCATGTGGCTAAGATTCTTAATCTTGGAAGAAAAATGATGAACAGGAAACAACAAAGCATGAATCCCCTACCTCTGATCGTTGTTCTTTGTCGATGTCGCGAGTAGGCAGACGTCGATTTGTTGACATCAGGAAATAAAATGACGAAGTTAAGGATGACTTTGTCGGAATTTTTCAAGGATGAAACATCCTCCCTTGTTCTATTTGAAGATCAAAGAAGAATATCTCCTTCGTCGGTGGATTAAGTGTTCTTCATTCATCGATGGTCAGTCTTCATTGAGAGGAGCTTTCTTTATTGGAGAGAATATGTTTCTCCAACTGCTCATCCAAACCCACTGCCACACAAAGAAATAGCCAATATAAATTAAATTATTTTTTAATAATTTAATTTGAATTGCACCATTAATTCAATATGTTTTGGAATAATAAATTAAAAACATTGGTGGAACCATTAAGTTGGGAGCTCAAGAGTTTTCTCCACAGTTAATGGGGAGTTCAAGAGTTTCTAACCTCGGGTGGTTCACACCACATAAATCCTTACATGGGGGGTTGAGTTTGGGTGGGCCCCACAACCATTGCCTCTCATGTGAGGTTAATTTATAGTGGCCTCATCTCCATCTTCCATGAGGATGTTTTAACCAACTAAAAAATTAAGCAAGACACTTAATTTTTATTTAATTCATTCTATAAAAAACCAAACACTATCTTTTAATCTGGTCCCACTATCGTCGTGGTGATAGTTTTCCTAAGTAGATACTGGTGCTGTGAGTTCAATGGTTCCCTCATATTTAAATTCCAAGAACCGGTTCAAAAGTTATAAAATCTCACTCATATTGTTACTAAACACACCCGAAAAAACTTTCAGAAACGGATTCCGGGCACACCGGGCCTCAGAATCATGCACTGTCTGTTTTTGCAGGCTCGTAAAATTTCCATGTATTTATGAAAAAAAATTCCACAGAAATTTCAGGTATTTAAACAAAAATTAATTTGTAATGTAGAGTGGAATGAGAAGTTTAATATTGTCTCCAATAACTCATCACCCACATGTTTTAAACATGTTTTCAACTCATAACCAAAATAATTCTATACAATTAGAATTTTATCTTTTTCTATGGTAACTGGTATTTACATAATGTAACTATCCATTAATAAAAAAATAATATGGAACTTATTAGAAAATTTAGAAATATATTGAAAATTTCTAAACCCAATTTTTCATTTTAATTTTTTCAAAGTGGTTGAATAATTTTAAAATTCTAAATTTATATTTTTACTAGATAATTATGTAGAAAATGTTACTTACATTCACAAAGTTCAAATACGGGGTTATCAACATAAATTACCATTAATTTTTTTTAAACTAATATATAAAATACATATTTTTAGTAATAATATTATTTCAATATTTAAAAATAAATACCTATTTACAATTAATGCCTCAATTGTTCTAATTTTTTCATGAATGATATTTTTCCTTATTTCTATAGAAAAATTTATTTTATAAAAAATCCAAAAAAATCTCAATATAATATTGTTATTCAATATCCCAAAATGAATATTAGTTTTTTCAAAATCAATTTGTATAATTTTTATTAATGAATAAATAAAATCATTAAATATAATTATAAACTCTATTTATTTGAAAATAACTATTTACAATACTACATATTCTTATTCATAATTAATATAAATTTTTTTAATTTTATAATTATTAAAAAAATATTATGTTATGTTAATAATATAATTTAATAAAAAAAAATAAGTATTTTAATTTTATAAAAATTAACAAAAAATAAAAAATAATATTATTAAACATAATAACGAAATTGATAAATCATAATAAAATATACATTAGAAATAAATATATGTTAATATATTTCATATTTGGTTAGTCCAATTAACACCTGCTAATTCAACATATAGTTTTATATTCCATATGTAATATTTATAATATTTATATACACATGATGGTTTTGAATTGGATTGTAATTTAAATTGTGGAATTTTATCAAAATCATTGTTTATTTAATGATGTTGTCTGTGGATATGTAGAGTTGTTACATTACCCATTAAATATGTTTCATCAATAAAATTTCAATAAATAAACATTAAAATTTTTTGGTGGCACTGTTTCAAACATTTAATTATTTTAGTGGTATAACCACTATTATGAGATTTTACATACTCTCTTATGATATATCAAGTTACTAACTATTCTCCAATCAACATTATATATTCGTAAAATTATATAACAATGTATATTTATAGCTGAGTTATTTTATTATGGAAATATACTTTTCTAAAAACCATTTGAATCTATAAGACCATAAAAAAGAGAAAACATGTATCCATTTAAAAATGAACACAATTATTAACAATTAATTTCTATCATTGCGGACACCATCCATTATATATTACAATCCCAAAAATGTGATGAACATCTCTAAAACAGACATTTTTAAATAATCAATACTTGGGTTTCTATTACAGTCTAAAATAATTTATCCAAATTAATTAAGCCTTTATTATCTCAACATAAATACTATATTAAACACAATAATTTTCCATCCCTCATTCATGTGTTCTCCAACAGTTGTTCAAAAAATAAAACTTTATCAGATTTTTATTCAAGGTTATTAGTAAAATTTAATATACGATTCCATTCCTTTAATGAAACAATTATTTGAAACAATTCAGTATATTTTCTCACACAAAACATTTAGAATATATGAAACTATCATAAAAATGACTTAACTAGTGAAACTAAGAAATTATCAAGAATTGGTTTATATTTATATATCATCCTCACAACCTTAGATAATAATAAGATACTCACCTTTTCTATAATATGTGGAATATATAGTGATTATAAAATGTTAAAATTTTCTAACATATTTAGTTTTAATACATAGTGTTTCAAGATGCATACAATTATCACAATCAATTTAATGTTTAAATTTCAACCAAATACTAAATATGAATTGAAAAAGGATAATATATAATAGAATCAGTTTATATGATCATATCAATATGAAAATTAAATATTATCTAATAATATATTAATTCCATCCATTGAAACTTTTAGTTCAATATAGTATTATTTATGTTAGATTCTCATGTACTTATTAACATAATCTATTAATGTATTTTTAAAAAAATAAGTAATTATGGTTCATAATGAGAATGTGATTGAACAATACATATCTCATGAGAGAATAAAACATGTTATGTAGTAAGACTTATTTGTTAGGAAACATGTGATGATTTGGTTAAAAACCAATTTACACTTTTGGGTTATTATCTTATTGTAAAACTGTTCCAGAGCCAACATCCACTTATAATATCTATACAATGATGTTATTTTTAGGAAAACCAAACAATATATACATTATCAAAATTTAATGATTTTATCACATTCTTAGACTTATCCATACTTTTTTTACTGCCGTTATCTTATCATAATCCCCTTAATATTACCAAAACATTCATTAAGACTTCTCAATTGCATTTAAATTATATTCATCCATAAATTTTCAACCATTCATTACATGATAAAATCTAAATTTAACATTAACATACATTATCCAATATGAAATGTTATCTTAACCACCTAATGGATTAAAACTATATATCCATATAAAGAGACAATATCAATTACATTTCAAAAATGAAATATCTTATTAAAATACATTCTCAAGACAATGTGGGTTTAGAGTTAATTAAAATCACCAAAAACATTATCTAACAAAAACCATGTTCTATATATCAGTCTTGTGATTATTCTATTATATACAAAACACATTAATCAATATTGAGTCTAAGAAATCTCCAAAAAATTCGCAACATAAGAAACTATAATATATATTTCTTACTTTTGAAATCATCAAAATTTGGGGGAAATGGAATTATAAGAAAATTGGTGAGCTCTTAAATTCTGTATGCGTAAACATAAGTAGTTAAAAATGGATATCATTACTGAGTAAGAGATGCACATATGGTTACAATCAAGAAATATAAGAAACTTATTTCCCATAATGAATACATACTACATCATCAAAAATGTCTTGATAAAAAACATAATATATCAATTGTTCAAAAAAATCCATTAGATTAATACATTATAATGAGAATAATATTTAAAATATATATCACATTAATAATTTGAAAAAAACTATTATAATAGGGGAAAATAAATATTTTTTGTCACACCATCAGTTACCATGCATATGTGATAACAAAAATGTACAAAAAATAACAATCTAATGAGATATAAATCCTTTAGAAATTCATTTTAGGGTGATATAATATCCCATCAATCATTTATCCATACTTATACATTTTATAATAAAAATAAATATTCATCATATCATAAATAACACATAGAAATAATTTGTGCTTCACAAAAAATTGAAGTGAATATCCTTATATTTTAATAGTGTGATCAACTTATGTAATAAAAATGGTTCTAATTTAACACATCTTATCAAACCCATTCAACAAAATGGTCTTTTTGATCAACCATTTTTTATTTCACCGAATCTCATGATTGATTATATAATGGTACATTTAAAATAATCCCAAAATATCATGGAGAATTTTTTCATTAGGAAATTAGGTACATAACAAATTATCATGACACTTGGATACAAAATAATTATTAAAAAATTCAATATAAGGATCTTAAAATTCAATCATTCTTCTAATACTACATTAGAGAACCTAGGGATGTACATAAGAAAGAGGACAGAATAATGTAAAATAAGTGAATAATCAAGGAATATAATACGATATTTATATATATGTGGGACAAGAGGAATATAATGGTATCACTTGGGGGTGTGAATAATAAGCATTTAATATGAATAATTATATAACATGTTCCACTGAGGAAACATGGGAATGTAGAGACCATATAAATCATATCCTAAACATAAGTGAAGGATAAATATAATGAAAAAATAAGATTGTCAAGGAGTACCATAATTGATTTGTATTTCCCCCTAATAAAATATGTGAATTTTGGTGATACTAAAACATTACTATATACATTGGTCCAATATCAATGATATGTATGCTCTCATCTATGCCGCCGTGATCATTCAATATAAGGATTTGTTTTAAATTTTAATCCCATCATTAAATTTTGTGGGTTTTATACATTTATAACCCCAAATATTAATTATAGTAACATCCATTTGAATACACTTTAGATTAAATGGTTTTATATATTCATTAAAAAAATTATCGACACAAAGAATCAAAGGATAATTTTTGTACCACAATAGGTGTACATAATGTTTATTGGGGGTATTAATCAGAGAGAATGGGGTGTCTAAGATCATGGAAATAATATGGGATGTAGTAGTAATGTCTTAAAACATATAAAATAATGAAAAAATTGAAAATTATAGGCATATGTTATATAATGTTCCTGAATAAATAGAATAATGAGGGGATCCATTGCCTGAGGGTGTTTCTAAAAATTGAGGATGAACATCCTCTTAGATTGGGGTGACCATAGTAGGGCAACAGAGAGGAAATTATTTTTTTTCATTTTACTATTTTTTTAGTTATTATAAATGGAATATTTGATTGGTTTATATATAATAAGAGAATATTGTTCTTTACTATGTTCCAAACATAGTATTTTGACAATATATGATAATGTAATTAAAAAGAAAAAAATCCGATATATTTTACCACTTTCTCTACGAAAGTGAAGTGGGTTTTATAATTTTATATTTTTAATTATTGTTATTAATATATCTATACAATTGTTGATGTGGAAGTGATTAATGGTTGAAAAAAATTTATTTAGATTCATAAAATATAACATAGGTTTTGGAAGATTCAATATTGTTTTATAAAATTAATTTCAAATAATAATTATTTAATAATTATATTTGGTAAAAAATGTTTACTTGTTCATGTATACCAATTATTCATTATAATACATCACATTTGGCTAATTATGAGGTCATAAAACATACCTTGTATTTGTACTATTTTTTTATTATCCTTAAAAAATTTAATATCTCAGAAAATTATTACAAAATCACAGTTCGATGATTTTAATCTCATGATTTCCAAAATAATATTTATTTTATCAAATTTATTAAATTAATATGATTATTCAAATGTTAATATCATTAAACCAATTCACTAAAATATATATGTTTTTTATGATGATAACAATTTATTAACCCCAATAAAATGTACGATTGACTATATAAAATTATATTATTATTTATATTTAATTATATTTATTATTATAATATTTTATAAAAATATAATTTATTTGAAAAATTATTATCTCATTTAAATAGAGTGTATTCATTGGAAATATACATTTCTAGAAATAAAATCATTGTATTGAAATATGTAATTTTATCAAACTCAAGATCTATTAAATTGAAATGTAATAATAATAATATAGTAAATTTATAATCATTATTTTATTAAAAAACTATAAATATTAAAAATCATTCTATTATGGTCTTGATACATGACCCTTTATTACATAAGTGAATACCTGAAGGGTAGGGTACATGATGGTGGGATTTTATTATAGTTTTTCTACGTAAACAGCTTAGGTTGTCATCTTGCTAAACATGAACATGTTATGTAAATAATTTTACTCATGATTTAGTTGTTGAGTTATGGATAATTCATATTTAAGGGAACAACCAATAATGTAATCCATATAAAAACCACCAATAAATGAGCATCATATTTTATAATCCTTCTGGTCTAGGTCATCACTTCTTACATATTTTTTAATTGTACATTATCAAAACCCATTATATATATTGTTTATATGATAACTATTTGAAAATTTTATTATTGATGTCTATGATTATTAATGAAATTTTAAATTTTATAGAAAATTTCACAATTAAAATAGCCAAAATAATACTTTTATTTTCTATAACTTCATTTCACTATAAAGAATTTACCAATTTAAAAGGTGTTTTCTTTTATAAAATTTTTGTGTCATAGTATTATTGCACCATTCATAGATTTCACCCTCGAAAGTATCATTTCATAAAAGAAAATTATGTAATGGTACATATATTTGATTCAATCATTTGGTTCCCATATCATTTAATAAAACATGTAGTCCCACCGCAACATGTTGACTACAAGAGTTTTGTTATTTGGAAGATAATTATCTCTATGATCAATGATCATCATTTTATTATACTCGTATGAAATATTATTATCCATGATTAACTACTTTGGGATTTGGATATGTGAGTGTTCTGGTATGTACTTACTCAAGAGGGATATAATGAACGCAACATGAACTTGTGATTGGTTAGGTGGGACTACGATTCAATCGGCCAACTCTCTGATACGATCAGTGATCTCAAAGGGAACGATGTATCAAGATCTATGCTCTTAATTTTTCTAAACCCCATTAATTTGTTCTAGATTGATATTTGATGGATCAAATTGCATATGACATCAAAATCCAGGTCACATCAATTATTTCCATCATCAACTATTTTTACACTATGCACATTTGTTATTTTATAGAGTGGTTTCAACCCTCTTTATAATCACATTAATAAGAATAATCCCCACCATCATCCTCTCTCTAACTTCATACCAACATTTTGGTGTTTGAAATATCATCCCACACAAAGCACTAAACTATTAAAATTCAATGCGAGAATGGTAATTGTTGTTATATGATAATTCCACATGGGGAAGGTGTTGATCACAATATCCTTAGAAATCCATTAAATATTATCTTAGTATGTCTTATATAGTTTGAATGGTCACTTATTATTGATGAAATATTTAATGTTGATAATTAGTGATAATTCTCAATTCTATATTCAAATATCGATAAATGATTTTTCAAAACCTTATGGTTTTCCTCATTTTTATGATCAGATAAAATATATAATGATAGAGCTTGTAGTCTTATAATTTTCCTTATGTACATCATAGAGAGTTGGTCAAGAGATAATTTTTCCATTAAAATAATAAAATTATATGAGATTGTATGGTGATCAACTACCACCCAAATGAAATTATAATTATTATATTTCCTAGTGATCCCAATTATGAAAACGATGGTTTTGATTTCCCATTTCAGTACGTATAAGGGAAATAGATTCAATATACCCTTGGACTCATTTCTTTCATCATTGATTTTCTATCATACCATGAATCGACACACAAATACCACTATCTCTCACATAATGTCATAAAACTAGAATATTTTCATCAAATCTAAATATATGATTATACTTCGTTGTTTAAGAGTGATTGATAGGCAATTCACATCATCTGAAAGTTACATAATCCTATCTAATTTCAATGGGATAGTTAAGAATTTTCCAAACCTAATGACTGCATCTTTATATAATTTGAAAATAATATTATTTGAAACAAATTATTGAATTACCACACTATCTTATGTTCCTATTTAATCATTTATAGAATAGATTATTGAACAGTAATTATATTAATGTTTTATAAATATCCTTTGATTTTTCCCATGTCAACAATCCTCAAGTCAAAATAAATATTGGATAACATGAAATAATCATCATGAATATTATTCAATAAAACTTTTTAATTATGGAATCATTAAATTTTTCCACCAAAAAATTATGGAAATTAATTCAACTATCACAATAATTGATCCACTATAAACATCTCCATTGGCACATATCAAGCTCATTTTGTGTGAATATATACATATATAATGTATGGTCTGTATATATTACAAATTTCCCTCTATATAAATAATGTCATCATATGTTTAATTGGAATATAACTATAAATAGTTCTAGATCATGTGTTGGGTAGTTATACTCCATGATATATAATAAAAGTTATATGTTGTCTCTTTTTCATCAATCATGAAAACATCACCCAATCGTTTTATAGACACATCAATGAAGAGAACAAATCCTTTCACACTTGTGGGTATTGTGTTCACTGGTTTTTTGGTTTCCATATTCATCATCTCTTAGATGTATTCTTCAAAATCATTAATAAATATAACCTTGACTCTTTTCTATGTTATCTTAGTTATTGTGATTCAAAATAATGATATTTCTAGTACAAATCAATGAATATACCCATTATATCCAGAAAAACTATATATTTCCATCAATTATGTTTTTCTATCCCATTAAACTATTAAGTTAGTTATTCAAGAGTCCATAGATATCACATTATTGTCTGGTAACATACTCCATGAAAAATACATACTCCAATTATAACTCACATTTACTTTACTTCAAAAAAAAATTTCTTTAAAAAAGGTATTAATTATTTTATTCAAATTCTCCTCGTATTATTCAACACATTTAGATTCAATGGGAATACCATCATAAAAAAACAATTTTTTCCCAAAATTATTTTCTAAAGATTCTGTTAATAATGATAATTAAGATTTTTACACTCTTAGTGATTCTAAATGTAGTCACCATGAACACATAGATCCCATACATTGTGTTAAATTTTGTATTATTGATATCCTACATCATTTAATTTAGTTGATAGTATCCCGACCAAAGATCCACCTTTGGGAAATACTGACTTCGCATCATGAAAGTCATAAATTAGGGTAAGGGGGTACATTTTCATTATTGTGGAATCTTTGACCTCAAAAAATAAATACAGTTTCTCATTGACCCATTTTTCTTGTTGATTAATATAAGGTCATTATGGTAAACATTACAAAAAATAGTAAATTATTTTAGAATTGACATCCTGACATTCAAAAAGATCATTTCAGTTTATAGTTCTATAAAAAATGAAATAATTCATACATATCAATCTACAAGGAATAAAAATAGGTACTATTAAAATAATATCAATTTTATCAATAATACAATTTTTTTTATAAAAACATTAAATCATTTCTTGAAATATCTTCACAAAATTCATGTTGGCTTCTTATTTTCTCTAAAGCATACATAAAACATGTGGATCAGATTTTAAAACATGGTATAAGAATAAAATTATCACTATGAGGCAATGAAATAAGGATATAACACTTTAGTATATGAATACATACAAACACATGAAATCATTTTCGAAAATACATACTTCTCACCCAATAAGTATCATATAGTTAAATTGTGAAAAAAATAGATTCGTATAAAACATAGAAATAAAAAATAATACCATAAATGAATGTTGGGTAATTAATTTATTAATATTGGAACCCACATGGATACCATATGAGTTGAAGCACTGATGAATACCATATTATGTAACCCAAATGATAGACCTTCAATGTAACATTACGACTATCTTATGGTGTAACCACCATACTTACACATGGTGTAATGATTTGATCGACATCAAACATAAACATACCTAATGAATTGGAGAGATATAGAGGTCACACCCTTCATCATAATAAATTTTCAAGAACCATAACATATTCATAAAACATGAATACTTTCATAGAAACATTTTGTTTATTTTTATAAATATATAAATTTAAGTCAAATTTTTGGAAGAAATGACCAATTCAAATATCATATATTTAATGGGAGAATTAATAAAAAAACATTAATATGAGTATACAATATAAGTTTACATAATACAACATAACATAATCAAAATTTATTTGTCATATATTCATAGTACCACATAATCAATTATGTATAATGTTATCCAAATAATGGAAATTGGGTTAACAATTCCCTTATATCGGGTTCGTCTTACTCCAAATGTGATCCAATGACATTTATAATATATTTATGAGAGTTATTAATATATTACTAAACAAAAATATATATTTTATTTACATATATGATATTTTAATAACATTATTCCACCAATTTACTGAAAATATTTGTTACTTCCCTTGTTTTTGGTGCATTTATTTAGTGTTTTACATGGTTAGTTCATTTTGGATTTTCATTCTCCAATGTAAGAAAAACTAAATAAGTGGAATAAAATGGTGTTAATATGATTCTATAATTTTAAATGATTACATATATCATTTTTCATTCTGATATGAGGAGGAATCTAGATATAAAACATTAATGATTTAATTTATTTTTTCAGTTTTTACAATCATCAATAACTTATATCAATATATTCAATGTCATATTTATATATTTGTGAAGAAAAATAAAATATCTATAATTTGAATAATAAAATATAATTCATCAATAATAAAGGATTTATTACCAGACAAGATGGTTCTAATGAAAAGTGATTGTGTATCATCCATGATGGTAGAAAATCGATACTTCAGAGACAATGTAATCATTTATTGAATAAATGGCAGAGGAGAAGATGTTTCATGATGAATTTTTTTCATCAAAATGTAAACATTACTTTATATAAAATATACTGGAGTTTATATTCAACTTGGATATGCGGAGGTGAAGAAATTATAAGACAATAAAAATAATTTAAATGAAAATAAAATAAAATGGAAGATTATTTTACCTCATGAATTCCCTCCATTGAGAACATCCTTTATGGCCCAAGGTTTGGGACTTTTGGTGAGACCAGAGTGTATTGTACGTGGGTAAGAGTCTTAAGATAAGTATTCAGAAGAAATTAATCATGCTAATGACTTTGAGTGTGAGATGAATATGTGATGAGGGGTGATATTTATTATGTAAGAGATGGGTGTATTCTCATTATTGTATTTATTAGTTTAGTATTTTGGATCATGATTTAGAATATGAAAATAATTTACACTAAATATTTTAAAATAATGATAATAATATTGAAATTATAGTTCTTATATCATTATATACTCTATAAAAATTATATTTATCATATAATGTATATATTCTATAAATTTAAGTATTTCACAATTCACAAAAAAATCTACTATTTTAGAAAAATACATAAAATTCCCAAAGACAATTATTCAATGTATAGAATTATAAAACTGACACCTTTTTATGATATTTTTTTAAATATTATAAATCAAACATTAATTATAATCAATTTTTTATTCAAGAAATACCATGTCACAACCTGACCCAACGGGGCTCGAGCCGCGACTCCACAAGCCCACCTCCAATAGGCCATGGGGTGGTGTCTAGCACCGAGTAGGCTATCAAAAACATGGGAGGCAATCACCCAAGGTGCATGTACACACACACCCACATACACCTATATGCAACAGTGCAGAGATATATATAAAAACTAAAAAGAAAAGAAATCATACATTTATCCCACAACCAGAGTACAACAAAATTACAAAAGGGAAAAATAGGTCCCATCAAAAGAAAACTGAAAAAGCATACAACCTGATCAGGAGGAGAGGATTGTTGTCAAAAGGACCCACTGGTAAGCTCCTCGGCACTGCTCTGGTAAGACTCCATGGTAAGACCCGCTTAGTCAACTCTGCCTTCTCTTGGTTCTCCTAGGACTCCGTCGAAAGGCCTGTGGTCTGCACATGACACAAACACATGTGGGAAAAGCCCATGCAGAGGTGAGTATAAAAATACTCAGTAGACACCCCAAAAACCCAAAACAAAACAGATCAACTGAAAGGAATCAGTCCTCTCATCCATCATAGAGGGAACCCAGGTGAGAGAGAAACCAATTTCATGACCATCCTCGGCTAAACACAACTAGTCATATCAATCCATGTGTATTCCCATACAACCACCCTCAACAATAAAGATATACTCATCTCACGCACAAGGCCACATGAGGTACCGACCTCATCACCAGAAATGTATCACAACCAAGATCGATCACCCCACGATCACTGTCATCCCAAATGACACTCATCCAAGAGATACACCCCATTGGGTCCCACACAAACATTTGAGATGCTCACCTGAGAGATCATGCTCATTGGATATCATCATTGAGGAAACCTCGTTGAAAAAACAAAAACACCAAACTCCTCGGATAGGGGATCGATCCTAGGGTCCGCTGGGGGATAGAAAAACCCAAACCGGTGTACGAAAATAACCCAGATATGGGATCACACCCAAGGTCTGCTAGGGGATACCACAACCTGATCTGGCATTCGTAGTTCTCACATATATGGGATCACTCCCAGGATCCACTGGGGGGTACCACAACCTGATCTGGCATTCAACAGAAACACGTCACTCAGAGTGAGGATCATCACCTGTGTCATGATAGTAATGATGATACCAAGATCCCTATCTGTTACATATCTCATTTTAGGGGATTGAATTGAAGATGTTGCAGCCTTACAGATACCCCTCGCAGAGTAGGGGATCATATAACCAACGATACCACAACCCTACTGAAATCCTCATGCAGAGTAAGGGATCATATACACGATGATGCAACAACCCTATTTAGCATGTCCCGTTGCATAGGAGATCATATTTCTGATGATTCCACAAACCCTACAAGGTTATCATGCTGTATAGGGGATCACCACCCGTTGATAAGCGGTCACAGTGATACCAAGCACCCGATCTAGGGAAATGATGCTAGACGATCCCGCTCCGGGCCCACCGGAGGGATTCTACTACTCTAAAAGATTAAACATCCCATCGAGAGGATCAAAAACATATACTAAGGTTGTGATGTCTCATGAACCCTTGTTGGAACAATCCAAGGGAGTACCCTTAACCACCGCTGGTCCATACGTCTCTAACCCGAGCGACCCACCACAATGCCACACCGCACACCTCTAAGGCCGATACCGAGGCCACCATCACGATCCATGTGGAAAAAAGCACACATGATAGGCTGTTTACTCAGCTTAAATGCACAACTGTTGTAAAATGAACTATTCAACTTAGCTACGCCATGTGGGGCCCACACAACATTCTAGAAACTCTTCAAGAGGATCATACCATTGTAATCCCCACAGAAAAACACACGGGATCGACTACTCGATCGTCCCACACAGACACCTGGTGAAAAAAGATATTATTCACCGATGCTAGCCTAGGTAGGGCCCACACCACGATCCCAAAAACTCTTCAAAAGGAACACACAATTGCGATCCCCTCAGAAAAACACATGGAAATGAATACATGTTCGTCCAAAATGGACACCAGGCAGAAAAGTCACGTTTCTCTGTAAAGGCTGGAACCCAGCCTCGTGGGGCCCAGACATGGTTCATTTCCCCAACACCTGAAAAGAGTCTTGAAATGTCTGCCGTATCATTAGGGTCTCAACTCCCCTGATGACTCATCATTCGGACACTCCGTGCATGAGTTATAGCAGATCAAAGTTGAAAATAATAAAATATTATTATTATTTTTAACATTTCATATCCTAGGGCAATAAACATGACTTATAAAATTCCCAAAGTAATCCCAAAAGGTCTATCATAATGAAAGGAATGCATCTTTACAAATGGCTCATGATTTGGACTCCTGATATGCATTTTATGTGGTTTAAAGAGCTCCAAGAATATTCTGGCTGGACCACCGCCGGCTCGCCAGAAAAGTGACTGGACAGTCGCGCCGACCATGTCGGTCCATCACGCTACCGTGCCACCTTCCATATTCCACCATGCCACCACTGCGTCACCGCCAACCTAGCCGGATTCCACCATGGCTGCTGCCAAAATCCGGGTTTTCCTCCAGAATTCTTCTGGGAACCTCCGGGAGCACCCCAGTGCTCCAAAATCAGATCTAAAATATGTTTTGAAAACAGTTGGACCCTAATTATAAACCCATATGATGATATGAAGAAAAAAAATTAATGGGGTTTGGGATTTTATTCCTTAAACCACCTAACTTTTGGCAGATTGGCGACGCTTTGCGCACTCCGCTGCTACTGTTGCACGATCTGGGAACGTCTGTTGTCAAGATCCGAGTCAAATGGCACCTCATTCCCTCGATTCTAGTCATTCGTTGAAGAGGAAGGGGGGAGGAGCTCTTGGTGGAGGTTCATCCTGGCATGTGCATCAAAGGTGATGGGAGCAGATTTAATTAATTTTTGTTTTAATTAAATCCTCTCAATCCAGTTGTCCGGCTCCCGACTCACCTCCAACCCCATGCCTAGTGCAGGCAATGATTAGGGTGCCCCTAGGGTAAACACAAAATTTTGAAAGCAATGACACACTTTGAATTGCAATCACAGAATCCCTTCAGGACTTATTCGAGCTGATTCAAATAAATAAACTTTTCCATTTATTTACGAAAAGGACCATGGTTGTTTTTATCACAGCAGGCCCGTGCCTGGAATGTTTATACCCCGGATAGGGTAAAGGGCACACTCCAGACGCAACCATTCCTTCAGATTCCCATTCTGAACTACCATTTAGGATATTACACACCCCCGCCATGTGAATATTATAAAAATACTTAATATTTTTATTAAATTAATTCCGAGCACACCAGGCCTTAGAATCGCACGCCGTCTTCACGCCTAGCTATGTAATTATTCATATGAACATTCCAAATTCTGATAGGGCAAAACCTGAGTCACTACATCCCCCCCACCTTATAACTTTTCGTCACTGAAAATCCATAAGCACATGAAAAGGAACTGGACTATCAACAGGGTCACTCATTCCAATGAGTTCGCCAACAAACACCCATGCCTGCACACATACGTCAGAGGGACTCATCCACCACACCTCAACACTATCCATTTTGGGTGGCACAGACTCAGCCACAAGGTTTGGATTGAGTCACAAAAAACCTATCTCGGTGGGGGAAGGATCCCTCTTCCTCATTCATTCGAAGAACATCAAACAACACCCACACAGGGACTTACAAACGCCCTGAACAAAAACTCAAGCATGCAACCGAAAATGATGAGTACCGCTAAACAGTGTTTATCAAACTACATCAAAAAGTAGAAAATACACAAGGGCTACCTTTATCCATCCATCGAGCCTCGGGGTCAACAGGCACTAGGTCATGTAGCTGTCCCCACCCTTTTACCCAAGATCCCTGAGATCGACATGGATCACCTGGGGGTGGGGGTGTTGGCCACTAATACCACCTACCACCTCTTGCAGCTCCACCAGCTCTGTCGCCACGTCTGCCACCCTGCGGATCTCCTAGCTCAATAAGCTGCCTCTACCAAGGTGGATTGTTGACCAGCTCCCTCTCAGTAGCATGACAGGTCTGCCAATCTCTAACAAGATGTCCCCAGCCATCGCAAGCTTAACACCTCCTCTCCTGCAGTTTCCCAAAAAAGGCCTAAAATCCATGAGCCTCAGATCCTCCATCCTAAGGTTGCCTTCTGAAACATCGCATACGTCTGGGCCTCTGAGTCTATTGTTGACTAATAGATGCCGATCCAACTGATGAAGTCTTAGCTATGATGTTCCCAGCACTAATAGGGGGGATCTGCTTATCCAAAAAGCTCTCCACCACGAGGGCTCACTCCAGCACTGCAGCATAGGCGGGGAGACAAAAGGAAACGACACCTCCTCGGATGTCCCGACATAGGCCCTGATCAATGTTCTGAGCCCTAATATACAAGTATCGAACCATATCTAGGGTGTAGGGAGATAGGTCTGTAAACCTCACTGAGTACTCTGATATGGTCAAGCACTCCTGTCGATGCTGTAGAAGCTCTCGAATCTGCACTGACCTCTGCATCACTGGATAGAACTCTTCCCTGAAGAGCCGCTTAGACTCTTCCCACATGAGAATCTCCTCGTTGTGGGACTACGTCACTAGGATCCAACATCTCCCAGCCGAACCATGCAAAAAGCTCACCACTAAGACCACCATCCGATCTGCATGTGTCCTCACTAGGGGAAAAACTCTTGTGACGGTCTCAAGCCAGTCATCAGCTGCCTAAGGGTCTGGATCACCCCGGATCCTCAAAGGTCGCTGCCTCTAGAACTCATGCAATGAACTCAGCCTGCACGCAACCTCATCTTGTAGTGCTGGCACAACCAGCTTCTCGAATGGTGGTGGCTCAATAGGCGGACCACCTGGAGGACCAGCCTCAGAACCTGTGCCCTAGTCCACAGCCTCTAGACGGGGTAGATCATCACCACCATCTTGTTTTGGAACCCTCGTTGGCTGTCATCATGGATGCATCCGGAAATTCAATAAATACTCTCCCAATAGACAATGATTATATTTGGAGAATTGACTCAAGAAGAGAAAGGGAAACCCAAAACCCAGTCCTATATGATGCATGTACCATTATTTTTCCTCTAAGACTAGTGTATGATCGTTCTGAGTCAAAAAGTAGGTTGCCAGAGTCCCGGTGAATAGATGCATCAGTCGCCACACCAACAATGGACTCCCTGGGCTGAATTCCAAACTCGAAACATCCTAACACTACCATTATGAAACCCATGACAAACTCACAACTATACCACCTACACTCAGAGATCACAATGGTGGACCCTATTTTGATACCACACTATCATGACCCAACCCAACAAGGCCTGAGCTGTGACTCCCCAAGCCTGCCTCTAATAGGACAGGGACTGGTGTTTGGCACTGAGTTGGCATTCACACATGGGCTGCATTCTCCCAAGGTACCTATACACACGCACCCAAATACACCTCCATGAAACAGTGTAGAGATATATATAAAAAACTGAAAAGAAAAGCATGAATACATGTAATCCAAAACCAATTTACAAATAATGGACAAAAGGGAAAATATGGTCCATAAAAAGAAAAATGCAAAAGCGTCCAACCTGCTCAAGAGGAGAGGATTGTTGTCAAAAGGACCCACCGAAAAGCCCCTCGGCACAGCTCTGGTAAGTCTCCATGGTCAGACCCGATCACTCAACTCCGCCTACTCTCGGTCCTTCTAGGACTCCATTGAATGTTATTTGGTTTGAACAAGACACAGACACATGCGGGAAAATCCCGTGCAGGAGTGAGTATAAAAATACTCAGTAGGCACCCAAATAACCCAAAAAAAATAGAGCAACAGAATGAAAATAGTATGCTCATCTCAGCCAGAGGGAAACTAGATGAGAGATAACTCCATCTCGTGACCTTCCTCATCTAAACAATACTAGTCATCTCAATCCAGTTGTATGCCCATACAAACACCTTGAAAAATCCAGATATACTTTGCTCATGTACCAATCCACATAAGGTATCAACCTCATCACCAGCAAAAGTTCACAACCAGGAGAGAACACTCCATGATAACTATAATCCTAGATGACACTCGACCATGTGATACACTCCATCTGGTCCCATAAATACGTCTCAAACACTCACCCAAGAGATCATGCTCCTCAGATATCGTCATTGAGGAAACCTCGTTGAAACAACAAAAACACCAAACTCTTAAGATTGGGGATCGCTCCTAGGGTCTGCTAGGGGATACCAAAACCCACACCGATATACAATGATCTCGCAGATATGGGATCACTCCTAGGGTTTGCTGGGGGACATGACAACCCGATCTGGCATTCGTAGGTCTCACAGATAGGGGATCACTCCCAGGATCCGTTGGGGGATACCATAGCCCGATCTGGCATTTGACAAAAACATGCCACTGAGATAGAGGATATTCACTCATGTCATGACCGTCATGATGACATATAAAACCCTATCTAGTACATCTTGCACTGTAAGGGATTGAACTGACGATGCCACAACCCTATAGAAACCACGTGCTGAGTTGGGGATCGTATAACCAATGATACTGCAACCCTACTAAAATCCTCATGCTATGTAGGGAATCGTATACCCAACGATGTCACAACCCTACTGAGCATGAGCCGCTGTATAGGGGATCATATTCTTGATGATTACACAAACCTGATGGCTTTAACCTGCTAGATAGGGGATTTCCGCCCATGAATAAGTGGTCACAGCGATAATAAGATCCCGATCTAGGGATATGATGCTGGAAGATCTCAATCTGGGCACACCAGAGGGATTCCACAACTCTAATATATTAAACATTCAATCGAGAGGATCAAAAACTTATACTAAGGTTGTGATGCCACAAGAAACCTTGTAGGAATGAACCATGGGAGTACCCTCAACCACTCCTGGTCCACACGTCGCTAACCCAAGTGACCCGCCAGTATGCCACAACGCGAACCTCCAAGGCTGATACCGAGGCCACCATCGTAATCTACCCAGAAAAAAATGTAGGATAGTCTATTTACTTTACCAAAATTGACAACTGCTAAAAAAGGCACTATTCGCTGTAGCTAGCTCATGCAGGGCCCACACAATGATCCTGAAACTCATTAACTAGATCATACCACTGCGATCCCCTCAGAAAAATTCATGGGATCGACTGCTCAATCATTCCAAACGGAAACCCGGTGAAAAATGAACTATTCACCAAATCCATCTTAGGTGGGGCCCACACCACAATCCTAAAACTTGTCATGCAGATAACATCATTGCAATCCCCTCAGAAAAACACATATAATCGACTACTCGTTCGTCCAAAACAGACACCAGGAGGAAAAGTCACATTTCTCAGTAAATGGTGAAACCCAGACACATGGGTCCCACACCCTTTTCTCGGTCCCAACACCCGAAAACTATCTTGAAATGTCCACTATACCATCAGGGTCTAGACACCACTTAAGACACGTCATTTGGACACTCCATGCAGGAGTTATGGTGGATCGACGTTGAAAATAATAAAATATTATTATTGTTTTCAACATGTCATACCCCTGGGCCACAAACCGGACTCATAAAATTCACAGAGTAAATCAAAATGGTCTGTCTCAGTGCAAGGAATGCGTTGTGGAAAACGGATCACGATTTGGACTCCCGATATGCATTTTACAGGGTTTAAAGAGCTCCCAGAATATTCTGGCCGGACCACCACTGGCTCGTCGAAAAACAGACCAGACCACCGCGTTGACCTTGGCGGACTGCAGCACCACCGCACCGCCAACAAAATTCTGCCATGCCACCGCTTCCCTCTTTGGATTCCACCATGGTTTCCACCAGAATCCGGTTTTTCTGCGAAAAATCATCCAGGATACCCCGGGAGCACCCTGGTGCTTCAAAATCAGATCCGAAACATGTTTCCGAATCCTCAGGACCCGAAACATTCAACCCTTATGACGATTTGAAGAAAAAACACATAAACGGAGTTTGAGATTTTAAAACTCAATTTGCATACCTTTTGGTGGATCGCCGACACTTTGTGCACTCCGCTGCTACTACAACACGATTCGGGAACATCCATGGTCAAGATCAGAGTCTGATGGCACCTAGTTCGCTCGATTCTGGACATTCATTGAGGAGAAAGCGTGGAGGATCTATTGGAATAGGTTCCTCCTGGAATGCGCATCAAAGGTGAGGGAAGGGGATTTAATTAATATTTGTTTTAATTAAATCCTTTCCATCCAGTTTTCAGGCTCCCGACTCGCCTCCGACCCCGTGCCCGGTGTGGACAATGTTTCGGGTGCTCCTAAGGCAACCATGGGATTTTGAACACAATGGCACAATCATAATTGTGATCTGAGACTCCTTTCAGGAGTTATTCGAGCTGATTCCCATAAATAATCTTTTCAATTTATTTATGAAAACACCCCTAGCGGATTTTCTCACAGCAAGCATGCGCCCACAAATTTTATACCCCGCCTAGGGTAAACTGCACACTCTGGATGCAACAGTGCCCTCAGATTCTCATTATGAGCTATTGTTTATAGATAACACACCCCCACCACATGCATAGTATAAAAAAATTTAATATATTTATAAAATTAATTCCAGGCACACCGGGCCTCGGAATCACACACTGTCTTTGTGCCTAGCTCTGGAATTATTCATATGAATATTCCAAAGTCTGATAGGGCCAAAACCCAAGTCACTACATACCAACAGTAAAACACTAACTTATTTTAAATCATGATATTAATAAAAAAAATTATAAAACATTTTAATTTCCGAAAAATAACAATATATAGTTTATAATTGTGAAATAATTTATTATATACTCTATGATATAAATACATCATAATGTCACTTTTAAGAGGCATAAACTATAATTATAATTTCTTTTGTGAGGTTGATATTATATTTATATTTCTTACTAATTTCTATAAATACAATGTATTTATTTAAATATTTTTTATAAATTTACTATTCAATTTTTGAATGAAAACTTATTATTTTATTATTACATGGATTGTTTCATTCTCCAATCTTTATTTAATTTGTGTCCACACTATTTATATTTACGTATTAAAAATGTGACAGTAAATTTTTCTCCTATCATTTTCATATTCCCATGTTTCATCTTCAACTATGTGGGTATTGCAAATAACAATAACCAAGTTAATACATTATTCCACAATACATGTTGTGTACAATCAAGAATATAAATAGGTTTCCCATAATATGAATGGTCCTCTTCTAGTTGAAATAATTCTAGCATTAAAACATGAGATGAATCTAGAATATACATTCACAACATTAAAAAAATAAAAACATTGTGGAAGATATATAAAATCATTGGAAATTATACTCAGTCTGCAACTGGTCCAAATTTATCTATGATTTCATATGATACAATCAATCATGGACTTAAGATTCCATTATTACCAAAATGAATAGAACTCTTCCATGGTGAGATTTTAAGGAAAACAATATCTCCTTCCTTGAAAGGAAATTCTTTCCTCTTATTATATGAAAAAATATTTTGCCTACTCTGAGTTGACATCATGTGTTACAGGATCATATTCACTTTTTCAGACACTACCTCTATAATGTATGGTCCCATCAACAATCATTTCAAGAAATTCATCCCATAATGATGGATTTCAACACTGGTTTCCCTATAATACATCATCATTTTCCATCTATATAATAGAATGATATCAATTATTATATGAAAACTCAACTAAAAAATTATATGGATCCTAACAACCCTAGAAAACCATTTAAAATCTAGAATAATTTCCTCCTAGTTTATAATTGTTCTCTTGGTATGGTCGTAATATTTGGGATGAATAGTAGGTAAAAAAATTTTGATGCCCAAATACTTTTAATGTCCTTTATAAATTATATATGTGAAACTAGCATCTCTGTCAGATATAATGGATAGAGGAAATCTATGTAACCTGAAAATATATTTGAGGTATAGTCGAGAAAGATAATCCAAATAAATAGTAACTCAAATAGGATGGATATATATAGATCTATTCTATCATTCTACTATATCATAAATCACATTGTTACCTCCATAAGTATTTGGTAGTCCCACCAAGAAGTACATGGATATAGTTTCCCATTTCCACAGTATAAGTAGAAAAGGATGAATAATCTAGTTTCATAATTGTCTCTCATCTTTAAAATTTTACATGTAAAACATCACATTGTAAAATTTTTAATATATATCTTCATTCCATCCCACCTATAATAATACCAATGGACTTTCTACATCATATCATTTCAAGGATGACCTGAGTATGTAGGACTATTATCTTCACATAACATTTTATTATTAAAATGTAAATCTTATGTCACAAATATTATCATTCCTAACCTCAAGATACAATATTTATAAACATTAAATTCAACAAACATAACTTCTGTGAACAATTAAACATTTATGTATAACTCGGAATCATTTAATAACTCACAATATATCTTCTACAAAAAAACCTAGCTGTTAATTAAAAATCTTCTATGGGATAATTTAATTCCTTATATTTCACATGTATTAATGAATATTAAATTACATGATCATTATAAATTCGAACACATCTATGTCCCATAAAACAATATTCAATGTGGATTCAATTCCAAAATAGAGATTTTATCAATTTATTCTTCATTTCATAAAAATAGACATCACATTCATTTTTTAGAATATATTTATCCCCTTTTCATGTTAACATAGATAGCGGGTTAGATAATGATGAAAATGTTTTAACAAACCATCAGTATTATTCTGCTAACTGAAGAAAAATAATAATATATATAATATAATAGGTATTGATCATTCCGAAAAAACATTTGTTTTTACAAGATCAACTATTATGAAATCAATATTTACACTTTTCTTATCAAAATAAACTTATTACAACCAAAAATCACTTTTGTTAATTTTTTCCACAAAACATCATTTCATTGAGTGCTTTCACAACAATCCAGAATTGTTATTCAACATCCTAAAATTTTTTTGAAATGAAAAAAATATCATCAAAAAAAAAAAAACTTTTCCAAATATTCCTAGAATAATCTATTTAGAAGATCCATGAATACAACAAGTAAGTTATTCAAACCAAAATGCACTTCAAACAAAATGTAATTACTATATCAATGACAAAAATTAATTTTCGAGACGTCAACCACTTTCACCATCAACTGATTGTATGCAGATCTCAAATGAAAATTTTAAAGTTACTATGATCCATGGGTCTGATAAAAAAATTCATCGATATGAGGAAAATGATACATATTATTAATTGAAATGTTATTTAGCGCCAAAAAATTAATTCAATGTGCCATTAAACCATTATTATTTCCAATGAAAAAAATATTACCATTCCAGGGTGATGTTCTAGGGTTAATGATTCCTTTATCAATATACTCTTGTAACTAATTTTTCAATTAAATAAGTTCCACTTGATCTATATGATAAGGGGGTCTTCGAATTATTTTAAAAACCAGAACCATGTAAAAAGTAAAATCAACATTTTAATAACATATAACATTCATAAAATATTCAAAAAAACATTCATGTACTTATTTACCAATAGCGCATCCTTAATATTAATATTAACCTTATTGTCCCAATTTGTTCTAGATAACATCCCTTTCCACCATTTATTAGCTTCTTAGAATCCATATATTTTATTAATGGTATGCGTTCACTCTTAGATAAACTCAAAAAAATATTTTTGAAAAACAACTTATTTAGCTACATAATCTATCATAACACGATAAATAGAAAACCAATCTATACCAAATAGAAAATAAAACACTATTAAGGGTAAATCAATAATGTTTTCAGGTAATGTCTTTCAATAGAAAACACCATTATGATTTTTTAATTCATTTTTTATGCAATATTTTTCCTATTGTCTTAACCATAATTTCCAGTGTAATTTTTGGAATTTTTTTAAATATACATGAAAAAATTAATAAAATGAATGGGTAGACCCCATATCAAATTATATATTAAAAAAATATGAGTAAAAAACATAGTACCAGATACAACATTATTAGATTGTCTGACATCCATTAACATTGTTTCAATTTATATCACCACACCTTTTGGATTATTGACCGCGTTGTTGTGACAAGTCAAATTGATTATGATTTAAAGAATTTTTTTTTCTAGGGGAGACACTAGGTCGTGTCTCAAGGAGCATTGGTAGTTTTATAGTGTTAGTTTTTAATATGAAGAACAAATGAGGGGTTGTTTTGAAAACATTTTTATGAAAATTACTGGATTTAAAGAGATTAATAGTTGATAAATAAAAGTTGTGTTTTAGAAATATGAGAAAAGTAGATCAAATAATTTTCACTACAAATATTCAATAGTTCATTTTTCTGAAAATATCACATGGTGTTGTTTAGTTCTTTGGTTGAGGGTTGTCAATATCTCGATTCCCTTATTTCCCCTCAAAAGGTTGCACAAATAAAGAACCCTTAACACAATAATCTTGTTGTCAAGGTTTGGACTTAGATAAAAGTTCAATGGATACCAAATCATACTTATAACTTTTCTATGTCTTAGATAATGAGGATCCTTTTGTTCCACAGTCAGAACAACCTATGTTTCTAACGTGAAATTTCAACCCAATCAGTGTTCAAAGGAAATTTAGTTCACTAAATTAAACCCAAGAAATGAATCCTAAGGAGAAACATGATTAGACAAATAATAAGTGAAATAATCCGCACAAAATTTATACAAAACCATTAGAGTATTAAATTCCAGAACTCCATCCTAATTATGTGTAGCTCCCTCAAAATTATTGTCATATGTTTAGCTCTCCACCGAGAGGAGGAGAAGGCTCTGGTGGAACACCTTCATTATTGTTGATACACCTATGATGATTGGGGCCACCATAATGTCATGGATTAAGAGAGGAATCCATTGGGTCTCCCAAATACTAGATATTTTCCACCTGGTAGATGTTATAAATGGGGATCTCATTGTGCCATTTTATAAGAAAATTGTATTGTTGTTTTGAGCACACAGATTTCTTAAAACCAATTTTCACTTGGGTTTAGACCTCTTGATAGCCATATCACAATTTTTAGAAATAAAATTCGTATTCTAACTTATTGGTTGTCCCCACCGAATGTTTGGAACAAGCTCTGCAACTAGATCTCATGATATGGATGGATTATAGCACACCACTTTTGACTTCGTGCAAATTCGGTGTTCTGGATAGATCAGGTAGGTTGGGAAAATAGATGGCCGAATAAGTCATGGGTACCTTCAAATGAAATGTGGCCAAAAAAATATGAGACCATCCTAGAAAATTTCATCTCATTTGGATACAACTTTAAGGAGAAGTGCGTGGACGAGTCCACTAGTGTGCATGGATTTTGCGCAGTTTGGCCCATTTTTCTTGGACATCTGCTTGGGTCTCAATAACTTCCTCATTAAATGGAATCATAAAAAAAGTAAAATTTCCCTTATTAAAGTTTATAGAAGACAAATAAATGATCCAAACATGTAATTCAATTTTTTATTATTTTTATAATTTTTTAATATAATACAAGTTTAGCACAGTGGTGTAAGGGTGAAAATAAAACTGTGAATCACGGTGCAGTCACGCCCCCACACCTATGAATATTCCTTCCTATGAAAAGTCATAATTAAAGAATTATATACGTGGATACTTACAACTTCATAAATATTTATAATTTAAAGAAAATTTTATTTTTGATAGAAATTTGATCAAAGAAAAAAATCACACCGAGGAGTTATTCTCAATGATCATTGAAAAAGATGTCTCCAAAATTGTATCCAAATAATATTCAATGAGTTGAATGATACCAATAAAAGAAAACAATTAAAACATTAATCACTTCACTAATTATCGACATGTGTCTGTGAAAAATATTTCATTCTATTCATTCCACTTTTTATTGAGTAAATATAAGTTATTTTAATAATTTTCTATACTCAAGATCCCTTCCACCAAATATGCCCCACATCCATTACACTCAGATTTCATGACCCACTCACTTAATCATTCCATGAAGTCAAAACATAATCTCCCAAACAAGATATCCTCATATGTTGTACTTTTTATCACTCCCCTAATTTTTTAATTTTTCAAAAGTTTCACTTGGAACAAATCTAACACTCTTCTCCCAACCAATGATTTATCTCCTCACAACACTTATTGTAATAGTTATATCAACATCAAAGCTCTAGGAATGGTGGGTTTTGACTTCCCAAATATAATTTTTTTTGAGGGTTTAAAACAATAGAATAATACGTACACATGCATAGGTCAATCTGGTACTTTAAGGAAATAGATCGGATAAGGAATAACCAAATGGAAAAATAATTTTGGAAAGTATATAAAAAAAACTAAGATATATTTACCTTCCATTAAGTTTGAAATATTCACCCATCATTGTCGGGTGAAAAAAAAGCCATTAATATATTATGTGAAAAAACATTCTATTAAATTATTCAAAAAAGGGCACCATTCATCCCAAATGTTTATAAATGATACAACCATTTATATCATCATGAATGACCTAAACATCAATATAAAGTCACATAATAGTATTGAATTCATTCTAAAATGCACACTTCATCATAGTTTTTTTAATGTTAAAACAACATGAAATAACGACATTCCACATGCATTCTCAATAACATACATGATTAAACTAGCATCATTTCCCATGATAAAATGGGAATAAAAAATTAATATTCTAGCACAATGTTGAGTGGGAGAGAATGGGGGGAAAGTAACCATAATGTCCGCCATGGTAAGAAGAGAAAAAAAATAAGAAATATGATGAATATTCCTAACTAACATAGGAATATACCCATCCCTCCACACCTAGAGTGTGAGGTGTCCACACTATATAAAATCGAATGTAGTATGGAATGATTAAACGTGATGCATGTCATTCATATACTGCTTCTTGAACATGAAGTTACTCCATCGGGGACTCAAGAAGGGTTTTGTTGAAGTGCTTTAGTCGTTTCTGATTAACTATGAAGGTTTTCTTGGTTACTTCATTTTGAACCTGTGCAACACCAAATGGAGAGGCGTTAGTAAATTTTATGGTCTAAACAAGCGGCAATAATTCTTTACATGATACAAAATCAGACATTCATTATATTGGAGGACCTTCGGCCCAATGTGGAACTGTCGATGAAAGATGAGATAGTCATGGGGATCCTTGGTACGCTCCATATAAATCCTAGAATTCTAATATGCATCTCTTCCCATTTCTTCTAACTCATGAATCTGCAACATTCCTTGAGAACCAGCACTAGAATGATTATAATTTCATTGCTTTATGGCCCATTAGGCCTAGTGCACAATCACAATATGGAGGTGAATACTATTTCCAAACATAAGCCGATATGGTGTTATGTCAATGGGAGTTTTAAATTTTGTACAGTAATCCCATAATGAATCATCAATCCATGGACTATAATATTTTCTATTGGGGTGAACTGCTTTTTCAAGAATTTGTTTTACCACTTTATTTGACACCTCAGCTGGACCATTTGACTGTGGGTGATACACAGTAGACACTCGATAACTGACCCAATACCGAAGAAGAAGTGATTGAATACTTCAGTTTCATAAATGAGAACTCTAGTAACTGATGATGAACCTAGGTAACCCCAACCTATAAAATATTTGGGTTCTTGAAAATTATACAACAACCATATAATAATCGGTATTTGTTTCTCATGCATCTGCTCATTTTTACACGTAATCAACTGCTAAAAAAATGTACAAGTTTCCAAAGTAATTGGACAATGGACCCATAAATTCAAGACCCCATACATCAAAAATATCATGACAGATCAATGGTTGTTGGGAAATTTAATTTATTTTAGATACATTACCCCTTCACTGTAAAAACTAATCGGTTTTACAAAAATAATGGGTATAAAAAACATGTGTTGGCCAAATGTGACCAAAATCAATGATTTTGAGAGTGGTCTGTTAGGGATCAAAGTGGCCCCCATAAGAAAGAGTGTCGTAGAATGTAAGGACAAAATGAAACTGGCTATCAGGGATACAACATATCAGGACATGATCACTATGTGTGCATGAGTGGTAGATTCATCACAAATGTACCAATGAAACTCATGTTTCAGATGGTCGGTATGGTTTTTTTAAAATTAATAGGAAGGGAAGATACTACCAAATAATTTAAAATTTCATTATAACGAGGAATATATTTTTTCAGTCAGTATGGTTTCTCATCAGGAAACATTTCATTTAAAGGAATGTAGGTTGATGTGTCAAAGTACAAGGATGGGTGGATCGTTCTGATATGGTTAACCACCACATTCTCTAATCCTTTTTATCTCCAATTTCTAGATTTTATTCCTGAATGAGGAGCATCCAGAGAATGAGTCATGGTTTGGCTTCTATTTTCTTAAAGAGATACTAGAGTGTTGCATGGTCAGAGAATATACTGACTTTGAACCCTTAAAAATATGAATACAATTTATCCTAGGAAAACATTATGGATGAGAATTATTTTTTAGTTGTGGTGTTGTTTTCTTGGGAAAGGTGCAAAGTACATGAGGCATATGCAATAACATGTGGGGCTCGATCAACCCTTTATGACAAGACTACCCCAACTGCATAGTTAGAGGCATCACCCAATAGATCAAACGGTAAATCCACTATAGGTGGTCAGATTACTAGGGGTGATGTGAGACTCCATTTTAACATATTAAAATAATCCTCACATTATTTATCAAAAACAAATTCAATTTATTTTTAAAGTAACCGGTAGAGTGGTAGTGGAATCACACTAGTGTCGCAAATTAAATGACTATAAAATCTAGTATGACATAGGAAGTAATGCACATCCCATACATTTTTGGGGAATTGTAAGGAAGAAATGAAATCTACATTTGATTTATAGACATGGATACCATCCCAGTAATGACATGCCCCAAAACAATACCTTGTCACACAATGAAATTCCATTTCCCAGAATTTGATAAAAGATTTTATTTCAATATATCGACGTAGGACTAAACCAAGACTACTCAAACATTCCCCAAAATAGGAGCCATAAATAGTGAAATCATATATGAAATCCTCCTTTCAATTCTCCAAGTAATCTGAAAAAATATTAAACATACATCACTGGAAAGTACTCATATCCTTGGCTAGACAAAATGGAATCCTCTATATGAAAATGTTCAAAAGGGGCATGTTAATTTTGTCTTTTCTTGATCCTCGTGGGCAATACAGATTTGTAAGTATCTTGAATTCCCATCAAGGAAATAGTAGTGGGACTTACCTGCTGGCCTCTCTAGTATTTGTTCAATGAATGGAAAAGGTTAATGATCCTTCCTAGTGTGTTAGTTTAGTCAGTGATAGTCTATGCAGACATGCCAACTATTGTGCACACAAGTTGAAACTAATTCATTGTTATCAATATTGGTTATTGTAAGGAAAAGTTTTATAGGAACTACTTGAATGAGACTAACTCAATGGCTATCAGTCAATGGGTAAATGATTCTAGAAGCCAATAATTTTGTTACCTCCTTTTTCACAATTTCTAGGAGTATTTGGTTCAGTCGACGTTGTTCCTTCCTCACTAGTTTAGCCTCATCATTTATTAAAATATTACGTATTCATATTTATGTGCTAATACTAAGAATTTCACCAAGTTTCCATCCCAAAGCTTGTTTATAGTCCCTAAAATTCTCAAGAAATCACAATTCATTCTCAGTATGGAGTGAATTATCAATGATGACCGGAATCTTGTTACCATTCCCATGATATGAATATTTTTAATATAGAGGGTGTTGTTTTAATTTGATTTCATGGGGGTTTTGGATTGCTGGGAGTCTATGTGAAAGTGAGAGTTCACTGATCTCATCTATCTACTTAATGGCATCATCCTCAATTGAGGAATGAGATTTTACAATTGTAGTAATATCATTGATGGTTATTTGATCCTCAATGTTCATGAAATCATCAATCGATGTACATGCATGACACATTTCTATACCACTAAAAAAATCAATGCATAAATCCTTTCCTAGAATTTATATCAATGAATAAAACTCAAAAAGGGGATTATTGGAATGAAATGATGCTTTTATCATGGGGAGGGAGTACATATATAAAATTAACTCGGAGAGAGGAATTTTATTCTGAGGGGGTGCTTCATGGCATCAAGGATATTGAAGTAGAAAATGTCACCACCAAAATCCATAGATAATATACCATTGTGGACATTAATTATGGTTTTGGCTATTTTTAAGAAGGGTATCCCCAATATAATCGGGGCATGTGAATTCATACTATCATCCTATAATTTAAGTACATAAAAGTATGTAATAAAAATTAAATTTTAAACCCTCATAAGAACATCCTCTAACATAGAAAAGGGGTATGTGTTACTCTACATAGCCAGTGGAACAATAATTCCAGTATGCTTCAGTTCACCAACTTGCAATGTAGAGTAAATGGAGTGAGGACTCACATTTATAGAAGTACCTAAATCAAGTATAACATTAGAAAAATATTACACCCCTATGGTGCATATATAGGGAATGTTATGGGATCATTCCACTTGGTGGGAAGAGATTGATCTATTGAAGGTGAAACATTACTACCTACACTCAGATTCTCATCACCACGAATTCTCCTTCAGTGTGTATTCATTTCCATTAGAAATATGTAATATCATGGAATTTTATTCACATCAAAAATCAAAATAATGTTGAACTTCACTTTTTTGAAAGTCTCCAAAAAAATTTATCGAGTTTAGTTAGATTTTGTTTTCTAGGTTGGGTTTACCTTTTTGTAAATGAAAGAGGGATTGATTGACCAGGTGAACCAACAATAGAGAAACTATTTCCATTGTAGGGTATTCTCTTAGGACAAGGATCTAACCCATTTGGATCATTTCCTATAGTTGGGATGGAGGTTTTTTAAGAGGGGATGACTCTAGTGGTGTGGTCATTTGGATTTTTAGTTTTTTTTCACTCCGAAGGGTGATGGTACAAACATTTCCATTATTTCTACGGTTAACTACTAGTAGAGAAGGAAGTTTACCAGACCCATGTTTTGGGATTTCTCCCACCGAGTTGGGAAGTTGTCCTAATTGGGGTTTAATCTCTTGTATGAACTTGGGTAGTTTGTAGGAATTGGATATTACTGGAAGCCCATTGTTTCATCATGTCTTCTAAGCTAGGATAGGGTTTTGGATGGGTTTGTTTGAATGACCTTTGTTTTTGTTGAGGATTTATGGGTGCTAGTGGTTGACTACACTACCATGGTTGGTTTTATGGTCTTTTAATGTTGGTTTGAATACCCCCTTGACTAGGAGATTTGTTTTATTTCTACCCAAGATTGGATGGATAGTATGGTTCTGGCCTAAAGGGTTAGTTATTGGCATGGATTGGAATGATTGCCTCACAACCCTAAGAGGTTTATCTTAGTTGGGGGAATTGATCAGTGTAGTGGGTGTCAAATGAACATATACCACAATGCATGAGAGGAGGAGATTTCTATTTCAATTGGTATAGAGAATATGGTCATAGAAGGGTTCTTACATCTTCAATCTTCATGTCCACCTTCCTCTCGAATTTGTTACTTTTCACCTCATTGACACCTTGAAGAGGTACATTGGTCCTTGATTTTAATTTTTGAGTGTTTTGTTCTATATTCTAAATTAATATCCCTACAGCGATTGGGGTTTTGTCAAATAGCGTACCACCTGTAGCAGCATTAATTCTATTTCGGTCAATAGGAATAAAAAATTAATAAAAATATTGAATTAAAATATGACCACATATCTAGTGGTGCATACAATTTGAACAATTCCATTTAATTCATTCTTAATATTCATTTAGTGTTTCCCCTTGTGATACTATTATACAATATAATGGTTTTTTATAGTTGCATTGTGAGAGGCTTGGAAATAATTATCCTGAAAAAGTTGTTACATGTCCACCCAGTCTCTTATAGGTGAATTTACCTAATAAATCATGTATTTTGTAGCGTATTATAATGTAAATGGAAATTACATATGATTTAGTTTTTCATCATTCACATTAGCATGTTTTATATTAGAACAAATTGCATGAAATTATTTGATATTCTTGTGTGGATCTTCTCCAGTAATTCCATGAAATCCTGGTAATAAATGAATTAACCAGATTTAAGTTCAAGAAATGGGTGCCTTGCCTTGCATCTGAATGCATGCGGGTTGGATATCAACATTTGGTGAGGTTAATTCTTGTAGTGTTCTATTTTTTCAAACATTTTAAACACTTTAATTTATGGTTCTAATTTGGTTGAAGAAAATATGGGTTTCGAAATGTCTCAAGTTGTCGCCTATCCTCCTTTAACAGCTTGTATTGTACATCTCAGGGTCGCTAACATAAGATCTTATCTGGTTCAGGTTATAAATGAGGTAGGTCTCCCTGAGTACAGTGCTTCATGAACAGAACCAATAGAAGAAATAAATCAGGACACAAACGTATATGAAATGGCAGAAGATAAAAAAAATATTCATAACAAATATGAAAATCTTATAAAAAACACATACTAAAACGAAAGCACTATTCGAAAATAGTGCAAAAATATGACCGGTTTGTTGTGACAGGTCAAATTGATAGGGATTTAAAGATGATTTTTAATTCTAGGTCAGACCCTAGGTCATCACTCATGGAGAGTTGGTGGGTTTATAGAGTGAAATTTTAATAAGAAGAATAAAAGAGGTGGTGGTCAAGAAACAGTTTTATAAAAATGACATGAATTAAAGAGTTTAATAACTGATAAACAAAAGTGGAATTTTAGAATTATTAGATAAGTAGATCACTTCAAGATCACTATACATATTGGATAGTAAATTTTACTGAAATTTTCACATGGTTTTGTTTATTTATTTTGTTAAGGGTTCTCAAGATCTTGATTTCTCTCTTTCCCTTCAAAATGTTGCACAATGTACCAACCCTTGACAAAACAATAATGTTTTCAGGGTTTGGACTTCAAGAATATATTAATGGATAACAAAGAATAAAAATATCTTTTTTATGTTTTAGAGAAATAGGATCCTTGTGTTTCCCAATAAGAATAACCCAAGTTTCCCCCTTGAAATTTCAATCCAATCGATGTTGAAATGAAAAGTGGTTCACTAAATTAAACCCATGAAATTAATTTAGATTTGAAACATGTTTACATAAAACATAAATGACACAATCCACACACAAATTATTCAAAAACATTAGATTATCATGTGTTGGAACTCCCTCCCAATTATGGGTATCTCCCTAAAAATGATCATCCACTATTTAGATCACATTTTAGATGACAAGAAGGCTTTGGTGGAAATCCTTCATTATAGTTGATCCGCCTATGATTATAGGGGTCTCCAAAACATCATGATTTAGTAGAGGACTCCTTTGGGTATCTCAAATACCATATCTTTTCCCCCGGCCGAACATACAAATGGGGATCCCAAGGTTCCTTTTTATAAGAAAATGGGATGGTGGTTTTGAGCACAAATATTTCATAAAACCACTTTTCACATGTGTTTATACCTCCATAAAGCATTATCATGCATTATAAAAAATAAAACTTTTGTACCACCATCTCCTGGATGTCTCCACCAAATGTTTGGCTTAATTTGGATAACTAGATCTTGAGATACAGAGAGATCACATCACACCACTTTTGACATTGTGCATATTTTGTGTTCTGGATAGATCAGGTCGGTTGGGCCACCATATGGCTGAATGAATCTTAGAATCCAAAATATTAAATTTATAAAAATGAATTTTGGACCAGTCCATAAAATTTCAACCCATTTGGATGCACGGTTCAAAATAAGTGCTCAGATGAGTCCACTAGTGTGCATTGATCTTGCGCATTTTGGCCCATTTTTCTTGGACATCATCATGGGTCCTACGAATCACCTCCTCATACAATGGAATCATCCTAACTATTAAAATTCCCCTTTTTAACAGTGATAATTACAATATAAATGATCAAACATTGAATTTAATTTGTTATAATTATTATAATATTCAATATAAATTTTTTTTAACACAGTGGTGTAAGGGTGAAAATCAAACAATGAATCGCAGTGCAATCACTTATAAACATACCTCATTCGATAATTAAACCATTATCTGGGTAGTTACTTTAATATCTCACCATATCACCAAATTTAAATAACATTATAGTTTTATTATCATATTCAAACAAACAATCACAACGATATTTATCATCACAATATGGAGATAAATCCAAAAACATACAAAACAAAAACCACTTCCTAGATTTTTAAATCATTCTATAAGGTTATTTATACCATAAATCCAAGAAAATGAAATCATTAATTTCATGAAAAATATTTATTAGATTGATTCTTAACCATTTCATGCCATCGGGACCTCTTTATATTCTTTTTTTTAACAAAACATGTTCATCAACAAACTCCATTTTTACTCATTCTTCAGGTGAGAAATGATTCATATAAAATTTGAATTCAATTGATTATAAATACATTTATTTTTTATTAAAAACTTTGTAAATTTTTTCTATTTTACTATAAATATATTAAGTATGATTTGGAGCATAACATTCCAATCGGTCAAATTTTTCTTTATAAACAACCACTAGGAATTAATAATTTCCTTTTAAATCACAAAATTTAATTTCCATCCTAATTCAGTCCACTGTAGGATAATATTTCTCTAGAAAAATAATATTTTATAATTTCCCATTTCATGGAAACAATCTTCTCGATATCCCTGATATTCACGGAAATTGACCACCACTAGTTAGATTTAGTTTCACAATGATAAATATCAAGACAATCATTTTGATTATTCGAACACCAAATGTAATCAAATATCATTTGAATGGAAATAATCCACTATTTAGCCACCACTAGTTTAGAAGATCCATGTAAGTTAGGATATAGTTTTCCCATAACATGTTCCATTATCATCATATTCATTGTGGTAGCTCTAGTTATTTTATTACATTGATTCCACAACCATTAATTTTCTGTTTCATTTAAGATATTTTTGTTAAAAGAAATTACAATACATTTCCCACGATTCTAGGTTTCAAATTCAGAATTATATAATCATCTTGGTGCCTTCATTACTTAGCTTCCTTATTTTTTTGGAGGAAAAAAATTCTGAAAGACATATATGTGATGAATAAACATTAAAATATTCAAATTCTATATAATTAAAATTTTACAATAAGATAAAAACTATTTATGGTATTAATTTAATATAATCCTATCCTCTAATGTTATCTAATTAATTCATTGATACCTCCATAAGAACCTGACTGTAAACTTTACTTAATATATTAAATTCACTAATAATTCTCTTCCTTACAATACCATAGATATTTTCTGTTTAGTGTATTAAATAATTATGAAATAATTAATATATATCATTCCACATGAATAAATCATGGGTACAATTAAATCAATATCCATTTCATATATAATTAATTTTTTTTAATAAAAATATTAAATCCTTTCATGAAATGTCTACGTAACATTCATCTCAGCTTATATTTTTCTATTACCCATCCATAATCTATGTGATGAAAATTTAAAACAAAAAATGGACAAAAATATCTCATTATGGGAAATAAAAAGATGTATGGAGTCTATTAGTATATGAATCCTTATAAATATATGAAATAATTTTCGCAAATTAAAACATCTAACCCAATAAATTTCATATAGTTAATTTGTAAAAACATGATACTTCCATAAAACATAGAAAACATAAATAATATGATAAAGATAAATTTGGGTATTAAATAATTAATATTTCAACCATTGTAGCTAATATATGATCTGTAACCCATGTGACTACCTAAATATGTAACCCACACAACTACTACACAATTTATCCCTCACAACTACCTTATGGTGAAACCATCGTAGTTACTCATGTAGTAAACATTTGGTCTACCAACAACATAAACCAAAACAATAAATTGGATGGAGATATAGGTACCACCCTTAATTATAAGCATTTACCAATAACCAAAACAAAATCATAAAACATGAATATTTTCATAAAAACAATAGTTTTGAATTATGTAAAATTTGAAAATTTTAAGATGATTTTCAATGAAAATTCCATTTAAAATGTTATATATTTAATGTAATAATTTATAAAAATAATGTATTGTGAATAATTATATTAAATACAAATAATAAAACATTATATTATCAAAAATAATTTCACAAATAATATTAGTACCAAATAATCAATTGTATTGATGTGTAAGATAATGAATGGAAACTGGGTTATGAATTCCCTTACATTAGGATCTCCTTACATCAAACATGTTGAATCCTATTGTATAATGGTTTAAAGAGATTAATTAATATATTAAATAAAAATTAAAAATTTATAATTAATATTAAGATATATTATGACATGTTTATGCCAATTTATTAATAATATTTGTTATTTTAATTGATAGAATGGCATTTATTTCATGTTTTCCATGGTTGGTTAATTATGGTTTATTTTCGAATTGAGGAAAAACTCCATAACTGTAATTAAATGATGTTAATACATTTAAATAATTCTAAATGAACCCATATATAATTTTTTTCCATGATATTAGGATGAATAATTTGATAAAAAAAATTAATGATTTAATTTATTTTGATGGTATCTACAATAATCTCAATGTTATTCTATTTTATTTAATGTCAAATTTATTTATTGATTCTAGATCATTATGAACACATAATATATATAATAAAATATTATTAACAATAATAATGGTTTTATGATGAGAACATATGGTTCAAATACAATTTAATGTGTATAATCCATGATAACGGTAAATTGACACTTCCGTGATGATGTTCTTATTTTTAGAATAAAGGGAAAAAAGAAAAGTTTAGATAATTAATTTTTCCATAAAAATGATAAAATTATAGTTTATCTAATATAATATAGGTTTAAACACACTTGGATATGTTTATGGGAATAGTGTATAATAAATGAATATGAATTGACATGAAAATAATAGAAATTTATAGAGGATTCTACCTCTTGAATTTTCCTCAATGTGAACCTCCGTAAGGGCCTTAGTTTTTTCCTTTTGGTGAAACTAAAACATTTTGGATGTGGGGAATAGGATTTTAAGGGAATTCAGAATTAAATAAACAAGATAAAATTCATTGAGTAGTGAGAAGAATTGGGTGTGAGGGGTGGTATTTATAGTGGAGGAGATGTGTGTTTTCTCATTAATATATTTAATGGTTTTTTATTTTTGGTCAAGACCATGATTAGTTTGATAATTATAACTAAATATATTCAAATAATACAGTATTGTTGGAGATTATGGTTCTCAAATCATAAATGAATCAAGAAATAGTATATTGATCTTATAATATATCTATTCCATAAATTATCATATTTTACTATTCACCAAACATTCAACTATTTCAGAAAAATCAAAAATATTGACCCCAAATTTTATTTGATTTGTATAATTAATAATTATACTCCATTTTATGAAAATAATTTTTTTGAAAAAGGGAAAATAAAATTTTAATTAAAATCATAATATATTTAAAAATTATTATATATAAAAGTATAATGGATTTTCTAACACATTGATGAAATTATTAATGTCACATAAAATTATCTAATAATCATAATATATAAAATATTTATTTCTAAATCTACATTATCAATATATATATTCTTTTAAATCCACTTATTAATTATTCTATTTTATATAATTATTTCTGGCACATTAAAATATCAATATATATTTATTCATTTTTAAAAAATTTATTTACATATTACATTATATAAATTCATCATAATTTCACATATAATATACTATAATTTTTTATATATACCTTCATAGTTTAGGTTACTATTATTTTAATAAATACTACTTAATGTACAAAAATATCATTTTTAATATAAAATTTATAATGAATTTAAATATGAAATTCTATATTGATAATATATTATTTTATAAGTACATCATCCATTAAAATAAAGACCACTCATTCACCCGATAATGATAAACTTGTGTGTACAAAAGCCTTTATCCATATTATCCATTAGTTTCTTCTCTATAACCACATGTTCAATTATATCTATTCTAAATTGGGTCTAGTTATTATTAATTATCAATGTATGAGTTTTATTGATAAATCAATCTATCAGGTAGGAGGAGGACCAACTAATGAATCTAGAATCACAACAACATAGTCCTCCATAGATGGAATGTCTTCATATAAAATATTTTCCTTAGTCTTAGTAATTAGATCTATATAAATTTTCTTATGATAAATTATATGAATTCTTGAGATGATGATACCAAAGGAGATTCATCCCCCTTCTTTGTCACTTATAGAATTAGAGGTTGATTCATAATATAGAGGGTTATTTCATTCAATCATCATTTTATGTAGTATTTATCTAAGGAATGAAACATGATTTCCAAAATAGCCTCAAATTACTCTACATGATTTATTTTAAGGTTATATGGGATGTTCAACTAAAACATTTTCTTATTGTATAATTCATATACTGTTGCTTCAATAACAACACCATTTTCCATTGTTATTTATATCTATACTTCTATAATTTACGAAAATGATTGAATTATTTTGTAAAAAAAATATTTCATATGAATGAATACAATGAAAAATGGATGGATGGACTTCTATTAACTATATAATTCTACTCATAATCATTTAAATCATATAAAATAAAGTCAAGGTAGATATTTTTCAAAATATTAAACATAAAAAACAAAAAACTCAGTGCATTAAAGGGGTAACTTATAAATTATATGTATTATTAATCCTATTAAATTTTAGTATGTAAATAATTTTATTAATAATATATTTCTTTAAAAAAAATAATGCGAAATTTTCACTTAAAGATTGATTCTAAAAGGTGTAAATATTTAACAATTAATATCACAAGGGGTGATAAAACTATTATTAAATAATGAAAATTACCATTTACCATATGATCATCGAGTCTATTTGAAAGTGCGCTTTTCAATGTTATTACCCATAGGCACCTCTATGACCAATCCAAATCCCCCTTAGTATCTAGGAAAGGATTCATTTTCTTATAATCTAGTAAATCTATATGTTAAAATAATTTATGGATGATTGCCAATTTTTAGTGTCATCCCAAAATATTTTACTATAGTGTTTTTACCATAATCACCAAATTGATGTTACTCTTCTATGACATTATCTATAAAAAACCATATTTTATTTCATCATAATTCATGAATTATTAAGAAACAATTAATAGAAAATAATCCTCAATGATCATAGATCAAATTAATGTTAGAAAACTCTGTTCATTTTATATATACTCTAATAATGTATAAAACAACATTATTGAAAACATCCTTATCATACACCTCGAATTATATCAGTATTTGAAAATTAAAATGTATATCCTAGAGAAATCCACATTCAAGGGTTGATCTATAAATCTTAGTAATGGAATAAAATATAAATAAATAATTAAAATTAGTAAATGTCATGTAAGAGACATGTGAGGGTAACATAAGAGCGGTGGTAATAATTATTATGAAAAATTATTCCTAATATAAGATGAAAACATAAATGAAAACATGAAAACACTTTGAAAATATAAATCATGTCATAGACACAAGTCAAGGGTAACTATAAAAACAACATCACAAGGTGGATAATATCATATAGTGAATTTTGTTTTCACTCCCTAATCTCATATATGACTTCTTTAGAGACTAAAACATTTCCCAATGCATTAGAGAGATATTTGGGTGCACCCATAATAAATGACACGTTCTAATATTTGACACAAATACCGTTGGAAATAAAGACATATTTCAACACATTTAGTCCCATGTATAATGTAATTGGGTAAAATACATATAATTATACCACAACAAAATTATAGATACATCTAGGTTAATATCATTGTGTGGAAATGGGTATGGGTATTCACTAAACACATTTCAGACATGAAAAATAAATGGATTATTTTAGAACCATAACATTGGTAAATAAAGGATAATGATAGTGTTTAATGGATAGAAATGGGATACTAATCACATTTTAATCATAAGGATTTTATGAGGGATGTTTGGGAACATATGAAAACATAACCATATGGATATCAAAATTTATGACATACAGATGGTTCTTTAGTAAATTTGTGATGGAGTGTTTCCCTTATATTGATAAGGTGGTCCTAAAATAATTTGAGGAGATTCTTCCGATCATGAGATACCTAGTGAGGTCTATAGAGAGGTAAGGGTAGAGTTATTTTATACTATAAGTTTTTTTCTAGAAAAGTAATTGGGGTATGGATTGTATTATATACATAAATAGTGGAGAGTTCATTATTAATATTCTATCATGGAATTTATATTATATTCGATAAATTAATTACTACCACAAAATATCTAATGGTTTATTCCCATTGTTTCAACAACAGTGACGTTTTGTTGATTATTTTAAATTTAAAGACTTGATATCATTAAAATTATACACTTAGTGATGTGGATGTGCATTATGGTTATGACCAATTGATTTTAAAACAAAGAAATGTAAAAATATTTTTAGAGGATTTATGAAGGGTATAAAAATTTAATAAAAACAATAAAAACCCTTAATTTAATAAGTATTTTCTTCATTGACAAATTTTCTTCCTTACAATGCGTCACATTTTTTTATAATTATATTATAATACATATTTTATATTTATACCATATTTAATTTTTACATAAAAATATTAAAATCTCACATAGTTTTCCAATAATCACTATTTGATACTTTGGATTATATGATTTTAAAAATAATATTTATATTCTAATAAAAATTCAGTAAATATTAAATTTTACATAGTCAAATCACAATACATTTTTATTGAAAAGTTCTAGTTTTTTATAAATAATAATTTTCCGACCCTTATAAAAATTAATTTTGTAATAAAAAAAAATTAAAATTCATATTAGTTAAAAAGTGCTTTATAATAATATTTTAATAATTTCTAATTTATTTTTAAATTTATTGAATTACTTAAAATTGAGTGGCCACATTAAACCTATACATTTCCTAATAATGAATTTTGTGTTTCATTAATTTAAATATATATTTTTATCTAACTCATTGTATAATAATTTAAAATAAAATTGTAAAATTAAATATTTATAAGTATTATAATTATTATCAAATATAAAATTTAAATATATAAATTCATATTAATAGGGTCTAAGGATATAACCAATTATTACTCTAACAAACACTATTAGGGTAATGTCTGTGATAGTGAGATTTTACTGGGGATGTTTGATATATATGGGTTTTCCTCTAATCTTGATGATCATTGACTTCTCTAACATAGTATTTGATTAATTATTTTCAATTTAAATCTTTTATTTTACTTAGTAATGTTTAAATACTAATGATGTTATATCCCTTATAATAATTGATAAATGTGATTCATATTGTACCATCCTACTGTTTGTGGTCATCAGTTCTTCTATATGTGTCAATTGGACATTATCATAACCATTTATATATAAAGGTCGTATGATCTACTTTCACAATACACTAAATCAAATTTAATTATGTTTATTTTTATTTTAAATTTTAAATTACATATAACTGTTCAAAATATGCAAGGAAGTGCATCTTTATTATATTACATAATTTCATAATAAGTAATTTAGTTACATAGAAATTGGTTTTCAATTATAAATGTTCATTTCAATACAAGACTTATGTAATTTTCAAATTTATATTCAAAAATAATTAATTAATAATTTCAGAAATAATACTAACATGTCAAACACATGGAAAATATACTGTTATCCAATGAAACCAAGAAATATTATAGTTAAATACCATTAAATAATGATAATAAAACATATGATATATAAAACATATAGATAATGATTATATGGGTGACACAATTATTTCCCAATTCAATAAAATAATGGAATCTTGGTGATCACCCTTCAATCATATAAATGTAAAATAAGTTATTCTTAATGAAATGTCATTTTATGATATGTTCCAAATATTCATGGTGGTTGGTTATGAAATAAAAAGGGTATGATGGATCATATATTTAATAATAATTAATATTACATAATACATATAGAAAAGTATGGTGGATGGAATCATTATAAAATTTCCCTAGTGTGTTAAAGGATACTAAGAAATATCTTGACATAGATGAAATATATGCATGGAAATGAATTCTTCAAACTATATCAAAAAAGAAGGTATTTTGAATCAACTTTTTTTTGTCATCAGTTCAATAATAATGTTTATATGTAAATAAGAAAATATATTATAGAATATACCATGATACTTAAATCTCATTACTGTAAATCCATTTGAATATGAAAAAAATGTATATTAAAATTTCAAAAGATGATTTAGAAAATAATTTTATCATTGACAGAAATTAAATAAGTTCATGTCACTTGTATAAGTAAATTTTGAAAATTCAAATTTAATTATTTTGAAGAATTTTAATTTCAAAATTAATATATAAAAATGGATCACTAAAAATTAAATTAAATAAACAAAATTTTATAATGAATGTAAAAGATCATTTTTAATTCAATGAATGTTCTATTATTGAAAACACACATTGAAAATAATTGTTTTGTAATTAAAAAAACTTTTTAAAATAATAATTGACAATATTATATAGTAAAGTAATAGTGATTAATATATGATTAAATGTCCATGATGAAACATTATAACCCAGTAAACTAATATCTAGTAATTAATATCCTAGAAACTAGGATAACAATCAGATCAGTTTCTACTTGATGAATGGGAAGTAATTTGTCATAGATTTTTTGAATAATAAAAATATATATATGATTAATATTTTATTACTATAATTAAATAGAACATACAAATGAAGAAATTTTTTATAAAATATTCAAAACTCAATGGATCTTATTTCAGATTAATAGCCTTACAGTTTGAATAAAAGTTTAAACAAAAAAATTCCAACATGGGACTGTTTTGAATAAAAAAATTAAAAGAAACTGACAATTATATTTCGTCAAAAACAATGAGTATGGTTAAATACATTCTTTAAATTGTGACCAAAACATATCAACATTATCAAAATTCTATTTAATAAATATTTCAAATGAATTTAAGTTTGAGACAAAGATCCACTTAACTATCTTCTTTATATGTCAAAATCCATTCTAACCACCTATATAAAATAGAAAACAATATGAATCACCAAGTTATTAATTTTTTTAAAAAAATTAACCTTATATATCCTTTATTAATATTTTATTCATGTTCATTATTTATTTATTATCTATTTTTTTAACATTTGTGAGTAATTATGATTATTTTTAACTAGTTTCAAAATATCACTATTTTTAAACAATCTTATCGTGAAAATTAACAATACTAGATAAAAAATTTTATGATAATTTATTTTTTACAATATTTTAATTTTTTAATTTAATTCAAATTTACGTATTAAAAAATATTTGGAAAATTAATTTTGTGATGACCATATATCAACGATCCTTAGCATACACCACATGTGTTTAATATTAACAATTGAAATTTTAACATTATAATTATAAATCTAAAAAATAACAAATTAAATACTTATTTAAATAATATATTTATATAAATTATATTTAAATATTAAATTGTGATATAAATTTATAGAATTCATCACGTATGTGTTTACATAATCCAAAAAAGTATAAAAAATAATTAATGGATGATTATAATTTTTTAGTACTAATATAATAATAACAAAAGAATAATTATATAATTTTGTATTTATTATCTTTATCTAACATAATATTAATGAATTTCATAATGAAAATACCATATACGATGTTATTTAATAGTATAAAGAAAATATAATTCCTCTTAAATTGTTGTTTTGTATGATTATGTTTACACCAATTCATAATTAATCATATCATTAATAGGTTTCCAAATTTTTTATTCTACAATATTTTTAATTTATTATAAAATATATTAATCCACTATAATCATTATTATATCCATCCACGATTGGTATTCATGAAAAAAACAAACATAAATTGTTTCATTAAGTTGGTAGTCCAAATTTATTCATCAACAATGATTTTATATTCCATAGAAACTAGATAATGAAAAATAATATTATGGGAAAGGGAAAGGTTGATAATTCTATTAACATCATAATTAAAAAATTATTTAATATTATTTATACTAATATTATCGTATAAGGTTGTTTTAATTTAATTTGGGGAATGATATATGAATAAAAATAAATTGAAATTACAATGGTGTATTTTAAAATTTTTACCACACTTCTTTGATTACACACATTTAATAAGAGTTTACGCCATTAAGGGGGTTGTATTATGAGAATACCTTGAAAAATTAAATGTGTAATATAATATTTATGAGATGTTTATTATGGACTTTTCTAATATAAGTGTGTTTTTGTGTGAGTGGAATCTTTTAGAGGAGTTCCCCTTTTTATTTTAAAATAGAATGATTACTTATAAATAGAGAAAAGCATTCAATAATGGGCTATAAATTTCATAGAATTTGGCTAAAATTTATTAAATAATGAATTGTAGAATATATAAACGTGGTTTGTGACTCAAATACTTATTGTTAATAATTTTATTTAAAATGTTTTCAACTCATTAAAAATAATGTATTTATATTATTTTTACTTTTACCATATTTTCTTTTACTATAGTAACTAGTTTTTACTAAATGTATTTTCTATGTTTATTAAAAAATTAAAATGAAAAAATTAATTTGTTTCCCTACTGATTTAAAATATTAAATAAATTCTAATATATTTTACACTAATTGGAAATTTTTTTATTAAAAAAATTTAAAAAATTGAATAAATTATAAATTTTGTCATTCATTTTCAAACATATAAAATAGGGCTTTGGAAATGAAAAAAAAAATATTTTAAATACTAATATTTAAAATATATCTTCAAATTATTAGAATATTTCATTACTTCTAAATTCAATGACAAATACCATTAATGTATCAAAAATTATGTTATTTATAACCACTATGTTTTTCAGTGTTTACCTGAAAATTATTTTTTCAGAAAAATCCCAAAAATTCATATAAACCAATATTAAAAATTGGTGTACAAAATTGAATTCTTTTTCCAAATATGTTTTCTATAATTTTTTACATTAACTTTTAAATAAATTCTAAAATTATATAGATAAATGTTTTTATAGAAAAATAAAATCATAAAATAAATGATTTTATTAAACATAATTTCTATATAAAATAACCAATAATATTGTAATAATTAAATATTATAGTATATTAACACTATCCTTCACTAATATATTCCTAGTATTCTTTTTTATATGGTTTATCACCTAGAAAATATTAATTCTTAATCACATCAAGGAAATTGATAAATTTTTATAAAAAAAATAATATATATATAAATATTTTATTATTTGTTTGATTTGGACATTCATAATCAACCTACGAAATCAAAGTAAATTATTTGTGGATATATTTAAAATTTATAATATATATAACAATATTTTAAATAGATTTCTGTTGTTTGTGTATAAATATGTTGAAATTTTTTCTTATTAAAAGAAAAGGTACAAACAAATATTGTGTAATTTCTATAAAAATCAAAAATATCATTTTAAACCATTATTAAAACTATCCTTGAAAGGTCATAATGAAAAATGCAATACAACAATCCATGGAGGTCATAATCCATACATATTCATGTGTTATTATTTCTGTTTCATAGAATATGATATTGGTGTAATATGGTTAATCATTTCAAAATATACAATGAGTCATGAATTTCAAAATTATTCAATACATTCCCTTTTTAACTAGTAATGTTAGGAAGCCATAAAAAATTGTCATTCTACATCGCAGTGATGGTAATAGACACACACACACTTGACTGACACTATAATTTATAATAAATTGAGTAGTGAAGGGTTGTAACACCCCAAGAATCCACAACATATTTCCATTTGAATAATGCAATAGCTTGCATTATACGCAAGTTCGAGATACTAACACACCAAGACCAATCAATGTAGTTGTTATGAATAGTTATATCCACTTTTTGGAATTTAATAAATTTTATTATTCAAATTGGAATTCATTTTTGGATTCATAATATCAAAATTCTCTTAGGGTGAAGTTTTGTTATTTTTTAGAAAACATCCAATTTTTTAAGAATAGTGAAAAATACTAAACATTATTTAAAAACAACTTTTTTAATCAAAATCATTTTTTGTACTAAATTATACTATTGATTTATTTCAATGTATAATTAGATTATATTTTTACCATAAAATCCAATGTTTTTCATTGATGTAAGTTTTCATTTATACTAGACATAAAAAAGTGTCAATCTTCAGATAGTTAATATTTCTTAAAAACCCGCTTTTTGTTTTGTCAACGAGAATTAAATTTAAATTATTTTCTTCCACTTCTATGTTTTGAATTTATAAAAATGGATTCCATATTTAGAATTAGGATGTCCAAATTGTGTAAATAGGTAACTTTTATTGTTGGACATTTTTAATAATTACTTCGGTAAATATTTTATTTACCATGGTTAAAGGGTAAATCCAGTAGATAAGGGTTAAAAATAATATTATAATAATATTAGATTAACCAAACTCATTTCATAACCTTATTTTAAGATAAAATTCATACCATGGGAATCCTTGGGTCTATTTGGGGACCCCATGGAGCCACCTATAAGTGAGAATGAATCTTTATATTAATTAAGTTAAAGTAAATACAAAAATGATATAAGCAAATATATTTTAGTAAAACTATTTTTCGATAAAGTAATATATGTTATCTATTAAACTATAGATATTTATAAAAAATATAAAAATATTTCTTACATAATGTTATTTTTATTTATAATTCTTAAACATTTAATAATTAAATTTATTTATGAGACAATGATGATACAATATTTTCCTTATTAATGAAATAATAAACTAAATGTAATTATAAATGTTAAAATAAATATAATATGACGGTTTTGATGACATACTCAAATTTTATAGGTTACTATGGAATGTTAGGATTGATTAAATAAATTTATTTCGAATTAATAATGTTTTTATGACTTTAAAAAAAATCAATTATCAAATATTGTAAAAATTGACATAAAAGAGTTTCTAAAACAATTATTATATTATTAATTGATATAATATTCCTAAAAATATATGGTTTTGAAAAAGGACTTATTTGATGATAGGTATATTATTAATGAACTACATGGGGTTCTCTTGGAAATTTATAGTATGTTTATTTACCAAATAATATAAAAATACAAAGAGACATGGTAAATGTCAAACTAATTAACTAAGAGTTGAATCTAAAACATAAGGATAATGTAGTGACCCAAAACTGTCTAAAACATATTGGTTGAAGATATATCAACACATCCTCACCTTATCCTAGAAATAAATTAATGTAGAGCCATTATAAATAGAATATGAATTTATTATAAAATAATACTTTTTGTTTTTCCTAAGGCGACCCTCTCCCCTCTTAAAAAAGGGCACTCCCCCTTCTCTCCAATTAAAATATTAAAAGCCATTTGTCTTGGCCAAACCCTTCCCAAATATTTTTCCAACTATCATCCCTTCAGCATAGAGGCATTAAATTAGTCCAAAAGGCAACCTAACGGGTCATTTTGATCAAATCAAAATGAATAACCGGAAGAAGAGGTAAATATTTCATCACCACATTCAAGTTCCTTTCGTATTTTACATTCCCTTTCATTGTTGATTCCATTATAAAATCAAAACTCTAGTATCTTCTATACACTGTGATGTTATTATAAATATTTCACAACTATATTCACTATTCTATGCATCCTTTGAATGACATGTCACCGTATGTGCGTACGTAAAGCATATCGTCTCCAAGTCGTGGTGTAATTGTTATTCAATACACTATTTTGATGGGTACAATAATGATATGTAATTGATGTAAATAATAAATTTTAAATTATAATTATTCTTTATATATGGAATTCCTTCTAATTATATATTATTTCAATATCAAAATAATGATATTGCGCACATGGGTAAGTACGGATTACCGTCTCCCCGACCGTGATGTGATCCTTTCCCCATCGTATACATTCAAAACGAATTTTCATTAGAAGATTAAAAATAATTTTTTAAATACATTATTTAATTCTATATATGAATAATATACAATCCATCTATAACAAATATGACTTACGTAACAATGTATATAAAGGAAAATGAATCATTTAACACCTGAAACGACGATAATACTAAGATATTATTAACAAAGCAATGATAAAAGATTATATATGATATCGTATTAATGTATATGATTCTCGTATAATTTAATAACAATTATTTCATCATTATAAAGGAGTTTAACCAACCCTTTACCACTTAAAAGTACAAGGTAAGGGTTTATCTCACAATATATTCCTTATCTGAGGTTGTTTATACGTAATTATCTACCAGGACCTCTTTATCATACACATCCATGATTCCTAAAAATATATTTCAAAACATTTTTAATATTTAATAAAAAGTGGTTTAAATTCATTTATACACTTATTTGAATTTTTATAATATTTTTGTAATGTAATCTTTCTACTGTTTTCCAAACAAGGTACTTTTTAACCTTTTCGACAAAATTAATGTAAGAATGTATTATTAACTTATATGGAGGGTGAAGCTATTTTCTGCCGTTATAACATCATCAAAGTTTCCATTACAAGCTTATAAGAATATTTTGAAAATAAATGTTATTTCTTTATAATTATGTAACTGCTAACTGATATCAAAATATAAAGATATATTTCTCTAAATAAATGTTTTGATTTCATTTATGTCAACAACCTTTGATGAAATTTATGTTTATTTGGTGTTGATTTATTATGATACAAAACTTCCATATTGTATTGATGGTTTTTTGATATGTTGGAATATGGAGGTGCTATTTTTATACCATTAATGGTTAATGGTTAATGTATTGAAATTTTATATTTTATTTTTAATACAAATTTATATGTTATATTTCAACCTTTTAATATGAGGAATGTATTGGACTTAGTAAGTGATGTGTGGAGCCTGCTATAGCTCCTCGATGCATTAGTAGGTATCATGAGAAAACTAGATGTGTAATTGGCTGAGGCCATTCCCAATTTGATATATGGTTTTCGCCGAGGCCTAAATCATTTTTAGACATATTGGCCGAGGCCTTGACAAAATGTTTCAGAATGTTTAGCTTTATACATTCCCTCATTTTTAAAATTATATTGATGGTTCAGTGATGGTTTTGTCGAGGAAGTATTTGGATAAGGTGGTGAGACTACACAGAGACCCAAGGATGGTAATTTCTGATCTAGATTCTCATTTTACCTCTAGTGTGTGGATAGGTCTCTAGCATGATTTCGGTTCTCAACTATGCCTCAACACTTATATTCAACCGCAGCTAGATGGTGGGAAAAATCAAACTATCCAGACTCTTGAATACATGTTGCACTCTTGTGTCTTAGATTTCAGAGGTTTGCTGACGGGGCAAAAACCCTGTGTAGAGTTCACATACATCAATAGTTTTCTCTCCAATATCGGTATAGTTTATATTGATGCTTAGTATGGATGAGCATTCTGTTCTCCATTTTGATGAACTAAGGTTAGAGAGTCAGCAATTCTCGAACCATAAATTGTTCTAAATACAATAGAGATGGTTTAGGTAATTCTTCAGAGGATGGAGGAAGTGAAATATCATCCTAAATCATAATCCAATAAAAGGAGGGGACATTTAGAGTTAGATTTTGGGGATCACATGTTTTTTGTGGTGACTCCCGAGAGTGGGAAATGAAGTTTTTGGCATTAGAGTAAGCTTTATCCGAAGTTTGATGGAATGTTTGAGGTGTTTTCTTGAATTGGATTAATGCCATATCGAGCGAGTAGCTCTTACCTCACATATGAGACAGATACATGATGATTTTCATGTGTCCCAACTGAGTCGTTATCTTCATAATGACTCTCACATCATCTATTGGGGAATGATCGATGTGCACGATGATGTGATAGTCGAGTAGCGACTCGTGGAGATCCATGACTGCAAGGAGTAGGTGTTTTGATGGCGTTATATCCTCTTGGTTAGTGTTTCGTGGAGACACGATGGTGTGGAGGATAATATATGAGAAACGGAGTTGCCGATAAAACCTCAGTACCTCAAGTTTTTTTTATGTTTATCTATATTCATGTAATGGTGACAATTTGTGGTTTTAGACCTTTAATTTTTATGAGATAGCTTTCTTTTGTTTCTTGTTTTTTCTTTCTCCCATTGAGAGGTATCTCCCTCATGAGAGTGTTTATGAGCTTGGTGTGGTTTTTGGGAGGTGTGGTATTGTTCTTTTAATTTGGTTGACTTCCTCAAGTGGCGAAAGACTAGAGATGTTTCCCACAGGGTGGTTGTTCAGACAACCCATTTTAAGTATCCCCTATGGGTTGGTTTGGACTCTCAAGGGTGAGAATATTCATAGTGGTGTATGATCTGATGTATTGGATACATGAGGATCAAAACATTTCTTATTTTTGAAGAATAAGGTTCATAGAGATGGCTCAGAGGAATTATGGAGGTGTTCAGTAATGAGATGTTAGAAACCAGGGGTACCTGACATGATCATGGGGTACACGACATGTATCGTTCTAGTTTCCAAAAAATAAAAAAGGTGCTAAGGTGGTGAGTTTTTCGTCATAAGTCTCTTTGAGGTAGTATACAATATGATGAGGAGGTACACATCATGTAATACTCTGCTACAGGGAATATTAAAGTCACAAAGCTACTCTGGGTTTTCAGAACGTATTTCTTGAGTGCACACTCTCTTCTCTGAAGTCGTCCCAAACACCTACCACATCAATGTTTGGGGATTATGACATCAAGGATCAGTTCCCCACCTCCATCTCCAACCAATATTAAATTATAGGTATGATATACCTATGTTCCATTGTTTTATATGATCCATATTCTCCCATATATCCTTTCCATGCATTTTCATTTGATCCCCATTGTTCGATGGTGGTTTATTTTGGTTGTTGTTGATGCGGTTGTGCCACTTCATCCCTGGGTAGATGCAGCTGTAACATGGAATCCGATCATGATCCATTGCATTGATCCATTCTCGAATAAAGATCTTTGAAAACCATTCGAGGTAGGAAATTCACTGATTATTTAATTATTTAATAAAAATAATAGAATTAGCATGATTTAACCATTTATATCCCAATATAATTGATCTAATTAAATACTTGAAGAAGATTAAAAGAACTTGTTTGATCACATGTTGTTGCTTTTCACCATGATTACAGTTCAACTCTTTATTTTCTAGAAATGTGTTATCTATGTTTTTTTGTTTGCATGTTTTTATTGATTAAAATGGTAAAATTCATAAGGCCAGAATTAATTGATAATTAATTGGATAATGAAAAAGAGTCATGTAAATGAATCTATTAGTAGTTTTTGTAATTTTATATTCATCAAATTAATGCTGATGTTCATGTTTAATTTCGTTGGTTGATAAACCTGATTCATGTTACTGCTTGTTGTTTGAAGGCATGTCAAATTAATTATTTATTTAATTAATTGTAGCTATGATTGGTTTCAGTTTTGGATTCCCATAGTTGGAACCTACTAATAAGGAATCAGTTAATTGAAAATGGATTAATGAACTTATAGTTTGATAAATGATAATTCCTAGTAGGGTTCTGAGTTATCCTCTTTCTTGTAATGGCCAAAAGCCTTATGCTTGGATCTATGAGAGATCAATTCTCGTGAAGGTAGAATTCCCTTTAAAGGACCAATAGTGAAACTTATATGATGTATTTTTCTACTACTTGTGATGTGACGTGACAATGGATATATGTTGTGATATGTGGGGGTAGGGAGGCCCATTGGTTGTCGCAGCAGATGATGCCTAAAGTGGCGAGGTGGATTGGTTTATACAAGTGGGTGTCAGGGAGGACACCAAAGATGATAAAACATGTTGGATTTGATTGATTATATACTTGTTGAGTCTGGTTGGTTTTTTATCTGTTTTACAATCCCCAATGCTCATGGTAGGTGGTCTTGGTACCCTCATTACAAAAATTGGAGATGACATGCAGGGTATGCCACATGTTATCTGTGATTATATTATCAAGGGAGGAACGGTATATACTCTTTTTATATTTGGAAAAGACTCGATGTGTAGTTTATAGACTCACCATGTCGGTCCCCTTGTGTTTGGTAGTTTAGAATGTTATTCTAGAATAATGTTCCTAATCAGGATCATAGTATCACAGAGAGGGGGATGGGGGAATCAGTGATATATTTTTCTTTTTATGTTTTCTTCCTTTGAAAATACCATCATGTCCAGTAAAAGATTTTCTTCATAGATAAATAGACACAACCATATGAACACAATATTTATAAGTTTCACTACTCGACAAGAGTAGTTACTTCCTTGGTGTGGTACGAAAACAATCTACTACCACACAATACACGATCCTTTTAGGTGGAATACAATTAGTATGACATGCACTTACACTCGTGTAACACTTTGAAAACAATTCAATAGTGTGTGTGATCCCTCTTAGTACAAATATGGTAATATAATTTTTTTGTGATCCTTGATGAATTTTCATAAATCAAATATTTCAAAACAATTCTTCATGTTCATACATAGACAATAGTAAGAAACTCATTGTACAAACAGCTTGTGCACCACACCCTTCTTGTGTTCCCCTCTACTTTTTCACCACCTACTTGTGAACCACTCAACTTGTGCACCAACCTACTTGCAGAACACTAAATAATTGCATGCATCTATTGTGGACAACTCCCAACCTTTGTGCCACCTTTGGCTTATACACAACACACTTCATGAATACAATACCCTCATTCGCGCCTCTTAGAACTTTTGTGACACTTTCTCTTGCATGCCACTCTGGTTGTGTGCCATTTTGCTAATGTGCCTCCTTACTTTTGCACCTTATAAATAACTCTTAACTTGCGTGTGACTTTAGCTTGAACGAAACACTATACTACATTCATGTACAGAGCTCAAATTTTCTCTTAGGTGTTTAGCATAGAAAAATGAGGAGTGTAGACATCTATTTATTTTTGTTTTGGTGACTTGTGGGACACATATAGTTGTGCACCATTCCTACTTACGTGCCACTCCATCACATGCCCGCCACTCCATCACATGCATTCCAATCCATCAATTGTGTGTAGATCTATCACATTCACGCTGATCCATCACTAGCACTCCACATTCTTTCCATTGTCATATTTTGATAAGCTTTTGTTGAAATATGAATTGGGCCCAACATACAATTGTGTTCCATTTATACTTGCATGCTACACATGCATTCCACATTATGACAATTGTAACACATTATTTACTATTTCATATTTTGATGTGATGATCTTGAACTCTGACTTGCATGCACCATAAACTTTTGCACCACTTAAACTTGGGTGCCACATATACTTTTGCTCCATTTTCTATCCTTTGACAAAAAGAACTTCTTTTCTCCCCCTATCCTTCATAAGGATTGCATCATAAGTTATCTAAACATATTAAATTTGGGTAAAAAAAATCGGTTATGAAGCTTCATTTTTCCATGTTTTTACTAAGTGAATTGATTTATCCTCTTTGACAACCAAATAAAACACATTGAAAAAGAAAACAATTCAAACTTCCCTCTCCATGAAACTTGGTCCCAACAATCTTTCCCATTGGATTTTTTTGTCAACCATGTTCATAAATCAGTTAACTTTGTTACCACAAGTAATGGATTACTTATCCATAATTCTAACTTTGTTACATCAAGAAATTGATTACATATCAACAATTCTAAGACAACGTGAGCTAACTCATTGTAGGAAATAATAATTATTGACACCCAAAACCATGATATCTAAAAGAAATGACAACAAAATTTAATGACCAAATCTTTATAGCCTTCTTCAAAAAATCGGCCATGCTTCTACTTCAGCATTCTTCACATCTTCAATTTTCCTGGAATACAAAAACATTGTTTCCAACAACCAATCCAACAGATAGTTATAAATTATCAGACACATACATGATGGATTCACAGCTTACCCAAAACTCCACCTTTATTCATGCTTCTATAAGGATAGATATATGAAACAATGTTACTCCTTGAAAACAGTGTCCAATGATATGATGAGAGTAGGGGTAGACACCAGTACCACATCCTTGATGGGAAGGAGGTTGTACACCCATGTTAAACCTCAAATTAGAAAATGGTTCATTAGGTAACGGTTTTGTAAATATGTTAGCAACTTTTTTTGATGTTGGAAGGTACTCCAGCTTCAATTCATTCTTCTCCACCTTCTTATTGATGAAGTGGTAATTAATGCAAATATTTTTTGAACAAGAATGTTGTATCGCTTTACTTATTTGATTGATTGCACTTTGATTATCACATACCCTGATTAAGGGTAGCTTCACATCAACAAGTAGATCATCCATATAAGTCTCCATCCACATATGTTAGGTTGCATCTTGAGTGGCAACAACATACTCAGATTCATCCATGGTAAAAGTTACCAAATTATTTTTCTTTGTATACCAACCGACACATCCATTCCCCAGAAAAAAACTCAACCATATGTGGATCATCTGTCATCAACATTTCCATCCAAATCAACATTGGAATACCTGCAAAAATCAATATTTTTTGCACCATCATACCTGATTCAAAAAAAATTTGTTCCTTTAATATATCTAAGAATCCTCTATCCAAAAATTAAATGTGATTATTTAAGGTCACTCTAAATTATTGAGCATAATGCATCTGTAAAGAAAATATAGGTTCTTGAGACTGTCAAATATAATAAACTCCCAATCCTCTTTTGAAAATATTTCTAACAAAATTAATGACCTTCAACATCATTAGACGACTTGGTTCCCACTGGACATGGTGTGGAAACTATTTTCAAATTTTCCATTCCAAACTTTTTTATATGTTCTTTATCAAACATCCCTTGAGATAGATAAAATTTTGTTCCTCTTTTGTAATATTTGTAACCCAAAAAAAGTATTTCATTTATCCCTACATGTATATCTCAATCAACATCTTAATCTCTTCAGCAAATCATTCATCTAATCTTTTAGCATTTCAGTAAATCGTAATGTCATCAAAATAAACAACTACAATGAGGGAAGACTCCTAACATTCTTTTATGTAATGATTATTGTAAACACTTGCTTTCTTGAAACTTATCTTTCTTACGAAAGTATCTATTTTGGAATTCAATTCCATTTGATATTATTATAGCCCCTAAAAGGCTTTCTTCTGATTCACACATAAAATTCATCATTCCCAACAATAAATTGACTATATTTTTCAATGTAAACTACTTCATCAAGATTTCCATTTAAAATGCAGACTTTATATCCATTTGAAAAAAATTTCAACATCGTTGTGCCTCAATATTAAGAAATATTCTGGTTATTTCCAATCTATCTACTAGAGAAAATGTCCCATCAAAATCAACACCATCAATTTGTGAGTAAACATCGCACACTAATCCTTCCTTGTTATTTATCCATTTTATTTATTCATTTAGCTTGTTATGGAAAACCCATTTTTTAAAAATAACATTGTTGTCATCCGGCTTGGGTATGAGTTCCCATGTATCATTCTTTTCCATCTAATAAATCTCTTCATTCATATACTAAATCCATTTAGGTTTCTCAAAAGCATCATTTAAATCATTTGGCTCTACTTATGAATACCAAGAAGTATGGGTAACAATATTTTTTTTTCTTATTATTTGAACACTTTGGTGTTGATCACCAATAATGTTCTGAACCTCAACATTCTTCCTTACCCTTGGATGAGATGTTCGAATGTCATCCGTATCACTTGAAATATCTATGTATGATTCTTCATCCTGAGTAGGATTACCAGTGTTGGTGGAATTATTAGAATCCTTAATAAGACTTTCCTTGTCCTTCTCAACTTCTATATCAGTAATAGTATGCTTTTATTTCACAATATTATCAACAACATTCACATCAGTAGTATCAACAATTATTAATGTTTTTTTAGAAACTTATATTTCCTCTTCCTTCTGGAGCATAGATAATAAAAATTCAATCATCTCCTCTTTGTTCAAACTTTCTAAGGTTTAAACCCTTTTTAATTATGATGCATGAACTCCAAAAAATCCTGACTGTTTCAAACTAGGAGTTTGAAATAAAACATTTCATATGGGGTCATATAATAATGTGGCCTTTTGAAACAATGGTTTTTAATATACAATATAGTAATCATGGATTTCCACCAATAATAATGAGAGATACCATCATCAAGAACCATTTTTCACCCCATTTCAACCAGACAACTATTATTCCTTTTAGAAACTCCATTCTGTTGAGGTGTGTATGGTGAACTGAACTCATGTTGAATTCCATGATTCTCATGTTAATGTTCAAACTCTTCATTCTTATACTGTCCACCATTTTCAATTCTGAAATTCTTCACTGAGTACTCACATTCCTTCTCTACTTTCCTCATGAACGTCTTAGACATCCTTAGAGTATCTTACTTACGTATATGGTACATAACACACATAATGCGAGTAAAGTCATAAATGAATGATATTAATTACTTATCTCCAATTGTTTATTGATTTCTCATTGGTCCACATATATCAGAATGTATATGTTCCAAGGGTTTTATTGAATGAATGTCAACTCCCTAATGCATAGAATTTGTAATCATTCCTTTTTCACATATAATGCAATAGCAATCACTAATTCTTGATAGATCATGAATATCACAGATGCTGGCTCACATTGATAACATGCACATGTTTATCTAACACATTTTTCCCATCCTTTTATGCCATATCAGATTTTCATCCACCTTTCCTATCTAACAAGATTAATGTTCATCACCAACTTGTAAGAAGATACCTTATGTATGTTGGCCTCATGTAAATACATTTCCAACATTTTATCATTTCACAAAAAAACCCATCTTTTAGTGTGATATGTTTGTTTCCCTCATCATAAAGTTATGAAACACTCAAAACATTATGTTTCAACCCATCAACATATAATGTTTACCTAGGTTTCATTTTTCCTTTCCCGATAATGGCTGATCCAACACCTTTGATCCTCAGAGATTTATCATTTCTGAATTTAATTGTTTCTTTTTTAAATTATTTCACAATATTCAGAAACATTAAGTCTCCTATCATATAATAATAACACCCGCTATCATAAATACATGGACATTTTATTTTGTAGCTTTCAATGTTGTCTCAACAACAACTGATTTTTGTTCTTTCTTTTCATTCTTCACCTACATCTTTTGTGTTTTGTTAAGAACCTTTTGAAATGATATAAAAAAACAAGAGATCCCTTAGAAAGAATTCCATGAAGTTTACATCTTTCACAAATAGTTTCCAATGGATGGAAGATATTTTCAACTTTCACTCTAGCTGTCTCAGATTTTTTAAATTTGTCTTCTCATACTTCCCTTTTTAGAGGATTGACTCCCCCTCAAACCAAGTCTTCCATAACATCTAGAATAGTAGTAATGTTGTTTATCAAACCAACAAATGTTTGAAGTGTGTTCAAATCCACCACAATACCAGAAGTAACCATAGAATGAATGCTTTTCTCTAAAACTTCTATACTGACTGAAGTTGTTAACATACTTCTCAACAACCTTCTTAATAGAAATCTGCTGACCATAAACCTTTCTATTTTCAATCATAACATTAGTATTTAGCTCATATTTTTTATCAAGCTTATCAGAACCATAAGGATTTTAAATATTTCTTGACTTGGGATTTTTATATAGTTCTGATTTTTTATAATTGCTGACTTTGGCCACATACAATGTCTTTCAATATTTTTTTTTCAGAACCAGTTCTCTATTTTTTCTAAACCTTTGAATGTTTCTATTGTGGAACCTTATTTAGTTATTTTTTAAAATAACATTCACCAAATTCTACGATAGATTTTTGGAAACTGGTATTTATTTCTCTATCTTTAAAAATATCATATTGGACATGTTCCTAGACTTCTTCTTTTGGCATCATCTTTACTTCATGGTGATCATTACGATTCATTGCATTCTTTATAGAATCCTTCAGATCATAAATCTCTTTTTCCATCTTGATTTCTCATTATAAAAACCTTCTTTATTGTTTAATGAGGAATTTTCACTTATCCACTTCTTGTTTTACTTATCATGAAATTTGATATTCCTCAACCATATTTCAACTCTTATTTCGAATGATATTCAAGTTGAGTTTCTTCTTCTTTAGTACTGTGGCTCCTGTATTCTATACTATTCACTACTACAATAAATATATTTTCTCATGTTTTTTCCGAAAATTATTTCTCAGATTCATCTTCTCTATCATCCTCATCTTAATATTTAGATAGAAACCTTCTTATTTTTAATTTGAAGAAATTTTTATCCTTCCCATTTGGAAAATATTTATCTTTGTCAGCTTGTTCTTCCACAACCTTCTTGGCCTTCTGTCATCATCATCGATGTCTTCTTATTTATTCTTTTGAAGAAAAGTTTCTGTTATGTGACCAATGGCTCCACACTCAATACATTTCTACGAATGTTTACAGTTTCGTTTACTTGTACTTATTTTCTCATTCATAGAATACAAGGATAAAATTTGATCAAATTTTTTTCATACCTCATCTTCAAAATCAGATTCACCAGCATCATCTTCAACAATAGTCTTCTTTGACTTCTCTCTCTTTGCATAATTAAATGAAATTTCTCTATCAGCTTTTGTTTTTATCTTCATAGTATTCTCCATTTTTTATTTAGTAAGTATTGTGAGTGTTATTAAAATCATAAAGAGACTATGATTCAAGGTATATATCATATAATGAAGTCACATTAGTATCAAACTTGTCAGGTAGAATTATGATGTTTTTTTCAGAAACAATAGAATCCTCCAACATTTCATCAAGACATATGATTATACTGACAATGTCATTTATCTTGTTAAATAAGTCCCCAACAAATTCAGATTGTCCAAATTTCAAGTCTTCATATTACAGCCTCCGGATTTTTAGTTTTTCCTTCATCAATTTTTTATTTCCCTCATAGATGTTCTTCAACTTATCCCAAAGGATTTTATCTTTAGTGACACCTTTCACTCTTATTAACACACTCTCAGAAATATATGAGAGTAATGCATTTTTAACACTTACTTCATTCTCATGATTCTTCTTATCGATATGTGGAAGATGAATCTTTTCATCATAAGAGGTAATCCATCAGTTGATGTTTCAAGTACTTCATACCCAAGATAAATAAGATATGGAATCATTATATCATTATATATATGATAATTATTTTTTTAAAATATCGAAATCTCTTTACAATTCAAGCAATTCAAATTTTTCATCACAACTACTCTTAAAAACATCAGCAAAGAACAAATGAAGGGAACGTGCCTCTGATACCAATTGATGATCTGAGTCAGGATCCAAGTGTCAATGAGAGGGGGAGGGGGTGAATCAGATATATGTTTTTCTTTTTTTCCTTATTCTTGAAACATATTTCACATCTTGTTAAAACATGTCTTCCCCACTAAACACACAAAACCACAAAAACATATGATTTTCAAGATTCAATTCTCAACAAGAGTAGCTACGTCTTTGGTATGGTATAGAAAAAATCTACTTCCCCACAATCAACTATAAATCAATTCATCTGATGTGGAATAAAATAAGTATGATATTCCCTCACACTCATATAGCACTTTGAAAACAATCCAATAGTATGTGTGCTCCCTCATAGCATAAATAGTGTAAAATGATGTTTTTGTGATTCTTGATGATTTTTCACAAATCAAATATTTCAAAAAATTCTTCACTTTCCTACCCAAAATCTTGTAAGAACCTCTTGGTTAATACAAATTATATGACACACCCTACTTGTGTGCTACCCTGCTTGCATGGCACCTGCTTGCACGCCACTCAGCATGTGTGCCGGCCTTATTGGACTCCAATAAATACTTGCGCACCACTATTATGTACAACTCACAACTTACATTACACCATTGGATTATACACAACAAACATCTTGAACAAAACTCCTGTCTTGTGCACCTCTTAGAAATTGAGCGCCACATCTCCGTGCATGCCACTCTGCTTGCGTTCCATGCTACTTTTGCGCCCGCCTACTTTCACACCTTATAAATGACTATTAACTTGCTTGACACATCATATTGTGCACCACATTATACTACTTGCATGCTCATAGATCAAATTTTCTCATAATTTTAGATAAAAAAAATATTTGGAGGCTAGCCTTTTATTTATTTGAATTTTGCTGATTTTCATGCCACATACACATTCTCACCATTCCTACATGTGAAACACTCCAAGACTTGCGCACTGCTCCATCACATGTGCACCGCTCTATCACTTGAAAACCACTCCATAACATGTGAAACGCTCCATAACATGCATACCGCCCTATAATGTGTGCTCCGCTCCATCATTAGCACACCACAATCCTTCTTTTTTAATATTTTGATAAGATGATGTTGAAATATGACTTGTGTGCAGCATTCACTTGCATGATATTTATACTTTCACGCCACACTTGCGTCCATCTTTTTGACTTCCTCACCATATTATTTTATTTTTCCTATTTTTATGTAATGATCTTGAAATATGACTTGCACACAACATACAATTGTGTTCCACTTATACTTGTGTGCCACATTACTTGCACGCCACATATACTTGCGCTGAAATTTATCTCCTTCGCCAAAAATCACTTCTTTTCTCCTAATATACTTCATAAGGCCCGAATCACAAGTTCTAAAAACTTATTATATTTTTGAAATAAAAATCATCAAATTATCATTATAAATTTCCATTTTTTCACAAAGTGAAATGATTTATCCTCTTTGACAAAAAAACACTATGAAAAGAAAACTCTTAAAGCTTCCTTCTCCATCAAACTTAGTCCCAATATAGAATTCAGAGGTAATATGTGAAGGTAATAAGGTTGTCAATAAATGATTGAAAAAATGATGTTAAACCACGGTATTAGAGCTTTCAGGGATGCAATGCTAAGGTAATATTTCTGAGAAGATTTGGACTTGGTTGGGTTATGACTAGAGGGAAAGAAACTTTGGAGTGATTCTAATGAAATATAATGTCTACTTTTTAATGGTTAGTTAATAAATAATAAATTAATTAGCGTAATGTGATACTTATAATATAATGTAATGATTTAATGTAATAATATTCTTTATATGGTTGTGTGCTAAAAGGATACATAGTCTTAGTAGTGGAATCTTGGAGCCTGAGAGATTTTAGTTGTAGTTGAGTCTAATACTAGGTTATGATCATCATGTGGATTTAAGTTAAATAATATACTACACATTTCTGTGTTTCAATATGCTGCACTATCCCATAAGAGTGGGTAATTAACAGCCAAGGGATTCTATTCCCCCAGAGGGTGTTATCCCCATCATTCTGGTAGGAGAATGGATGACTAACTACAGCCAATGACACCACTCTCTACTCTTTCTAGTTACATGATTTGGTAGGAACAATGATTATTTTCCCCATATATGTGTGTAGACGGATGTAATGGATTGGGGTTATCAAAAAAAATATATTCTAGATATTTTTTCCTATGGAATACTATAGGTGTAAAATGTATAGGCTATGATGGATTGAGAATCCTTACTTGGTGTATGGGATGTAATGGATTGGATTATAATGCCTCACATATGATACATGTTATGCGAGAAATGGTGGATCCCAGAATCTACATAGTTAATTTGGTTACGTGGATGTAGTTGTTTTGTTGCACGAGGTTTATATTATGGTTCTTCGCCTAGGGGTTTACATGAAAGAATTTTTGGACATGATGCTTTGTATGTGTGATTTCGGGGAAAAACCTCAAATTGGTGGGGTAGTGGTCGTGGGGTACCATTGGAATTCGTTATTATATATTATGAACTTTTATCAGATACTTTTTGAGAGTATTCTTAGTGAGGTTAGGATGTTAGTATACCTAATTAGTTGATGAGGTAGTTTTACTAGTTTTCACTGTGCTTTAGAATGCATTCTTTACTTTTTCATGAGAGGCTCTGGGATGTATAATACTGAGTATACTATTATAATCAACATATGTATATATAAACAATTTTTAGGAAAATTGAAGAAGGTTGGAGATCAGACTTGTTACTACTATCTCGGCATTGCAGTGGATGATCTGTCTTTGTGGTAGCTTCAGATTTTACTTTGATTTGGTACTTACTATTTTCTCTTCCAGTTTATGTAATATTTCATGACCTTACATATGTGTACATGGGATTTATTTTATATTTTATCCTGAGTTGGAGTTTATTTCTGTCGATTTTATCTCTCTCTTAAACATGTGATATATTATAAGGTAATTCCTTCCATTTATGTGTTTACAATACCCTCAGTGCATGTCTCCAACCTGGGGCCTACTAAAGGTGGTACTCAAGGGGTCACTATCTTCCCTCTCACTTTTCCATCATAGGAGGTGTACACCTTGTCGGCAGGGGGTAGTGACCATCCTAACAAAGTTGATCCGATTATTAATCAAATTTTCCTAACAAATGGTAGATGAATTCCCTCATTTTCTCTTGTAATTAATGGATTTAAACACATGATAATTATTTGACAATTTTCTATGAATGTTTTTGAATTTAAGGTTAACTGCTTGTCGAAGAATTCCATGTTTTTATAGGAAATTTTGGATGGTTTCTAACACATGCATTGTATTTATTTTTCAACAGATCATCATAAAATTGAATTAATTTAACATATCCTGAAAATTAATAAATTATGTTTGTTTAATAGGTTTATAAGTATTTGTAAATTAGTTTTTCGTTTTTCTAAACTACCCAAACTGAGAGAATTGTTCTCTACGTGTTTGGTATTCTGTTGAAAACCTATACAATTAAACAATTATACTATATTTTGATTCTTTTGGTATTATAAATGAACTTTAACCTCAGATAATTGGGACTTTATTTCTATATAAAAACATGTACTGTAGTTTCTTATATATACTTTTATACTCTTTCAAAATTTTAGTTCTGTTCTAATAGTTATATTGTTAAAAATATACGAACTCTCTTCATTGATTTTTTATATACAATTTTTCCAATACAAATGTTATACTAAATTCTATATGTATGATATAAACTATCAATGAATGCATACATGAGATGTTGGTATGGTATTTGGAGATGATAATAGTTATATGTAAATCCATGAACAATCCCCATCCAGATAAAATCACATTCCATAATCACGGTAAAAACATGTGATTATTGTCTTCAAATACTACATTATATATCATTTGATAAAATTTAATTTGAAATGTGTTATAGATGTGTTATCATTTTTCAAGACATTTCAAATATATATTTACAAACAAATATTTTGAATTTACTATGAAATATTATGGGAATAACTACATTTTTAACTCACCCTCAGTCAATAGTATTGATAAAGTGTACCATTAAATTTAATTAAAATCCTTAATAAAGGCTAGTGGTTCCCCTTTAGGTATTATGTTTAATGAATGGAGAAGTGAGAGATGTGAATCATTCATCTCATAGATTAATATTCTTTTCATGAACCAAATTGGAAATGTATTTCCTGAAACATGAAGAGATATTTGTCCCTCCTAATAATGATTTATCTCAATTTGATGATTATGTTCATTATTATCATGTTTTCTCCCCTTAAATCATCCATTTTAATTCTTTTAATTTTATTTTTGTTTCAGATATTATTATTTAAGGTATTATTTGAAATTAATATTATAAATTATAAATCTTTGGAATCATCAAATGATTTTAATGTGACTAAATATATATTTCAATTTTTTGTAAAAACATTTTTAATTGCATCACTTTGGATGTGTGATTACTTCCATAAAAATGGATCCAAAATATTGATGAAATATGATGGAATATTTCAAAATATTTAAATCAACAAACTAATAAATATTATTTGGAATTGTATATATCCTATGGATATATTTATATTGACTTCAAAAAACATGAAAAAATAATAACCTAAAGTAAATTAATCAAATATTTCTGACAAAAACCCAATGATGAAAATAAATTTTATAATGAAATATTTTAAGAGAAAGTGATGTGGAGTTTGGGTAAATGATTTATAATATCAATGGATATAGAATGAACACAGAACAAAAAATGATTAAAATATGAGGGTAATTATATTGTCTAGCTTACTATGTATATCATCACCAATGAATGTATTATCGATTAAAAAATCATCAAAATGAATCCAACGTCCACTATTGATAAATATCACTAGAAATTGATTAAATTTTATGTTCACAAATTATATACATTATTAATCCACTATTGATAGTGATGTAGATTAAATATTTAATTTCATTAAAAATGAAGAATAAATAATGAAATAGTATATATTAGTCTCACCCCCAATGTCTATATGGAATCATATTTGTTAAAATTTAAAATGATAAACTTTAATTGAGTTAAAATAATGTGATTTTATGAGAATGAAGACATAGAATATTTCCCTAATTATCTTTTTAAGGCTATCCTCATCTATTGATGTTTTCCTCAACTCATGTCTCTTATAAAATGTATGCATATAGTAGTAAGTTTTTCATCCCAATTATTAATTATTTCATCCTTCTCTAATAAAAATTATTAGTCCCCATAAACATTTGGGACATCCCTACCTCATTGAACCACATCTAATTTTATAGAAAAATGGATTTACCTATAGTGATTGTTTTTGTAATAAAATAAAAAATCATACTTGTGATGTCATGAAACAACCTGATAAATGTTTCAAATATCTGTAATGAAATTATGAACTTCTACATTTATTATTCACCTCAATTACTATTATATTTTTATTTTAAACAATGTTTTTACTCCCACACAAATTTCAGTTAACTAATTTTATTCATGTAAACAATGTTCTTCAGTTAGCTCGTCTTCCTATAACACAAATTATCATTATTCACACTATCCAAATCACCTCAAATTTATAATCACATAGTTTGGTTTCCATCAGATCTATTTATATATGATTTTGCACTCTACTTCTCTGGAGAAAATCACCAAACAAAATGCATCTTTCATTCCTCAATGATGATGTTATGATCATTGGAATTTTCAACGCTCGATAATCACCACTCAAACACCTAAAAATAAAATATAGAAAACCAAGTTAGACATATTCTATAGATAAAATATTAATCATTTTCTTAACCTATCAATTAGATTTTCAATCATATAGAAACACACCAAATGTTGTCAAAATTTGGTAATTTGACATAATATTTGGCTTCTCTGGTATATTCATCCTCACATATAATTTTTTGATCTCATCACAAATTATGATTTTTTCATACATCATCATATTTTTTTAATGATGGATAAATGATGTATCAAACACATTTTTAATTCAAAAAAAATATTATTGACCAAATTTAATGTTTTATTCTTCTTTAACCTTAAATAATTTTCTAAACAAAACTTTTTTTGTGGTTTTTTTTCAAGGGTCGTCATCCATAATCATTGATCATTTCAATAAGGAATTATCTATTAATAACTCTAATATATTAAATGATTAATTTTTAGGCCTTAATTCATTTGAGTATCTACATCTTTGATCCAATTATATCAAAGAGTGTAACCAAAAAATCGTTTTAAATTTTTTGGCCATGGATTGTTTTTCTTATAATCATTGTACATATTATAACCTCGTATTGTTTTTAATATATGGTGTTGATATTTTCAATCTATCACACCCAGGTATTCCTTATGATAGACTAAATCCATGCTAAAAATCATTAATAGTTTCTATTGAAAATAGTTTTTCTATAAGAAATGTATCATCATCCTAGGTTAATCCTCAGTGGGGATGAAATATACAGTGGGAGTAGTCATATGAAAACAATAAGAATAATTTAAATGAGAAAAAACTCATAGAATATTTATGTTATTCAACCAGAGTTTGAAAAAACTACATTGTGGACACCAATGCAAAGGTTAAATAATATAGATCTAAAAGATTCATATATTTTTGAATATTTTAATATCCAATAAACTAGCGGTAAGAATTATAATATGTGAAATACGCATCACTAAAATCATCAATGTTGAAATTAATATGAGTAAATTAACATTTTATAGAATAAAAATCATAAATTTGGGTATTTTACAATTTTTAAATTAAAAAAAATAATTTCTCAAAAACATATATTCAAAAATATTTCTTATATTATAGTGAATGTGATAAAAACTAAAAAATACTCACTCTAATAACACATAAAAAATATAAATTAAACTATCTAAAAACCTCTCAATATGGTCCAAAAAAATATTCTAAATCATAAATTCCAAAAATAAAAAAAAATATAATCTCCCAACCACTAGAAAAAAAAATAATTCCTAATATTTAATATCAACTAAAATGAAACAAAAATAATAAAACAAATAATATTTGAATAATAGAAAATTAATTCAAATGGTCATTTAATCATTAATTTTCAAAAACACATGATTTTATAAAAATATTCAATGAATTATTATATCTTTTCATGAACATAAAATATCCAATATGACCATTAAATTGTAATTTATTAAAAACATATTTTAATGTACATGAAAAAAAGTATCAATTTGAGGCACATCAATTCACTGTAACAGTAAAAATTCATGTAAAAAATATATGATAATAAGTTAGAATTACATAATATTAATTATGTGATAACATTATCCACACATAAAAGATCATAAAAATATATTATGAATCAAAAAACCTAATTTAATGCATAATATATTGTACTAATAAAACACCTGAGTAACTGGAGTTGGAAATCATCAATACTCAATCATGATCCATGAGGGAATGTCATAATACAAATATGTATGGTTGCTTTAAAAACGTTTGGAATAATAATAATGATAACAATATTATTTCATTGATTAACTACATGAAATTCATGACATATTAGTCCTATAGAACACCAACATAACTTCTTAGGCAAGTGCCAACCACTTGTTGACCCTCAAGGGATCATTTTATTAATCTCTTTATCCTCTTAGGTATAGCCTAATCTCCCAAGTATCAATAAATATCATGATGTATAAAATACGACCACATATATATGACAGATAAAAAAGTAAAACCCATCATATAACCCTTAATAAATAAGATATATTCCCAAAAAACTTATTTACAATCATAATTCCATTATATTTGTATTAACCACTGAGAAATAATCAAGTATTAGAGAATATAATTAGAACATCAACATCATAATACATAAAAATAATTTAAGTGGAAGATACCAAGATGGAATATATGTAGTGATACATATAAATCCTTAAACGACATTCATATAGATTATTAATAATTTTAATAAATAATTTGAAATATTCATTAAGAAAAATGATAAAACAACCATTTATTTTTTAAAACATATTACAAATTTTTTTGTAGAATGGAATTAATTTTTTCACTAAAAACCAATATATTAAAGTAAATTAGTATTAATAAATAATAATAGTTATGTTCAATTTTAAAGGTGATTGATCCATAATTATTAAAAAATATTAGTTTCTAACATGTTTAAAATGTCATGAGTGATTTATAAAGATAATTTCGGGGAAAATAAATTTTATTCATAATCATATAAATAAAAATTTAATACAATGTAAGATTATTATATATGTGTGTTTAGGTAATAATTTAATTATTGAAATTTGATTAATATGTATATGGATGGGAATGATTCCCCTAAAAAAAGTTTAAGTAAGATGAATTTTTTAAAAATATTTCATTCTTTTTTTGTATGATAGAAGGAGGAAATGAAAAAAATACACTAAAACCATAGAAAAAATAATTTTATAATAAAATATATTGTTCTTGTATAATTAGAAATAAATAAAAACCTATAATTTTGATTTATATATATATATAATATTGATCAAAAGTGAGAAAATAATACTACCATTTATCACATTGTAATCATTGAATAAATGCATTGTAAAAGAAATAACCATTAGCAGCTTGGTAAGCCCAATAAAAATTAATTCAATTCATAATAATATGCATTCATGTGTAGTATATGTATGAGAGAAATAAATAAGTTTGTTAATATAGATCAAACCTCATTAAAATTAAATTGAGATGAGGAAACCCTAAACATAGGTCCCAATTTCATACAGAATATTTTTTTATTCTATGATAAATTTATAATTTTTCTATATCTATACAATAACATTATTAATAATTATTTATGTACATATTGTTCCCTTATAATTTTCATTAATCCATTTATTAATAATTCATCACAAAAATCAATATTGGTTGTTAATTGTTCTATTTTACGAGAATATTTGGATTTGGTGGTTTCATTCCATTCACTGTACTCTTGGATAAATGATCATAATATATTCATTAATATAATAACAATTTATAATCATCCATGGTATAATTATCCATTTAATAAAGGGATGAAAATGTAATAACATCACTTTATGGAGGTGATAGTATAGAAAAAATATTTTAGTGATTCTATCAACATTAAATGAATGGAAGTAAACTTCTAAAAATAATATCTTTACATTAAAATATTATAAGTATTGTATTAATTCCAAATATGTTAATTAATTTCATATATTAAATAGACATAAGATTCAGTGATGGGAAATATAATATGTCAGTTCAAGGAGGGGGTAGTATGCACATACACAATATCAATTATTTCATTTTCCATTCGATTGAAATTATATATGAAAGCAGTTTTCCATTAACATCTAAAATTTATATATAGTAAATATAATTATATAATGATATTATGACATTTAAAAAAATTTATATGTAGTGTAAGAAGAAATATCGATGATAGAAGTAAGTTAATCTAGTTTTTTTCTATTGGATATCATCATTTTTCATACACCATAACCCATCATGGGTAATTCTTTTCGTGTAACTAAAGCTACCATAAAATGTGGATAATATTTTGGATAATATTTTTGTTGATATTTTTTTATCACTATATATTAATTGGGTTGGAGAAATAAGTAGATGAGGCCTCATTTTATAGGTGAGGGGGTTTCACCTTTTAAAATAATATTGACATCAAAATAATAAACTTTTATTTTCATGGAATAAATTCCCCAAATGGAAATATTTTCTATATTTAGAGTGTTATGGATTACATATACTTAAAAATTCATATTTTTACATGTTTTAATGATATTTTAATCCATATAAATTACTTCAACCCTCTCATTATACCTTTTATCCATTAACATGGTGATAAAATATATACCAAGGTGTGTATTCCTTATGGATACAAAATAAGTTATTAATTTTACATTATGTTAATTCAAAAAATTAAATATATGGATTACATTTTACCATACTCAATTCTTATTGGTGATAAGAATTAATTATAATATCCCCAAAAAATGTATGAAAATATAATTTTAAGAAACAAATATATATTTATTCATAAAACTAATTTTATTTTGAAACTATTCCTAGTAACAAAAATTAATGTATTGTTAAGTTACATTATTAAATATATTATCATCCCACTTAATAAAAATAAATCCTAGAAAGTGATTATTTTAATTTTTGATGATAATTAAAATAGATCCCAAATTTTTTTCAAAAATAATTATTGCTACCCTCAAATTATTTTTTCATTATTTCGAACCATTTTATAACAAATTTCTGAATGATTATTCAAATTTTAAATGTATATAAGAAAATTACAAAATTATCAACGATCTAAACAAGAGAAATAAACTTTTAAAGAAAATTGAAGAGATTTTTTAAACAATAAAACTATATTTAACCATGCATAGATAATGTTGTACATATTATAATTACTTAATTGATCATAATATTATTTTTTCATATAATTATTTTGTAATATATATCATTTTTTATTATTATGATGAATAGTTCTTTATGTTCTGTATTTCATTCCTCATAATCTATCAAATATATAAAATAAATTAATTATAAATATATAATAAAATATAATGGTGTTATATGTTACCCCAACAAAAACATGAACCTAAATTAACATATAACACTATGTAAAAAATTGGATACTTTTTCCACATTACATCATCACGATCTAACATAGATTTATCAACATTATTGTTCTCAAGAAACCATTGACCATTCGAGTTGTCTTATTTTACAAAACCCTATCTCAGTTGTATAAAATCAACATATATTGTTCTTCCTATGAAATTTTGTGATATATTATCAATAACTTAAATTCTATTACATTTTATGTACCTGGTATATAATTACTTTAAAGAGATACATAGTACACACTATGAACATCAAATAGTTTTTATGGTAATCCATGTGATATGAAACTATTCAGAACAGATCATGAATATCACAGGGCTAGATATATATAGGCCTCTGATTTCAATTCTTCTAATATATCATAATTATATGTTATGGAGATATTGGAATGAATTTCATTTCAAGAATAATGAAATCAAGATCTCCTTAATGAATATATATATATATTTTTTTTTTCAAATATGATATTCCTTAATGTGAAATTGATTTGATTTATCATTATCTTCTACATTAATAGATAGACCGGGTCACAATATCTTATGTTCTCAAACATTATCATAGTATGATGAAGTTCCATGATTCATATTACTATAAAATTATAAAGGTTCCATTTAAATTCTCGATTGAATAATATTATTTTAATAAAAAATAATAGAGGAGAATACTGATCCCAACTACCTATAAATTTTATAGAAAAAGTGATCAACATATATTATATAGATTTCATGGTAATCCCTTTATGATTATTTATATAAGGATTATATTTAGTGATAATGTTCAACTTCAAATTTAACTATTCTTAGAGGCTTTTCTTGGACTTGATGAAAATCATAAAATATTAAAATGATATTATTGGGATTGGAACTCTCTATTTCCTTAAAACATCCTTATTATATTTCATGGAAATCTTGACATATATTATATCTTCATATATATAATAATGAAATCTATTTAATTTTAAAGAAGATCAAATTAAATATTAATATATTTATAGTCATGAGAGGTCTATAGATTTCATATGGTGAATTACATAGTGATGTTTTATAATTTCCATATAGTTATGGGAATATTTTTATCAACAAGATAGACTTCAGACATTGAAAAATAAAATTCTATTATTTCATGAATCTAGATTCATAATTCATACTATTCCAATTTATATTATCTATCCAGAGATTCTATTTGAGATCTAGAAACATTTATATACCTCCATGATGGATAAAGAATTATGAGTAATGTTATTTATGAAAAATATCATTCTATTTATTAATTATTGAATGGAAACATATATGGTTCCAAAATCATATAATTATTTAGGGATAGATTAGTAGTTCAACATCATGATCATTTTCTAGTGTAATTATCATAATTATGAGTGGATTAATAGTCATATGGGAATGCTAATATTTCTACATTTTCATTATGACTTCAATTTCATTTATTTATAATATTATAATTACTGGTTATCTTTCTATCCCAATTATTGAAAATATAGAATGATCCTTTGAAATAAGTGTATCTTCCACCGTTTTGTCCTTGAAATAGAGGTAATTTATTAATTATTTATATTATTAATTGAACTACAACCATCACCATTTTTATATATTCATAAATATTAAAATTAATATAGTAAATTGTATTTTGAAAAAAATATCACTTCACCATAAATAGAACCCCAAAATATTTTCAATGATAAAATAACTACTACTAGATCCCAATCATGTGTTGGGTAATTTTTCTCACCAACCAATAATATTAAAATGTCATATAATTTTACAATACATAGGAACACATTCAAACCTCTTATTTAATGCATTGATATATATTAAAAACCCATATAAATGAAGGGTTAGTGTAATTATAGTATCACTGGTTGCCTTTATTTTTAAATCAAATTTTCAAATTAAATTTTATGAAGTTAAATGCTTCTTTTAAAGTAATATTTGATATAAGACTTGATTACCAAGGGAAATATATCAAAAAATATTCTTTAATATCCATCCAATCCAAGAAACTATGATTCTAAATCACTGTGTTTAGTTTAAAATATTGTTAATAACATATTTATTTTATTTATATTTCAGTATATGCTAATTTTTTACTACATAAGAATAATTATTATAATTTTATTACCCAAAATTCAAACATACTAATCTTTTTCATTCAATTGATTACTCGTCTTGACTACCAAAACATTCCTATTATGATTTAATTTATCTTAAAAACTCATGTAATATATGAGAATATCTTATATAATTACTACTAAAAAATCTTAGTATCATCTAATGTCTCCATTAATTTGATCAATTATTATAGTGGTGTCATTGGAACATCCAAACTACCTTACAAAAATTTCATAGTTTCCATTAATTTTATTGTAGTCTATTTTTTTATATACTCCAATTTGATCTATAACTAATGTTATCTATATGAAATATCAATATTAAAAAATTATTAACCTCCATGAAATTTATTAGTCATGTCATCATTATAGGGTAGAATATTATTTTTCATGATTTTGAACATTCTATGTTCCTTATAATAAATTCAAAACATATTGAAATTTTTGTTCTTAAGAATGCGAATATGTGTAGCCCAAGGTGATTAACTAGGACCTTTGAATCAATTTTCTATATCACAATAGTGTATATTCATTAATTACTAACACACTATCAGTAAAATACTCTCAGGAGTAGATAAAATAGGAGTAACATCAAGTATGACTTATATGGATCAATCAACATCACGATTCATGGTTTTTTTAGGGAACTCTTTAATAAAAAATTCAGTATAATCCACAAAAATATTGATAAATTAATTTGGATGATTCTCCCTCACTATTTTATATAAAGAAACCTCATGAAAATATTGTAATGCCAATATCCAACTGATGTCCATACTTATCCTAAATTCAATTAACATTCAAAGGTTGATTCATAATATCAAATGTGACTTATCTTCCTCATTAAATGATATCAATACTAAACCAAGATCTATAAAATTAAAATATAGGATAAATATATATATTTTTAGTAATCAATTTCCCAAAAACGTCTATCTGATATGAGTTATATAAACAATATTTAATCATATTGACATTATACATATTTGTAATCTAATAAATATCTGACCATTGAGATGGTGATGTGATACTCATTGAAAATTGATTAAATATAAAATTGTTTGGAGATCCTCAATAAAAAAATAAATTTCTAGTTCTATAGAATAATATTAGTTTACATGTCACAAAATTATTCTAGTGACCCACATAAAATATTTTAAATGCATAAACCATCATTTTTTCCTATGAATTTAGAGGTTATTAATGATAATTATTGTTATCGATGCTTGGAATCATGAAATTTTTTGTATAATTTCAATAATCCATCAAATTAATGAATTGGATTATGGTTGGATCATTCTATTTGATTTCACTAAATTCATTTAATTGGATATATTCTTCCTAATAAATCGATAATCTAGTGCTAGATGACATTATCATCCAAAATTAATGTATTTACTTATTACATGGATGAAATTTTGTCTTTTAATCCTATGAATATTTTTTCAAAAAAGAAAATTGTTTTTATTTTATCCGTCTTTTAAATTTGAATCACTATGAAAATCCAATTGTATCATCTTTTCTACAAAACCATGAAAATAATAGGCATCTTTATACACTATTTAGACATTTAGATCACATAAAATTATCTCTTCAGAGATAACCATTTATGTTATAGAAATCTAATTTATGTGAATTTTTCCTAATCCCAATTAAAAATATTTAAAATAATCTTTCATTATATATGATTATATGAGAAGAGTATTATGATAATCATGGGAAATATTCATCATGGGTAAAAATGGATTAATCATCCTAATACTTTAGTCATTGGAATTCCATATACATTTTATTATGATTATTTTAATGAGAATTAATATTCAAAAATATCATCTTTAACAACTCCAATATAAGATTAAATTTCTCTATCTTTCATCATAATCTTGATAACATCCCACCATTAATCAGATTCCCCCTCAAAACCATACATATCCATAACATCCTTTTTATAGTCTAAACTGAAAGGAATGAAAAATATATTATTCATCGAATTAATCCCTGTTCACTGATAAGGGGATCAATGGTTCCACTTTATGGACATGGAAATTTCAACATGAAATCATAATGGGGACATGTTTTTTTACATTTATAATACCAATGTGATTTTTGTTAACATTCAATTAATTATTGATTTGGGTGATCATATCTATGATATTTTTCAAAAAATACCATATTAAATTTTGTTTCATAGGAGGGTGATATTTTCATTTCCCATCACATTCATTTTCCTTTTGATACCATATAATTATAGTTATTTAATAAAACTAAAATACATTCTATGAGTATTGAGAATAAATCATCAATGTTATAAGTCATATATTTTTTGGAAATCAGTCAACATATATCATAATTTTTGAATCCTATATATAAACACCAGAAATTCCTAGATTAAGTATATGTTTTTTATGGTTATACATTTTAAGTATTTTATCCATAATTATATTAAACCCCCTCATTATATTTTATAAGTTGAAATTCAAATAAGAATATAATGTCACCGTGTGTGTTAAAACTAGTTTTTAGTGATGCATACTTATCATTCACTAGGTAATTATTAAAATAATACCCATCCATCTCATCGTAGTCTGTACGCCTCTATCAATATATGTCATTTATTGAATTCACATGTTTTTATCCATAAAAATATTTTATTGAATGAAAAAATCAATTTCATTATTTTACTAAAATTATAGGATTTTATAATATTAATAAAACTTTCTATAGGGTTCGCAGTACTGGATTTTAATTCTATTATCTAAAAAAATCTAATCCAATATTTTATAACAATTTATTTATATGAACCACTTATATAAATATTATATAACTGTTGATAAATATTTTATTATAATAAATTCAAATATATAATTAAGATTTCATGTCATTAGAGATTAGATACAAAGAAATCCTTTTTTATGAAGGAATTTAAAATTCACCCATAATGTTCTTCTAATATAGTATCCTTCTTGTATGTTTCCTAATAAATCCCAATCATATTATCCTATGCAAGTTGATATATAATAATTAACGAGACAAAATTCTTTATATGGATAAAAATTGGTGTTGTCAATCAATAATCAGAAGTGACTATAAGTTATTCATAATTGTATGAGAACAATATAAAAACTAATGGGATCAACCAAAATAAGTCCCAAACTCTATAAAAAGTGTCATGGAATTACAATTTATTATAATAAATGACATCATTAAATTTTTTTTGGAATATTCAATAAGTAATAGAGGGATACAGGGTAATATTATAAGCATAATAAATTGTATTATGGAATAAAAGGATGGAATATAAATAATTATATAAATCTAATGTCAAAATATATCTCTCATACATTCAACACATATTAAAAATGGGATAATAACCCATGTATATTATTGGTCTTTGTCTAACCACCGGTGTACCTATCATACATGGTATAGTGACCAAGGTACAATCATAGGTAATGGAAAATCAACTATTTACACTTTTTTTACCAAGATATATAAAACATTAAACATTTAATTATGGAGATATAATATATACTTTGGTATTATATTAAAAATAAAATCATATAAAATATTTCATAAAAAAAATTTATTATTCCAAATTATTATAATTAATATTTTGAAGAATATGGGTCCTATGAAACATCATCATCATAATACATTAAGATAATTTATTTTGACATTACCATAATACTATTTCCATAATGAAACATATAAATCCTTAATTTTTGAAATAGATGAAATATAATTTAAATCTATGACGCCCCGACCCTGGTAGCCCAGATCCGATGTTATGGTTATGGTGTGTAATTTATTTTGTACAAATGAAACAAATAAGTCACACATCATAACACATAGGAGGAACTTTCTGGTTTAGATCCTTGAGAATTAGAGACAACAACTTTGCTTCTTTATTTCTGAGCTAAGAACAAACACCCAAGACTTGGAAAGGCTCTATCAACCTGTAAAAATATAACATAAAACATAGGGTGAGCATTGGAATACTCATTTAGGGGTTTTTTAAAATACATAAAATACAGCCTTTGAAAACTACTTTGAAAATACTTTCCCATACTTAAAATGTTTTCTTAAAGGAAAAACTTCAAGGCAAAACAAAAGTCTATGTAACACGGTTAAAGCACTTCATATTTACACACTAGAACACTTAGCTAGAACCCACTCAATAGACAAGATATGCATGATAATAAAATGTCATGGGATATACTAATTAAAGTGTCCATAAACAAGAAAGGTGTGCATGAAAAACAAGTTGTAAACATTATCAGAGTCACGCATAAGCACATTATCTAAAAAAACACATCATGGCATGATAAATGTAATGAAACATTTGTAATAAAAATTCTGGAAAAGAAAACTTGTCATGTATCAACATTTCCATATCATATGTCTTGTGTTTCCTTTTTTTAATCTGATACTCATAGGTAAGGTTCTATCACCAAGGAGATTCCTCTAGTCGGAGTAATCACTTGGTTGGTCATAAGCTAAGAAGTGTATGCTGATGGACTCATGGTCTCTATGTCAAGGCCTTATTCCATGACATAATGGTAAAAACCCAATCTGACTGTCTCGAGAACTATGGATGCCTCGAGGAGCTTACTTTTACCAGTCTCCAACTCGGAGGGCTTACTTTAATCAGTCCCCAACCTGGAGGGTTTTCTTTCTACCAGACCTGATTCCGGGTAGTCCCATACATTTCCCACATGTTGATAAGGTCAGATATTCAAGGTGTCCCATACCACTTGAATATTTAATTTTCATTTCATATTACCCAAGGTGTCCCATACCACTTTGGGTAATACCATTTTCATTTCTCATTACCCAAGGTGTCCCATACCACTTTGGTTAATTTAGTTCTTTGTTCATTATCATGATGAGTCATATGCATGAATAAGGTAACAATTATATAATTGGTTTACAAATACATGATATGATAGATAAAATTGAAAATATAGAATAAAAGCAGGCATGGTTAAGCAAGCATACTACATGCATAGGACAATTATTTAAGAACATAGATTGATGAATATTTGAGATTTGCTCCCAAGGGGTATTAAATGATGAGTTTCTAAAATTCCAGTACGTGGAATTGAACTAAATGGCATTAACTATTGTTCTTCACAGGTCACAGTACTTGCAACAAATATCCATCCACTAATAATTACTACGGCATGCTTGGTATAAAAATAATAAACACTTGCAATCTTTAAAATTCTGACACTTGGAAATAAACCACTTTAAAAATAATACTTGTCATTATTTACTATTCTTCACTGGTCATAGAATTTGCAGTTACACTCTGCTGAATAAAAATTACTACAGCGAGTTTGGTATAAAAATTGTAGAGGAATTCTACATATTAACATAATCCTTAAATCCATATCCTTCTAATAAAAGTTTAAGACAGGCATAAGCACATCATTTAAAAAACACAAATCAGTTCAAGGCTGACATTAGTCAAGTTCATTGGTGTACCCTTAGACAAAAAAAATATAAAATAGCATAGGTAAGCACTAAAGTCCTACATGTATAGAAATATTAATAACCATTTCTTGAAACTAGGGTTTTCAGATATTATTCTTAAAAACACATACATACATAAGGATATATATACACAAATTACATATATAGGTTTCCACATAAATTAAACATGGTACACTTAAAATCTTAATACCTCTAACTACTTATAATTTAGTCAGTTTTAAATTCAAAACCTCATGGGGGACTAAACGTTCATGAAACTATAAATACATAAACATGTAAAAACTTTGTTTTTAACTATAACATAATTGTACGTAAATCAAAAACCAAGTTCGCTTCAAAAATATTTTTCAAAGATAATTATTCATCTCTTAAAGATCAAAACTGATTTCCATTCCAATACATTACCTTACATAAAAATATAGTTATATAAATATATACGGCTTACATAAAATCCAACCTGTTAGGAATTGATTTTAGAAAAACCCTTTTCAAAAGTATAATTCTTAGTATAAAAATACTGAATAATCATGGATACCCTAAAAAAATGGTTTTGAGTGATAAATATATATATATATTTGTATGTATATATTTATATATTCGAAACCATATAAACAAAACACACTTAAACCTGAGTTTTAGGTTTGTAAAATAGGATCATTAAAACTAACATAAAAGTGATATCCCTTTTTATATCACGAAGGCAACACCCCTGGAAAATTGTTCAAAACTGAAGTGTTTTTGTTGTATATATATATAAAATTAAATTAATACACCCATTGTATCACACCGGTTACAAAATAAAACACAAAATGAACAAAATATTTACATCATATTAGAGAATCACACTTCCAAAACAACACACCCTGTTTGTTGAAACAAAGGGTGATACAAATATATAGAATTTTTATGTATATATACATACGCTGCGTAGAACCAATTACACCTAGGGGTTTATTCTAGGTTTTATACTATATATATATACAAGAAGGAAAAAAATGGGTGTACCCCATGAGTGTAAACACCCTTGGTGTTCTTCGGTTAGAAGAACGGTTAGCATGGAATATATATATATATATATACCTTTAATTATAAGGCGTTTATATATATATACACATGTATATACAAACGAGAAGCATGGGTGGGGGAAAAAACACACAAACGTGGCACCCATACCGCTTAAGGGAGGAGCTCGCCGGAGGGAGGCTTGCTGGGTGGCCATAGGTAGACCGGTGAGGTCGAGGACTCTTGGAAACGCTGCAAGGTAGCAGCGGGGTGACCAGCGGCGTGGCGCCGGCACTGGTGTGATCATGCACGGGGAGTGTGGTGTGGAGCCGATGGTGGTTCGTGTGGTGGCAAGGCGACGGCGAGGAAGGTGTCGCAGCAGCGCAGGTTGGCTCCGGAGGTCCCCGTTTACACTGGGGTTTCATGGTTCTTAAAGGAAGATGATCCGGGAGGTTAGGCCGAGTCTACGGTGTCCTATGGAGGTGGGTGTGCGAGGTCAATGTGAACAGTGGAGAGGAGGCGTCTCGGGCAAACCAGTTGCTGGTTCACGGGACCCCAGCACGAGGTAGAAGATGGCGGTTTTTCGGAGAAAGGAAAAAAATGACGGATGAGATACATCTTGGAGAAATCGAATGGATGCGGTGAAACGAGCGTTTTTAAAACCCATCAACGGCCGAGATCTTCCTAGGTGCGATCGGACGGAGGAGAACCGTGCGGCCAGTAACGGCTTCACCGAGATGGAACAGTGCATAAAAAAAACAGTTTACTTTTAAATGGAAAAAAAGTCTATAACATTAAATTTACACAATTTAACACATATATTTAAATTAGAGATTCCAAATTAAAAATCCCATTTTATTTTTTGAAAAATACCCTAGCATTTGATATAAATCTTATAAATTTTATAATTATCATACTAAACTTTTATTAGGAACTTATATATTTATAAATGAAAAATCCAATTTATATCATACCTCATTATTTGATTCAAAAAGATAAAAAACCAATTAGGTACATTATTGCGGATACCCCTTTGAGACATTTTAAAATACTATGTTTTCCACCATATAAATATAATCATGATCAAGATAGATTCATTTCCATGAATAATATTTTATTTTAATACTTTCAAATATAAAACTAATATTTTGTACTTATTAAAATATTGAAATACCAAAATATTATAAAAGAGTAATAAACGCCAAATTTTTATAAAAAATTGAACTTTATCCATTAAAATCCAACAGTAAAAAAATGTTCATATTCCTTTAGAGGTCCATTATAAAAGCAAGGGGTAGTATGTTTTACATTCTCAAAACACCGGACCCTTGGTGGATGGCTCTCCTCATACCACTAGTGTTGAGTGCGTGGGAGGTGGTTCTAGCAGTTATATTTTTCACGCTGATGGACCCTGAAGACGACGACTACCTGATTACCCGTGTTGTGATTCTCAGTAGTCTTGTTGTGGGCGTGTTAGGTATTGTGCACGGTACTTTCAATTAGATGGGTCTTGTTGCAATGTAACTTTTAAATATATAACAGTTTATCGTATTCTTCATGTTTGATTTCCATTCGAATTTTTTATCAGCACACAAACCATAAAATAAAATAAAATAAAACAAGAGAAATCATTAGAAGCATAACATCGTTCACTTGGACCAGTTTATAAAACCTGGGGCATCACATTATCCCCCTCTTAAAAGAATTGCATCCTCGCAATTCGATCTGCGTACATACACTGACTTACTCACACAGCTTCTCTGACACCCTCGGTGATGTCCCTCTACCTCCACCGCCCATGGAATAAGTTACTATTCAACTCAATCCCCAGGGTAGAACAAAGCTTTTGGGTCTCCTCTTCCCAAATACATTTATGGAAAAGTGGATCATGGTTGAAACCAAGCTCTCGTTTGATATAGGTTGTTTTCTAGAGATGGGAACGGGGACATCAAGCTTCATGATATCCGCTTGGATTTGGTTCCTAAAGATCTCTCAAACCACTTCATAACCGAAGGATTCGATGAAAGACCCAAAATCGCAGAGCTCCCCAAGCATACTAAAGCACAGGATTTGGTACATAATGACTACGCGGAAGTCCAACTGCTTTGCAGCTTCTCCAAAGGCCGTGAATGCCAACCATTTATTATTCATGGTGAAACACAAGAAGAGTCCCTCGTAGTACTTCCCTTTCTTTTTATAATTCTCGAACAGCGCACTGGCCATTTGGTTATACACAACTTCCGACCCTCAAGAGATTCGAAGGACATTCGAGCTTTTCAATATTTCATAGGGGGTTTTTCACGTGAGTCGTAAGTTAACAAAAGGTTGGTAACTTGTTGAGCAGGATTTTGCTACAATATTCTCTATGATCTCTGTAGGAAGAGTCAAGAGTCAAGGCGTGGTTCGCTATCTTACCATCTGAGAAGTTTAAGAACAAAACCTACTTAGTAAAACATTAATGTTTTTGCGTTGTCCTAATTTTCCAGGGATACCTAAACCATTCCTCTGATACCAACTATGACACCCCGTCCCCGGTAGCCCAAAGCCGGTGTTATGGTTATGGTGTGTAATTTATTTCGTACACATGAAAAAAAAGTCACACATTATAAAACATCAGGAGGAACTTTCTGGTTTAAATCCTAGAGAATCAGAGACAACAACATTGCTTCTTTATTTCTGAGCTAAGAACAAACAGCCAAGACTTGGAAAAACTCTATCATCCTGTAAAAATTTAACATAAAACATAGGGTGAGCATTGAAATACTCAGTAAGGGGTTTTTGAAAATACATAAAATACAGCCTTTGAAAACTAATTTAAAAATACATTCCCATACTTAAAATGATTTCTTAAAGGAAAAACTTCAAGACAAAACAAAATTCTATGTAACACGGTTAAAGCACTTCATATTTACACACTAGAACACTTTGCTGAAACCCACTCAATAGACAAGATAAGCATGCTAATAAAATTTCATGGGTTATACTAATTAAAGTGTCCATAAACAAGAAAGGTGTGCATGAAAAACAATGTGTAAACATCATCAGAGTCACGCAAAAGCGCATTATCTAAAAAAACATCATGACATGATAAATGTAATGCAACATTTGTAATAAAAATTCTGGAAAAGAAAATTGGGAATGCATCAACAATGCCATATCATATGTCTTCTGTTTCTTTTTTTTAATCTGATACTCATAGGTAAGGTTCTATCACCAATGATATTCCTCTAGTCGGAGTAATCACTTGGTTGGTCATAAGCTAAGAAATTTATGCTGAAGGACTCATGGTCTCTGTGTCAAGGCCTTGTGCCATGACCTAAGGGTAAAAACCCAATATGACTGTCTCGAGAACTATCGATGCATCGGGGAGCTTACTTTTACCGTTATCCGACCCGGAGGGCTTACTTTAACCAGTCCCCAACCTGGAGGGTTTTCTTTCTACCAGACCCTATTCCGGGTAGTCCCATACATTTCCCACATGTTGATAAGTTCAGATATTCAAGGTTTCCCATACCACTTGAATAATTAATTTTCATTTCATATTACCCAAGGTGTCCCATACCACATTGGGTAATACCATTTTCATTTCACATTACCCAAGGTGTCCCATACCACTTTTGGTAATTTAGTTCTTTGTTCATTATCATGTTGAGTCATATTCTTGAATAAGGTAACAATTATTTAATTGGTTTACAAATACATGATATGATAGATAAAATTGAAAATATGGAATAAAAGAAGGCATGGTTAAGCAAGCATACTATGTGCATAGGAAAATTATTTATGCACATAGATTGATGAATGTGTGAGATTTGCTCCCAAGGGGTATTAAAGGATGAGTTTCTAAAATTCCAGTACGTGGAAATGAACTACTTGGCATTAACTATTGATCCTCATAGGTCACAATACTTGCAACAAATCTCCATCCACTAATAATTACTATGGCATGCTTGGTATAAAAATAATAAACACTTGCAATCATTAAAATTCCGAGACTTGGAAATAAATCACTTTAAAAATAATACTTGTCATTAATTATTATTCTTCACTGGTCATAGAATTTTTAGTTACACTCTACTCACTAAAAATCACTATAGCGAGTTTGGTATAAAAATAGTAGAGGATTTCTACATATTAACATAACCCTTAAATCTATATCCTTCTAATACAAGTTTAATATAGGCATAACCACATCCTTTTAAAAAAACACAAATGAGTTCAAGGGAGACATTAGTGAAGTTCATTGGTGTACCCTTAGACACAAAAAAATAAAAAATAGCATAGTTAAGCACTAAAGTCCTACATGTATAGAAATATTAATAACCATTTCTTGAAACTAGGGTTTTCAGATATTATTCTTAAAAACACATACATACATAAGGATATATATACACAAATTACATATATAGGTTTCCTCATAAATTAAACATGGTACACGTAAAATCTTACTAACTCTAACTACTTATCATTTATTCAGTTTGAAATTCAAAACGTCATGGGGGTTGAAATGTTCATGAAACAATAAATACATAAACATGTAAAAACTTTTTTTTAACTATAACATAATTTTACTTAAACCAAAAACGAAGTTCGCATAAAAAATATTTTTTGAAGATAATTATTAATCTCTTAAACATCAAAACTGATTTCCTTTCCAATCCATTACCTTACATAAAAATATAGTCATATAAATATATACGGCTTACATACAATCCAACCTGTTAGGAATTGATTTTAGAAAAACCCTTTTCAAAAGTATAATTCATAGTATAAAAATACTGAATAATCTTGGATACCCTAAAAAAATGGGTTTTAGTGAATAATATATATATATATTTGTATGTATATATATATATTCGAAATCGTATAAACAAAATAAACTTAAACCTGAGTTTTAGGTTTGTAAAATAGGATTATTAAAACTAACATAAAAGTGATATCCCTTATTATATCACGAAGGCAACACCACTGGAAAATTGTTCAAAACCGAAGAGTTTGGGTTATATATATATAAAAAATTAAATTAATACACCAATTGTATCACACCGGTTACAATATAAAACTCAAAATAAACAAAATCATTACATCATATTAGAGAAACACACTTCCAAAATAACACAACCCGTTTTTTGAAACAAAGGGTGATACAAATATATAGAATTTATATGTATATATATATATACGTTTAATGGAACCGATTACAACTAGGGGTTTATTCTCGGTTTTCTACTATATATATATACAAGAGGGAAAAAAACAGGTGTACCCCATGAGGGTAAACACCCTTGGTGTTCTCTGGTTAGAAGAACGGTTAGCATGGAATATATATATATATACCATTAACTATAAGGCGTATATATATATATACTCATGTATATACAAACGAGAAGCATGGGTGGGGGGAAAACACACAAACGTGGCACCCTTACTGCTTAAGGGAGGATCTCGCCGGAGGGAGGCTTGCTGGGTTGCCAGAGGTAGTCCGGTGAGGTCGAGGACTCCTGGAAACGCTGTAAGGTAGCAGCGGGGTGACCAGTGGCGTGGTGCCGGCACTGGTGTGATCGTGCACGGGGAGTGTGGTGCGGAGCCGATGGTGGTTCATGTGGTGGCGAGGTGATGGCGAGGTAGGTGTCGCAGCAGCGCGGGTTGGCTCCAGAGGTCCCCGTTTACACTGTGGTTTCATGATTCTTAAAGGAAGACGATATGGGGGGTTAGGCCGAGCCTACGGTGTCCTATGGAGGTGGGTGCACGAGTTCAACATGAACAGTGGAAAGGAGGCATCTCGGGCAAACCAGTTGCTGGTTCGCGGGACCCCAGCACGAGGTAGAAGACGACGGTTCTGCGAAGAAAGGAAAAAAACGATGGATGAGATCCATCTTGGAGAAATCGAATGCACGCGGTGAAACGAGCGTTTTAAAACACATCAACGGCTGGGATCTTCCTAGGCGAGATCGGATGGAGGAGAACCGTGCGGCTATCAACGGCTTGACCGAGATGGAACAGTGTGTAAAAAGAAAAAAACAGTTTACTTTTAAATGGAAAAAGAGCCTATAACATTAAATTTACACAATTTAACACATATATTTAAATTAGAGACTCCAAATTAAAAATCCCATTTTAGTTTATGTAAAATACCCTAGAATTTGATATAAATCTTATAAATTTTATAATTATCATACTAAATTTTTATTAGGAACTTATATCTTTAGAAATGAAAATTCCAATTTTTATCATACCTCATTATTTGATTCAAAAAGATAAAAAACCAATTAGGTATATTATTGTGGATACCCCTTTGAGACATTTTAAAATACTATGTTTTCCACCATATAAATATCATCATGATCAAGATAGATTCATTTCCAGGAATAATATTTTATTTTAATACTTGAAGATATAATTCTAATATTTTGTACTTATTAAAATATTGAAATACCATAATATTATAAAAGCGTAATAAAGACAAATTTTTTATAAAAAAATGCACTTTATCCATTAAAATCCAATGGTAAAAAAACGGTCATATTCCTTTTGAGGTCTATTATAAAAGCAAGGGGTAGGATGTTTTACATTTTCAAAACACCAGACACTTGGGGGATGGCTCTCCTCATACCACTGGTGCTGAGTGTGTGTGCGGTGGTTCTAACGGTTATATTTTTTCACGCTGATGGACCCTGAAGATGACGACTACCTGATTACCCGTGTTGTGATTCTCAGTAGTCTTGCTATGGCCGTGTTAGGTCTTGTACATGGTACTTTCAATTAAATGGGTCTTGTTGTAATGTAACTTTTAAATATATAACAGTTTATCGTATTCTTCATGTTTGATTTCCATTTGAATTTTTTATCAGCACACAAACCATAAAATAAAATAAAATAAAACAAGAGACATCATTAAAAGCATAACATCGTTCACTTGGACCAGTTTATAAAACCTGGGGCGTCACAAAAACATCCAATAAAATATTTGTGAAGTAAAAGATATAACATTATTTCCATTTTTATCTCTTAAAAAAATTATTTAAACCATGGTAATTTGATTTTATTTTTAAAACCATTTAAAAATGTAATGGAATATTTTTTTGAAATAATTTTTATAGTAGTTGGTAAAGGAGGTATATCCATAAACTCAAGAAAAATAATATTTTATTATATTTGAAAAAGGTAAAATTTTAGTGGTAAGGAAAACAGATGAAATTATTTAACAAAGTAAATTATTAAAAAATTAAAATTAATTATAACATAAAATTAGGAAATATTTATGTTTACATAATTTCATCCAAGATTATTTGATGATGAAAAAAATAGAAGAAAATGATTCATGAAATGTAAATAAAAATAATTGATGATTCATTTGAAAATGATATATATTTAATATTGAGTACCAAAGAGGGTAAAATATAAATAATACATTATGAGTATGAAAATAAATACAGTACATAAAATATATGTTGTATATATGATATATAATTGATAAATGTTTATAATATAAATTGAATTATAAAAAATTTATTATAAAAATTTATTATTATATTATATACCTATTTTTATTTAGAAATAATTGAATTAAAACATTATAAATGAAAACAGTATTTTATATACATACAGTTAATTTTTTTTTAAAAAAACTGTAAAATCAATCATGATAATAATATAATCAAAAATAAGTTAGTAGAAACAGAAAATATCTCAATGATGGGAAGTTGGAAATTGGAAATCCTTACCTCTAGTGCCAACATAATTAGTTCAATTTATAACCTCATATATATTAAATATGAACATATTGTACATATATAAACATAATATATTTAGGAATATTTTATTTTATATCATTTCTTTCTAATTCCATAAAATATATTTTTTTACAATTATTTATTATAATCAATTTTTGGTTAAAGACCCAGAAATTCCGTGAAATATTTTTTCTTAAATACATGGAATTTTTAAGTGTCCACAAAATCTGACAGCGCAGGATTCCGAGACCTAGAGTGCCAGGAATGATTCGTCGATGTTTTGTTAAGATCAAATTAATGCTCGTAAGGAGTTTTCTTAAAAAAGTGGAATAACTCGTAAACAGTTACATGGATCAAAAATCTTAGGGCACCGTTGCACTCAAGATGGTGGGTTTACTATAAGCATGACTTAAATTTAGTCAGTGCGGGCCTCCAATGAAAAAACCTGAAAATGGAATAACTGTAATTAAAATAATAAAATAATGTTACCTTATTTTTCAAATGCTTATAACTCCAAAATGGTAACTTGGATTAAAAATATTAGACTACCACTGAACATGCGAGCCTATTCTTTCTTTAATAAGATAGTAACATTGGCTAGCTTATGGCACATGAGAAAGTTAGTTTTTGGCCGTGAATAAAATAATTATATGACAAAAATTTTATTATAAAATTTACAACTTCTAAATGGTGACTCAGATTGAAAATCCGAGAGTTCCGTTAGGTTCGTTGAAGAATTTGTCAGCTAGGAAAAGCCTATCCTAGACCACAGTAGGTCTAGGGTGACTGATAATAATATTCCAATTTTTTTCGGTTACATTTAGTAAACGTAGGAGAGGCATTTTATAACTTTTCCACTGGGGCTCAGAATTGAAATTTGAGGGCACCTTTGAACTCACAGTGCTGGTGAATGATTAAGGAGACCTTCACCGTTGTGGTGTTTTAATGAGAAAGGATGATAGAAGTTTGACTTTTTAGTTATATTTTAAAAAATAAGTGTTAAGCTTATTTTAATTTTTGTGGTGGTTAAAACCTCTAAGAGGTGGTTGGGGGTGGGGGTAAACACACCACAACCTCCCATGAGAGATTATGGTGTTGGGGCCCACCAGCACATAACCTCCCTTGAGAGGATATTTTCGGTGGGGACCACCTGAGCATGTAACTCCTTGTAACTCTCCATAAAGTGGGGAATGCTTTTGATATTACCCTTTATTAAATTAATCCAAACAACCCTATTAATTACGTGAGTGATCTCATTAAACTAAAACTTATTTTTGAATTCTTGCCAAAAAATAAAATAATAGGCGATCTATTATTTTATTTTATTGTTGGAAACATGGGATAGGAAGAGCTCTTGGAGGAACATATCCACTAAAACAAAGATCTTGAAGAATGTCGACGACATCCTCCCTTATACTACTTCTTCCTCAGACTTCTACTCAGACATATTTGTTATTTCTTCTACAGGAAAAAAAGAGGGAGCATTGTCCTTGAAGAATGCCGATGACGCCGACCTCAGTTTCATTCTTTCCAATGACGAAGAATCGATAGTTTCCTTCCTGCAAATCCGTCAATGTTCGTCGAACAAGTTAGGGGATATCTGTTTGATTCTTGTTTTTATTCCTCATCATCCAAATATTGGTCTTCATAGTACAAATTGATATCATCTTAAAGCGCAAGGTATGGGCACAAAAACACGGCCCTCCCCGTCCCAACCTTGTTTGTTCTCGTTCGATGATGACGGAGGCAGAACAAGGGCAGTCGACATCGGGCTGGACGAGATGGAAACCGGCAGCACAAAGGCTGTTGGGTCACCAAAGGGGTGCGGTGTCGTCGCACCGTGCGGAGGATTAGGTCGGGACCAGGTCAGGCCCCAGTGGAGGGTACGACACTGTCACACCGCGCCGGTGGTGCAGAATCGTCGCTAGGGCGGGTCGCGGCGGAGGAGCGAGGGGTCATCGTGCCGCACGGATGGAAGAGAAGCGGCCAAGGTGGGCTGCGGCAGAGGAGCGGCTGACCCCTCGACTGGCCAGGAGAAGTGGGACCCCGTCGGGTTCCGCGTGAGCGGGACTCCTGCCACTTGGAGCCAGTTCAGTTCTACCCGAATGGCTAAGCCGTTCGAGAGCTAGGGGCGTGTGGATCCCCCTGGTCGTGGCTTAGGCGGACCCCCAGTAGGCCGTCTTGCCGCCGGGTCGCCTGGCCAACCAGGTCGCCGAGCCATGGGGCCTACCAGGCCATTGGGCCGCCCCCCTCGGGCAGGTCCGTTCACGTGTCGGACCGCTCCCATCGGGTCGTGCCACTCACGGGACTGGATGACCTTTCGAGAAGGGAAACCTTCGGCCCAGTCCACCCCCTTTGGGTCGGGTCAGACCCACAGACCAATTCAGACCTGTGGACTGGGATAGACCCACAGATCGGGTTGGATGCCAGTCCGGACTTGATTGACATGAAAACACCTTTACGCCCATAACATGGGCTACATGTGTCTGATCGATGAACCGTTTGTGGTAACCAAAATCTTATAGCAACATGGTTTTTTTGGAATAACCCACTTGAGGTTTGGACATATATTATGTATGGTTAGGTTTGACTGAACATAAAATCCAACCGGGCCCCTGGAATAGAAATGCCAATAACTCAATACTGTGTGTCTGATTGACACATCGTCTGTTGTGTTGAGACCCCTATGACGTTGCGGTCTAATGAGATACTTATACTCGAGAATTCATGATACTTGGAGTTTGACTAGTAGACCATGGAGAAGATCCTTCCAGAAGAAATCAGATAGTGTACAGAGACCTAGTATCATGCAGTGAGGCGGCAGTTGGAGATAGAACATACGAAGGTTAGTACCGAGCGATCCTGTGTGGCAGATCCTATGTGGGACATCGCTCAGTGATTCTATGTGGGTCAGCTCATACTGATCATGTGTGGGTCAGATCCTATGTGGGTAAGCGCTTAGTGATCCTATGTGTGTTAGCACATACCGATCTTGTGTGGGTAAGATCCTGTACGGGTCATTGTGGGGGTCAGTTCAAATCGATCCTCTGTGGGTCAGACTCCGTATGGTCAGAAGCAGTGCCTCTTTTCAGAATAATATGACCTAGCTTCATGACTAATCATCTACACTTATATGCTACACTAAAAATCCTAGTTTGAGCTGAGTCATTGACTTTTGTGTTTCCTCATGATTGAGATCAGTTACTAGATAACTTAGGTAAATGTATAGGCATATACCTAAGTATGGGTTATCTGTTGTTTCTGTTACTTTATGGTTATCCTTGTTGGATATTGTAAGACCATAAGGGTCTTGGGGTCCCTAATAAGTATCGTTATAATAACCACTTAACAGGCTATGCCCACACCTCGTTGGGTTGGTTGCAGATGATAGACATCGTTGATCGGGGCAGAGAGTAGTAGAACTAGATGGAACCCGGAGGTGGACCACTCCATGAGACGTACACAGAGCGGATGGACGGACTTTGGGTGCTGAGGAGGCCATCTGTACCCACACATCAAGTGGGAAAGCCGTAGGATGACCCAGTAGTTGCTTTACTTCCATTCTTTAGTGGTACTAGCATTTCAATTGTATTGTACTTTACCATTGGGCTTGTATTTCTGGCCCTTTTACTTTCAACACACTCTTTTTTATACAGTTTTACTTAACTTTTTACTTCTAGTTTCATACTCTGGTGTGTTTGTTTATTGTTTTAATGCAAATTCCTTCCTTATTTAGGGATTCTCACCTTCGGTGCTAGTCGACAGCCCCTGGCCTATGGAAGGCGGGGTTGGGGTAGTCACGATACGGGCCCCAGGGGACAGGTCGTGACATTTGGTTTTGAACTATTCCATTTTCCATGAATGTTTCCTTTTGATAGATCAAGTACATTCACCTTTGAAATGATTTTATATTGTTTACCACATTAGAAAAATAATATCTATATTTTATATAGAATTGTGTAATGATGAATGTATTATGTTTAGGGTAAATATATTACATTACATTATGGATGTGGTAGTTAGTACGCAAACATTTGTGATGCTTTATCACTCAATGTGCATAAATAATTGAAGGTAAATAATAAATTATTATTCAACAAAATAAATAAAAATCTAAATATATCATAGAAAAAATGAATCAATCAATATAACTATATATTAGATTCATCAATGAAAAATATGAATCATTACTTCATAGAGGTGGTACCCCAAAAATATGCTTCAACACCACACTCATTTTCAATTGGATGGAAATGTGATCCAAATTTATATTAACAATATCATTAGAGACATTAGTTCCATTAAATGTAATTATTTTGTTATTTTATTATTTTTATAAAATAAATGTATTACATGAAAGGAAAAATATTGATGAAAGATATTAGTTTATTCCATTACCATTTTTTTGGTTGTCCTCCAAAAGATTACAACATAAAACTAATTTGATCATACTTTAGTGATAAAAAAATCAAGGCTACCTAGATGATATTAGGGAAGGGATTTGGGGTTATCATTTTCGAGATAGGCTGCTCATGTGATGCGGAGAAGGATGAGAGGATGTCCAATTTGATATGTGATTAGAGAAGTACACTTCAAAATACCCTTAACTGTATAATGTTATAAGTTAATATTCATGGGAATGTGGAAGAAAATTGGAATATTTTCAAAGATAATATAATTTATGTATGAATTACATTCCAAATAATTATATTCAGACATGATTTTATGTTATTTAATTCATTATATTATTGGTCCCCCAGCCTTAACAAGTGTAACACTTATCGTGGTGATAATTGTATTCAAATGAAAATATTTATTATGGATAAAAAATTATAATGATACAATTATATATTTTTAATTAAACTATTTCTAATTTTCAAATTAACTTTACCGAATTATAATCTAGTATGTTGATGATATTTATTCTAATATACACATGGGGGTGATGAAGTACTCACTTGGCTCAAGGTGGGATGTATATCAGGCTTGGAGATGGTTTATTGACATGTAAATAAATTTTATTTTATGTCTATGATTTAAATGGGAATAGGGGGATTTTTTTTGTGTTTTCACCTTTAAATAGGAGATGTCCTTGAACTAATGGCCATATTGTCTTTTGTGTCCAAAAAACATTCTATAGTGGTAGTGGGATGATGTGAACATAGATTTTATTACATGGATTTCATTGAAAACCAAAGGAAGTGACATGTTATTGGTTATATCTAATCTTTTGACTATGTGGTCTCATTACTAACTTAATATGGAGACCATGTCAGTTGGAGAGATGGGTATCCAAAATATCTTTATGATTGTACCCTCACATGTGGTACCTCTAATTATTGTTTCAATCATAAATCCACAAAATATCATGTTTCAAGGATGAATTAAAGAAGGCCCTTGGCTTACTAGTGTATTCTAGAAAATCCAACCACCAATGGAAAAAGTGGTCACCTGAGGAAAATATACTAAATTTAAAGAACATATAGTTGGAAATTTTCATGTAATTTAATGTGTCATTGAAGAACCACATGGTTTTGGCTGAGTATTCTTTCAAACATATTTACAAAATTTTTTAAAATATTACTCAAGTCAAGAATCTACATGGTAGATCATTTTTCCCTGGTTAAATTGTATAGAGGAAAGGGAATCATCTATTCATAGTCTTATTATAAATCATGAGGTGTTTGAGCATGTTTAGATTATTATGATTAGGTTAGAGACCCATAAAAATAATAAAATTTTATAAATTAATCAGAGATTTTTCTTCTGGAGTTTTATATAATGACTAATTTTTTTAATGAGTATCACCTATGTTGATAATTCATTTTATATAGAGGAAGGGAATGATGAAACCCATGTATAATGGCCTTGTGAGATAATTGATTCGTTTATTACATTAGAATACCAAAATCTAGTCCATTTTAATTTCAATACTATAAATGATGAATTAAAATTATCTATTTTTAGTGATATTACCCCAAACCATGTCCCTTTATTAATATTTAAGACATAAATATCGAGGTCCAAGGATCATTGATGTAGACTCTAGTTAAAATATTGGATAAAACTGATTAGACTCTTAATGATTGTATTGTCCCTATTATATTATTTTAGTGGGGGAATGGTTATATATACTTTAATACCTTGGATAAATACTTTGATATGCGTTTTTTGGCATTTGTTTTGATCATTAAAGAAACATAGTGATTTTCTAAATAATGTTCAATAATGATAAACTATATATAAATTATTTTTTATAAACCACATCCACATTATGGTATTAATTCAATTAAAATTTTTCTATTACATGTATATTATTATTATTATAAATAAATTATGTGATTAATATGTTGTTAGGGCTTATACAAAGTGTGTTTCTACAAGATCTTTAGTCTATTTAAACCGTGAATTTCTTTTTAAAAATATAGTTCAGGTTATTTAAATTGAAAATATATATTTTTTCAGTGATTTATGAAATTATAACATAACACATAATATAAAAACCCCATACATTTAAATGTGTACAAATTTTTTAGGGTCATTTTTTCTTTCAGAACACATAATTTTTATGAAAAATAATTCTGAATTTAAACATGAACTCAAATTTTTCTCTAGTAATTAATAAAACTGATGAATAATTTTGGAAAATTTTTGATGGGTGAAAAAATCATTGATTGGGACACTTAAAAAGGTTATCATAAATATGATAATATATTTCAAGAAAACAGATCATGAAATTTTTTCTTTATTAACATTATCAACATTGATCTCATATATTTATATAGGTAAACAAGAGATCCTATAAACAACATAATTTTTAAAAAAAATTAATAAAAATTAAATGAAAATTTATAATCGTTATTTCTTATAATAAATATGATAACCCCCAAAACAATTAGAAAAAATTCCTTTTACCATAAAAGTTCTGAATCATTTTGGTTAAAAAAGTAACTTATATTAACATGTGAAATAGAAATATATCAATAATAAATTATTCATAAGAATATAAAATTAATACCTCTACTTTGGGAAATAATTTTCACAGAAAGCATACAAGAACATATACAAATGTAGTAACTTAACTAAATAGCATCCAATATAATTATCTATAATCATAATCATTAAACAATGAATTATAGATAAAACTTTTTTGGAAATATGATTATATACTTTTCCCAAGGACCATAACCCATTTCAAATAAATATAATATTAAAATCCTATGATAAAATAGATAAAAATATTGTTCTCAAGCTGTAATAAAATTATAACAGAATAAGATATTTTTATTCCATTATTAAAAATATAAAAACTAAAAATCCTTGAAAAACTGGTTTATGGTTTTACATTGAATATAATAGAGGATCATGTAATGTGATTCAAATGTAAAATAATAATTATGATGGTGATAAAATCATATGACAGTATATATTATAAAAAAATCAATCATTTTAAATTTTATTTTAAGAATGACAATGAAATGTCTAAACAAAATTAAAATATTTAATTTTAAATACATTGAAATAAAATCATAATCAATATAAAATTTATTGTTTAATTTTTTTCCCATAAAAATACAAAGAAAATTTATTTTCAATAATAATTCCATGGATGTAAATTATTCAGAAAAAAATCATCAAACCATTTAAAATGATGTTTTAATGTAAAATGTCCCCAAGGTTATATATGGATTGAAATGTACATTTATTATTACCCATATTTATATATATATATATTAATAATATATATTCATAATAGTAATTTTCACATTTTTTTCTTTATATTTCACGTATATACATGTTATACTTTATTAATTAAATCATTATAATTATGTTAGGTGTTTTTAAGATGTTTAGATCATAAATCCAAAATTTATTTAGTAAGTTAAACTTAGTAAAATTGATCCTGATAATCTTAATTAAAAAAACTATTAAATATAACATTATAAATTTTATACAAAATTTTTTACAGATATAATAAAATTTATATATTTGTTTTTAATTTTTTATTATGTTACAATTATAAAGACAGTTGGTTGTAGTAACATATATGTAACTTTTATATTTTTCAATGAGAAAAGTGGGAAGGATTTTTAGTATCTTTTTACCTCTAACTAATTATTATTATATGATAAATATAATATTATATCATTAATTAATCATATATATACTATATATGTGAAGAATTTTGAACAAATAGTCACATCATTCTGTCAAGAGGGTAATCCAAAAACACACATCAATTACATTATAATTGATAAATGATTTGAAAGGTATGAATATAGATGGAATATTATATTTCCAAAATGATTATATTTTCATTAATGTTATATGTGTGTGTGTCTGTCTGTGTGTGTGTGTGTGTATGAATAAATTATATCACTGTATTCTTCTATGAGAGGTGGTGATAGAAAATTAATTAGATATATTCATGAGTTCGTAGGCTACTATAATCATAAATAATGTTTTACTTGTGAATTAATGGAGGATGGGCTGGATTAATGTTATAAAATCAACGAAGTAATATATATTATTATCATATATAGTCATTTCAATGTATTTTAATTTTGAATATGGTTTAAATGGAGATAAAATATGAAATATTATAAAAACAATTAGTTATGTGGTTTACACATTCAATGGAGAACCATATTAGTTTTACACCTTTGGAAACCTAAGTTGTGTCATATCATAAAAAAGGTCCATGTTTGTATGGATTTATTAAATCAATATTTATAGGGATTATACGAACATGAATGAATTAAAATTTAGATAAATATAAGATAGGAGGTTCCTTTTTAAATTTTGTGAAATGACACTCTTGAAATTATTTAATCATTTAAATTATATATACATATCAAAATCAAGTAATGTTGAAACATGTCACACCATAATGAATAATATTTTATCTTATTGTCGAAATCAAATCATTCCATCATATTTAAGAGGTATTTATATACAATGTTATCATCTTATCTTTGTTAAACCACTTTAAACTAACTATTATATTAACAATGATAACATAAGATTTTTGCCACAATAATATAATTATATGAAAAAAATAAATGGGCTAATCTAAACAATTATTCATATGGTGATTAAAAATATTTTATCTTTTTATCTCATTTAATTTATATATGTGAAATAAATTTACTTTAATATTCAAACAAAAAACATATAAAAAATGTTTTTAGGAGAATACTCTATTATGCATAAAAAAATACCTCCTCGAAAAAATGTAATATGTTTTTTCAATATATTTTTTAAATATTGAAATTTTTATATTTTGTAATTTCATATTAAAAAATAACATAATTAAATCTTATAATCAATACATTTAATTATGATACCAAGAATGTTTTTTTCATAAATATAATATAATATATATGTACAAAATCTAATATAAATTTTCAAATTAAAAATGGTATTTTAAATGTAATTAAATTACTACATATATATTCTTTTTTCAAAACATTACTCATCCAACAAGATAATTTCATATGATATATAAATTTAAAATCTTTACCCAATACTTTTATATCATATTTAAATAAATTTCTTTGGTGAAAAAAATTAAATTTTTCATAAAAATAAAAATAATCACACTCAGAAAATTTGGTAATAATATTTAAAATTTGATATAACTATTAATATAAATTTTTTAAATGTTATAGACATTGATTATAATATTTTTTATAAGTATAAATTAGTTTACTTTATTGAAAATTTATTCTTTAGTCATTAAATGAGTTTATTATTAATTGAGTTCATAGGTGTGGATAATTAAAATCTATGTTAGTATTATTTAATAAAATAATATATATATATATATATATATATTTCATAATTAAATTAACAATATTAATTAATTTTAATTTAAGAGTTAGAGTAAAACTAACACATATAAATTTTAATATATTTATAGTATATCCCAATTCACATAAAACTCATTACTTCATGTTAAAAAATCAATTTAAAAAATTATTATTTCAAAATGGTGTGGAATTAATCCCTCTATAAATCAAATTTAATACTTGATATATTTTCATGATATTAGTTATAATTGTCTTATCATATCCAAATAACTTTTTTAAAAACAATGATTGTAAAACTTGTTAATATGAAATCATTTTTACAAGGAAAAATGTTAATTAAGGAGGTCACAAATAAAAAAAAATTAAATAAATTTCAAAATATGATAACACAAATGTGTAGTGATAATATAGATATGGAAGAAATGTATAATTTCACATTATTATGATGAGTGATAGATAACATTGATAACATGAATGTAAAACATCATTAGAATGTTAGTTACCATAAAACCATAAAATAATGAAGTATGGAAATGTCCTTCAATTATTTATAAATATATCTAATATGATAACATTTTTATTTCAAGATTCATTCCCAATATTTGAGGAATTCCATTACCATATAGACGAATATCATAATGTAATAATTAAATCAAATATTTAATTTTAATTCCTAAAGCACTATAATCATCACGTAATGGTTCCCATGATCCGAAAAAACTCTTTATTCATTCTATCCAAATACATTTTCCAAATTGTCAATTGAATGTATGATAATACTCAAAATAAACAAACATTCATGTAATGGAATAACACATTAATCTACATAAAAAAATAAAACCAATTATTAACAATCAGTAATTCCATTAATAATTAACCGTAAAACTATTCAAAAATTACTCACTATGTTTGAAACAAAAAAAACATAAGTACATGATAAATTATTATTCCAAGAATAATTTATGATACATAACCAAACATCATAACTAACTCAATGAGTAATATAAAAAATAATTTCATATCTTATAATATACAAAATATTACAATAGTTTCCATAAATATCTGTAGTAACCATAAATCCAAAATACAGTCATGTGTAATTCTAAAATAAAATTCAACATTTCATCATCATGTAAAATCACTTCTTAGGAAAATGTATTCTTATTTACTTGAATCATATAATGTTCCCATAAATTGAAATTTTTTACAAAAATACTCATATTCATCGAGTCTATTTTAAATCCCATGGGTATATACATAATAAACCAAATATTATAAATATTATATAACAATATTTACCCAAAATAAACACTATTATCTCAATATAAATGATTTTATTAACTCAAATGGATATCTATAACCTTCATGTTATGTCCAAAAAATATAAAATCATTTTTTTGTTATATAACCATTTCCATAAAATAGAAGTTCAATATGATGTTAAGATATAACTCCTACATTCCTTAAAACATAATAGATGTATCCCAAGATACTAAAATGAAATCATAAATAAAAATATGTTGTTTTCCATTTTAAATTATAATCATCATTTAAAATATAAACCCATTCTAATTTCCTATATACTTAAAAAATAATTTAGTTTCATTCTCGAATTAAATTTTAAAATACATTATGAATGTATAGTTAATTAAGTGTAATTTATAGAAATTAAGGAATTTATACAAATAGAATTTTATCCTCACATATATATTTATAATTAAAAGTTATATATCATATATTGGAAATTATTTTTTACTTATATCATCTAATAAGTAAATAGATTTTTTTAATGATAAATTAAGTATTGGTGTTTTTGTTATATAAAAATGTTTATTTATAATTTTATAAATAAAAAATTATTTAAAATAAAATATATTTTCAAGAAATATATTAATAAATAAATATTTTTTATCGTATGATTATAATATATTTTTATGAGACTTTAAAAATTATTAAATGTGTTATAATATCAATTATACTTTTAAAAATGGAATTTTTTAAGAAAATGATATTCTAATTAAATGGTTGTTTTCTCAAATATAGAAAATTGTTTTCATAAAATGGATTTTAATTTTTAATTATAAATTTAAAAATATGGTTGGATGGAATATTGGTATTTTTCTGAAATAGTTGATTTTTTTGAATAGTGAAATACATTAATTTATGCAATATATACATCATAAGATAGACACTCTTTTCCTTGAGTCATAAATGATGCAATAAACAAAATATCCAAATTACAATCATTATTATAATATATTTAGTTATAATTATTATACTATTTTTATTCTTGATACAAAATAAAAAACTAATGAATACAATAATGAAAAGTCACCCATCGAGTCCACTAAAAATACCACCCTCACATCCTATTATTCACACAGAAAATAAATAATAATCTTGTTTAATATCATCCCATTAATATTCCAAATTAACATTCCAATTTCAAAGAAAATTTTTTATAACTAAATGTCTAAAACCATTGGATTTAAGGAGACTCTCAAGTATAAGAATTTAAGCGGTAGAATCCTTGTTCATTTTCTTTTGTTTTTTTTCATTATTTTCCTTTTATTTCACTCTCTTCACCACCACTTCTCTATGTGGCATGAAAAAAAAAATCATATATATAATTAATTGTTATCATTTTTATAGAATAATTTATCATAAAAAATATTTTCATATCCCTTTTATTCTAAAAATGAAAACATTGTCTCTAATATGTCGATTTACTGCCATCATGAATGAAACACTTTCATTTTTCATTATCACCATTACGTATTCTCGTAAAACTATATTTACGATTAAATTATAATTGTTATACAAATTATTTTCTATTTAATGTTCTAAAACCAATATATAATCCTAACATTGAAAAAATGATATACAATTGTAATGATAATAAAAAACACCTAAATAAATTAATTCTTTTTCGTTAATGTTATATATAATGATGTATCCTCATATCAGAAAGAAAAATGTTTTGTGGATTCAGTTTATATTTTTTCAAAATATTAAATTTATTTCAATCTACTTATAGGGGTTTTCATCCATTCGACAAGAAAATACCTAATTAACAAACGATGGAATCCTTGGAATAAATGCACAATAAAAATGAAAATAAACTAATATAATCAACAAATTGGTTGAATGAATTTAACAGAATATCATATAATTTATATTAAATATTAATATATTTAATTAATATATTAATAATATCATTTAAACAGTTATATAGGTGGTTTGATCATGGTTATAGTAAGACGAAACCTATGTAAGGGAATTTTTATACAAATTTCCATTAATTTTGATAGCCTTAGACAAAATAGATTATGTGGTACTGAGATTATTTATGAATATAATTTTCAATATATTCGGTTTTATTATATTTATTTACAATTTAGAAAAATATTCCATTATTTTTATCAATTATCACTACAAATATATGAAATTGTTAAGGAGAAGTTATTTAAAAATAAATAAATAAATTTTTTTAAATTCAAAATGATTGTTTTTATGAAATTATTAATGTTTTTTGATTTAGATCTAGTTTGAGTTAATTTATTTTTATGATTTTTGGGACCTATATATCCTTCTAATGAAGTGGGTATGTTTATATTGGAGGTCAACTAAATGGTAACTCCTAGTTTAACAACGATTGTTACAACATTAGGTAGTCATGAGGGTCACATTGTAATGTAGCCATGAGGGATACATTATAAGGTTTTAGTGATGGTTAAAAATAATATGGTAGAGACGAGGGTTATAATCCAAAGTAATTAATTCCCCTAGATGAATTTACGGTATTATATATGTTCTCAATATTTTATTGGAATCTAATTTTTTCTCAATGTAACTATATGATGCTTATTATGATGAGATATATGTCATTATGGTCATGATTTCTTGTGATTATAGGTATTCATGTACAAAGGATTATCCTCCTTTTTCTTATTTCGGGTGTTGATCATTTTTTTTGTTATCCCATGTTTTAAAAATATCATACGGATAATTATGGGTAAGAGTAAATGAGATTCCCAGGGGAATGTTGTGCTGATTTTTCTAGAAAGGAATTCAATTTTTATGAAAATATATTTTTATTTTAGGAAAAATATATACTATTTTGGTAGTACCCACATTTTATTCTTGTGGGATAATATGTATGAATTATTCCATATTTCATTAAAAATATAAACTAAAAATTTCTTTTGAAATTAATGAAACTGAATTCCAAAAGTATTTAATATATTATGTAATGTTTAAAATCACGTCTTGTAGTTTGTATCCGAGCATGGTTAAGATAAATTTAGTCTTAAAGATGACTTTTGTAGAACTACATATTTTATTTACCTTATGGTTAATTTTAAATGATAATGTATTTTATTTTTAACATGTTTCTTCATCTATGATAATTCTCTTCAGAATGGTTTTTTGTTGAAGAAATTGGGAAGGTGAAGTATGAAGGCACCAAGATGATAATAAAATTCATCATCCAAAAACTGGAATGTTTGTAATTGGAACTAAACAATTGGTGAAAGTAATGGATCAGTTTAAGTTTTCTATAAAAGTAGGTGGAATCCATGCATGAAAGCAACCAGGTCTACCACAAATGAAAAAATAGATAGTGGACCATATTTTTTAGAAACACCCTCCCACATTCAGAGGATATTATGAACCAATGTTGTATGATGTGTGGATTAAATCAAGTGTAATGATATTTTATTTTATATGGTTTTTGGATAATAATATGGTTTTGATTAGTATTTAAATATTGAAGGTGAAGCTTAGTAGTAGTTTTAAATGGTCATGATTTTTAGGGACACTAAAGAGTTTTATTCCTTGGAATGGGATGGATATAAAAATATTTTCCTAGCAATGTATTTTCATAAGGTGGATCAAATTTTGATGTAAATGAAATTCCTAAAATTGAACCAAAAGATAGAAGACTTTGTCGCTGTATATGAAAATAACTTCACCTAATTTGTAAGGTATTCATCAAATTTTATTTGGGATAATTGATAGTAAAATCAATCATTTTTACTCATTACTGATGCTATGATACTTAAAGGATTTGGCATCCTATGAATTCAAAAGATATGAGAAACTGGTCCAATGTGCATAAAGGGTAGAAATGTAGTTTACCTATTTCCACATGTATGTTGAAAACATTCATAATAAGAGGTATTGATGGAAATAAATGTTTATGAATCCATCTAATAAATATGATGGTTAGAAATAGAAGTTTCCATTTTCTGTGAAGTGTGGTATAATGAACCCCATATTATTCTATAACATATCTAGGAGGTTTTTTATATATTGTATGTTGGGTCATAAGGAAAAATATTTATAAAAATGATCATTTTTTTGGTATGTTTAATTCTGATAAGAAAATAGTAATGTGAAATAAATGTGGTTAGATGAGGCCTTATACATGTACAATTTCAATTAATGTTCTGATGAATTCAAAAATCCGGATTATAAGCCAAAATTTTTGGTGAGATCCTATGATACTACATCATTCGATGTAGACCAATCAATTTATAGGTTATCATGTAATTATTTTGTTTACATGTATTTTTATAATGACTTATTTGATATAGGGCCTACACATTTCTTTATTAGTGATATTTATTTGGTAATTTAGAAATTTCACCTCATTAAATGAGACTGAAACTTATGGTTAGAGTTCCAGGGTGATATATTGTCAAGAAATTCATTATAATAATCTTCATATTGTTTTATTTGGAAAGGAATTACCTTCCAGAAATTTATATCTCCACTGTAGAGTTTGACATTTTTTTGGTATGAATTGGAATTCTATTTAACTAGCTAAGATTGATTGTAGGGTTAATAATGTTTTTTTTCAGAAATATTTTCAGTTTATTTATATTAATGAGAACATACAATTAATAATTTATCATGAAGTTTAGATACTGTTAAAAGAAGGAAATGAAAGTTATCTATCACAAATTATAAAAAATAAGGTAACTTTTTTGGTTAATGATATGCCAAAGTTAAACTAATAAATCTAAGTTTGTTTATGAGCTTCCTAGTGTTATACCTGATCAGGAAGTAGAATATAACATTGACAATGTTTTGCGTGATATGAAAATTATAAAAATCACTTATATAATAGATCATATGGAACATCGTCAATTTAAAAAGAAGTTGTATGAGTTACTTGTTAATGGTTTTATTCTTCCTATAAATTCACCATGGGTTGCTCCATTTTTTTTGTTAAAAAAATTATTTCATGAGACTTTTTATTTATCGTAGTGATTTGAGTAATGTTACTATTAAGAATTAGTATATATTACATCGTATCTATGACATGGTTGATCATCTATAGAGTTCTCGGTATATTTCAATGATTCAATGTCATTTTTGTACCATTATTTGAAGGTTAAGAAGTATTACATAATAAAAACATAATTCGATACTATATATGGGTGTTATGAGTTATTTGTAATTCCCTCCGACTTACAAAATTTTCTTATTTTATTTTTGGATCTCATGAATTAAATATTTATTGAATATTTTGATATGATTTTTGTTATTTTTGTTAATTACCTCTTGTTATATTGAAGATGGTGACTGAATCATGAAAATATTTAATTATTTCTTATAAAATCTCAATGAAATTATGGTATATGAAAAAATTAAAAAATGTAATTTTTTTTTGTAACTGATTTATTTTTGGGTAATATTATAAATAAGTATGGCCTAATATTTGATCCTACCAAAATATATTTTATAAATTAATGGTAGAAACCTACAAATGTTGCATAAATTCATAGTATTCATTGAATAGCATTCTATTATCAATGGTTTGTTAAAAACATTTCACTTTTATCTAGCATGCTAACATAGTTAACACAAAAGGGGTTAAATTTATTTAAATAGAAGTGTGTTATGTCATTTTAGGGTACTAAATAACTGATTTGTGAATGCTCCAATTTTTCCATCACTTGCATGAAGAGATAGTTTTTCATCAACAATGATGATTCATTGAAGGGACATGTTTTTGTTTTGATATAAACTTACTAGGAAATTTATTATGCTTCAGTACAACATAAATACCATGTATTAAATTTTCCCACACATGATATATAATTTGAAGATATGGTTTTTACTCTGAAAATATTGAGACATTACTTATAAAGAGTCAGATGAGATATATATAATGACCATAAAAGGTTGAAGTATATATTTATAGAGAAGGGATTGAACATGAGGTATATGGGATGTGTAAAACTGTTAAAGGATTATGATTACATGATTAATTAAAATCATGGAATAGAAAATAAAGTGTAGGATTCTTTTATTGAAAAACATAAATATACCTTAACCATGTTACGTTTGGAATATGTCACCTTTATTAATGATTTGATAAATTTTTTCATGGATGTTATTATTTCATATATATCCATCATTTTGTTTCATGTTTCAGTGTAGTCGTATCTCCCAAATAGAATTCAGTTACTTTAGATGTATGATCGTGAGTTATCAAAATAGGTGGACTTGGTTAAGAATGGTATGTTTCCTAAATTTAATGTTCACAAATATTTTATTTTGAGATTTGGATAGTTATTGTGTGTTCCCTATTATTCCCTATTGGAGAATGATTTATTAATTAAATATTATTGTTCTCTTTTTTGAGTACCTCCATGCATCTCTATGATGTATAAAGACTATTAGAGGTTTTACTAGTGGTATGAAATGCTAAGAGATAGTGCTGATTTTACCATGAATTGTCTGATAAGTCAACATGTTTTTGTATAGAGACAAATACCATATATTATGGTTCTAAAATTTCTAGTTCTTATGTGGAAATGGGTAAATATATCCATGGAAATCGTGGTTGGACCAATAAAGTCTTCTCAATGTAACAATGTGATTTGGGTTTTTTTTGGTTGATAAACTAAATTTGCACATTTCATTCTGAGTTCAGATAATATATAATTTGATCATCTTTATCGACTATACCTTAAAGATTTTTATAGGATACATCGACTTCCTTTATCAATTATATCAGATCAAGATACATGTATTACATATTTCTTTTGTAAATTCTTTCATAAGTTAGTGGGAATAGAATTATGTTTTGTCATATTTTTTCATCCGTAATATGGTGAACATACTAAGTGAAAAATTTAGATTGTAGTTGAAATAATTCTATCCTATTCATTGAATTAACAAGTAAGTTAGTATTAATCTATTTCTTTAGTTTAGTTTTCTTATAATATTAATTTTTATTCCCATATACATATGAAACCTTCAGAGGCATTATATGGAAAAGGGTATATAACACCAGAATTATTTGGATGATGTTGGGAATTGGTAGTTAATGGGGTGTAAATTAGTAGAGGAAGTGGCTGAGAATGTGAAGTTTATTCAAAAACATATAAGGATAGCTTATAGTAGTCATAAAAGTTATCCAGATTATAGTTGGAAAGACCATTCATTTGAGTTAGGTGATATTTTTTTTAGTAAAATATATCCTTGTAATTTTTTAATAACTTTGGTATGAAATGAAAAATATTTCTATTGTTTATTCAACAATGTGAAATCTTGGTAAAAGTTAGACCTCTGACCTACTGATTATATTTCCCCTTGACTTTATCTCAAGAACACAATGTTGTTCATGTTTTGATGTTGAGAAAGAATGTTCTAGGTTAATGTAATGTTTCAGACCCATAATTTGTTCAACTCGAAGAAATCTATTCTTTTCGAGATAATTTAATTCTTGTAAACCAACATATAAACATGATATTTAAAAAATTAAATATTTTCGTAATGATCATAAAATCCACCAAAATAAATTAAATATTTTTCATTGATGTTTACTTTAATAACAAATCCTCATATCATAAAAAATGATATATGATATAATTTAATTTTCAAGAAAATTATTAAAAACAACTAATTCCTCTTCATGGATATTCATAATTTCATCATGAAAATCCATAATAACTCATCCATGGAAACCATGAAATAAATGAACATGAAACAGTAAATATAAAAATTTATTGATAAATGGGTGGAATTTATTTATAAGTATAACATATAAGTGATTATAAATACTAATATTCTTCTTAAATATATTAATAATTCTATTTTAATAATTATACATGAGGTGTGAACATGTTTGAAGTTATATTTATCTGATGTAATGGAATTATTAACCCAGTTTACATTCTTTATGTTATTCTTAGACTTAATTTATTATGTTGTTATTGGATTATTTTTAAAATTAATTTGGATTAAAATATAATTTATTATTTTTATTTAGAGTGTAGATAATAATTAAATTCATTTAATTGATTCTATCTTCCAATATATTATTTTTGTAAATGAATTTTCCTTATAACTAGTTATTTAAATTTCTATTTTTACATAATTCAAAAGGAATTTTTTTAGGAAAGTTATCATGTTTTGTTATTTTGTTTTGGTTCTTCAAATTTTTTATGATTAATGGTGGTGTTAATAACTCTATCTAATTCATGGGGTATGTTTATGTTGTAGGTCCACTGAATGGTGACTCCAAGTGATATTATGAAAGTTATACCATTTGGTAGTCTTGAAAGATACATTTTAAAGTAGTCATGACGGTTATATTGAAATGAAGTCATGATAACATCAAATCATATGGTTCATGTGCGGGTAACAATAATAATCAATTAATTCACAAATTTTCCATTATGTTATTATTTATTTGTTCTATATTTTATGGAGATGTCTGGTTTTAATATAGTAACTATATTAAATTTATTGGGCGACAAGTATGTCTCTGTGTAAATGATTTGATATGATTATAACTATTCCCATACAAATATATTATCTACTTATTTTTATGTCGCTTATTATTATTTTTATTCCCAACCCTTGTTTTATTTTTTTCATAGGTTTAATAATGATTAATATTAATATATAATTCAATATTATTATTTTGAATAATTTTCTTGAAAAAATTTCATGTTTTATTAAACATGTAGGTATTTTTTGATGAAATGAATACAATTTTAGTAGTAACCATTGTTTTCAAGTGGTTTTGTATGTAAAAATTATTTTTTATTTCACTAAATCTCAGTTCCTTATTGATATTTGATATTGTATGAATTTGAATTATAAAATAATTTACGTGATTATGTAATGTTTAAGGTTAGTTACTTATACTCGTGACTGAATCCATTAAATTTAAGGTAAACTCCAATGAAAACAACACATTCGCTCGGGATGAATAAATCTTTAATATAATACAAACTATATATACATATTCTATTTTAAACAAATAATTTCATTTCTGAATAAGAATAAATTTATTTTTATTTTTGATGATCCTTTTAATTTAATGTTTTAATGAATTAGTCCTTAAGTCTTATGTAACAAAAACTATACTTTTTAAGGTCAAAACATCTTATTATTATTTATTTTCCAAAAAAACAAAAATCTTAAAAATTAATGAAGATTTTTAGCATGAATACTAAATTCATCCTATTCATCATTAAAAAATTTGAAAAACATGTGAAAATGGTGGATGTGAAAAAATAGAAATAAGTTGAATAGAAAATATATAAATGAAAATCATTACTCCATTTTGAAACTGTGAGATTGAAAAAGTGTTTTCCCTTAACATAATAATACAAGAAATAAATATAATTTTATATATAAGAGAAATATAATTATTTATCCAATGTTTTTCATCAAATTTTGTATAATAGAAAATTAGTGAAAAATAATAATATTGTGGGTTTTATAGAACTAATTAGAAACCATGAATAAAATATCATATAAATTTACCTTTTTTACCTTAAAAGGTTATAATCATTCAATTAAAAAAAATATAATTTTCAAATCATGTGGAGAGAAAATATTTTAATAAAAACACTACAATGAATATATAAATTAATTATGTTTACTAGACACCATGTAATTATAGAACACTTAAAATAATAATTGAAAATTAAATGACCTAAATAGAAAACTTATAACAAAATTATTCATAGAACTTAATCATTAACCAAACTATTAGACCAAAACATTAGGCTCCCCAAATTAAAAAAATTTCAATAACTAGAATATATATAAAACTTGAAGAAGAGAAATAATTCATCAAAATAACTACAAAATATTATTATTTACATTGAAGGAAAAAAATTCAAAATTTAATTATCTCTTTCCTTCAAAACCATGTTTTCATAACTAAAATACCAAGAAGAAAGGGAAAAAGGGTTTATCATTTATGAAAAAATTGAATCGCATAGATTAATTTAAATATAAAATAATTTCATAGGTAATAAAAATGATATTGACACAATATATGTTAATATAAAGAAATTTTTTTCTATTCATATTTGAATTAAAAAACTTAAATAAAATAACAGATTTTTCTAGAGACACTCCCCCAAAGGTACCCCTCTATGGATGATAATTATATAATAGAGAAAATTATTCTTGAATCCCAACTATTATAGGCCATGGGTTGGGGATAATTAATTATTGTATAATATAAACATATATGGTGTAATGCCCTGAGCCTTGTTACCTAGTATCGAGGCATTATTACATAACATGGGCTTGATACAAGAAATCAGGTCCCGAAAGACTAATCAGTTTAGTATCCTTGGAAGTACTAGATACATATATAACTTATAAATTTCATCATGAAATACATTAAAAACAGTGTGCCCCCATTGAACACTCTTATATCCCTTAGACTATTCGTACAGGATAATCATAATATACTTATTTGCATCTTGAGAAAAATATAATATAATAAAGGCATGATATCAGATGCTCAGTAAGGAAAAAAATATAGCAGAAACTATCATAAATAAGAATAAACATTTAAGGCAATACATAAGACTAAAAAAAGCCTTTTAAACTTAATCTTATTCATAATAAGGCAAAGATAAATCAAATAATGTTATATACTTATTCAGATGGATATTCTTCTTGTCAAATAATCACATTTAATATCAATAGTCTATTTCATAATAATGGAATTCATAATTCTAGACAACATAACCACATGACCAAGTCCTTGTGCCAAGACAACAAATATGATTTTTTCAAGTCTGTGTTCCAAGACACAAGATTATCTCATGAGTCCTACCGATGCATCAAAGATATATAGTGGGTTCCACTCATCACATACAATGCCCAATTCACTCCTCATATGAGTAGATTGAAACAGAATATAAACATTTGTATTAACACTAGAATAAAAAATGTCAATATTTTAACCAGAGGCCATGAATTTTATAAAAATAGTACATCCACAGTCAAACATAACTCATTCAATACAATATGGAAGATTTTGTTATAATAAATTAACCTCAATAGTGCATAATGAAGGATATTGATATAGATGAAAATAATCATCAAAACTAATTGATAGAAATATCCCCCTTTTCATGAAAACATTTTAAAGTCTCAGAATTTTTAATGGAGCTGTTTAAAATATATTTTTTAATTAATGTTCCCCAAACCACTTTGAAACATTTTTTAAAAAAAATCTAGAACATTAATTTCCATATAAATAAATCCTTAAAAAACATTTTTAAAACAGGGAAATTAAGGAAAATGATTTAGAAGAATAATGTTTTAACACATTTAAAATGATATTTTAGTTAGAGATCCTAAAAAATTATAGACGCATGAATAAAAATAATTGAGGTCATCAAAACATTGTAATATCATGAGAATAAAGTTATTCATGATATTCTATGTCATATTAATGTATATACACCAATTAAAACAAAATTGGTGCATAACAATAATAAGTCTCTATAGAATGTAAGTTGAGATGAATTCCATTATAAAGACCATATCCTTAGATTAAATACAAATAAATGACATAATTATGTGTGAAAAATATATATTCACTCAATATGGTTGGATATTCATTTTAAATCAATTATATGACATTCACAATTATTCTTATAAAAACAATACTAATGAATTGGAGGTTTAACTCAATGAAAAGAAATTTAGTTAAAATTAATCTTATCAAGTTTATATCGATGACTTGAGAATTCATCAGTGGTGTGATTATTTGTATCAAAAGTATATCAACACACATGGGAGTGGAAATTACAACATAAGTAAATAAATAGTTATTTCACACAAATTATTGGAGTAATTTAATCAATGATCTTTCCGTAAAACCAAATGTGTGGAAATTGAAATTTGAAATTCACTTACCAATTTGGAAACATACTACACATTAACCCCCTGAAAAAAGGATCATCTAATTATGATGTAAATAACAATAAACTAAATTATATTGTGACTGTAATACAATCACGGTCAATACATACACCACACAAAAGGTAATAACAGAAAATACAGCATGAATCTCACAGGGAATAAAATTGAAATGAAAACCCCCTTAATTGTAAAATTACATAGTATAGGTTAGGTTATCATCTTGTATAATGGTGAAATTATTTTTATTAAATTATAAAAGAACCAAATACATAAATATGTTATCATATATGATCTTCTAATATTGTTTTGTTAATGATATTTCGGAATTTTCATTGATTTGGTTGTTTACTTATTTGTTTACCTTTATATGTTTTGTTACATAAGTCATATTTGTTATTTATAGTCTGTAAATTATTCACATAAAAAATGATATTATGTTCATAAAAATCATTTTTAATAATAAAATGATAAATATTCTTGAATTATTACGATCGGTAATGAATCTCATCACGTTCATAGAGATGGGAAGCCGTACGTACGCATGAGCAAAAATATCATTCTTTTGATTGTGAAATAGTATATAATTAGATGGTATATAATATATAAAAAATCATGAACATGTTTAATTATATATTTAAATCAGTTATACTCATTATTATACCATTCCAAATAATGATGTTTTTGAATAACAAACTACACCACGACGTGGAGACTGTAAGTCATACATACGCACATATAGAAACATTTTCATTTATAGGATGGATAGAAGAATGAATATGTTTGTACCATATTTATAATAACATCACAGTATATAGGAGGAACTGGGGTTATTATTTTGGTATTGAAAAAAAAAAGAAAGTGGAAGTGGAAGAAGACAATAATTTAAAAGAGTGTTTGAAATTATTATCTCTTTTTTGGGTGTTTCCTTTTTAGATGATCAAAATTGTTCCTTAGGTTTGATTTCAGATCAAATTATGGACTGTAGTTTTATTTTAGGGAATTTTGGAGGATATTTGGGTAGGGGTTGGCTGAGCCCAATGGCTTTCGATGTGGGATTTTGAGAGAAGTAGGTGTACCCTTTTATTGGAGAGGTGATGGTCACTTTAAGAAAACTTTGAAATATTATTTTTTTTATAATTAATTTTTTTTATAATGGATATAGATTGATTTATATAAAATATAAGGTGGGTGTGTGTCCAAATCAACTGAACCAATTTGTTTTAGAAAAGTTTATGTCACCATATTAAGCTTCTCATTTAGATTTAACAATTAGATAAATAGTTTAACTTTTATCATGTCTTCTTCAATTCCTACGCTATATGGTTAATAAACATACACTAAACATCCAAGAGAACCTCAAGTGCTTCATTAATGAGATATATAATGTTATTTATTTTCTTTTGGCTAAACCATAGATTATTTAAAATATTATATCCAATAATAATATAGTATTTGTTTTAAAAACTCATTTATTTCAATATTTACATTATGTAGTATTTTGTTTTTGGGAAAATCATAAAAACATGATTAGTTCGAAAAATTATAATTTAATCAACCCTAAATTGTCATATTAACCTTGAATTTTTTTTAAATCATTAAAAGTATCAAAATACCTTTATTTGGATACTTATATTATCAGTTATTTTAATATTTCATTAATAATGCAATTACTGCATCATCATTTTGTAATAAATAAGAATAATTAAATAATGTCTAAAAATTATAAATAAAATACACTTATGTAGGAAACTATTTATATTTCTAATTAATATTTATAGTCGAATTTATCTCATGTATAACACTATATTAAAAATAGATTATTTATAAACCATTGAATTTATCACTTTTAACTCCTCATTAAATACAATAATAATAAATGTCTTAATATAATACATGTGGACCAAAAAGTTCATATTTTATTCCTAAGTTTGTGTTTGGTATAATATACATATCCAATTGAATTAAGAAATGTTTTAAGGTAATTATAATATCATTTTTACCTTTAATTGCTATATTTACTTGTTATCATGGTAAATAATAGTCAAAAGTATCTATTCACAAAAAAATTATTTTTATCTTATTGAACCAGAAATTACTTACTACTGTCAACTATGACACTTTGATTTTTGAAATTCAACTCACACAAGTTCTAAAATTATGTTTTATGCTAATTTGCAAATGCTCCTAGAAGGTAGGTAAAAGATGGTAAGAAGTTCAACAAAACGTAATACATATAATTTTATTATAAAGATGAATCAATTGAATCACATTGATATAATATAGGTATTATGTATATATATTTAATTAAATAAATAAAAAATAATTATTTAAATAAAATGTTATTTTTTAAACAATAATAGTTTGTTCATCAATATTCATCAAAAATTATAAAATTTCAAAAAAATACAAAAAATTCACCTTAAGCGAATTTTGATATTCCAAATTTAAAAATTAATTATATTTTTACAAATTCAAAACATATAATTAGCATTAATTAAATTAAAATTAAAACCTATTGTCAAAACCCCAAAGCATGTTTTTAATATTTAAAAATTATCAAAATATTTACTTGTGTTTAGGTCAAATTTATATGTGAAATTACTAATAATGACTTAATTGTATTAAATGGTAAAAATATAATCTTTTTATACATACAAAACAATCAAATGCATAATTTAACACTATAAATTATTTTGATTAATAAAGTTGAACTCAATTAAAATTTAGTATTTATCACAATTCATCCAAAATATGAATGTTATTAGAAAAGTACCAAAAATTAATCCAAAATAAATTTTTATGTCTTGATTATAAAAATGAATATAATTTAATTAAATTTAATATATAAATTTGTCAAATATTGGTTTTAAAATGATTTTTCCAATAAAAGGTGGTAAAATTGCATTTTTTTTAAAAATACTTCTTTCATCTAGAAAAATTAATTTGTTCATATTTTATATCAAAGAAACACATAATTTGGATTCTTAAATTTTATGGAGTATATAACAGTAAAAATGTTGTTGATACTATTCATAAGTGCATTTTTAATGGTTAGTTTGGTAAGTTGTGGTGCGCTCGAACTCGGTGTTGCATGGAGCGCAATCTATTGAATTACAATATTGAAAATAACTTAATATGAAATCATGGGGTGTTACATTCTTCCCCCCTTTTAAAAATTGCATCCCCATAGTGTTAAAATTGGGCTTGGAAACATCATTTAATGTTCCACATCAGAAAAAGAGTCAATAAAACTATCACGATAAAAGAAATAAAGAGAAGTACAATGGTCACCTGAGATAACCCATACTAGGACTTCATGCAGGATAACATGTTTATAGAAGATAAACTAAGTGTCAAGTTATAATGGAGTGTGATAGGAAACATGATAAATATAAAGTTAACAGTAAGAAAAAATGAAACTTATGATAGGATAAATGGTCATTAAATTCCCTATAGAAGAAGTAAATGGACAATGTTTTTTGTTTTAAGTCCCATTTAATAAATTTGAGGAATTTATTAATAATATTTATGACGAAAATAATGAGATATAAAAACTTTTTAAGTAGATTTTCATCCTTTAATTAATTTTTACAACTAAATCATCTTTTATTTTCAAACGATGAGTATTCAAGATGACAAGGTCACAACTAAAGCTCTAGAATCAGATTCTAGAGAATAACATGTTCCAAAAATGATAAAATATATATTTCCCTCGTATTTTGATATTAACCAAAATGAAAATGGTTTTTACAAGATCGGATGATCCCCATAACAAATAATCCTTTAGAGAATGATATACTAATCATAATTTCAAAAATTAATCAAAAAATTCCGAAAGATCAATAAATACTATTAAATATACAATTGTCTTTAAATTATTTCAAAATAATCCAAACTAATATTGAACCCCAAAACATAGAAAAAATTGATTATGTAGTCTTACACATTAAATTGTATCTCCAAATTACTACAACTACTCTTAAAGTCACAAACATAAAAGTAATTAACCTAATCACATATTCTCTATGATAGGTTAATCATATGCATAAATAACTCAAATCCATTTAAATCCAAAATAAAATCATAGATTAAAATCCTCCATTACTCCTCAAATAAAATCTCATATTATTTTTTTTTCTTAGTCATATAGTGTTCTTAAGATAGTGAACGTCATCCAAAATTACATTTATCACTTCATCACCAAATAATTTTCCTATACCAAGGATATCCATTTGATAAGACATAAAATCCCAAATCAACATATTATTGATCATTAAAATCATTTAACAAAAAATAATTAGTCACACTAACCTGGTACATTAGGTAGTCCAATGGAACGCGACAAATCCCTATCGCACTCTGGTTGTGGGTTCGATTCACAATGCTTTTTCCGATGTGACAGGTTATCACACAGTTTGTGCGTTGTCCTTTTAAAAACACTATATTTTATAACATTCCCAAAATGAGATAAATTCCTGAAAATAATCATAAAATAATTTCACCACAAATGTTATCTCATACCAAGAATTTTGATCCAAAAAATTCAATAATATTTAATTGCCTCAAATTCATGGATCATATAATCCCAAATAGTTATTTATAACTATATCAAAAATATAAAATAATTCTTCCTATTATATCATATTCACATAAAAAACTTTTGGGTTACACATACAAGAGAAATGTCTTCCAATGTCATCCCATTAAAAAAGAGAAGTAATGATTTTAAACATTTTGTCATCCATTTATTTCCACATCAGTTCATCCTTCACCAAGAGGTTATCCAATCTAATAGTGAATTCACTCGAGTAATTCCCAGGTCCCCTATATTTACAAATAATGACTGTAAATGGATTCTTGAGATTATATTTATTTTCTTCCATAGTACTCTTCATTTTTCATCGACAATTCATTAATCTATGTATTTATTTCCCACATTTAAAGCATTTAATTATTAGATTGAGACACTTTCCTATGTGTATCCATCCACATTTTCTGCGTGATGTAAATTGATCATTATTTTCTCCATGGTTTCCACTACTAGAGCTCTTATCATTCAGCAGCATTCTATATTTTTTGGGACTGGGTGTTGGTAAATATATATGTTGTTTATCGTATTTTTAGAAAACTAATTCGGCATGAACACTGTATATTTTACACCTATAAATATTTCATTTAGTTTCTCATTTCCACCATTGTTCCCACAATGTATATCATTTTAAATGTTACTATTACTTCCTTAGAATTTAACAATTTACTAATAGACGAAACCATAATATGAGTCATAAAATAATTTAGAGAATATCATAACACCTTATTTTATATCTAAAACACCTTAGGATTAACCAAGTTTATTTATTATCATCTTATATGAAAATCATTCATATCAGTTTTTACTGAAAATATTAATCATCCTAAGCATATCCCCCAAGAGTGTCATAACCAAGAGTGCAGAAAAAATCTTTGTCATTTACCAGGATACCTTAGGTCCATCCCAAAACTCCATCTCGAGGTTTTTATTCCTAGGTAGCTCTATTACAGAGCCTCCTCTACCTGATAAAATACATAAAGTTATTTATTGTCTGTAAAACCCAAATAATATTTTCATAACCTAAAATTTTGGATGTTCTTCTATACTAATCCTCAATGTCTACCCTAGGGTAGTGTTTTCTGATAATAAATTTTTTCTAAATCTATCTTAGATGGTTTCTACTAAACTTTCTCTCATACCAACTGTAATTCCACAAGCCAAGATACCCAGAATCAGTGGATTATTACATAACATTGGCATGATATAAGGAATCATGTCTCGTAAAACCGATTAGTTTTGTAGACTTAGAAGAACTAGAAACATATATAAGTTTAACATTACATCATGAGATAAAAAAACAACATTGTGTACCCATTGAACACTATTTTATCCCTTATCCTATTCCTATAGGTTAATCCTAATATACATCTTTGCATCCTTGGAAAAATATAACATATGAAAGGGGTGAGCTCAGATGATCAGCAAGGATAACAATATAGTGGAAACTGCCATAAATAATAATAAATATTTAAGGTAATGGATAAAACTAGAACACAAGACTTTTAAACATACACTTCTGCTTAATATGGAAAAGATAAATCATATAATTTTATTTAATTATTCACATGGATATTATACTAGTAGAATAATCACATGTGATATCAACACCCTATTACATAATGATGGAATGCATAATTCTCGACTTCATAACCACATAGTCAAGGCCTCATGCCAAGAATACAAATAATATTTTGTCAAGGCCTTGTTCCAAGACACTAGTTTTTCTCATGTGACCTACTAATGCATTGAAGAGTTGTAGTAGGATCCACTTGTCACTTACTACTTCCAATGCACTCCTCATTTGAAAATGTTGAAACAGAATCTAAACATTTGTATTAAAACTTGCATACAAAATGTCAATATTTTAACCACAAGCTGTGGATTTTATAAAAATAGAACATCCACAGTCAAACATAACTCATTAAATATAATATAGAAGACTGTATTATAATAAATTAACCTCAATTGTGAATAATTAAATATATTTTCATAGATGCAAGTAATCATCAAAACTATTAGATTAAAATTTCCATTTTTTCTTGAAAAAATTCAAAAGTATCACTATTTTTCAAGAAGCTGTTTAAAATAGATTTTTGAATAAAAGTCTCCCATACCAATTTGAAACAGTTAAAAGGAATTTCAATTTTAAAACATTAATCCTCATATAAATAAATCCTTAAAATCATTTTTAAAACTGTTACATTAATGATAATAATTTAGAAGAATAAATTTTAAAACATTTAAAATGATATATTAGTTTGAGTTACTAACCAAATGAAAGACGCTTGAATAAAAATAACTAAGGTAATAAAAACCTTATAATATCATAAGAATAAAGTGACTCATGATATACTATGTACAAGTAAAGTATATAAACCAAATAAAAGTGAATTGGCACATAACAACAAAGAAGCCTTGATGGAATGTAAGTTGAGATGAATTTCATTATAAAGATCGTATCAATAGGTTAAGGATAAATCAATGAAATAATTATTTTTGAGAAATATAAATAAAATCCACATGATAGTATATTCCATGTAAATCAATAGGAGTACATTCACACATATTCTTGTAAAAAAACACCAATGACTTGGATGATTAACTCAATGAATAGAAATTGAGTTAAAATTACTCTTATCATGTTTATATCAATGACTCTAGAATTTATCAATGGATTGATTAATTTTATCAAAATAATATCCACAAAAATTATAGTGTAAATTACTACATATGTAAATAAATAGTGATTTCACACATAACCTTAGAGTAATGTAATCAATGACGTTTGCGTAAAACAAAATGAGTTGAACTTGAAAATTGAAATTCCCTTACAGATTAGGTAACATACGAAACATACACCCCATGAAAGAATTGTCATCCAATCAAGATTTAAATACCCATAAATTAATCTCTATTACATGAAAAATACAATCATGGGTAGTACATACACCACAGAAATGGTAATAGTGACAAATATAGCATGTATCTCAGTAGAATAAGAGCGAGATAAAAACACCTAGTACATTTCCATAGTATATGGTATGTTAAACTCCTGTATAATGGTTAAATAATTTTTATTAAATTATTAGAGATACAAATACATTAATATGATATAATATAATAACTTCTAATATTTCTTTGTTAATGATATTTTAGTAGAATCATTGTTTTCATTGTTAACTGATTTTTTTCCATAATATGTTTTGTTACTTAAGTCATGTTTGTTAAGTATAAGATGTATTTGATTCATATCTATAATGATATTGTGTTATTAAAAATTATTTTTAATCATAAAATGAATGTTATTCTTTATTGATTGTGATTGGGAAAGAATCGCATCGCGTTTGTGGAGACGGTAAGCCATACGTATGCACGAGCGACAATATCATTTTCTTGATGTTGAAATTGTATATAATTGGATGGTATATCATATATAAAGAATCATTAACATAGTATATTTTTCATATAAATCTGTTATACTGATTATTATACCCATCCAAAAAATGATGTTTTTTAAAAACAAACAACACCACGGCGTGGAGACGGTAAGCCATTCGTACACATCTATGGTGACATTGTCATTTATAGGGTGGATAAAATAAAGAATATGATTGCACCATATTTATAATAACATCACTTTATGTATAAGGTAATAGTGTTATTAATAATGGTATGGAAACAATATATAAATATGAAGTATAATAAGAAAAGAACTTTAAAGAGGGCGGTGAAATTATTACCTCTTATTCGCCAGTTTCATTTTGAGTAAATCAAAACGGATCCGTAGGTTTGATTTCAAATAAAATTAATTACAGATGTTGATGTGAGGGATGTTGGGAGGATATTTGGGCTGGGGTTGGCAGTGGAAAATTACTTTTTAGTAGTTGTTTTTAGAGATGGGGATGTACCCTTTTATAAGAGAGGTGAGGGTCGCTTTAGGAAAACCGGGAAATATTATTTTCTTATAAATAATTTTCAGTTTCTAATGTAATAAAATTTATTTATTTCAAGGATGAGGTGATTATGGTTTTAAATAATATCATCCAACAGGTTTTAGTCATGTTTCGGTCACCATATAAACATTATCTTTTAGATTAAACTATTAGTTAAATAGTTTTTCTTTTACCATGTCTTCTTGTATTTTTACACTATATGGTAAACAAACGTACTCAAAACATACAAGAGAACCTCATGTGATTCATTAATGACATATATAATAATATTTAAGCCCCTTTTCCGAACGTTAGATTTTTAGTATTTTTATATCAACCAATAATATAGTATTTGTTTTAAAAACTCATTTATTTCAGTTTTGACATTATTTAGTGTTTGGTTTTTGTGAAAATACTTATAGCATGATTACATTGAACATAAATATTTCAATCAACCCTAACATGTCATATTAACCTATAAAATAATTTGTAACCATAAAAATTCTCAAATTACATTTATATGGAAAGTTATTATACCAATTATTTTCAAATTTAATTAATAAGGTAATTACTACATCATCATTATGTCATAAATAAATTCAATTTTTTTAACTTCTAAAAATTATAAATAAAATACCCTTATGTAGGAAATTTAATTTCTTTCGAAGAAATATTTATAGTCGAATTTATCTTATGTATAACCCTATATTAAAAATGTTTTAGTTATTAAACAATGAATTTAACACTTTTAACTCTTCTTTAAATAAAAAACTAATAAATTTTCTAATCTAATATAAGTGGGCCAAAAGGATCATATTTTATTCTGAAGGGTGTTTTTTAGTTATACTTATCAAATATAATTAGGACATGTGTTAGGGTAATTATAATATCATTTTTACCTTTAAATACCCTATTTACTTTTAACCGTGGTAAACAAAAGTCAAAAGTTACTATTCACAAAATTGATTTCATCTTGTTGAACCACATTTTACATACTACTGTCAACATTTTATCTTTAAATTTTGAAATTCAACTCACAGAAGTGGAAAAATTATGTTTTCTACAAATTTTTAAATGCTCTTAGACTGTGGGTACAAGATGGTAAAAATAAAAAAAAAATTCAGACCTCAAATTTTATAATAAAAAGGATTCCAATGAATCAAATAGAAAAAATATAGTTATTATGTATAAATAATTACTTAAATAAACAATAAAAATAATTAATAAAAGAATCAGTTTTTTAATAAGAACGTAGTGATTTTCACTATTCATCAAAAATTGAAAAAATTTCAAAACAATACCAAAATATTACCCTAAGATAATTTTGATTTTCCAAATTCAAAACATTGACATTAAATTAATTAATTTAAAATAAATTCATGTTTTCTAAACCAATAGGTGGGTTTTTAGGAAGCAAAAACTATCAGAATATTGACTCGTGTTTATGTCAAATATAAATGTGAAATTACTTATAATGACCTATAAATTATTAAATGATATAAATATAATCTGATTATACACCCAAACCATTAAAATCAATTATTTATCACAATTAATTATTTCTATTAAAAATGATGTTTTCAATTAAAATTTAGTAATTTTCACTATTCTTCAAAATAGGAATGTTCATAAAAAAGTAAAGAAAATTTATCCAAAATAAATTTTTATATCCCGATTATAAAGAAGAATTTAATATCATTATATTGAATATAAAAAAGCATCAAAAATTATTTTTAAAAAGTTTTTTCCTTTAAAAGGTGGTAAATTACATTTTTTTGAAAAATAATTCTTTTATCAGGAAAAATTAATTTTTTCCTATATTTTGTCTATGAAACACATAATATGGATTCTTCAGTTATATATAGGATATAAAATAAAAAATTCAGTTAATATAATTAATCACTACTTTTTTTACATATAGTTGGGTATGTTGTGGTGTGCTCGAAGTCGGTGCTACGTGTTGCACATGCTATGGAATTACTTCAAAGAAAATAACCTACTGTGAAATCATGGGGTGTTACATATAGTATAAAATACCCTCTTATATATACATTAAGAACAACATATAAAACAATAACACAAATAACACTACTACTCAAAATTAAGGTAAAATAAATCTTTGGAAAATGCTTGGATTTTAATAAAAATACTATTAAAACTGAATGGCGCACTATAAGTCACAAAATATAAATTCAATAGAAACCAACAATCCCAAACCACTCTAGAAAAATATAGACATATGAATTTTTAATATCAATTTACAAAATTATCCAACTAAATTTAAATATAAATAAAATAAATATATTGTTAGCATTTATGGTATAATTACTGTGATCATCCCTTAATCCACAAATATAAAGTATATATAAATCATTCCAAATCCCAGTGAATGAAAAGTGAATATAACTCATCCACTAAATACGAAAAGTATTTACCATCCTCAGATTGGATTTATATCATCATGTAACACATAGAAGATAATATAATATTATAGTAAAAAAAGGGAACATCGATACCACAACCCCATCAGTTTTTCTCTTTTTGTCACCATTTAACATCTTATTCTATCACTATCCAAAATAAGTAAACTAAAATATACATAATCTAAATCAACATAACATCAATATCATGCATCACTTAATCGTTTGATTCCATCTATATCACTATATAGTAACTGAGTAGTGTATAGGATCCACCACATCCCATACATTATGTATCATAAAATTATTATTGTGCGTCAATCCATGGTCGACAATACATTGAGTATTCTACCTAATTCCATAAATGAACACACACACCATTTCTATAATAAACATTTCAATATTATATATATATATATATGTTTTATTGAAATAATCAAGAAACATGTAATACATATACATTATTATATAATTAAAGAAAACCATCATTCATAATAGAGAATAATATTAACTAGATAAGTGATTAGGGTTAGAGTGGGTGGTCAACTATCCATCCCTCACCAAATCAGATATTTGTATATACACCATCCAAGAGTCAACCCTGTATTAGTAACACCTTGACATGGATATAGTATCATATGAAATTATATAAAATAAATGATATAATTTATCCCACAATAACAATACTATAAATAATCTAGTATTTTTCTAAACTACAGTTATATTCTCTTAGACACTTGGCTGCCACCCCAAAGAAAACAATCTTATAAGAAAACATGCATTTTGGAAGACCATAATTAATTAAATTATTCTTTTATAACATATATCATTACATTAAATTATTTATTTTCTATTAATTAACATTATTCCATTTAATATCTCATTAACTATAATAGATGCAAGTTCCATCTCAGTATAGTCTAACTAATTTCATTATTTTATTAGATTCTCAACATTTTCAATCAAAAAGATCCAACACAATGGGATTAAATAAAATTTCATTACAAACATTATTATTTAATTTTAGGCAGTCTTGGGAACATCCTTATCTACCATAAATGATATGCTTTCACAATAAATACTAGATACCACATGTAGTTGGAAAATAAATGCAATAACCAGAAAATGTACAACCCACCCTTGAAGAAAACATTAAAATAATGAGCATCGTAGCTTCAATCACATGAACCATTGGGCTAGTTTTCAATCAATCAAACCAATCCTGGATAAATCCCTAAAACCTTCATGAATTTAACCATGTATGTCATCATCACATTGCATACACTTCTTCAACAAAACCAATTCCTTCAATACCATATCGTATAATCTAACTTTAAATATAGGATCACATTCGATCACATAATTATACCCATATCATGGAGAATAAAAAATGTGGAAAAAAAATTGTGTTAATTAGGAAATCAAAACGTTTTATATAGTACATCCTCTCTTTAAATGAAAGTGAGATATCAAATCCCAATATCATTATCTTTAAGATACATCATATTTTTTTACCATCTTGGATTAACTGAAACTATTATCTTTGGTTACAACTATCATTAACCTATGAAATCATCTATTAATTGATATTAATTATTTAATAATTATCTATATAATTACTTCTATATTCAACATTTTTTATATGGAACTAATCTTGTTATCATGACAGTTTAATATTACTAATAAAATATACTTCAATTTAATGTACATTAGAAAATTCTATGAGAATATTGAGGAATAAATTTATTCAACATGAATTATGCATTATTATTTTTAGTAAAATAAAATTATAAAATGTTCTCTAAACATGACTATTTAATTATCTAGATGACGTCCAATGTATTATATTTACATTATTTTAAATTTTTCATTGAATTATCTATTTAACCGAAAATGATAAATATGCTAAATAAATTACAGAAATATTTAGCTCACTTTCAATTAAATCATGTGTGAATACCTTATTATAGTGGAAAAACAATGTGTGATCCAATTAACCAGAAAATATATTATTTTGTTATTCTAGTTTAATCTTTATTATTGGTAATTCCACCATCTCCTAAAGATATATAGAATAATAAAAATATGATTACATATAAGAATAAATTGAGGAGGATATAGAAACACTACATAAAGTGTTAAACAATCTATAAATGATAATATAATAAAATTTAAAATCCAAATCACCATTATTGTAATCAGAGTTCATAAATTTATGAATTGCATATAAAACCCAGACCAATAATGAAAAAAATAACTACTTATAAACAATTGGGTTCAACCACAAATATTTTGAATTAATCAAGGGAGGAAGAAGGTGATTTCAATAAGAATCCACATGAAATTTGTATGAACACTGCTTAAAAAACAATGGTTCAATATCTAGAAGTTGAGGGTAAAATATGATCAAAAATTTGTTAAAAGGAACTCAAAAAGATTCCCTTGGATTCCATGTGTTTGAGAGAGGATGTTTAAAAAATATGATAAAATGGGTTTTCAATTATAAATAGAAAATTTTGGAATTTGGATACCATGTATTATTAACCAACAACATGTTGCAAGAATTTATGACATATGACTAGACTATAGTGCAAGGAAGGAGACTATGCCACATCATTCATGGCCAAAGAAACATTTAAGTAATGGTGTGTATGATTCACCATAAATCAAATAATTTATTAAGAAAGCCACAATATAGTTTAAAAAAGTATGATGTAGTAATAATTATCCCATTATGAGGTAATTCTATATCGTACCCCGATGTAATATGGTTCTAATATTGGTAGAACCATTAAAACTCTAACTTTAGCTACACATCATATATATACCAAAAATGGAAAAAGAACTGAAACTCCTAGCTTCATGGTTCTACATTATACCCAGCCTCACAAAACCATAGTGACTACCATTATATTTTTATCTCTATGATATGTGCCACTAACTCCTATCCAATTTAAATTTTACTTATAACTCCATATTCCCCCTCAATATCCATCATATCATTCCTCGCAAAACTCCACCACCAGAACAACATTAATGAAATAAGTCAAAAGGATTGTATTATACCAATATAGCACATTCATATTATTCTAATTCGAAATAAAATAAAACCATACCCAAAAAATGGGATGGAATGAGTGTACTCAGAACAAGGACACTATGAGATTCTAATGAAGAATATCAACATCATTGAAGGTCATCCACATTCATTAGGATAACCATATAAAAAATCATGATTCGTTTACAACCTTCTTCCTTACATTATACTGATGAATAAACCTCTCTAATAGGAGCATGATCAAAAAAAACATCAATATATTACCAACTCAAAATCAATATAAAGGTCAAAAACCACAACATGGGAATCTCTATAAGGGAATGGACAACCAAAAAATAGATTTGGATAATTATAATGTATCTAAAAACATGTTATAATGTGATATCCAATACATAATAATGTTTCCACTACATTGAAACCAAGAAAATTACATGCCCCTATAACTAAATATCTAATTGGTATTAGTTATTCAAAGGTCACTAATTGATGGTTAAATCCCCATAAACATTGATCATTATATGATAATTGATGTGAGGGGATCATGAAGAGAACATAGAAGTTATGAAACAAGGTTGAAATCATGTATTGATCTCATATGTGGGGTATTTATTTTCTAGTACACCCCATCTCTAAAATGATCCAAATCCAATATGTGTCCAACAAACATGGTGATATCTTTCCCTCATGACAAAACCTTCTCTAATAATGTTGTGGAGTCAGATTTTTGATTATATTATCTCCAATGTTAAACATTAAACGTAACCAAATATGATCAATATAAGACTTCAAGTACTCATTTATTACCTTTATCATCTCATGAATCTACGGAACCATGTATTTTGTACTCTACACTTTTTATATCTAAAGGATTGCTGCATTTCTAAACCCATCCTAGCATAATGGTGACTGGAAATTTTTTCATATAATGCTTCAAACTATGTCATACAAATAGAGATGTGAAAACTATTATTTTATGAACAATCAACCAAGGGATCATACATCAACAAGAAACATCTGAAATCCAAGACTTAAATGAAAATATATCTTCAAGAGTCCAGATAGTTCACTCAATCAGGCCATGTTTTTATAAATAAAATGATGTTCCCATTAAAAGTCAAGAGAAAAAATATTAGGGAGTCCTCTCCAAAATGGGATTTAAAATAAGGATAATTATTATAGATTATAATCATTAATAATCTTTGGATTCGACCCATATCCTAAGTGTATTACCTCAAAAAAACAACACTATGATTGACTCATTGATCATAGTGATTAGGACTAATTTCATTAGTTGGTTTACTGTAATGACCCAAAGTTTCATTAATGAAAATCCCTCTTGATCCAGTTAAATTTCTCTTTATGAGAAATTCTTTTATAAGATGTCAACTTTGTTGGTTTTATGTTACGATTTTTGACCGTTACTTTTATAGTCGTTGAATAGTGATCACATGAGTAGAATAAATATATGGCTTTAACGAACCCAATTTTACTCAGAAAAAGAATGTGATGGCCTCATCCTGTAGAGTTTCCCCATACGAAGCCCATTTTTCAGAGCTCGGAAAAGAGGTGGCATCTTTGGGCTTCTCCCTTGACCAAGCCCAAGCTGAGCTTCATTATGTCAAGCTCGAACGGGACCGTCTATGAGAAAAGTGGAAGTTGATAGAGATTACCACTCGAGCGATGTTATCCGAGTCGCCCCAAGAGTCTGTCACCATCGCACACCTTATCCTTAGTTCTTATGCGGCTATTTTAAGGGGTTGTGTAACAAATAAGTAGTACCATGTTCATGTACATTATTTTTTTATATAATAATGAATATAATTTCTAGTCATTTTTTGATACATTGTAATGTGTTTTTAAAGTACAAATGGTGTTTTTAGTTATTATTTAATTAATAATTATATTAAAGGATTTTTGAATTAAATAATATTTTAAAAAAATATTAATATTAATATTAAATTAATTTTTATTAAATATAAATGATCTTATAATTTTATAAATGCAATTATAATTTTTATTAAGGTTTGAAAGCCATTTCGGTCAAAAACTGTGAATTTTTTATAAATGTCGGTTTTTATTTTAAAAGTGAAAATTCACATATTTTGAAAATTATTTAGATAAAATGAATACTATTTTTGGAATCAAGACGTCAAAATTATCCAACGGTGAATTTTTCATAATTTTCAGAGACAGTCAAATTTTTGGGTAGAAATTAAATACCATTTAAATATATAATGTGTTATATGACATCATAATGACCCAATGGTGATGTAATAAAATACCATAATCCTTATGTTAGGCCAATATATGTTTTATCAGTAAAATAATGAGGTTTTGGGTTTGTTTGACTTATTTTCAAAGTATTAATGGAGCCCTTAAGACTTATTTAACACTTTGCATTTTTAAATTAATTTCCATGGGAGTGTGACTCACCTCCACATAAGCAACCCTAATATTTTAATAATTTCGGTCCTTGGCCTTGTAAAATATTGTTTTTCTCTTTCCGTTTCCAGAAACCATGGGAAAATACCATGGGGTGGTTTGTGGTTTGTATTATTTTAATATAAGGGGTCCCAAACCTAAATAATAATGAATTCTCTCACCTTTCCTATATAAACCCATCCAAGCTCCCACTTCCTCCTCACTCAAAGCCCTTGGAGTTCGTCCAACCTCTGCCCTACTCTCTCTAGAATCCACTTATTGTGACCCAAGCTCCCAAGAAGCCTCTCACAATCCTTTCTCTAGCCTTTGGAAGCACAATTCCAAGTAAGGGTTTATTTCTTCCTTTCTATTTTTTGTCAATTTTCTTTAAGTTGTATTGCCCATTTAATTTCAATTATGAATGTTGGGGTATGGTTTTGCACCTCCCCCATACTGCCCTCTTATTGTTTGAATGATGGGAGACCCCTTTCTCTCTCATTAAATGCCTCCCATGTACACCCGTTACTATGCCGAAATTCCGGAAGGAACTTCTCTCTCTTCTTTTACATTCAAGCAATACTTTTGCATCATGAATCTAAATTCCATTTCAATTTTTGGGGAAATGTATCTATATGACCTCCTTACTGTCCATTACATGTAAATATGATGAGGAACCCCTTTCTCTCTCATCAACCATTATTTATGAATTCTTATGTCACGCCGTTACGCTGCCGAAATCGCACTGATTTTCTAAGCCAATGTCATTGTGTAGTGAATATCATGACCATTTCTCCATAAAGTTTATTCACCTTTATGCACATTTAATTATTGATTATAAAGTTACATGTATTAATTCCACATTACTTTATCGTGGAACAAATGATTATGTTTTATGAATCCATGTTTTATGATCCATGTGGCACACTTATGCATTAAATGAAATGTTTAAGAAGGGTGCGCCCTTATACCGCTCCAATGCATTGGGTAAAGTATAGTATCATGATAATTCATGTGCAATGAGTGTTGACTCATGCTAATTCAAGTGCAATGAGGGTTTACTAGTGCTTCAAGTGCAATGAGGGTTTACTCATGCTCCATGTGCAATGATCCTTGGCTCATGCTAATTCAATGTTAAGTGTTGTTGACACATTTCCATGTTATGATTATCATGCTTTATCATGCCTTTATATTCATGTTACTATTATGCTCTATTGATGTTCCAATTGCCTAACTTGTATTGTACTCCTCATGTTATTCATTGTGTACTCCATTACTGGGCTTTATAGCTCACCCTTTTCGTATGCATGTCCTCAGGTTATCCAATGCAATACTAAGTACGAAGGAATGTAGTGGTCATGTAAAGGAAGTTTTCAATAATGATGTTATATTTCATGTTTAATGTTTTTATTTAATGATCCTAAGCCCCCAAGACACTAAACCTCTCGATCTTATTTGTTGTATCAAGTGAAGTTTTATGTAATAATGCATGTTTAAGTTGTAATAAAAAGCAGGGTTGTCATAGTTGCTATCAAAGGATAGGTTTAGTTATTTTTCGGATTAGGAAACCCTAGTAAAGCCTTAGATACAAGACTATGTATAATAAAAACATCCCTAAGTTTTGGAAAATACTAAGTAAGTGGTTTATCAAACAAATACATCCATGTCTAGATACAAGCAGGTAGAGGAGGCTCTGGCACAGATGTATCCTAGGGGTAAAACCTGAAAACACCGCTTTGAGCTAGACTCGAACGGGAACTAGTGCACGACAACGGGCCTTGCTGCACTCTTGGTTACGACACTCCCGGGGGATATGTTTTGATATATTCACAATCTTATTATAAACCCTTATTGTGGGAAAAATGCCCCTATGAATATATGTTAAAATGAAGATCATGAAATTCTTGGATTGAATCCTATAGACTCATGAGTTAAAGAAATTAATGTGTATTTATAAGTCATCAAATTTTGTATTTGGATTACCCTATATGTGTTACCCATAGCTTTCCTTTTATTCCAGCCAATGGCCGGTAATATGAGGACTCGGACTAACAACCGTTGTGAAGATCAGTTTGATGATTGTACTAATGAGATGCCCAATCCAATGGGAGCGGGAATTGCGAACATTGTCATGCTTCTCTCTCAGCTAACTGATGTTTTGAATAGAAACACGTGTAAAGAGGAATGTTCAAACCCCCCTAAGAAAGAACAGGTCGCTATTGAAAGCTTCATGAGACAAAGCCCTCCTACTTTTACTGGATCATCTGATCCCACGATCGCTGAACAATGGATCAACTCAATTGAAAAGATATTCTCTATCCTGCAATGCTCTGAACAAGAGAATGTTCTCCTAGCGGCTTATCGTTTGGAGGGTGAATCATATCAATGGTGGATGTTGATAAAAAATATGAAGCCTGAGGAGGAGATCGAGGCTTTGGAATGGAAGGAATTCCGGAAGATGTTTTTCGATAAATATTTTCTGTGCACCCTCCATCATAAGATGGAAAAGGACTACCTTTCCCTCAAACAGAAAGATGAAGAATTTGTGGGAGCGTACGAGGCAAACTTCACAAGGCTTTCAAAATATGCTTCTGGCTTTGTCGTTACACCCGAATGCAATGTTGACAAATTTTTTGGTGGGATGAAGCCTAGCTTGCGGAAAGCATTAGCAATCCATGACTTCGAAAGCTATTAGGAAATCTTCCAATGTGCCCTCAAGGTTGGAATGGGGATCGGAGAATCACAAGGGTATCATGGGGACAAGAAGTGTAAGGTGGACTTCAATGCTGGTGGTCCGATGGATAAATCCAACGTTGCTAAGAAGTTCCAGCACCCCACTTGCCAAATGTGCGGAAAGAAGCACCCTGGAAATTGCCTTAGGGGGACGAGAAAATGCTTCAGCTATGGAAGAGAAGGGCACCTAGCTATTAACTGTCGGCAAGAAGGACCCGCAGCTGCGACAGAGAAGAGGAACACTCCGTCCGAACCTCAACACGTTGTTCAATGCTACAAATGCAAATAACTGGGTCATGTTTCAAATCAGTGCCCTAATCCAAGGGTTTTCGGAGGCAACCAACAACCTCCAAGATAGCAAGGAAGAGCTTTTGCCATCACTTCTACCGAAGTGAACCCCGACAACAAAGTGGTGACAGGTACGCTAGTTATTCATTCAAGAATAGCGAATGTACTTTTTGATTCAGGTTCTATGCATTCTTTTATATCTCAAAAGTTTAGTAGAACAATCCCTGCACCATCACAAATCATGGAAGTAAAGATGTCGGTGAGTACGGAAAATGGGGCAATCATTGCATCCCATGAGTATAAGTCCTCCCCTGTTATAATCTATGGATTGAATTTCCCGGCGAACCCCATCATACTCCCTTTGGTGGAATTTGATGCAATTCTTGGCATGGATTGGATTTCCGTATATAGAGCCAACATAAATTGTCTGGAGTGGGAAATCACACTCCATATGGAGAATCGACCCCCGATTCTTTACAAGTGTCAGGAGGAAGATGAATCTCCTTTAGCTCCATCATCCCAAGCATGGATATTACTGCCTTATGAGCACGCATATCTGGCTCAGATGATTGAGTACAAGGAATAAACCACCCTTGAAGAAATGCCTATTGTGAGGGAATTCGCTAAAGTGTTTCCCGAGGAACTTCCTGGTCTTCCTCCAAGAAGAGATGTTGAGTTCTCAATTGAACTTATACCGGGGGCGCTACCAATATCCAAGACTCCATATAGAATGGTTGTTGTTGAGCTCGAAGAGCTGAAGAAACAACTACAGGAAAATCTGGATAAAGGGTTTATACGCCCATGTGCATCACCATGGGGTGCACCAGTCCTCTTCGTCAATAAAAAGGATCGGTTAATGCGGCTTTTCATCGATTATCGTGAACTTAACAAAATCACGATAAAGAAAAAGTATCCTCTCCCAAGAATCGATGACTTGTTTGATTAGCTGCATGGAGCAAAATACTTCTCCAAGGTGGACTTGCAATCAGGATATTATCAAGTAAGGGTGAAGAAGGAAGATATCCCCAAGACTGCTTTTCGTACAAGGTACAGGCACTATGAATTCATAGTAATGCCTTTCAGACTCACCAATGCGCCGGAAATATTGATGGACTTGATTAATATAGTCTTTAGAGATTACCTAGACAGTTTTGTGGTAGTCTTTATAGATGATATTCTAATATACTCCAAAACCAAGGAGGACCATGAGGAGCATTTAAAAACTGTACTAGAGTCTTTGCGCAAGGAGAAGCTCTATGCAAAGTACAGAAAGTGTGAGTTATGGTTGAAGGAAGTCTCATTCTTGGGCCATATCATCACAAGCAATGTGACATCTGTGGACCCCTCCAAAATAGATGCAATTGAGGGATGGCCAAGGAAAACATCGGTAACTGATATCCGTAGCTTCTTGGGGTTAGTTGGATATTATCGACGATTTGTGAAAAATTTCTCACGATTGTCCAACCCTTTTACCAAGATAACTCGAAAGGGAGTAAAGTTTTCTTGGAGCGATGAATGCGAAGAAAGCTTCAAGGAGTTGAAAATGAGGCTTATCACTGAACTTGTGCTCACTTTACCCACAAGTGGGGAACTTTTTGTGGTATCCAGTGGTGCTTCGAAGAAGGGATTAGGATTTGTGCTAATGCAGAATGATAAAGTGATATCCTATTCCTCAAGGCAGTTGAATATCCATGAGCGAAACTATCCAATGCATGATCTGGAGTTGGCAGCGGTGATCTTTGCCTTGAAAATCTGGCTGCATTATCTCTATGGAGAGAAATGTGAGATATATACTGACCACAAGAGTCTTAAATATATATTCACATAGAAAGAGCTTAATATGTGCCAGATAAGATGGATAGTGATAATCAAGGATTATGACTATTCAATACATTACCACCCTAGGAAAGCGATCAAGGTGGCGGATGCCCTAAGTAGAAAGGATCCAGCTATTCTATCAATAATGATAATTGAGAAGGATCCAATCTTCTTAGACTTGATGAAGATGGATGTGGGAATCATAAAGAAGGGAACATCATCAATCCTTTCACAAATTATTGCTCAACCATCTCTTTTGGAAAGGCTAAAGGATGCTCAAAAGGATGATGCGGGAATTCAAGAAAAAGTGGAAGCTATCAAAAAGGGAAAATCCTTTGAGTTTAATGTCAATGAAGATGGAATTGTGCGGTTTGGGAAAAGACTATGTGTTCCATCAAGTCCGGAGCTGAAGAAAGAACTATTTGATGATGCATAGAGTTCAAATTTCACTATTCACCCATGGAGCACAAAGATGTATCGAGATCTCCGAAAAAACTTTTGTTGGGATAATATGAAGAAGGATATTGCTAAATATACATCAAAGTGCCTGGTGTGTCAGGAAGTGAAGGCAGAGAGGCAGAAGTCTAAGGGGATGATGCAACCATTGCCCATACTAGAATGGAAATGGGAGAACATCACCATGGACTTTGTCACTGGACTTCCAAGGACATCCAAAGGCAACAATGCAATCTGGGTTGTTGTGGATCGTCTTACAAAGACTGCACACTTCATTTCTATACGAGAGGATTTCTCTTTGGATCAACTAGCATGGATATATATCAGGGAAGTGGTAAGGTTGCATGGAGTAACACTATATATTGTTTCTGACTGAGATCCAAGATTCACCTCTGTGTTTTGGAAGAGTCTTCAACAAGTTCTGAGTACTGAACTAAACTTCAGTACGACCTATCATCCTCAAACTGATTGCCAATCCAAGCGGACTATCCAAACACTTGAGGATATGTTGAGAGCGTTCCCAATGGACTTTAATGGAGGATTGGATCAACATCTTCCTCTGGTTGAGTTCTCTTATAATAATAGTTTCCACTCAAGAATACAAATGGAACCATATGAAGCCATGTATGGGAAAAGGTGCCGAACACCGGCATGTTGGGATGAGGTCGATGAACGTAAGCTGTTTGGACCAGAAATGGTCGATGAAATGGTGGAGAAGGTGAAAACCATTCAGCAGCATATCAAGGCAGCCCAAAGTCGACAGAAGAGTTATGCAGATAATCATCAATGATACCTTGAGTTTAAAGTTGGAGACGTGGTGTTTTTATGCATATCTCCGTGGAATAATTTCATGAGGTTTGGAAAGAAAGGGAAGTTAAGTCCAAGGTACAACGGCCCCTTCGAGATTCTTGATCGTGTTGGGGCTGTACCCTATCGACTAGCACTTCCACCTACTATGGCCAAGGTGCATGATGTCTTTCATGTATCCCTCTTAAGGAAGTACATACTGGACCCTTCACATGTACTCTCTTCTGAGGTGGTACAATTGGAAGATGATCTTTCTTATGAGGATCAACCAGTGAAGATCTTAGATCATAGAGAAAAAGTTCTACAAAATAAGACAATGCCCCTCGTCAAGGTGTTGTGGAGAAACCACATGTTTGAAGAAGAAACTTGGGAGTCAGAGGATATGATTAAGATGAGTTACCCACATTTGTTTTAGTGTGGGAAAAGGAAAATTTCGAGGGAGAAATTTCTTAAGGGGGGTATATTGTAACGACCCAAAGTTTCATTAATGAAAATCCCTCTTGATCCAGTTAAATTTATCTTTATGAGAAATGTTTTTATAAGATGTCAACTTCGTTGGTCTTATGTTAAGATTTTTGACTGTTACTTTTATAGTCGTTGAATAGTGATCAAATGAGTAGTATAAATATATGGCTTTAACGAACCCAATTTTACTCAGACAAAGAAGGAGATGGCCTCATCCAGTAGAGTTTCCCCATACGAAGCCCATTTGTCAGAGCTCGGAAAAGAGGTGGCGTCTTTGGGATTCTCCGTTGACCAAGCCCAAGCTGAGCTTCATTATTTCAAGCTCGAATGGGACCGTCTACGGGAAATGTTGATGTTGATAGAGATTACCACTCGAGCGATGTTATTCGAGCCTCCCCAAGAGTATGTCACCATCGCACACCTTACCCTTAGGTCTTATGCGGCTGTTTTAAGGGGTTATGTAACAAATAAGTAGTACCTTGTTCATGTACATTATTTTTTTATATAATAATGAATATAATTTCTAGTCATTCATGATACATTGTAAAGAGTTTTTAAAGTACAAATGGTGTTTATAGTTATTATTTAATTAAGAATTATATTAAACAATTTTTGAAATAAATAATATTTTAATAAAATATTATTATTAATATTAAATTAATTTTTATTAAATATAAATGAACTTATAATTTTATGAATGTAATTAAAAATTTTATTAAGGTGTGAAAGCCATTTCTGTCAAAACCCGTGAATTTTTTATAAATGTCGGTTATTATTTTAAAAGTGACAATTCACATATTTAGAAAATTATTTAGATAATATACATATTATTTTTGGAATCAGGAGGTCGAAATTATCCAACGGTGAATTTTTCATAATTTTCTGAGACAGTCAAATTTTTTGGGTAAATATTAAATACCATATAAATATATAATGTGTTTTATGACATCATAATGACCCAATGGTGATGTAATAAAATACCATAATCTTTATGTTCGGCCAATATATGTTTTCTCATTAAAATAATGAGGTTTTGGGTTAGTTTGACATACTTTTCAAAGCATTAATGGAGCCATTAAGACTTATTCAACACTTTGCCTTTTTAAATTAATTTCCATGGGAGTGTGACTCACTTCCACATAAGAAACCCTAATATTTTAATATGTTCGGACCTTGGCCTTGTAAAATATTGTTTTCCTCTTTCCTTTTCAAGAAACCATGGGCAAATACCATGGGATGGTTTGTGTTTTGGATTATTTTAATATAAGTGGTCCCAAACCTAAATAATAAAGAATTCTCTCACCTTTCCTATATAAACCCACCCAAGCTCCCAATTCCTCCTCACTCGAAGCCCTTGGAGTTTGTCCAAAATCTACCCTACTCTCTCTAGAATCCTCTCAAGGTGCCCCAAGATCCCATGAAGCCACTCACAAGTCTCTCTCTAGCCTTTGGAAGAACACTTCCAAGTAAGGGTTTATTTCATCCTTTCTCTTTTTTGTCAATTTTCTTTATGTTGTATTGCCCTTTTAATTTCAATTATGAATGTTGGGGTATGATTTCTCACCTCCCCCATACTGCCCTATTATTGTTTGAATGATGGGATACCCCTTTCTCTCTCATTAAATGCCTCCCTTGTACACCTGTTACTATGCCGAAATTCCGGAAGACACTTCTCTCTCTTCTTTTACATTCAAGCAGTACTTTTGCATCATGAATCTAAATTCCTTTTCAATATTTGGGACATGTACCTATAGGACCTCCTTACTGTCCATTACATGTATATATGATGAGGTACCCCTTTCTCTCTCATCAACCATTTTTATGAATTCTTATGTCACGCCGTTACGCTACCGAAATCGCAACGATTTTCTAAGCCAATGTCATTGTGTAGTGAATAACATGCCCATTTCTCCATCAAGGGTATTCACCTTTATGCACATTTACTTATTGATTATAATGTTTCATGTATGAATTCAACATTCCTTTATCGCGGAACAAATGATTATGTTTTATGAATCCATGTTTTATGATCCATGTGGCACACTTATGCATGAAATGAAATGTTTAAGAAGGGTGCGCCCTTATAGCGCTCCAATGCATTGGGTAAAGTATAGTACCATGATACATCATGTGCAATGAGTGTTGACTCATGCTAATTCAAGTGCAACGAGGGTTTACTCGTGCTTCAAGTGCAATGAGGGTTTACTCATGCTCCATGTGCAATGAGCCTTGGCTCATGCTAATTCAATGTTAAGTGTTGTTGCCACATTTCCATGTTATGATTACCATGCTTTATCATTCCTTTATGTTCATGTTACTCTTATGATCTATTGATGTTCCTATTGAATAACATGTATTGTACTCCTCATGTTATTCATTGTGTACTCCCTTACTGGGCTTTATAGCTCACCCTTTTCTTATGCATGTCCTTAGGTTATCCAATGCAATGCTAAGTACGAAGGAATGTAGTGGTCATGTAAAGGAAGTTTTCAATAAAGATGTTGTATTTAAAGTTTAATGTTTTTATGTAATGATCCTAATCCCCAAAGAAACTAAACCTCTCGATATTAATTATTGTATCAAGTGATGTTTTATGTAATAAATCATTTTTAAGTTGTAATAAAAAGCAGGGTTGTCAAATTTAATATCACCCATATAACATCATAGACACCCTTAAATCGAGGTATAATGGAAATGAAGTGAATAATTATTTCCTCCCACATCAGCTAAGGAATATCCAATGGATAGATTAACCCATAGGTAAATTGATGATCTTCCTTCACCATCATGTGTAAAAATAATCATGACACAAACTCTTCAACTAAAGTATTTCACCAAGGCCACCTAAATGTGACTATGGAAGCTTGGTTAATCATTGATACACTAGGATGTTCACATAAATTATAGATATAAATTTCATATAGAACCATCTAACACGTCACAAAATGTATAGAAATAATCAAATTGATAAAAAACCTGTATTTTTCATCCTCATGAAACATCTGGGTAATAACTAATGAAAAATAATTATATATATTCTATATCATTACAATACCTTATACAAGATTCCCCTACCTACTTGACCAAAGATTAATACACTATTATCTAAAAAATAAAACCAATATCTCCAGAATCACCGATATAAAAATATATCACAATGATATCATCCATTCACACCAATGGAATTTAAATATTCATGTACAATATCACTATGTGACATCTCTAATATTAAATCAGCTAAAAAGTTACCCATTTCTAGTTGATTGTCAATCGAAAAGATGTAATAATATAGTAAATCTATCAATATCACTATTTCACCATCATCTAATATTCATATTAATTATTACTCATGTTCTAATAATTTGGTAAAAACCACAAAATGAACTTCGATGTTGTAATGTCCCCAAAAAATCAAGGAAATATTGATATTTAAGAACTCAAAACTTGAATACCATAAATTTTTTCCTTTGGGTCAAAAAAAATTCCCATTATGAAATAAACTCTAATTTGTCATAACACAACACAAGGAAAGTAACAAAGCATCACAAATAACCTGGAACTCAACTCCCTCTTTAGTGATATGAAAAATCAGGATGCTTACCAAATTATAATTTTGTATCTCGAAATCTAAAAGACCTTGATTAGTCAAAAATGAACTCCAAATAATTTCGTTTAATGAATTTAAAAATATTAAAAATCTATGACCAATCATCTACGAACCACCTATAGTACCCTATATATACAAATAAAAATTTCACTTCCGTAATACTCCTAGGTTCCCCCCAGAAAATGATTGGCACTATCATCAATGGATCTAAATCAAATCATAACTAGGATAATAATTTTATTATGAAAAAAATTAAAATCCTATAACTAAAATTTTGATAACATCATCAATAACTTATGGTGATTATGTTATTCAAAAATGAAATATATAATATATACATGCTCTTCCTTATTTTTGGTGTAAATAATAATTTTTTTATGCAAATAAAAATAAAAAATTCTAGATTTCCCAAAAAACTATATTTATCAATCCCATGATCATGGTTGGACTATAATTCATAGATAAATGTATCAAAATGAAATTTTAAATGCCATAATAACGTTGCAAAACAATTTTTTAATTTCTAATTCTCTAATCAACATGTTCTTATATAATAGTCACTAATCACTAATGAGGAAAAAAATCTCTCATTTTAGGTGATTGAATAAATCATTTTTCCATTTGAAGAGGAATGTTGTTCTTCACACTTACATAATTTTAGATATAAAAAGAGATATAGAGACATATAACCTTACTATAAACAAAATTTGCAATCCTGAAGATGAATAAATTTTCAAAAAAAGAACATTCTTGAATAGGTCATTGAGGTTTTCTAAGAACTGTCACAACTCAAAATGATGCCATCCTATATAGGGTCCTCAGGATCATATAATCACATTGTTTTAGATCAATAAATTAATTGTTCTCTCATTGAGTAGGTAATACATTAACAAACTGAGAGAAACTATAAGGGTCTGCTTTGAAAAACATGGGAAACACCATTAATTGAACGTGAGATGAACTAACCATCATTTCATACATCAATGTAGATAATGGAATTACACGGATCAATCTCATATGGGGGTCTCTTTTTCAAATTACAAATGCATACTCTCTTTTAAGTTCATATATAAAAATATTTCTCTTGAATCAATCAATAATTTTCATTACTGAATACATCTAGATTATATTGATTATGATATGGTATAGATATATCAATAATCATACGATGTCACCCAATGTGTAGAGCAACTACAAAACTGTCTAATATTATTAGAATATTTCATACATATAAGATCCAACTTCAATTATAATAGTTAACTCCAATGTCACTAAAAGCATATCCACTATATATTTATAAACCTGAACTGGGATAAGTGATATGAAGTAGTGTGTAACACCACAATATTTTATAATTATTTTAATAAAAAATATTTATGTGATAAATCTCCTTACATTCAATACCAAATTACTCATACATTATATTTAACACTATGATAATCTTGAACTACCTAAAATTCTAGGTTATATTTTGTTACACATGACAATGAATTTTAATAAAACCGTGATATATTATTAAATATGTTTTCAAACGAAAACATTTAAACCTATAATTTTTAAAAAAAATTATTTTAATAATAACAACTACATTAAAATTTTTATTTATATGATATTATATAAATAAATCCTATTTAAAAGGTCTATATTACTTGGAAGTCTTTATATGTTTTAAAAATGCAGTTTTCTCATAATAAAGGATTACATTTCATTTTGTGAACATTAATAAAAATAAAATTTTACACATTTAGAAATATAATTTATTTTAAAAAAAGTGCTTTTTGAAATAATCTTTAAAAAAATAATTGGTTTTGAATTATTTTATATATTCAAAAAGTATTATTTATTGATGAATATATAAATAATCAATGTAATAATATAAAACTGAATTTCTATTTAAATAAATTTTAAATGATAAAATATAATTTAAATTGTTTTGAAAGTAACTATAGATAAATTACAAATCCAATAATTTAGATTAGGTCATTAGAATCAATTATATTTTCAATATTGATTGAAAAAATTTAAATTCATTTTAAATTGACTATTCGAAAACTCAGTTTCTAATATCATCTGTGAGAGTAATTTTAAATTAATTTTTTAGTTATCTAAATTTAATTTGATAAAACCAATTCCATATTTTGAATCATAGTAATTTTTATAATAAAATACTATCAAATTAATAATCGGAAAAAATGAATTGTAAAAATAGTAGAAAAATATTTACTATAGTTAAAGTAATAATGGGTGTACCAGAGGAGGGTAAACTAAAAAGATAAGGGTGAAAAATAAATATAAACATTTTTATTACCCATTAGCAGGAAATATTTCAATATATCTTATCTTGGATTGACAATTTTATATTATTGGAGTCTTTCAAAATGAAAAAAATGTCACTGGAATTAATGTATTCAAAAAATTAAAGGCGTGCCACAATCCTCAAGTATAAATGTCAAAAAATTCTCTATATCACTTCACACATTCAACCAATTTGGTTTCATCCAATAGATATCAAAATCAACATCCAAATTCCCTCCCCTCATCCAATAATTTTGTTTGGAAAAATATATTTATATCTTTTCATTCATTATAATACATTAAATCATATCATGAAATATTTTTAGATCCAGGCACTGAGATGACATGTGAGTCTTAGTTCTAGTGTGTATGGAATGATATTTACAGAAATAGTAAATATATATTATATCATGTGAACATGATTTTTTAAATAATGGAATATCTCATAAATGAATTCTAAAATAAAATATTTGAGACCATGGATGAATCTAGATCTTGGGGATTACCCTAATCATAACATATATTTTTCTGGTTCCGATTGTTGGGATATGTTGGCCATTTGTGGGTATCTTTAGTGGAATAACTAATTATTTAATTTAATGAATTTAATATATGTCTTAAAAACAGTCCCTCTATAAATACCATGATATGGAGAATCACTATGTCTAGCCACATAAGCACACAAAATTTCAGTACATGTTTTACCTCCCATTAGTGGTGAATTGATATCAGATGATAGAAGGATAACCATAACAAATATAATTGAGGTGAAATAAATGAAATGAATATTCTCTATTATTGGAAGTTGAGTTCCTTACCAACTACTATTATGAATCTTTTTTTTATTAATAATTGTATGATTCTACCCTTTTTATTATAATATTGATCATGATAAAATATATTTCATTTGTTATCATTTTATTTAATCATTTTGAACGATCCACTGTATCAAATTTAATTTATTTATTTGTTTTTCCCCATTGTGAATTTTTTATCACTCTGGTTATTCAAAATCTCTATTTGATATCCATGAACACTAAAAGATTTACTTTTTAATTATATTTCTTATGATTTCCACGTTAATCGCCATGATAATTTTCATTGTCCTAGCACTACTGGAATGTGGGGTTTTTCCAACACTTCAATACCAACAGTTTCATAAAACTGTTTGTAAATAATAGTTTTACAAACAGTTTCCTAAAACTCTTTGTAAATAACCTCTTATGAAACCATTACCAACTATTTAAATATAATTGTTGGTAAAAGCATGTCTTAGGGGACCTTTTACCAATGGTTCTAAGGAACTATTGTTATAAGTGTCGCCCAAAAATTTTTACCAACGATTTTTAAAAACTGTTGGTAAAAGTTTTCCTAAAATTAATTTCAGCCCCTCCTCTCCCCCATTCGCAATACAAAACCCTAATTCGGATCAATTCTCCCAAATTCCCCCTCTCTATCGGTGATATATGAGCTCCTTCGGCTTCCTCTTCCATCATCCCATCCATGCTTATGAATCTCCTTCTGAATCTCCATCCAACCCATCCTGAATTAGGTATTTTCTTATGTGGTACCTTATGTTTATTGAAATTTATCAAATATTTCAGTTTTTAGTTTTGATTTTCATGTGTATATGTTTTTTTCTATTTTAATTTAACCTAGAATGTATTCAATTGAATCCATTTAATTAATTAAATGTTTAACCCTAAATTGATGATGAAGGGGTTTTTTCCCATAACCATAGAAATCCCTTTTAGATTTTTTAGTTTTACCTTTAATTTAACATATAATTATATTAAAATGTTATATAAATAGACTGGATAGTTATAGACCTCTCGGTGGTCACCTACATGAATTGTATCTCACACACAGTTCGATATAACATTGTGTATTGAGATAAACTACATGATTATATGTTTATATAATGGGAATCACCATCTTAAAGATGCATGACTACTCAGATGAAATTGGATGGAGCATAAAATGGTTATGTTCACAATAATCAACTCAAATAATGTAGCATAGGTGCATATTTAATGGCTAAGTGTACAATAATTTTGTTTTCAACAATTCCCTATATATAGAACATAATTAAAAATGAGGATATTATTAAATGGAACTATTTCCCCCTTGCTTAGAGGAACACGATTTGACCCATGGGGCAGTGCGGTTCTTATATATTTGCAGAGACTTCTATATTCACATGATATAGGTATGTTTTTGTTTAGTTTTTATTTTATATTCATTACCTCATTAGACACTTAGGTATTTTACTTTTTTCTACAGATGGAGGGTAGTGATGTTATCCTGACTAGTTGTCGTAGATCACTTGTATGCTATAATACCATTAGGTGTGAGTGTGAAAAAACTTTGGAAGATAGAGAAGCCTAGGGGTCTTCCATGATATGGAATTTTTTTCTAAAACATTGAGTGGGGACATTTTAGGAGTATGTTGGGGTCATGAAATAACCCCAAGTGTCTCCATGTGATAACATAAATAACCTCAAGTGTCTCCAAGTGTCTCCATACATCGTATCATCCTCGCATGGGTTTGCCACTCACCCAATCATATCAAACCTATCCTAGTCTATCATCTCATTCACATAGTCTAGACTCATTTCTCGAGGTTTATCCCATCCCTTGATGAACATCACATTATCCAACTAATCAAAGTGGTTTAATCACTTTATGCTTGTCCAAGTCATGAAAAGCACACCATATCGAACCCATATACATTATAATCTCAATAATCTAGTCAAGAACCTCATCAAAATAATGTATTATAACCCATCCCCACTAACTAGGTACAATCGTAAGCTAAATCACACCAAACCTCTTGGCATTATAATGCCAATCTATCTGAAAATACCCAATACACAAACAAGAATCTCATCCTTCATCTCATTAGATGAACTATTGAATCATTAAATGGATTAAAACCTTTCATAATGCATTTTATATACTCAGAGGGACCATCCCACTATATGAAACTACCAATATTCCAATCCATGCTCAAAAGTATTTCCTCATCAAACGCTATATGTAAAATTTCCAAACATATCAAAACAAGGCCAAATCTGTTTAATAATATTTTACATGATCTAAATCTTCATCATTAGTGAAATCAATCACTTTAAAGCATATAAATTTAAACTGAACCCTAAATTCCAGGAATTATTCATGTGGATAGGAACCATGGAAACAGGCTATGAATAAAGACCATAAATAATAATTCCAAATACACGAATCATTTTTTAATAAATATATCATGTGTAAAAATAAAAACGAAGAATAATAAGACCTCATCCCTTATATCAAACAAAACCAAACTAAGTTAAAACTCGGGCCAAATTCATTATATAACATTAATAGGAAGTGTAATTGTTAATTAATAGGAATTTATTATCTGATAGTATCATTTTGAATCATTGATCTATTTCCCCATTGCTTAAAGGAACATGGTTTGACCCATGGGCCGTTGTGGTACATATATGATGGGTGGTGGTAGTTATAGTCAAAGGAGACAGGTATGTTTTAGTTTATTTTTTATTTTAGTTTCTTTATCAAATTAGTCACTTTGATCATTGACTGATTTCTAAGGATATATGCCAGTTATATTCGGTGAAGGGTGCTAGATTGAGTTCAGATTGATTTAGTCCACCGGCTTTGATCCGAGGTACGATTATATGGTTACTACTTGTCTCAGACCTCATGTATTTGGTGCATTAGTGTTTTTTACTCCATATTATGTTTTTGGTAGGGCATTGGATCGTCTCGTGTTGGTTCGCATGGATTTAGTTCTCCGCTACCAATCTAGGTAATGCTTTAATGCCATTGGTTGGTTTCTCACTAGTTATGAAGATTCCTTCATGTGTTTTAATGTTCTTAATATCCTTTGTATAGTGAGTTAATCCCTAATCATTGCTTTCGAGTCACCAAGTCAAGGGCGACTCGCCTACGTGTGTATAGGTAATAAATTATATGTATGTGGGTTCCCTCGTTATGTGTATTGTCACCCATGATAGTGATTATGCACGTATGGGTCTAGGTGTACCAATGTATATATATATATATATATGAATATTCAAGTGAGTAGAGACTGATATGTGCATATAAGCATATGTGAATGGATTCCCTTGCAAATTCTCATGGCCATGTAGGTGTGTGAATAGGGCCTAGGGGTCCTTGAATGTGTGCGAAGGTGCATATGCCCAGAGGAGGAGCATCAACTTTTAGTTAGAAAGCTCCAAGAGCAGAAGTGGACGACTTGGTTCAACCTTGAGTTAGAGCCCCTCTCATAGACGCTTTAATTTAAAGATGCTTTAAATTGAATTTAGCATCTTTCTAAATTATGCTTAATTATATTAAATTGGGTTTCTTGAATAATTTTTATTTAATATAATGGTATCATTCGATAAATAAAGTCATAATTTTATATTAAAACCCATCCAATGGAGGTGCGCTGTTGTGAAAACTCAAACTACTAGTTTAGGTTGTATGATTCTTTTTCGTCGTTTCATTTCCCTTTAGACATTGGATCATTGTGCCACAGGCTACAACCTTCTAAAGATCCCTTGTTATGACACATTAAATAGTTGATTTGTTTTATCATATCTGTTGTGAACTTATCTTATGGAGAAACCCATTTCAAGTGTTTTCCTGGCCTCTTGGCCACCCCTTGTGGTGTTTACCTGAGCCTATATATCTAAAAACACTGATCGGGGCATTGTTTAACACCTGTCAGGCTTATGGTGCTCCCCACCATAAGATTCATCTTAATACTGTTTGGGGTGTTTGCCTAACCTCGATGCACATATAATTTTTTACATATATGAATTCTCCCATAAGATTTGTGTTGCATCCTGAGATGTTAAAACATACTCAAATTCTATAATTCTCAAGGTGACTGAAGTATTATTATTAGAGTTCAATGAAATGCATATACCATTGATAATTAATACACCTACATAATTTGACTCTCAATCAGTAGTTTCAAATTCCTATTACCACTTTCAAAATAAACTAATATAATATATATATCTTTATCATACCCCAATCCCGAATCAAGAGTCGGTTTTTTATAAAATAATATCAGTTTCTACAAAGTGAAGGACAACTACATAGGATTTATTTGGAATCCTGGCTGAAAAATGCTGCCCTGCAAATGTCGCTGGACCGAGCCAACACACCATGGTCACAGCGTGTTCACACCATGGTCACACCGTAGTCACGTCATGGTCATGGCGCAGTAATTCCGTGATTTGGCCCTGCTCCAGGATGACACCCTGCAATGGTTTGTAGTCCTGTCAAAATTCGAATTATGATACCTAGATAAATTTTTAGATACATTACTCATCCATAGTTAATGGTGAGGGAGGCGATGGCCGGAATGTTTCCCTGCTTCCCCCCACTACCATCGCTCTTATCCGGAATATGCTGCTCCATAGATGTTGTTGGACCGGGACAACACATCGTGGTCATGCCACAGTCACGTCGCGTTAATGTCGTGATTTGGCCCTTCTCTTGGAGGACACCCCACAACAGTTCGCAGTCCTGTCAGAATTCGATGTGTGATATCTAGATAGAGTTTTAGATACATTACCCACCCATAGTTAATGGGGAGGGAGGCGACGACCGGAATGTTTCCCCGCATCCTCCCGTTCCGTTCGCTCCTAGCTGGAAAATGTTGCTCTGTGGAAGTCGCAGGACTTGGCCAACACACCACAGTCACATCGCGGTCACGCTTTGGTCACACCACATTCACTTCACGGTCAATACGAGGCATGGTGAGGCCGACACCACTCAAAGTGTCTCATTTTTATTTGAAATGGACTACATTTTATGTAAAAACAACAAGTGGCATACGAAAAACCGACCAAACACATTTAGATTCTGTTAATACTTTAGAACAAGGATCCATGTGTCTTTTTTCACATTTACGAGTCAACCCCACAACAATCCGAGAAACTGTGTGGCCAGTACCACTCAAAGTGTCTTTATATTGTTTAAAATGGATATGCTTTTATGTAAAAACAATTGTCATACTAATAACCGACCAAATACATTCTGATTGTGTTGATACTCTAGGAAAATGATCAATGGGTCATTTGTGATGTGCATGAGTCATCCCCGCCTCAATCTCATGCACTATGTGGACGAAAGCAACAAAATTGTCTCTATTTTGTTTCAAAAGGACATCATTTTAATTTAATACCATAACTGAAATACGTAAAACCAACCAAAGTCATTCGTATTTTATTGACACTTTAGGAAAAACGATCCACAGGTCATATGTGATGAGTAGGAGTCATCCCCGCCTCAATCCTTGGGCTGGTGCGCAATAATCCGAATCTTCTTTTCAGGTATTTGACCCATTGTTTGACGTTTTTCATGGTTTTAATGTTAAGGGTGATTCTTGGGAGAGCTGGGGAAACTTGAAATGAAGTTTTGAAGCAAAAATAGGAGCATCACGGGCGGCGCACGGTTTTTCTAACCGTGCGGCCAGACCGTGCATAGCTGGAACTCAAGGCAGTGGCGACAGCATGGTTGTTGCACGATTAAGGGAAACCATGCAAAGAGTCCATGCAAAGAGTGTTGACAAGGTTGTACAGACCACAATGTTAGTGCACTATTCGTCAAACCGTGCGAGCAAACCATGCAGGCCCATAAATTAGATCCTTAAATTTTGGATCTAACCCTTTTTGCCTTTAATTGACCTGTTTAAGCCCCTAAGCGGCCTTAACTCAGGATTAATCTCCCTTGAAGGTTGGAAAAATTCTCCCAAGCGTTTCGGAGGTGATATGAAGGCTTCTCTTGGAAAATCGATGCCGGATTCTTAGGGTATGTGATTGTTCAACTTCCTACTTGATCGTTTTCATAGTTCTACATAGATCTACATCTTCTCTCCCCTCGGTATCTTAGATCTACCACTATTATGGGTAGATATAAGTGTGTGGATGCCAAATTTGATGATTTTGGGTCTTGGTCTGGTTAGGATAAGGGAGCTATGCTGTGTTCTTGGAGAATCAACCTGAGTTTCTTGTGCGTTCTTCATTGTTGGGGGTTTTCGTCAAAACCTTCGAGGTAGGTGGTTTGATGCATTACATTAAATGTCTTTGAGTTTTGTACAAAATTGTTAGATACCCATGTATTAGGTATCTCTGGTTAGGGTTTGATACTATAGTATTATCTTCCTTATATTTCTTGTGTGATTGAGGCTGTTTGATCAATAATGATTTCCTGTTAGCATGTTTGAGGATCACCCCATGGGTGTTTTCCTTGTTTTGGTTGTTTATCATCGTTTGGATTAGGTTGCATGTGAGGCAAACCTTGTTAAACTGATTACCTACCTTGATATTAATAATCGCATGTGTTTCCTGCAGTTTAAATATTTTTGATGCATTATAGCTGTTAGCCATGTAGTTTGTTGAATATACTTAGGACTGCTACGAATCTATTACATATGATCACTTTTACTCAGGGCTGCGGAAACCTGGTGTAGCAAGACCATAATGGGAATTGACATTGAGTGATTTCTTAGAGGGCCTATTTAATTATTACCACTACGAGACCATAAGGGATATTGACTTTGTGCTCTCTCAGAGGGTTTGATAATTATTGAATCGAGACTAAAGGGGGAATTAGACGTAAGTGCTTTCTCAGAGAGTCTGTAGTATCACTGCTAGACCACAGAGGGAATTGACAAAGAGTGGTTCCTCAGAGTGTCTTCGCCTTTGTTGAATGCGTGACCATAGGGGTCTGCCCGTGTGATCCACCCAGAGGGTGAGCGTGATAAATTAATGTTGGTTGGATGTGATGAGTCCACCAAGACATAGATTAAGCTTTGGATTAAAGTGTTTTTTAGGTAGTCTGTTGAGATACATGTTGAGTTACCTGCTATGCCTTAGGATTATAGAGCTATTTTTAAGATTCTTTGGTTGATGATTAAATGATTGAATTAAATTAATAAATTAATGTGAATGGAGTGTTGTAGGATTGTTTACTTTGGTGTACTTTTTTTTCACTGCTGCATTTATTTTTCCATCACTTTTGTTATATCTCTCACTGATAATAGGGAACATATCTTGTGGTTGTTGCCTACTAGGATTAGTCTCACACCATGTTTGGGACCTTTATTTCAGCCCAAACATGTTAAATTAATGTAGGTGTGGATAGGTATTGTGGCCCTTCTACCTTAGGTGTTTGATTGCTGGTTAGATCTAGAGAGTATGGGACCGAGCATAGGCTTGTGAAGCTGCTGGAGTTTACTATTTACTATCATTACTTGTCCTTTAGTTGAATTTCAGCATGTATCTTTATTTACTGCTTTCCACATATACATGTACCATGATGCATCATTTTTATATTACACATTTCTTCTACTTTTAGTTTCAGTTGTTGTATGTTGTTAACTACTTTGGCTATTGGTTATTATTTTCCGTACGCTGTATACTTTACCAAATGAGGACATAGTTTCCCCACTGACTCACCAAGGCCCTCTCTACTAGTCGACAGCACCCGACATTTGGGGAAATGCGCTTGAGGTCATGTGGCGAACCAGGTACGGGGCACCAGTTGAGTGGCTCCAGATTCAGTTCGTTACAAACAAGTTATATGGTTGCAGGTGTGGATAGGGATTGTGGCCCTTCTACTTCAAGTGCTGGAGGACATGTTGCTAGCATGGGTCCTTGATTTTGGAGGTTATTGGGAGAAAGATATACCTCTAGTGGAGTTTTCCTATAATAATAGTTTTCAAGCAACTATTTAGAAGGAACCCAAAGAGGCTTTGTATTATAGAACATACCGATCACCCTTGTGTTTGTCGGAGGCAGGAGAGGCAGATATGCTGGGACCTCATCTTGTTCAAGAGACCACAAAGCAGGTGGAGTTGATTCAGAAGAGGATGGCTACCACACATTATCGACCAAAATCTTATGCTGATCAATGGAGATGACCTTTTGAGTTTAAGGTCGGATATCAGGTTTTTCTACATGTTTCCCCGATGTTAGGACATAAGAGGATTAGGAGACAATGAAATCTTTCATAGAGATATGTCAGCCCGTTTGAGGTTCTAGAGAGTGTCGGGATGGTTGCTTATAGGTTGAAGTTACCTAAGAGTTACCAGGCTATGCATGACATCTTCCATATTTCTCATCTTTGATGGCATTTCTCAGACCTGTCTCATGTTTTTCAACCCGGGGAGGTTGAGTAGGAGCAGAATGCATCTGTCGAGGAGCATCCTATCATGATTTTTATTGTAGTTGCATAGTTCTCTATTTTCATTATGTTCCTATAGAATGCGTGATATGGTAGCACAAGAGAGTATAGGACAAGACATGGGAGAGGGAGGCCGATGTATGATTGCGGTGGCCAGAGTTGTTCGAGGTTTCTTCTTTTACGCCGTGTTAGGAAACTCAGGGATGAATTTCTTTATGGGGAGATTTTTGTAATAACTCGGATATTCTTTTTAGGTATATGACCGCATGGTTTGTGTTTTTATTGGTTTTAATGTTATGTGTGATGCTTGGGAGAGCTGAGGAGTCGTAAAATGAAGATTTGAAGAAAAACTGGGAGATGCACTGGCAGTGCACGATTTTTCTATCCCAGCGGCCAGACCATGAATAACTGGCACTCAAGGCAGTGGAGACCACATGGTTGTCGCAAGGTTATGGGAAACTATGTGAAGAGACCATGCGAAGAGTGTTGAAAAGGTAGTATAGACCACACTGTTAGCACACGGTTTGTCAAACCGTGCGAGAAAACCTTGCAGGCACTTAAATTAGATCCTTAAATTATGGATCTAAACCTTTTTTCCTCTAATTTCATCGTTTAAGCCCCTAAAAACCCATAACTCGGGATTACTCTCCCTTGAAGGTTGGAAAACATCTCTCAAACGTTCTGTAAGAGATCTGAAGGCTTCTCTTGGAAAATCGATGTCGGGTTCTTGAGGTATGTGATAGTTCTCCTTCATTCTTGATCATTTTCTTAGATCTACTTAGATCTAATTCTCCCCTTCTCTCAGTTTATTAGATCTATGACTGTTATGGGTAGATCTAAGTGTGTGGATGACAAATTTGATGTGTTTGGGTCTTGGTCTTGTTAGGAGAAGGGATCTAAGGTAGGCTCTTGGAGAATCTACCTGCATTTCATGTGTGTTTTCATTGTTGGGATTTTCGTCAAAACCTTCGAGGTGGGTGGTTTTATGCCTTATGTTAATTGTCATTGAGTTTTGTGAAAAATTGTCGGATACCCAAGTATCGGGCATCTAAGGTTTTCTTTTGTTCCTATAATATTATATTCCTTAGATTTCATGTGTTCTTAAGGATATTAGATTAATAATGATTGCTTGTTAGCATGTCTAAGGGTCACCCATTGGGTGTTTTCCTTGGTTTGGTTGTTTATCGCAGTTTGGCATAGGTTTCATTTGAGGAAAACCTTGTTACACTAATTTCATGGCTTGATATGAATAATTGCATGTGTTTCCTGCTTTTTTCATATATTTTTTGAATTGTAGCTATTAGCCATGTAGTTTGTTGAATAAACTTAGTCCTTCTACGAATCGGTTTCGTACGATCACTTTTACTCAGTGTTGCAAAAACCAAGTGTAGCAAGACCATAAAGAGAATTGATTTTGAGTTCTTCCTCAGAGGGACTGTTTAATTATTAACACTACAAGACCATAAGGGAGATTGAATTTGTGCTCTCTCAGAGGGTCAGATAATAATCGAGTTGATACTAAATGGGGAATTAGATGTAACTGCTTCCTCAGATAGTCTTTATTATCACTACAAGACGATAGGGGGAATTGACGATTAGTGCTTCCTTAGAGTATCATTTCCATTGTTGAATACGTGACCATAGGGATCTACCCACGTGAGCCACCCAGAGGGTCAGCGTGATAAATTAATGTTGGTTGGTTGTGATGAGGCCACCAAGACGAAGAACAAGCTTAGGTTTGCACTGCTTTTTTTAGGTAGTCTGTTGAGATACCTGTTGTGTTACCTTCTATGACTTTGGATTATAGAGTTGATTTCTCAATTCATTGGTTGATGATTGAATGGTTGAATTAAATTAATAAATAAACATTAATAGAGGTTTGTAGGATTTTTTAATTTAGTGAACTCTTATTTCTCTACTGCATTTACTTTTCCATCACTTTTGTTATATTGCTCACTGATAGTAGTGGACATGTCATGTGGTGGTTACCTACTGGGATTAATCTCACACACTATTTGGGTCCTTCTTTTCAGGCCAAATAGGTTATATGGTTGCAGGTTTGGATTGGGATTGTGGCCCTTCTACCTCAGGTGCTTGATTTCAGGTTAGAGCTGGAGAGAATGGGACCGAGCTTAGGCTTTTGAGGCTACTGGAGTTTACTGTTTTTTTTTGTACTTGACCTTTAGTTGTATTTTAGCATGTTTCATTGATTACTGCTTTCCATATATACATGCACCACGCTGCATCATTTTTATATTACACATTTCCACTACTATTATTTTTAGTTGTTTTATGCTGTTAACTACTTCCACTATTTTTTATTATATACTTTCTGCTACATACTTTACTAAATGAGGGCATAGATTTCCCACTGACTCACCAAGGCCCTCGCTGGTAGTCAGTAGCCTCTGGAATTTAGGGAAATGCGCTTGAGGTCATGTGAAAACTGGGTACGGGGCACTAGTTGAATGGATCCGGGTTCAATTCGTTACATGGTGTGGCCAACACCACTCAAACTGTCTCACTTTTATTTGAAATGGATAGGATTTTAAGTGAAAACAAAAACTGGCATATGGAAAACAAACCAAACACATTTGGATTGTGTTGATACATTAATAAAATGATCCATGGGACATTTGTGACATGTAAAAGGCATCCCCACCTCAATATGATGTGCGGTGTGGCCGACACCACTCATTTTGACTTTCTATTGTTTAAAATGGACACCATTTTAAGTTCAAACAACAACTGACATACAGAGAACTAACCGAACGCATTAAGATTCTGTTGAAACTTTAGGAAAATGATACATGGCCCATTATATAAGTGTATGAGTCCATCTTGCCTCAATCTGATGTGCGGTGTGGCTAGCACCACTCAAAGTATCTCACATTTCTTTGAAATGGACAACATTTTAAGTGAAATCCACAACTGACATACAGAAAAACAAAAAACAAACGCATTCAGATTCTATTGATACTTCATTAAAAGGATAAATGGATCATTTTAGATGTTTAATAGACAAGTATGCCTGAATCTGAGGCACGATGTGGCTGGTACAACTCAAAGTTCTGTTCTTTTGTTTAAAATGGATTCGCTTTTAATTAAAAACAACTGGCATATGGAAAACCAGCCAAACACATTTGAATTGTGTAGATAATTTTTTAAAACGATTCATGGGTCATTTTTGATGTGTAAGAGTCAACCTTGCCTCAATCTGAGGCACAGTGTGGCCGACACCACTCAAAGTGTCTCACTTTTGTTTCAAAAGGACATCATTTTAAGTGATTACAAAAACTGACATACGGAAAACAAACCAAAGCGATTTTGATTATGTTGAAACTTTAGGACAATGATAAATGGGTCATATGTGACATGTACGAGTCAACCCTACCTCAATATATGGGATTTTGTGGCTTCCACCACTCAAACTGTCTCACTTTTATTTGAAATGGACAGGATTTTAAGTGAAAATTACAACTAGCATAAGGAAAGGAATCCCAACGCATTTGGATTGCGTGGATACTTTAGTAAAACAACCCATGTGTAATTTGTGATATGTAAGAGTCAATCCCGCCTCAATCCGAGATGCAGTGTGGCTGAAACCAATCAAAATGTATCTCTTTTGTTTTAAATGGTCACCATTTTAAGTGAAAACAACAACTAATATACATAAATCCAACGAAACGCATTCATATTCTATTATAAAATTAGTCTAATGATACATGGGTCATATTTCACATGTATGAGTAATGAAGAAATCAATCCAAATCATGGTGTGGCCGTCACCACTCAATGTTTATCTCTTTTGATTAAAATGTATAACATTTTAAGTTAAAACAAAAATTGACATACGAAAAATTGACCAAATGCATCCAGATTCTGTTGAAAATTTAGGACAATGATCTATGAGTTATATGTGACATGTTAGATTAAACCTCGCTCCAATACGAGGAAAGGTGTGGCTGAAAACACCCAAAGTGTCTCTCTTTTTTTTAATGGACATCATTTTAAGTGAAAACAACAATTGGCAAACGGAAAACTAACCAAACACATTCGGATTCTGTTGAAACATTAGGAAAATGATCCATGGGTCATATGGGACGTGTACGTGTCAACCCCCCCTCAATACAACGTGCGGTGTGGCCGGTATAACTCTAACTATCTCTTTTTTATTTAAAATTGACATCAAAACTGATATTAACAACCCTATCGCTTTTATCTTCTTTATTAGTGCATCAAAACTGAAATTTCCTTTTCAATGAACATATTCCATATCCAATTTGAACATCTACATGTATTTTACCAAAAACATCTGAAAATAATTTAGTTCTCATTAGAATAAATTATATTACTATGACATTCAGGTTTTATATATAACATATCTCTAATCAAAGAGGTGGTGTCTCTGAAATTTACACTCATCAACGATAGTCGCAAAATATTTTTAATGAGTTCTGTAGTTTCAATCGTGGGTTCATAAGTGACGATACTCCTATGAAAATACATTTTCTCCATATATTATAAAAAATAAAAGATCAATGCAAAATGCATCACAAATATTTACATACCCAAATCTAGGATCAAAAAGAAAAAATTGGGATGTTATCCAATTTCAAACTCTTATTCAACTCTAATATGTATTTCTAAGACTATTCTACCAATTATAATTTTATGGGGAGGTGGGGGGGGGGGCTATGATGGTTGTGGGGGATGTGTAGTGGTGAGGTCAATTATTACTCGAAGAGTGGTTGTAATATGAAGATTGAAATGGGTGTAAATAATGTTTGAGTTATTGAAATTATTATTCCACTCTACTGGGAGATTGTTTTCATATGAATATTGAAATTTTTAATTGTTGTAAATGACATGGTTGGACGAGTTTGATGGTTTCATGTGTTTTTTTGTGCTATTGCAGGTGTTTTTTATGCTGTTTTATGTCTGTTTGTATGTCTTTTTTGTGCTATTTTTTATGCAGGTGTATACTGGAGGGTATGTTGTGCAATAGTCCTGGAAATACACAATACCAATGCTTTAAAAACATTAGTATACATTGATTGAAATTTAAAAATGATCCCAATGGTTTAAAAACCATTGGTATATGTTTAATCTTTAATATATTACAACGGTTTCAATGAAATCATTGGCAAATATGCTATTCAAACAGATACGAATAGTTCTCCTACAACATTTGGTAAATCAATACATACAGTGGCCTATACCAATAGTTTAGATCAAACTGTTGGTATAGGTATTTCATCAGGGCTCACTGCCATATGGATTGGAAAACTATTGTAATAGGCTATACCAATGGTTTCCTAGCCTATAACGACGGTTTAAAATAGTTGGTATAACCATCCTTTCCAACAGTGCAGGGGTAATGAAACTACATTTTTGGGGGGACCAAATATAATCAAACAACTATGTTCATGGTTGATTTATGTATGATGAACTTATTAGCAATTATACAATGGATTGAGATGGATTTTTATATGTGGATGATTCCATTTTGGGATGTTAATATAGTGGGGAAACAAGGTATGACTGATGACATGATGAAGCATACATGCATTGAGTGGGATATATGAACTCTTTTGTTGTCCACTTGAGGGATGATATTAATGATAAGAGGAAATGTTGATAATTTTCATATGGCCTGCCAGCCAAATCAGTGGATATATAAGTGTATCTAGGATCCATTGAGCAGATAAAGAATTCTCCAAATAAAAACCATGACTTCACATAATATAGTATGAAGAAAAAGTAGTGTGTAATGACCCAAATACATTGGATAGGGTTTTATGTTAGTTAAATATCACACACAATTTGGGTCCCCCGTAGGCCATGTGACTCCATTATATGAACACACCATATATAGTAAGTTCCCATGGATACATACACAAACAAGAAAATTTCATTTAATGGAACATTAATAGTATATGTGATTGTGGACAAGAGAATAAAGCTCGACCCATAGTTGCTGATACACGCCATGCATTACACAAAGAATCTAGATTAACCTCATATTCAAATGTTTTTTTCTATTAAGGACGTAGGTAGGCATTAGAGTAGGACCACACACCATGTGGGTCTCTTACAGGTCTTTTAATACCTTTTGTGGAATCTTCAATATACTAAGTGGAACATGCCTACAATGTCAGGGCATGGGTCCAATACCTACTGAGTGGAACTTTCATGTGGAATCAAGGAAACAATACTATAATTAATGAGTGGAACCTTACCATTGTGTTGGTCCATGGTTCTTCTACATATTGAATGGAACCCACCTAGGGAGTTAGTGCACAGGTCCCCAACATATTGAGATTCCCAACATTAGTGCTAGGAAATGGGTCCTCTATTTCTGAGTGGAACCCTTCATACAGAGTCTGGGAAATCCGTCTAATCCTCATTGAGTGAATCCATCCATTAGATTCATGAAATGGTCATCTACTTACCTAGTGGAACCCTCTTATATTATCAGGGAATGGGTCCTCTACATACTGAGGCACCCTCTTGGGGACTAAGGGTTTGGATCCTCTACAATATGACAAACACACACCTATAGAGACTAGGATTGTGTCTTATTAATGATGATTGGAAACATCCTATTTTACCAACATTTTGGTCCACTGCATATAGTTTTTCCCTAGATTATGAGTTATAATGGAAATGTAAGGATCCACATTCATAGTCATTGGACAAACATGTGAGATATTTAGAATCATTGATGGAACTATTGGAACTGATGGGAAACTCGTCATCTGGGGATAGGTTTTGAGATGAATATCCAATTTATCAAACATATTGATTTCTTTTATGGTCATATATATATATATATATATATATATATATATATCTCATTTTATTTGTTGTATTCCTCTCGTGTTATAAGTTTTTATTTATACTTATATTATCTCTCATATCTCATCATATTTATTTTTAGGGGAATTCTAATATGTTTTTATATAATAACACCTACATACTTATTACCCACATATTTCAAGATGTATGAAGAAGATGGACTAGTCAAAAATGATTATAGAGGATAATAATAGATACATAGACCATATTTCATCATAGGGAGGTATGGTCCTAGAGATCTTGAGATTGAATCTCCCAAAAGTTTATTTTCCATTTTTGTTCATTTTTGGAGTTCTTTTAAGTGGGTAATTTATTTTTTACCATTAATTTTCATATTCTATTCTTGTACTCTAGTAGAAACTGGAGTTTTTTACATGAATTGTTGTTACTATAAGTGTGACTAACTTATTTATTTATTTATCTGCATTTAGAGATGGATAATATTGGTTCTTTGGATATAGGTACTATAGGAATGGCCTCCAAAAAATGTTTTTCCACTATCCTCATATCTCCATCCATAATCTCATGGATACATGCTTAGGGTAGTGGCTACTTAGCCTTCTTCCAGTCGGCCAATAATTGGTTGTTCACATTGTGATAGATTGGTATCAGATATGGTTCATCCATGGTATAATTTTGGAGTTATTTTCAATTGTGTTGTTTGGTTGGGAATAAAGGGAAATGGTTTCAATGTTTCGTGACTAATACATTCATTATATGGAACCGAGTACTGGTTCATTAAATAACACATCCATTAACTTGGACAACAACTAGCTAATTATGAACTCTGAATTATGAGAAATTCGTTTCAATGTGATTTGGTACATAAATAATATATGATGTAGTCTTTCACTGTCATTATTTAGTCAGAACAGTATATATATATATATATATATATATATATATATTCTAATATGATCATGGTGAAACATGATAAATTTTTTATGACACTTCCATAATGATATCTATATATGATTATGATTTAGGAATTAAAAGATGACATGGTGAGTGATGAGGCCTCATCTCCATGAAATCACCTGAGAACATTACTCTAGGAATAAAGGTAGTAGAACACCCTCCAATCGAGTAATAGATAACACCATCAAATTTGGATAAAGATGTTTGTAGGCATTATACACTTTGTGAGATCTAGGACAAGAGGTTTCAGAGGTTATTTGATGATAAAAATTACTCGGTGGAAGAGGGTTGTAAATAATAGGTGATCCATGTTCTCAAACCTACCAAGAATATATCTAATTTGGTGGTTGAACTGAAATTCAATGTTTCCTATAGTGTACAGGTGATCAAGTAGAGTCTTGTCACATAGATTCTTGTGATTCAACACTCTAATTTACCAACTTCCAGATACTATTTCGTGAATAGTATTACCCCTCATGCCTAGTATCATTTTGAATTTAAGGGATTATAGAGATGCAACAAGGAGGGATGAAAATTTCTATCTATTTTTTTATTTTCACTAACTTAATGTAGTACTCCCTTAACATGATTTGAGATGGCCACTTAAATTCCTTTTTTTTGAACAGTGTCTCTTCCATGGTATCAATGGCAGTGTGGTAGCCACGTACATTACAATTTATACTAGATAATTACTACGGGTGTTAGTGATGGAGATATTCATATCATATAAAATCTATATAAAAACATATATCAGTGAATGTTATGGGGTTGATTTATCCAAATAAGGTATTAGGTGGTATTCTTTTGGATCTTGGCAAAAAACATCTTTTAAGGTTCAAAATTTGGCTCATGGTTTTGTAGAACATGGATCTTTCAGGGGACTGTGACAGCCTAGAGATTGGTGCATCATTGAATATAATTTAATATTCTATCAAGAATGTGATTTTTTAACCAAACGCGCTGAGGTGGGAATGCTGATAAAACATGGAAAACCATAGAAAGGGCAGCACCAATATCATTATTCTCAAATGCATGGCTATGGTTGACCCATTATAGAAGAGGTAAAATAGTATTAAATGGATTTCATAGAGGAGGAACTGGTGGTGGTGGAATTTTTTTTCATCTACTTAAACTAACACAAAAAAGTGGCACATACCATGCTCATGGAGGAGGTGGTTGGGGTAGTGGAAAGTTACTATCTTTGGTGTTATGTTACCTAGTCACACATCAGATAATTAGAGGTATGATATATGTTAAATTGAATCTCCCATCAGTTCTAGTAGATATAGGCATTAGTAATTACTTCATATCATTAATCATGATGGTAGTGCTATAATTCCCGGTTGAGATATTAACACTACAAAAGATTCATGATATTTCTACAGGGCATGCGTCTCTGATATGTTTTATTTTCTAAAAGTGAGATATACCTCTTTGTAGATTGAGTTTAATTTGGGGAATTTTGGTGATCACTATAAGCAACCATCCATAAAAAAATAAATAATCTTATGTTATGTCAATGATTTTAATTTATTTCCGATTGATGAACTTTTTAGTATTAGAATATTAGAGAATTTGAAACAAAATAATACATAGAATACATAAAATACAATGTCTACACTTCCAATCAGTATCTATTTATTCACTATATAAAACATTTAAAAATAAACAATTTTCCCTTTTTTGAAAAATCATCACAACTATCAACATAAAATATCTCTATACACTAGTCATTATTATGTCCTATAAAAACAACAACAAAAAATTAGGATCAATATAAAAATCTCATTAAGGGATATTAAATGATGTAAAATACTCTTTAATTCAACAAAATTAAAAACCAAGAAATCTTTATCATAAAGAATTACTTTTCACACATAACAAGAAGTAAATATTTCCCTATGATAATAAAATAATTTTTAACTAATATTTCTATCATCAAACCAATAGATTAATAGACAAAACATATTTGAATCTATGTAAATCATTATATATTCACACTAATGAAGGGAATAACCATGTGTTTGACTTCCATAAATGAAACTCTTAAAAATAGAATATCCGTACATTCAACTTCTATACCCAGTCAATTAGACGGCTATCATGGTCCTAACCATCATTGGATTATCATAGAACTGACCATAATTGGCATGCCATGTATGCAACTATAAAATTTAAATATACCATTATAAAGTCATAACACTAAAAATAATTCAATTTTCAATATTTCACTCATAATATGTACTTTTCACTCCTAAGAAAACATTATTAGTTATTTGAATGACCAATATATTTTAAAAACCCATTAGTAATATAAAAATACAAAAACATGCAAATATGGATTCTCATTTATGAATATAAGTAAACTTTCAAAGGAATATAGAAAAAAAATTAATAGACACTGAGGTAGAAACTTTGGTGTCTCCTTGTAGGCTATGAATATTACATTTCATTTACCATTTCTCAACAATTTTGGTTTAAAGCACATAAAAATAATCATTTTGAAATAATTGGAATAAAATTAAAAAAAGAAATAAATTTCACATATAATGCTTTTAAATCAAAATACATGAATATATGAAATAATATCAATAATAATGACAAGAAGAAAATATTTTTAAATTAAATCATCAATCATTCAAAAAATCTCATACAAATTTGATCCTTTAATTCATAATCCCCATGAATATGTAATATTATAAAAAAATTAGTAGTTTGATAATATAAAAAAATATTCATCAAAAATTTAAAATGGGCAGTATATTCACTTTATAAAAAAATTACGGTACATATCATCATGAAATATCCCAGTTAAAGGAGATTGAGATGAATCCCCTTACTATAAGTCTATCTTCTCACATGTGTCTTCGTCTTCATAAATAATATTTTTTATAAATTATTTATTTTCATCAAATACCATTTAATATTTATTAGTATATTTATTTCCGGAATTACAATTTTTGGAACAACTACATAAATATTTAGTATACATTCTGTGTTTTGACTATATTTAATTTTTGTGTCAAAAAAAATTTGGTTGGTCAACTATAGGCAATGGTGGTCATTATATAAACATATAAAGACCAATATTCAGGGAATAATTCTCATATTTATACAGAAAATATACTTTTGTAACCCATAATTAAATATGGTTATCAAAAAAGGATCAATGTTACAATCATAGAGAGGATACGTTGTACATGCGCATGAGTAAACATCAAATTTTTTAATGATCGTTATGGAAAGAATGTAAGTGAAATTTATCTTTCCAAATTGATCATTATATAATAAATACCATGTTATTTAATCATTGATTATTTTATATACAATTTTTTTAATTTAAAAAGAATCACATCATGTCTTGGAGGTTGTAGTCCACACATCCTTGAATGCCATTATTGATTTTTTAGTACAACATAAGTGAATAAATAAAATGATATTATATATTTATAGATTGATAATATTTTATGTATTATCATATGGATGTTATTTATATGAAATATTATTTCTTAAACACATCTTAAATACATTCCTTCCAGTGTGTTAACACATCACATAACTTTGAAGAGCCAGTAGTCCAAACTTCCACAAATGACGTTATCATATTTAATGAAAATGGAATGAATAATGTTATATATATATATATTTTATTCCATATATTAATAACTAATAAATATTATTAAAATATCATATTAAAATATTATTTCCATCACAATTCCCTCCATGAGAGGTAGTGATAAAAAATGAACAATATCGTTAAGTGAGGAGGCAGTTTTCCGTACAGAAAAAGTAATTTAGTTACCCCATAGATGGATTTGGGTGTAAGTGTATGTAGAACCATTATAATAAAAAAAATATAAAAATATTTATCATAATGAGGATATCATAAAATCATCTAATTAGAACAACTGAGTTGGTGGAGAATCAAAAAAAAAACAAAATATCTTGTGGAATGATGTTAACTCTTTTTTGAGTAAATCCATTTTGATTCCAATAATGGTGTTTTATTGTTAGATTTCTGACCAATCATATGATTCTTGGTTTAGTGGATGGTTATTTTAATCTTATATGAAGAAATTATGGGTGATCCAATGACTTTGACATGTGTGAAGAAAAGGGATGGGTGAGTTATTTTTTTATAGTAGAGGATATTGGCATTCCGGTAAATTTTTAAATTAGCATTCCACTAACATAAATATCAAGTAAAAGGGTTCCAATAGTGGTAAATATTATATCCATGATTGTATTGGGTGTAATTAGGTATGTAAAATTGTTTTCGGACTTCATTCTTGGGCATGTTGGGCATTATTTTTAATGTTTATTCCATTGTTATACTAATTTTCCTTTTAATTGATGTATCTAATTGTTATAAATTTCTCTATTATTATTTTTTCAATTAATAAGACAAGATTATTATAAATTAAAATTTATACATATCAAAAATATGGAATTAATTTTTCAAAATTACAGTAATTGAATTGGTAGGATGTGTTTTAAATTTTATCTTGCAAACAGGATGAAAAATATTTCATTTAATATAAAAATATTTAAAATATTACTTTTGTATTACACAAATGTTTATTTTTAAATTGTTTATAATGATTTTCAAATGATTAACTAATATATAATTGATCTAATTATACATTAAAAACAAATAAAAACATAATTTACCAATATAAATGAATATGATAAAAATGAAATATTAAACAAAAAAATATTATTTTTCACTCTTCATCAAAAAATGAAAGTTCTCATAAAATACAAATATATCAAAAAAATTAAAATTTTATACTTCTATTTAAGAAAATAATATTATTTTTTAATAAAAAAATAAACCCTTGTCCAAAAATTTTATTTGAAATGAGTTCTCTATTAAAAAGATGTAAAAATACAATTAAAAAATGTTGACGTGTTTAGGTTTAATGGTGGAATTATTATTATTATTTTCCTATTAAATTTATTGGATGAATGTAAAAAATTTGGACAAAAAATTTTAAAATGAATATTATTATTCGTATTTATTTTCTCTAATATGAGGGATTTTCCATAAATGCTACTTTAAATAATAATATTAATAGTACATTATTGTTTGGTATTACTCAATATTTTTATGCAATGAAAGATTTCAAATAATCTCATTTTATTTTTTCAGGTATTATATGGGAAATAGATTCAACATTAAGTTAAAATTAAAATCCTATTCATAAATATGAGTAAATATGATAAATACTTAATCTATCATTACCTAGGATGTTACATCCTCTCCACCTTCTGGAAATTTCATCCATCAAATTTTATTCATGTAGAAAATATTTGGGGATATCTTTATCCTCATAGATTTTTTATATTACCATGTTGCTTCATCATTCATGTTTTTTTCCTAAAAACATTATCTTTATGAATTATCTTATTTTGCAACACATTCTCAGTAAGGATGAGAACATGAACTAGTTGTTCCTCATAAGAAATATTCTATTATATTTGAACTACTTCATGTATCTAAACATGAGATGAATCATTTATATATGTCTGTGAAAATAATAAAATATGTTGTGTACATTGGATAAACTCTAGGGTATGGACACTCAGTTTGAAACTGACCATACATTCACAAGATTTTCATATCATCTAATGAATCAAATAATCAACTTCCACATTATAAAAGATGCATGAATCATTTTCATAGATAATATTTTAAAAATTCATGATCACCTACCATGAATAAAAAAGCATTTTTATGGATATCCATATAACAATTCATAGTATATTTTTCTATTCTCATGTGTTGCTGAATCAAATGAAAATCTGCTAATGTTTCTTCTAAAAAAGCAGGTCCCAACACCTTTATTTCCCATAAACCATAACAAAAGGCCGGTGTCGGACACTATAAAACATATAATTTATTGAGAGGTAATCTATGTATATTTAATGAGATTTATTTTATATGAAAAATAATACATATATATATATATATATATTGACCCTAACATCTATGGAAGTCCTTTGTGAATGAAAAAAAATCATATCATCTGATTTCTGAATCGTCTGGTCAGACTATCGATCATATTGCATATAAAATGTTGTACTACTAATTAATTCAGTTCCCAATTACTTTGGATGTAAATACAAATATATAATATCATCACGGGATCAAAATTATATAATATTGAGTGTAACACTATATGTAACCTAAAATTTTCATTTAGATAAAATCTAGAAATCCGATTAGAGGTATTTTTATATTTAGTGGGAATAAAATGAGAATATTTGGTTAATCGATCAATAATAACAAACATAAAATTATAAATATTATAATTATATGTAAATACTACTATGAAAACAATTGACATATTTTCCAAATCCAATCTATCACTGGAAAAGGATGAAGCACTCCCTTCGGTAACTACCACTCTACCTTAACCATTGGAAAAGTCAAACACCTTAAAGTATTGTTAGCATGTCTCTTTTCATTTAATTGCATCAATAATTTCCCCATATTACCATGTACATCTTAATGTTATATCAATGAATAGAAAATAAAGAACTATAAACTATTGTGAACAAATCATTCCTAAATTATGGATAAAAAGGAATGCATAATCTTTTTCAAAACTAAAAACAAACTTTTTCATGATATTAAAATCAACCAACACACCATTCTTAACAAAAAACTACATTTTCATTAAAATATTGATCCATTGTTTACGTTTTCTTAATTATTTCTAGGAATGATGAATATAGGAATCTTCAATACCCATTTCATTTGAGGTTATAACTTAAAAACAAATCCTTGGTTTATCATGATACCACCCGTCATTTGGTTTATCACATAACCACCCATAAAATGTCTAACTACCATTATGAAATAATAACACAGAAAATATTACCAATATCAACATTCCACTAATAAAATTTCATTCATAATAACAAGAAATAATTTAAATATATTGGAAGAATAAATCCATTTCAAAACCAATTTTTTATATGAGAACATGTAAAAAGGGTATATGGTATTTATTTTCCATTTAAAAACATCACTACTTGTTATGCAAACCAAATATCAAATAATGCTCGTGTCAGCGGAAATTTTGTTGTCATCACGTCCGTTAAAAACATTCATTTTGACATTTAGTAAAACAATATGTAAAAAAATATTTCATTTGATTTATTTTAAAATTAAAATGGTTTTATAATAAACCTTGTAAAATAAGGAGGTGTATATTTTCAAAACATTCCTCAATGAAAGGGGATCGAGACGATGTCCTTTACCTTTTGTCCAACATGAGTTGTTCATTGTTTCATTTATAGAATATTAAACTAAAGATAATTTCTACGTTCTTATGATAATATTTCATGTTTTTTAATTTTTTAATGTCACTTATTACATCGATATAACAATTGGTTATTTATTATAGTTCATATCGGTGATTTTTCCATGTTCGAAAGTTGAGTTAAAAATGAACTTGTTATAATTACAAATTGTCCATGTGGTCAAAAATACATTATCTTCTGAATGATAATAATGAATTAGATATTCTATATGTCATATATATCCACTATATATTTATTTACAATATTCTATATCATTTATATATATCAAAATGAAATGCACTGCTCAGGGTGATGGTATGTCCTATGTACACATAAACGATGCTTTCACTTCATTTTTATCATTTTTAATGAAATGAAAACCAAATGATATATAGATATACTATTATTAAAATATAATATAATATCATATATATATTATAATCGTTCTTTAAAACCATCTATTAAATGTTCAATGTATCATATGAACGAGTCTTATCAATTTGTGGCGGTAGTAGTCCGCACTTCCTCAAATTAAATTATAGTATATATACAACCTGAAATGAATAAAGGTTTGTTATAAATTAGAATTTAATAAGTATAAAGGTAAAATAATTATAATAATTATCATATATAATTATATATTCATCATAAATTCCACCATGGGATTTGGTATTAGATAATCAAACAATCATTGTTTTGTAAGGCAGTAGTTTACCGTCCACAGAAACAGTATGTTCTAAATCTATAATATAGATGTGTGTGTAAATGTAGTAAAAATACTTCTCATAAAAAATCATAGTATATTGAGGATACTAGTGTTGTTAGGTAATCATAAAATAATATTGTCATAGTTAATGGAGATGTAAAAAAATAAAAGAACTTCAGAGAAGACATTACCTTTAAATCGAGTACATCCCTTTGATTAGAACCAAAATGCCTTCTGGAATTTCACTATTCCTAGAGAAATGATTCAAGGAGGAATATAGGTATGTTGGGTGCTTATTAGTGTAGAGTTTGTACATGCCAAGGGGGATTGAGTGGTGTGAGTAAGGGTTATATGTGATGGCTTTTTATATGTGGGAGGAGGGGCTCTTTAGGAATGTTTGAAAATATTTTTTTATTATAAACTAAATTTCGATTTCAAAATGTCCCAAAAATATTAAATTAGAATATAATATGATTATTATTCTAATTACTCTCATCCAATTGGTTTTATAAATGTTATCATTTCAAATGTAACATTATCATTTAGCTTTAACCCATAGTTAATTATTTTGACACATACCATGTCTTCTTGTGTATTTACTTTAAATGGTTAATATAGATACAATAGAGTTCCAATAAAACATCTTGTGGTTCATCAATGAAATTGGTAACAAATTATATTTTCTTTTAGGATAATATTATATTTCTGGACTATATTATCATTTAATAAAATATAAATTTATTTAAAAACTCAATTATTTCGATTCTATACTATTCATATCATGACATTATAAAAAATACAATCCATCATGATTCATTCTAAAAAACATTAGTAATTCAAAAATAATATGTCATAATCATCTATAAGATTAATTTATGACATAAAATGTTTCAAAATAACTTTATTATAATATTTATAATCTCATTTATTTAAAACATTCATTAATGAAGTAATTATTACATCATCATTGTGTTATAACTAAATTTATTTAACTGATGTCTAAAAATTATAAATAAAATACAATGTTTTATGAAATATTTTTTCTTAATACTGACTATTTATAGTGAAAGATATCTACTATATAACCCCATATTAAATTTTTTAGCAAAATAATACATGTTTATGATATTTTTATTTTTACAATAAAAAAAATTTAATTAGTGACATTATCATACCGAAATGGCCTTCAAAGGCCAAAAGTCTCACCTAAGGATTGTATTATACAGCCACGACTCATACGATAAGGTTAGAACAATTGTTAATGTAATTTTATATTTTTATAATATTATTTTTACATTCAATTACCCTATATACCATTAACCGCAGTAAATAAAAATCAAAATATACTATAGAGAAATCATTTTTCATCCAATTGAAAAAAATTACATAATGATGACTACAATTTATGTTTGTTTTTTAAAATTAAATACATAGATGCATTAAAGTTTCATTTAAATTGAAAAGCCTGTTTTTAAATACTATGTAGTGTTTTTCACTATTCGTCAAAAAATTAAACGTCTTGAAAACAATACAAAAAATTCTCCAAAAATTTATTTTGATATTGCAAATTTATGAATGATTTATATTATACTAAATTAAAAACATATAAGATTCATTAATTAATTTAAAATTAATTTCTTTTTTCAGTACTAGAAACCATGTTTTTAAGAATTAAAAACTACAAAATGATTGTCATGTTTTTATATCCAATTTGAAAGTAAAATTATGTCTAATGGAAACAATTAGATTAAATGGTAATACAATAATCCAATTACACTTTTAAACCATTTAATAAGACAATATTACTATATAAATAAATCATATGAAAAGAAATTTTTGAATTAAAATGCATTATTTTTCACTATTCATTAAAAAAACGATCTTTATCAATAAAATAGACAAAAATAACCCAAAGTGAATTTTTGTGTCCCAATTATAAAGAAGAATATTATTTTTCCAAATAGAACATATAAAAGTGAAAAAATACAAGAAATAAAATGGGTTTTCCAACTGGAGGAGGTAAATCGACAATTTAAAAAATATTAGAGTATTTCATGCCTAAAATCGTATTCATCATCATTTTAATCCTCTAAATATTATTAGATAAATGTAAAGAAATTGAAGAAACATGAATAGTCATATTTTAGTTAGTTATTTACATTATTATCAATAAAATGGCTTTGCTTTAACTACCTTTTAAAAATGATAATATAACTATAATATTTTTCAGTATAATTCAACATTGTGTGAAATGTAAGATTTCAGAGAAATACATTTTTTATGTGTTGAGTATACCATAAAAAATAGAATCCCATTTAAAGTAAAATAAATATTTAATTCATAAATATTAATAAATACTAAAATTTCTTATTCATTATTCACCTGGGATGTTACATCCTTCCCCCCATTTGGGAATTGCGTCACAATAATTATATTCACTTATCAAAAAATTTTAGGTATTTATCCCTCATAGAATTTTCAGATTCCTAGGACGAAACTTCAACTATATGGGTTTTTTTAAACCATTACCTGTTTAATTACCTTTTATTGCAACACTTTATCTCTTCATTCAACAATCTGAAATGGTTGTTCCTTATAAGAGATATTATATTCCATCTAAACTACCTCTAGACTCGAAACTTGAGATGAATCTGGCATATACATCCTCAACATCAAGACATCAATGAAATTGTGTACCATGGATAAATATTGGGTTAAAGGCAATATATAGGGAAATTATCCAACTTTCACTATAATTTCATTGGGTACAAGGAACCCTATACAAATCTTTCCCTTCTTACCAAAACACATAACACTTTTTGATGTGGAAACGTTATGAAAGACTTGATCACCTACCTTGAAAAAAATATCCTTTCTCCGGTTATCTACATAACTTTTCTGCCTTCTCTGAGCTGTTCTCATCTTCTTCTGAGTCAACTGAACATTTTATGCCATCTCTTCTACAAATTTTTGTCCCATCAACATCCTTTCAAGTACATCATCCCAAATTGTTTGAGTTCAAAAAAATTTTTCCATATAATTCATCCAACAGAGCTATATGTATACTCGAATGAAAAATGATATTATATGAAAATTCATCCAAATATAGATGTTCATCTCAACTTCCCTGGTAATCCATTGAACAACCACATAGCATATCCTCCAAGGACTGAATTTTTCATTCTGACTGCCCATATGATTATAGATGAAAACATGTTATAAAATTTAATTTAGAACCCAATGAATTCTGAAGGCCTCTCCAAAAGTTATAAGTGAACCATATTTCACAATCAAATAAAATGGTGAGGGGAAATCCATGTAACATGACTATATATATAAAATTTTACTGTGAAAGTTGATCTTGAGATATAGTATATCGAATATGAAGGGAATGGATAGATTTAGTAAATTAATCATAAATAACTCATATTTCAATGTTACCAAAAAAAGTCTTTGGTAATCCCATGAAGAAATCCATGGACACATTTTCCTGTTTCCACTTGAGCTCTAGAAAAGGATGAAGCATCCATTTTGTTAAATTCCTATCTTCTTTAACCTATTGAAAACTCAAACACATCACAGTGAACACAGAAATATCTCTTTTCATTCCATCCCACCAGTAATACTCCCAAAGATCTCTATAAATCTTAGTACTTCCAAGATAAACTGATATTATAGAACTGTGAGCTTCACAAAACAAAATTTTTTCAAATGTGAATTTAAATGAACACATAATATTCTCCCAAACCCTAATACAAAGACTCAATCAATATTATTCTCAGGTAACATACCCTTCTGAACCAATTCTATATTTTCATGAAACTTATTGTCATCTTTCTCCACTTTCATTATTATATCTACTTGAGAGGATTGTACTAAAACATAAAATAAATTTGAGAAATTTCATGCACAAACAAATTCCAATAAAAAATTAATCAAATCAAAAACCAAAGGAACTTGTTCCAAACAAAGAATGGTTAAGGTAGATTTACTCTTTCGACTCAAAGCTTCAGCAAATTTATTTATCATTCATGGATGGTAATGGATCATGTAGTCATAATTGTTTATTTATTATATATATCTCCTCTATTTCATGTTTAATTTCTTCTAAGTGAATATATACTTCAAACATTTGTGATCAGTATATATTTCAAACATTACTCCATATAGAGTATGCCTTTAAATTTTTAAAGAAAAATAAACAAAAAATACATCCAAATCATGTTTTGGGTAATTTAATTCATGGGGTATCAACTGATGTGAACCATATTAAATTAACGGATCATTATACATAAGGACCCAACCATTTCATTTCATCGAAGCATCATAGTGGATAACAAACTCACCATTTCAATAAGGTGGTGCATTAAATGGAGCATTCACCAATATTCATTAAAATTCTTATAAACAATCTACAAATTCTTTTTTCCAGATAAACATAACACCTTTTCGAGTTAACTTAGTAAATGGTATAGAATACCATGCAATATTTTAAATAGACCTCCCAAAATAACCTGTTAAACCAAGAAATCTATGGATTCGAATTATATTTTTGTGTCTTGGATATTCTTCAAAATATTTTTTTTTTATACGATCAACAAATATTTCATTTTTTTAAATAATGTGACCATGGAATGAATTTTTCTATAACCAAATCTCAAACATTGTTAATTTACCAGACAATTTCTTTTATAATAATGCTTTTATGACAACCCATAAATGACTATTTGGATTCAAACTCTACTAGAAGAAAAAATTGTGGTTTACATGTTGATTCTATACACACATAAGAAAAAGTAGGATCTTATAATTGCTTTATGTCTAAAAATTTCCTCCCAGGGTTTCTACCATAAGTTCAGGATTCATATCATGAGATTGAATACCCAATTTAAAAGAGAATTTCTCAAAAATGAAATAAATTTTATATCCTAAATCAAACAACACATTTTCATAATTTGAAAAAAAACAGGTACCTAATACCACATCATTTGATGGTCCCACATCAACCGTAGTTGTAGAAACAGATCATTCCCCACGCATCTTCTTTTGATATGTCTGGTTTTTGACCTAGGTAATCATCTTTGGACACACATTTGAATAATTTCCAATCTCATTGTAACTAAAACATCTTACCACTAGATTTTCATTTCCTAATTGATCATATTCCAAAGAGTTATGAGAAATATGACTAGGCTTACTACACCAGAAGAACTTTCAGGATTTGATAAACATTCTACAATATTCCTTTTACCAGACATATCACATGATGGAAATTTAATTTTCTTACCTACAGTCTTTTTTAATGATGTCTTTCCCATTGCCAGCTAATTGGACTTCTTCTTTTTCTTTCTCTCCTTGAACACAAGATTATGAGAAAACTCAATTTCTACCTTCTCTGAAAATTTTACATGATTCTCAATGATTTTGAATTCATGAGAGGTTAATTCTCTTATATATCACTTCTTTAGTTTGTAGTGATATCAATTTATCAAACTATCAAGATCAATGATGAAATATGAATCGTACCATTCCAGTTGATTGATCAGTTCTTCAGAATATTCCACTAAGTCAACCTTATTCTTTACTATAAGAATTAATTTTCTATCCTATGTCAAACTGCATAAGGAAAATATTTCTCAAGAAACATACCATTTAATTCATTCCAAACAAAGGCATCAACCTCTTCACTATCCATGATATTTTTAACCATCGACCATCACTGGGCTTCTTCTCCTTCAAAATGACAAGTAGCATGCATATCATTTTTGTAATTCCCCGACCCCAGTTACCCAGAGTCAGTGCATTGTTACATAACATTGGCATGATCACAAAATATCATGTCCCAAAAGACCTAATAGTTTAGTAGCATTAGAATCACTAGATACATTTATAATGTTTACATTACATCATCAAATTAAAAACTACAAAATCATCGTGTCTCCATTGACCACACTCATATCCCCTCATACTATCCCTACTGGTCATTCATAAAATACATCTTCACATCCTGGGAAAAATAAAACATAGAAAGGGGTGAGCTCAGATTCCCAATGAGGATAAAAATATAGCGGAAACTTTCATAAATAAGCATAAACATTTAAAGAAACGTATAACTAATACAAAAACCATTTAAACTAGAACATCAGCATAATATGTAAGAAATAAAATGAAATAATTCCATTTACTTATTCACATGGATATTCTACTTATCGAGTAATCACATGTAATATCAATAACCACTTTCATAATGATGATTTGCATAATGCCAGACTCTCATAACCACATAGTCAAGGCCTTATGCCAAGACTACAAATAAGATTTTGTAAATGCCATGTGCCAAGACATTTGTTTGTCTCATGAGACCTACTGATGCATCGTGGAGCTATAGCGGGTTCCACCTATCACTTATTAAGTCCAATGCATTCCTCATATGAACAGGTTTGATCATTACATAAACATTCTAATAAAAACTATCATACGAAATGTTAATAATTTCTCCATAAACCATGAATGGAATAAAAATAACACATCCATATTCAATCATATAAAAAAACATTCAATACAATATGGAAGTTTTGTATCATAATAAATCAACTTCATATAAACTTAAAATCCATCAAAGGATGATGACATAGATGAAAACAAAACCATTTGAGAGAAATATCTCTTTTTTTAAAATAATTTAGAAGTCACATAACTATAAAAGGAAATATTTACCTTGAAAATATTCTTATAATCTGGTAGGGGAAGCTTCAAAAATTTCATAATAGTGGAAAATAGGCTAACCCACTGTATAAGCAAAATAGACATTCTAACCTTAATTTTGTCGAAATGGTTAAAAAGGACCTTGTTTGGAAAAAGACGGAATGATTACTTTCAAACCATTTTATAAAATGTCAAAAAAGGGTGTAAATGACTTTAGCCCATATTCTAGTAAATATTGAAAATTTTTTGGAATAAATTTTTATGAAACATGGATGTGGATGATAAAGAGGTCCCATTAGACAATTACGTATAAGGAACCTCAGACAATGAAGAGATTGTGAAATAAACCTTTACCTTGTACATTTCCTTGGTTGAGGGTAGTTTAACCTCCTGTATAATGTTGAAATAATTTTTATTAATTTATATAAGAATCATATACATTAATATGATATCATAAATGATCTTTTAACATTGCTTTGTTAATAATATCTTAGTATTATTGTCGTTTTGGGTGTTAACTTACTCGTTTTCTTTTATATGTTTTGTAACATGAGCTGTTTTTTTATGGATAGGTTGTATATTATTCATATCCAGAATGATATCAAGTCTATAAACATAAATTTTAATCATAAAATGAGAATTATACTTGTTGGGATATGATGGGGGATGAATCTCATCGCATTCGTGGAGACGGTAGTCCGTACGTACGCATGAGCGACAATATCATTCTTTTCAAATTATAAAAATAAATAATTTGATGGTATATCATTTATACATAATAAATATAATTTTATATTTATTATTTACTTCAATTTCACATCATAATCATACCAATCCAAATAATAATGTTTTGAATAACAATAACACCACGATGTGGAGTCGGTAAGCCGTACGTATGCACGTATGGTGACATGCCATTCATAGGATATATAGATTACTGAATATGGTTATACCATATTTATAATATCATAAAATTATATATAATATACTTGAGTTATTATTTTATAATGGAAATAACATTGATTGAATATGTGGAATAATAAATGTACTTGAAAGAGGTTGGTGAAAATAGTACCTCTTCTTCGGGTTCTTCCTTCTGTTTTGATCAAAACGGCTCCTTAGTATGGCTTTCCGATAAAAATATGGCCTATAGGATGAATTGAGAGAAGTTGAAAAAATATTTGTGCAGGTTTGGACAAGCCAAAATGCTTTTATGGTATGAATTAGAGAGAAGGGGGAGCTCCCTTTTATAAGAGGGGTGAGGGGCACCTTTGGAAAAGATAGAAATATTATTTTATAATAAATTCATATATTCTTTATACTGGCTTAAAAGTGGATTATTTAAAGGTTTATGTGGGTATAAGTCTAAAAACACTCATCCAATAGCTTTCATAGAGGTTTGGGTCACTATATTTACTTTATCTTTATTATTTAACACTTAGTTCAATAGTTTGACATTTACCATGTCTCTTTGTATTTTTATATTATATAGATAATAAACATACTATATACTTAAAAGAGACCCCCAAGTGGTCCATTAATGATAGAAGTATCATTATATAAGTCCTTTTGCCGATCCTTAGATTTTTAGGAATATAATATGAATTAATAATATAATATTTGTTTTAAAGACTCTTTTTGTCAATTTTAACACTATTTAATAATTGATTTTTTTTAAATCATAATAACTTTATAAATTCCAACCAAATTCATTTAAAAAATCCTAACTTGTCATATTGACGAATAGAATTTTTTTATGTCATCAAAACTTTCAAATTATATTTATTTTAACATTTATAACATCATTTATTTGACTCTTTCATTAATAATGAAAATAATGCATCATTATTGTGTCAAAAATAAAATTAATTATTCAATGAATAAAATTATAAATAATATATAATTATGTAGGAAATATTTATATGTTTCTAATGAAAAATTTTTACTCAAAGATATAACATTTATAACAATATGCAAATGTTGTTTTACTAAAAGATATATGCATTTGTCATTTTTGTGTTTAAATTAACATAATTAATATTATGTGTCATTATCACTTACAAGTGGCTCCATGTGGTCCCAAAAATCGACCCAAATATTCCCAGGGTCAGATATGTATCAACCAATACAGTTAGGACACGTTTTAGGGTAATTTAATATTATTATAATATTATTTTTACCCTTATTTACCAGATTTACCCTTTAACCATGGTAAATAAAATATTTACCAAAGTATTTATTCAAAATGTATAAAAATAAAAGGTACCTATTTATACAATTTTGACATCCTGATTCTAAAGAGGGAATCCAATTTTCTAAATTCAAAACACAGAAGTGGTAGAAATTAATTTAAAATTAATTCCTATTGTTAAAACAAAAAGCTTGTTTTTATGAAATAATAACTACCAAAGGATTGACACTTATTTATGTCAAATTTAAATGTCAAATTAATTATAATGAACTAAATTGTATTAAATGATAAAAATATAATCTAATTACACAACCAAATCATTAAAATTCATTATTTATCACTATTAATTATTTCGATTAAAAAATTTATTATTAATTAAAATTTAGTAATTTTCACTTTTCATCAATATATGAAAGTTATCAGAAAAGTACCAAAAATTCACCCGAAGCTAGTTTCAATATTATAAATACAAAAATGAAGTCTATTTTGAATGATAAAATTCATAAAATTTCAAAATGTGGGTATTAATATTTATAATGGCTAGTTTGATTGGTTGTGGTGTGTTAGAACTCAAAGTTGTGTACAACAGACGCTACTGTATTATTCAAAGAGAAGAGTTTCGTGGATGCTTGGGGTGTTACATTCTCCCCTCTTTCAAAAATTTTCATCCTCGAAATTTCTTGAATACTACCTTATGAAAACACTCGGGTGGTTGTTCATCACAGGTTCCTCGGGTTCCCACGTTGCCTCTTCCATCTTATGGTTTCTCCATAGAACTTTTACCAGACGAGTCAACTGGTATCTCATCACTTTTTGTCTAGTATCAAGAATCCTAATGGGATCTTCGCAAAAAGATAGACTGGGTTCCAGTTCTACTTCCTCAAAGGTGAGTACATGCGTTGGTCTGGAATGTTTTTTCTCAACAGTGATACGTGGAACACATCGTGATATTTATAGAGACATGGTGGCACTTTCAAATGCTAAGCTACATCACCAATTCATTTTAGAATTTCGAAAGGTTGTATGTAACTGAGACTCAATTTTCTCTTCTTACCGAAACGTGTAACACCCTTCCATGGAGATAACATCATGAAAACATGATCTCATACCTGAAATTCCAAATCCTTTCTTCGGTTATCGGCATAGCTCTTCTGTCTACTTTGTGCTGCTTAGATGTGGATTTGGATTACCTTCACCTTTTCCATCGTTTCCTCCACTAGTTCTGGTCCTTCAACTTTTCTTTCACCAACATCATCCCAACAGGTTGGTGTGCGAAATCTCTCTCCGTATAATGCTTCATATGGTGCCATCTGAATACTTGAATGGAAGCTATTGTTATAGAAAAAATCTATCAATGGTAAATATTGATCCAAAAGACCTCGAAAGTCATGTGAGAAAGATCTCAACATGTCCTCTATTTTTTCAATAGTCCCTTCTGATTGTCCATATTTTTTGGGTTGTAGGTAGTGGAGAAATGATGTTCAGTATCTAGGGATTTCTAAATACTTTTCCAGAATGTTGATGTAAAATGTGGATCACGATAAGAATCAATCTACAGTAGTTCTCCATGATGTCTTACAACTTCATTAATATATAGTCATGCTAAACGTTTATGTGGTAGATCTTTTATTATTGAAATAAAATTTTCCGGCATGGAAAGATGAAAAAAATGGCCCATATTACATCGTTCCTTCTAGGAGTCTTTGGTAGCCCCCTGGAAAATGCCATCGTAATGATATCCCATTTCCACTCAGGTATGGGAAGAGGTTGCATGACTCCTCCAGGGTGTTTCCTTCCAGCTTTAACTTGTTCAAAACCCATATATCTTGACACAAAATCAGCAATCACCCACTTCATGTTGTCCCACCAAAAATGTTACTTCAAATATCTATACATTTTGGTGCTCCCAGGGTGTATAGAGAAATTCGAACTGTGAGGATCATCCAACAATTCCCTTTTTAGATTAGATATATCGGGAACCCAAAGTCTCTTCCCAAATATCAAAATTCCTTCTTCATACACAAAGTCACTCAATCTCCCATCATTCACAGCTTTAATATTCTGTTGAAAGTCTTCGTCATCGGTCTGAGAACTCTTAATCCTTTATAGTAAAGATGGTTTGGAAACCATTTCAAAAAGAATCGATGATTCACATTCCATGGTTATTCACATATCCTACTTTACTAGATCCATGAAAATTAGATCCCTTTCAACCCTCATTTTGTTCAAAACACCATGATCGTTTCTGCTCAAATCATCTACCAACTTATTTGCCTTCCTCGGGTGTTAGTGAATCAGGCAATCATAATCCTTTAGTAGTTCAAGCCATCACCTATGCATCATGTTTAGTTCTTTCTGTGGGAAAATATATTTCAAACTCTTGTGATCGATATATTTCTATCATTTTTCACCATAGAGATAATATCTCTATATCTTCAATGAAAAGATTACAGTAGCTAACTCACGATCATGACTAGGATAGTTTTTCTTAGTAATTTTCAGCTATCTTGATGCATAGGTAATAAACCTATCATTCCTCATAAGTATACAACCATGTCCATTCTTCGAAGCATCACTATAAATAACAAACCCATCATTATCCAATGTTAGAGTCAATATTAGAGCATTGAATAATCATCTCATCAGTTCTTCAAAACATTTTTCACACTCTTTTTTCCAAATGAATTTATCCCTTTTACGTGTGATCTTTGTTAATGGGTTATCCAATCAGGCAAAATTCTGGATGAAACTTCTATAATAACCTAATAAACCAATAAAAATTAGTACCATAGTTATAATTTTCGGTGCTGGACATTCTTAGATTGCCTTGGTCATATAAGGATCAACGGAAATTCCATCCTTAGAGACAAAATGGCCAGGAAAAGAAATCACCTAAAACTATATTTCACACTTTCTAAACTTCCCATATAATTCATGTCTTCTAGGTGTCTTTAGGATAATGCAAAAATGAGGTTCATTATCTACTCAGCTTTTGTAGTATACCAAGATATCATCAAAAATTAACACAACAAAATCATCGAGATATTCCTTGAATACTATGTTCATTAGATCCATTAATAAAGTGGGTGCATTGGTCAATCCAAAAGGCCTTACTTTAAACTCGTAAAGCCCGTACCTGGTTTGAAATGATGTCTTTGAAATGTCATCCTTCTTCATACACAACTGATGGTATCCAGATTGAATTTCAATCTTTGAAAAGTATTGAGCTCCATGCAGTTGGTCAAATAAATCATCAATGCGAGGTAGGGATACTTGTTCTTTATTGTTATAGCATTTATTTCCCTATAGTCGATACATAACCTCATAGATCCATCTTTCTTCATAACAAAAAGGACAGGGGATCCACATAGAGAAACACTAGGGTGAATAAATCCCTTATTACTCAATTTCTCTTGTTGTTTCCATAGTTCCAATAATTCCACAAAGGCCATTCTATAAGGGGTCTTCGATATGGGCCTTGAACCTGGAATTAAATCAATGGAAAACTCAATTTCTCATTCTGGAGGATATCCATGTAAATATTCGGGAAACGCATCAACAAATTATATCACAACAGGTACATCCTCTATTTGAACTTTCTATTCCTCAACCACATTCATTTAATTATCTTCTTCCCTAATAATTGAATTGATTTGAGCTTTTAGGGGTAGATCTAGATAATAATTAGGTGGTGACGATTATGCTCTAAAGATAAGGTGTTCTTTATCATCGTCATCAAAAATAGTAACCTCCTTCTTCTTACAATAAATTTTCACATCATGGTTCGAAAGACAATCCATATGAGGATTATAACAAAATCAACCATGGGTAAGATGTTTAGATCAGCAGATAATGAACATTTCTGTGCTCTAATGGGGACTAATTTACAAAACATTATTACAATGAAACATACCATAAGATTTTTACTGACAACACATTTGTTAAATAAAATATGAAATATCTAATTTTCTTAGCAAACGTGGATGATATGAAACAATGTGATGATCTAGAATCAAATAATGCATTTTCTAAACTTGAGGAAACCATTAAATTACCTACCACCACGTCTTTCGAAGCTTCTACCAAAGCAGTAGTGATAGCATAATATTGGGATTGATCCCTTGTACTTTTCTAAGGTAAGTTCCACTGATGTTTAAGACATTCATTTGAATAATATCCTATCTCCCTGCAACTGTAGCATTGAACATCAGTAGCTTCTTTCGTCCCATTGAAATCAAATGTTTGGTGGCCTTTTTCACCATAATTGTAACAAACTCCCATTTGCTTCAAGCAAGTACCCGGGTGTTTCTACTCACATTTATTGTAGTATGGATATTCAAAATTTTCCTTCTTCCCCTTATTTACATTCCCAGAGTGATCAGAAGATCTCTTCTTCTATTACTATTCTTTAATGTCATAAGATTTAGGGAATTCATTTTCTATCTTGATAGCACATGAGACAATATCTTCCTATGACGAGAAGGATTGTGAGACTAATGCTCAATGGATAAATGTTTTTAACCAATCAAATAAATGATCAATTATACTCTTTGGTTTATGTATATATTCTTCTACATATGCTGCTATCCTTGAAAAGTTATCCTCACACTTTGCGACATTCTCATCCTCCTTTTGTCTAAGACTCAGAAATTTCTTTCCATATCTGCTCGATGGTCATGACTGAATTATTTTTATATGAAAATATCGTTGAACTACCTCTATTCCAAATTTGTTACTTCATCATCCTTTTTTTTTGTTTTGTTCTAATGACCACCATTGGTCAGTATCTCCAGTGAGGTGGTAAACTGCCATTATAACTTTCTACCTTTCACTAATAACAAGGAATGAAATATTTTCTCTAAGGAATTTATCCATTTCTCAGCTACTAATGGATTTTTACTACCATTGAATGTTGGTTTTTATTGCCTCATGAAATGATCTAAGATTGATCCTCCACGTTGTGGATCTGGGTGCACCATACGGGTATGGTTATTATTCATAATCTGAGTGAGTTGTCTTAGTATGGTGATTAGATGATCAGCACACATTGCAACACTAGCTCCACTATAATTATCTTTAGCAGGAGGGAAATCCCCACATGGAGTCTGCACATTGATAATGTTTTTTTTCTTACACTAGGCACCATTTCTAAACAATGGCATACACTAGATTAGTTTATGAATCGAAATACATAAATCATACTTGTTAAACACTTAACATGAATTGAACACATTATGGATATAATTATTAATCATAAAAAAAATTTCTTTGAGGATGTATATACTCATAAACCATTCATAATGGTTTGTAATTAAAAATGATAATTATCCTAATCATATCCCCCAAGAGTGTCATAACCTAGAGTGTAGTGAGGCCCGTTGTCATGCATGAGTTTCCATTGAAGTCTATCTCAAATCGGTGTTTTCGGGTTTTATCCCTAGGTACATCTTTCTCAGAGCCGCCTCAACCTACTTGTATCCAGACAGGGATTTTTTGCTCAAAATACACACAAAATCTCTACAATACCATAATTTTACGAATTTCATCTATACTAATCCTCAAAGTCCATCTTAGGTTTATGTGACCTAATCAGAGTTTATCAAAATATAGCTTCCAAGGATTGTACTAATACTCCTCTGATACCATCTATAATGCCCCGACCCCATTTACCTAGAGTTGGTGAATTATTATGTAACATTGGCATTATCACAAAAGGTAATGTCTCGAAAGAACGATTAGTTTAGCAGCCTTGGAATCACTAGATACATTAATAAAGTTTACATTACATCATAAAATGAAAAACTACGACAACATCTTGTCTCTATAGACCACAATCATATCCCCTCATACTATCCATGCAGGTCATTCAAAATATACTTATTCACATCCTGGAAAAAATTAAACATAGAAAGGGCTGAGCTGAGATGCTCAGTAAGGATAACAATATAACAGAATCATTCATAAATAAGCATAAAAATTTAAGGTAATGTATAACTAAATAAAAGACTCTTAAACATGAACTTAATTATAATATGGAATAAATAAAATGAAATAATTCCATTTTCTTATTCACATAGATATTCTACTAATAGAATAATCACATGCACTATAATTAACCACTTTCATATTGATGGAATGCATAATTCCAGACAATCATTACCACATAGTCATGGGCTTGTGCCAAGTCTAAAAATAAGATTTTGTCAAGGACTTGTGCCAAGACACCAGTTTGTCTCATGATACCTACCGATTTCTTGAGGATATATAGCAGGCTACACCCATCACTTATTATGTCCAATGCATTCCTGATATAAACAGGTTTGAACATAACATAAACATTAGTATTAAAAAAATCTTATGAAATGTCAATAATTTGTCCATAAAACATGAATGGTATAAAAATAACATATCCACAGTCAAACATATCACAAAACCATCAATGAAATATGGAAGTTTTGTATAATAATAAAACAACATCAAATAAGATTATAATCCATAAAAAATGTTGACATAGATGAAAACAAAACTATTTGAGAGAAATATCTCTTATTTTTAAATAATTAAAAAGTCACATAATTATAAAATGAAATATTTACAATTAAGAAGACATTCTTACCTTAATTTTATCGAAAATGTTAAAAAGGACCATGTTTGGAAAATGACAGAAATATTCCATTAAAAAGATTTTATAAAAAGTAAAGAAAGGGTATAAATGAATTTAACCCATATTATAGTAAATATTATTAATTTATTGTAATTCATTTTTAAGAAACATGGATGTGGATGATAAATAGGTCCTAGTAGATAATTATGTATAAAGAACCTCAGCTAATGAAGAGATTGTGACAGAAACCCTTATCTTGTACTCTTCCATGGTTGAGGGTAGTTTAACCTCAAGTATAATGGTGAAATAATTGGTATTAAATTATACAAGAATCATATATATTAATATGATATCATATATGATCTTTTAACAATGCATAATTAATAATATCTTAGTATTATCATCGTTTCAGGTGTTAACTTACTCGTTTTATTTTATATGTTTTGTAATATGAGACATGTTTGTTATTGATAGGTTGTTTATTATTCATATCCATAATGATATCAAGTCCATAAAAATTATTTTTAATCATCAAATTAGAATTGGTCTTGAATGGATATGATGGGGGATGAATCTCATCGTGTTCATGGAGACGGATGTCCATACGTACGCACGAGTGAAAATATCATTCCTTCGATATTATAATAATATATAATTGGATGTTATATCATATAGACAAAATCATTATAATGTTATATTTATTATTTACTTCAATTACACTTCATTATCATACCCATACAAATAATAATGTTTTAAATAACAATTACACCACGACATGGAGATGGTAAGCTGCACATATACACGTATGGTGACATGACATTCCATGGATAGATAGAACACTGAATATGGTTGTATCATATTTATAATAAAATCACAGTATATAGAATATACTGCATTTATTTTTTTAGAATCAAAATAAGAAAGAAAGATGAATTGAAAGATGAAATGAACTTGAAAGTGGGCGGTGAAAACATTACCTCTTCTTCAGGTTCTTCCATTTGATTTGATCAAAAGAGCTCTTTAGGATGGATTTATGATCAAAATAAGGCCTCTAGGTTTAAGTGAGAGAAGTTGAGAGAATATTTGGGCAGGGTTTGGTTGATCCAAAAGGCTTTTAAGGTGTGATTAATGAGAAGGGGTAGTGCCCTTTTATAGGAGGGGTGAGGGGAACCTTTGGAAAAGCTAGAAATATTATTTTATAATAAATTCATATTCGGTTTTTAATGGCTACAAAGTGGATTATTTAAATTTTAAGGAAGTTATAGGTCAAAGAAAACTCAACCAATATCTTTTAGACTATTTTGGGTCAGTATATTAACTTTATCATTTTTATTTAACTCTTAGTAAAATAGTTTGACAATTACAATGTTTCTTTGTATTTTTATATTATATAGTTAATAAACATACTATATACTTCCAAGCGACCCCCATGTGGTACAATAATGATACACCTAAAATTATATATGTCGTTTTTCTGATACTAAAATTTTTAGCAATATAATATCAATTATTAATATAATATTTTTTTGAAAAACTTTTTTTTGGAAATTTTGACACTATTTAATAAATGATTTTTTTATGTCATAAAAATTTTATTAATTCCAAAACAAAATTATTTAAGTAATCATATATTTTCATATTAACAAAATAAAATTTGTGGATGTCACCAAAACATTCTAATTATATTTATTTCAGAATTTATAATATCATTTATTTGATTCTATCATTAATAAGGAAAATACTTCATCATTATTATGTCATAAATAAATTTAATTATTCAATGTCTAAAAATTATAAATAAAATATAATTATGTAGAAAAATATTTTTATCTTTCTAATTAATATTTATAGTCATAGATATAACATTTATAACCCTATATAAATTTTTTTTACTAAAAGATATATGCTTATGACATTTTTGTGTTTACTTAAACATAATTAATATAAAGTGGCATTATCACTTACAAGTAGATCCATGTGATCCCAAAAATCGACCCAAAGATGCCCATGGTCAGAAATTTATCAACTAATAGGGTTAGGAAACGTTTGAGGGTAATTTCATATTATTATATATTCTTTTTACCCTTATTTACTGGATTTACCCTCTTACCATGGTAAATAAAATATTTACCAAAGTAATTATTCAAAATGCCTGAAAATAATAGTTTCCTATTTACTAAATTTGGACCTCTTGACTCTAAATATGGAATCCATTTTTCCAAATTCAAAACACATAAGTGGAATAAATTAATATAAAATTAATTCTCGTTGTCAAAACAAAAAGCGTGTTTTTTATGAAATAATAACTACAAATAGATTGACACAAGTTTATGACAAATTTAAATGTGAAATTAATTATAATGACCTAAATTGTATTAAATGGTAAAAATATAATATAATTACACTTAAAAACCATTAAAATTCATAATTAATCACTATTAATTATTAAGATTAAAAAAGTTTTTTTTAATTAAAATTTAGCAATTTTCACTATTCATCAAAATATGAAAGTTATCAGAAAAGTACCAAAATTTCGCCCTAATCTAATTTTGAAATTCCGAATCTTAAAATTAAGTCCACTTTGAATGATAATATTCATAATATTTCAAAAAGTGGGTATTACTGTTCATGACGGCTAATTTGATTGGTTGTGGTGTGTTAGAACTCGAAGTTGCGTACAACACATGCTACTGTATTATTAAAAGAGAAGCATACCGTAGAAGATTGGGGTGTTACACTATTGAATTTCTATACAACCCATGACATTGAAAATAATTTTCAGTTCATTGGTCAACCCTTCATCTTCAATAGTTTCATATAATCCTCTAAATGTATGGGGATATTGCCTCATGAAATAATCCAATATAGACATGTTTCTCTTGGGACGATCTAGTTGGTCACATGAATGTATACCACTACAATTTATCTCTTGAGTCAAATGATCCATCACTACAACAATCTAATTAGTTCTGGTTCTGACCATCTGAGGATACTGATTTGGAAGGTTATTCTCCACTGTATGCCTCCCCAAAATAGCCTGCATATTTTCATCTTTGCAAAACAATTCCGAACAATGAAATATCATATGCGAAGAAACATGTTAATCTGTAAATGATATATCATTTAAATATTAGAGTAAATTAATTTATGTATATTAATTTAACAATACCTGAACTCAATATGATTTCTAAACCGAACTCTGATACAAACTAAAAGGACCCAGCAATAAAAATTACATATTCTTGAATTAAGATAATGTTTTAAATTGTTGATCATTTAGGTTTATAGATTTATAGAATTGGTCATAACAAATACATTACAATTTGAATATTACATGATGACACTTCTACACAGTATAAAATATTTCATAAAAAAATCATAAAAGAAAAAAACATTTTTTGTTCCATGTATTAATCATCATGACTATTCCTTGATCCCACCTTCATCTCTATTACACTTTATGTCCGGTGAAAAGAATTTCATAAACATGGTATGGGCATAAAATGCTCAGTATGGGAAACAAAAAGAAGGAAAATGGATAGTTTTTAAATTAAAATAAACCATGAATACTTTATCATAAGTAATACATTCCACCTTTATAGTGTAGTATATAATCTTTAATGAAGAAGATATGATTACTTACGATTTTGTAACCAAATTATTAAATAAAACCCATTAAAATAACAAATAGCATATAAGGGTAACCAGAGACATAAACATACAAAAATGGAATAACCATACGGTCGACATCCACACATATCAATAAATGGAATATCCATATAGCCAACATTCATACCCAATGAATTAGTTGTTGTAACGCAACCACATGTCCTTGGTTTATCATGGAACGACTCTTTATTTGTATTATCATGTAACCACCTATATGATATTCACATACAAGTATATAATTATTACAAATAAAATATTTGAAATATCCACATTTTACAAATAATATTTCATTTGAAGTAACTTGAAATAATTTCAAAATATTTAAATAATAAATAAATTTAAAAAAAATTAATAATAAAATATTTAAAATGGTTATATGGTATTTATTTTCTATTTAAAAACATCACAACTTGTTATGTAAACCAAATATCAAATAAAGATTTTTGCAGAGGAAAGGTTATTATCACCACGTACGGTAAAAACAATCAATTTTTCGTTTAGTAGAATGTTTCGAAAAAGAAGATTCACTATGAATGAAAGAATAATTCAAAGGGATTTATTATATATAATGTAATATAAGTAGGTGTATATTATCGAAACATGCCTCAATGAAAGGAGATTGAGACGAAGTCCCTTACCTCATGTCTGACTTCACTCGTTCATTCATTAAATTTTTTAATAGTGATAATAAGTTAATTTTAACCTGATTAAGAACCATTTTCATGTTTATTATTTTTTATGTCACTTATTACCTTTCTATAAAAATTTGTTAAATATTTACGTTTATATCGGACATTTTTTTGATTTTGGAACTTGAGTAAAAAATGAACTAGTTAAAATTAAAAATTGTCCATGTTGTCAAAATACCATTATATCCATAATGATATTAATTATTAATATATCATATATATCATATATATATCCATTATATATGTTTGGATTATATTTCAATACATTTAGATATATAAAAATGAAATTCACCATTCATGGCGATGATAAGCTGTACGTACGCATGAAGTCTACTTTCATTTCAATGTTTTTCTTTTTAATTGAATAAAAACCAAATAATACATAGGTATATTATTATTCCAATATAATATCATATTTTATATACATTAAATATTTTCATTAACACCATCCTTTATACATTACATGTATTTTATGAATGAGTCATATCACTTTGAGGGGGCGGTAATCCGTGCTCCCTAAAATAAAATTATCATATATATAAACATGAAAAGAAAAAATGTATGTTATAAATTAGAATTAAATAATCATAAGGATAAAATAAATATCATAAATATAATATATAATTATAGTTCCATCATAATGGCCACTATGAGAGGCGGTAGGAGATAATCAAACAATCATCGTTTCGTGAGGCAGTAGTTCGTCATCCAAAGAAATAGTATGTTCTAAATCCATTAGATGGAGATGCGTATTGATGTGCTTATAATAATTATCAAAAAAATACAAGTATATTGAGAATAATTTTTTTGTTATGTAATAAGAAAATAAGAATATAATAGGTAGTAAAGAAGGAACATAAAATAAATGAAAATGAGATAAGACATTACCTTTAAATCGGGTAACTCCATTTGGTTTGAACCAAAAATCCTTCTTGAATTGCCTTATACAGAAGGGATGGATTCTAGGAGGAAGACAGGTATTTTGGGATCTTATTGTGGTGTTGGTTGGATGAGACAAGGGGGCTTAAGGGGTGTGACTAAAGGTTTAAAGTGATGGCTTTTTAAGGGCGAGGAGGGGCACTTTAAGATTGTTTAAAAATATTATTTTATTATAAACCAAATTTCATTTTCAAAAGGTCTCAATCATATTAAATTTTAATATAAGATGAATATTATTCCATATAATCTAAAACAATAGGATTTATGAGAGTATTGGTTTTAAATTTAACCTTATCAATTAGCATTAACCCTTAGTTAACTAATTTGACTCTTACAATGGCTTCTTGTGTATTCCCTCTATATAGTTAATATAGTTATCGTAAAATTCCTAAATAACCTCAAGTTGTTCATAAATGGAATCTTTAACATCATATATGTATTATGGAAGAATTTTTTATTTTTAGGAATATTTTATCATTTAATAAAATATTATTAAATTTAAAAAACTCATTAATGTCAAATTTTGTACAATTCATTGACGACTTTTTAAAAAAACCAAACAAACATTATTATTTTTTAAGAAATCATCAATTCAAATTTAACAAGTCATACACATACTTAATATTATTTTAGGGTATAAATTGTTTGAAAATACATTTATTTAAATTTTTATAATATCATTAATTTAAAACAACAATTATAGAGAAAAATATTACATAAGAATTGTGTCATAAATAAAATTATTTATATGATTTCAAAAAATTATATATATAATACCAGGATGTTGGAAATATTTTTCTATTTCTAATGACTGTTTATATTCAATGATATCAATTATATAACCACATATTAAATTTTTTATATCAAATCAATACATGTTTATGATATCTGAATTTTTATTTTAAATAAAAATTTATTAATGTCATTATCTTACCCAACTGGATTTAAAAGGCCAAAATTCTCACACAATGATTGTATTTGTCAGGAATGACTCATCCAATAAGGTTTATACAAGTTTTAATTTAACTTGATATTACTATAACATCATTTTTACCTAGAAGTACTCTATTTACATTTAAATGTGGTAAATGAAAAGAAAAAGTTATTGTTCACCAAAAATAATTTTTATCTTATTGATCCAAATTTTACGTAATTATGAAAACCATGAATTTCAGATTTTTGAAATTCAATTTGTAGAAGTGGATAAATATCCTTTAAATAAAATAAGCGGATTTTAACTACTATGTAGTGTTTTTTACTTTTCATAAAAAATTAACCTTTTCAGAAAAATGTCAAAAATTCACCCAAAAATTATTTTAATTTTTCAAATTAAAAAATGATATCTATTTTAACAAATTAAAAACATAAATAATTCATTAATTAATTTAAAATTAATATTCATTGTCAAAACTAGATATCGTGTTTTTACGATGTAAAAACTGAAAAATTATTGGCATGTGTTTATGTCAAATGTCAAAGTGAAATTACATCCAAAGACCAAAATTTTATTAAATGGTAACATATATTTTTCATTAATATATTTAAAAATAATTTTTATTGTAAAACTAGAATGTGTGTTTTAAAGATGTAAAAACTACAAAAATATTAGTATGTGTTTATGTCAAAATTCAATGTGATATTACATCCAAAGACAAACATTGGATTAAATGGTAACAATTGAATCCAATTACACTTTAAAAATATTTACAAATATAACATTTCTATATAAATAAATTAGATAAAAAGATAGTTTTGACTTAAAATGCAGTATTTTTCACTATTCATGGATAATGAACTTTATCAGAAAACATTCAAAAATAGTGTCAGAGTTAATTATGATATACCAATTCTAATGAAGAATATTATTATTTATATGTAACATATAAAAGTTAAAAAAACTTTATATTAAAAGGTTTCAGCATCAAAAGGTTGTAATACGACTTTTTTAATGGATATTAGAGTATTTCCAGATGAAAATCGGAATCATTCTCATTTTAAGCCGCTAACAATTATTTGGTAAATTTAAAGTCATTTAAGAAACATATATAGTCATATTGTAGTTAGTTATATTCATTCCTGCCAATTCCACAACTTGGATTTAACAACCATTTACAAATAATAATATTACTATATTATTTTTTGGTATAACCCAACATTTTGTGCAATATATGTTTTCGGAGAAATCTGTTGTTGCGTGTTGAGTACACCATCAAAAATATATTTCTCATTCATGTAAAATAATTATATAATTAAAAAATATTAATAAATATAAAAATTTAATATTCATTATTCACTTGGGAGGTAAAATTTGACTCATAGTATCAGCCACACTGTTTTCATTTCTTGGGTGAAAATTAATTGAGTAATTATAATCATTAATTAATTATATATATCATTGGTATCATGAATGATTATTTATTATTTAATATATAATTAAAAATTATTTTATTAGAATATATTTCATAGTACACTCTATACAAATGATCTGTCCAAAATTTAAAAAATATATATGTTAACACAAAATCTTGTGTAGAGTAATTTAACACATGAATTTTCAACTAAAGTGAGCATAAAGAAAACCATTTCATTATGTATCACGACACTACAATGTCCTTTTAATTAATCATCACTCTAGATGAAAAATTCACAATTACTAGAAGGAGGGTCCAAAAATTTGGCATTCACCAATCATTTTTTAGTTACCGGACAAAAATTTCTTTCTTCTCTATAGACCAACAATACCCCCTTTTATGTTAATATAGTTTGTGAGATAGATAAATACAAAAATTATTTAACAAACAGTATTATATAAAAAACTAATCCAATTAAACTATGAATCTCTATAATATTTTTAGGTCATGTCCACTCTTAAATAAAAATGGTTTCATTATGGTAAAAACATATTCTTTATTTAGAAACAATATATCCAAATAATGATTTTTTTTGCAACCAAAATAGAATCTTATAAATCATTCACTATAGTTTCATTTATTTTAATATTTTCAAAATAATTCATAATTTTATTAAATTTTTCTCTTTAATATTATAATATACAAAAATGTCTTCAAAAAAACAACCACAATGTAATCTATAAACTGATGGATAACTCTTTTCATATGATTCAAAAATATAGTGGGTGTATTTGATAACACCAAGAGAATAACTACAAAATCATAATTCACATGTATCATCCAAAATATTGTATTTGGATTGTTCTTATTATTCACCTTCAGATTATTTAACATGATCCTCAGATTAATCATCAAAATACATTGATCCCTTTATCGATCTCACCACTTCCTTTAATGAGACAACATCAATTGTAGAAATAGAAAAAAAAATTACACGCCCTTTTTATTTTTATTGGTGATGGTTTCCACCACGTTTAATAAACATGGAACACAAATTGGCATTACGACCTAACCCATTTCAACTAAAACATATTTCCATTGGCTTTTAATTTTATTCCTAATCATATTCATTAATGTCACGATCCATATAACCCATAATATCACATTGAATTAACATCGAAAACTTTGAAAAACATTCCCCCAAATTCTTTTTACCACACATATCATAAGATTTGAATTTGATTTTCTTACCTTGAAGATTCTATGATGTATACATTCCCACTCCTTACTAACCATACCTATTCTTTTTATTGTTTTAAGTGAGAAATGATCATCAGAAAACTCTACTTCCAACATCTCAACAAATCGAACTATATTATCATAGATCATGAAATCATGGGAATACAATCCGCTTTGATATATTCATATAAATTGTAGTTAAAATTGATTCATGTTTCATCAATATCTCAAAAAAAAATTTTGATGTACATCACCAGTAGAGTGAAATTTTCATCATATTGTTCCTATGAATATTCCTCCATATTTCACTATTTCAATGATTTTTTCCAATTTTAAGTCAAACATCCTTAGGAAAAATATTTTTTAGTTCAATATTTCCGAAATTCATAAAATTATAAGGAATAAGTCAATTATATTTTCCTAATATTCTTATCAATTGACTAGTATTGGTTGGCTTCACCATTAATAAATAAATCATTCAAGTTAATTATTTGTGATCCAAGAAAACCATGACATTGAATATATTCTCTACGACAATAATCCATCCTTCAGTTATAATAAGGTACGATATTTCTCTGAATGATGGGGGTTTTTGTCACATATTATTCTCCAAAATCATCATGTAAGACTATTTTGGATCTGGTGGAACTCTTAGATGGTAACCACCACCATTAATTTATTGTTTCAACTAAGCCGTCACAAAAACAAAAAACATAGTTTTAATTCTAACCATCTCAGTATGATAATTAAGATGGTTATTTTCTTCTTTATTCCATCACAATATGTATTCAATATTAGTTTGGGGAAAACCATTCCAAAGAAATATTAGCTAAATGAAAAAACATAGTAATATTCAAATTAAATATCACAATAACTTTTACATTAGGTAAAATATATTAAAGGAAATAAAGTAGTATTTACCTAACCTCAAAAGTCATCCAAACTAACCTCTAATACCAACTATAAGACCTTGTCGTTAAAACATTTCAAAATCATCAGTTATTTCACCAATTATATTTTCTTTATCATTTATGATGACTTCATATTTATTGTTTTATTAAATTCTCCGTTAACTAATATATAAAAAATATAAAATTAAATGATGAAACATATGAAATATATCCATTTCATACCATATAAAAACATTAAGAACAATTCATGATCTCTTTTAAAAAAACACATGGCAACTATCAACATGAAATCATCCATTCCATTTATCATCATTTAGTCCAGTGAAAAATATTAAAAAACTTGGTATTCGAATTAAAATAACAATACGGGATATAAAATGAATGAAACTATTAGTCTATTTAAAAACATTACAAACCCTGAAATTGTTATCATAATATAATACATTGTACACTTAATAGATAATAAATAACTATCTTTGATAATAATATCATTATTTATCATTTAATACAACTATAAAACCTTTAGAAATCATAGAAAAAAAATATTTCTATCTTTATTCATCTTGTATTGTCATTATTATAAATATAATAACAATGTGGTAGACTTTTTTAAAAGAAACTCTTATAAATGGAATAGTAATATGACTGACATCAATAACCAATGCATTGGATAAATACCATAGACCCACCAATCTGTTTTTATTATGGAACCAACCATTTTTTTATTATCACATAACCACATATAAAATGTACATGTACCATTATATAATCACAAAATGTAAAATAATGCAATTTTCAATATTTCACCAGTATTATTTGTTTTTCACTCCAACGAGAAAAATTCACATTATTAAAATAATCAATCTATATTCAAATATAATTTTCTAATAAAAATTAAAAAAAATGAAAATAATGATTTTCATTTTAAAAAACATGTATTCCGGTAAATTAAGATAGATATGAAAATAATAGTCATGTCGATGGAAAATTCATTTTCATCATATACATTATGAATAGAGCAATACTTTTTTCATTAAAAAAGATATTCTATATAAAACAAGTAAAAAGGTTAATTTTTAAAAAATATGAATGAAACATAAAAAATTAATATAAACATCCTTTATAATTATTTTATATCCATAAAAATATATATGATGGATTGTATCAAGATTTTTGATATAGGGAAATATTTTTAAATTAAGTCATTACGCATTTAATGAATCTAATATCTCTTTGAACATTAGAATAATAACCCTCGTGATAGAATATCTATTGAAAAACAATTAGATAACACGATAATAGAAATAATATAGATATAAAATTAAAAAGGGTTTGTATATACACATTATAATAGTAAAAGATCATATTATTAGGAAATATTTCAACGAAAGAATATTGAGAAAAAAAACTAACCATGAGTCCACATGTCGCACATGTCTTTATCTTGTTGAAAAAAAATCTTATGTTATATATAAACATTATTTAGAAATTTTGACATCTTTAAAATTACTTTGTTTTTATTTTTTTCAATGTAAATCAACATGTAAAACAATTATGATTATGTCGGTTGTTTTGGAAATATTTAGTTTTTGGGTGAAAAACTACTTTGGTATATCACCATTTTATAATGGATTAATTGTATATACATATATCTAATAATAATAATGAAAAAAATTCCATATATATTAAACAATGTAACTTTTAAATAAAATAATTGATGGTATTTTTGACATATGGAATACCCTTATAATCATAGAGACGGTATATTGTACATACTTATGAGTAATGTTCCAATTTTCAATGATCATTAAGGAAAAAACGAAAGTAGAAATTATCATTAAAGAGTGATAATTATGTAAAAAATACCATTTTATTTAATCACATATACTCATATATAATAACATTCTTATGTAAATGTAATAAAATCATGTTTAGTAGGTGGTAGTCCAAATTTCCATGAACAACATTATCACATTTTCATTTTCTGATAGAGAGATAAAGAAAATGATATATTATATTTCTAGAAATTTAATTATGGAACTAATAACATATAGATTTTATTTATTTAACATATTTATAATTAAAACCAACCATAACACATTCCAATTATTTTGTGAATGTATGGAATAGATTTGAGAATGTGGTAGTCTGTAAATCCCCAAACGACGTAATCATATTCAAAAAAATGAATGATGGTATGTGTATAACGAAATTCCATTGTAATTAATACATCATTAAAATCATAAAAATATTTGTATATCATAAAAATTTTGAATAATAATTCCTAGCCATGATAGGTGGTAAAAGAAAAAAGTAATGATATCATTACGAGGGACGGTATTTCACCGCACAATAACCATAATTTCGTCATCCATTAGATAGATGTGTCTGCAAATTTAGGTAGAATCATTGTAATAACAAAATATAATTATATTTATGACAATATATATATATATATATATATATATATATATATATCAGATAATCACGAAATCATATTAATTAAGGTGGTGGAGAATGAAATAAAAACAAAAGAGCTTCTAGAAGGACTTTACATCATTTTCAGGTAACTCCTTTTGGTTTGCATCAAAAGGATTCCATGGTTGGATTTTACTACCATCTTGAGGCCTCTAAGATCATGTGTATTATGATTCAATATTATTTGAGTCTATTTTTGGTAATCCAAAGTTATTTATAGATGTGACACATGGAAATAGTAAGTTCCTTTTTATAATGGAGGAGTAGTGGAAGTCTTATTAATTTTTGAAAAGGAAATTCCAACCACATTTTTCACAAGTATTTTGGATACATTAATTTTCTAAAATATGAGAAAATGGGTTATAGGGTATAAATATTTCCTTAGAAATTTCTTTTGACATGTTTATAGGTCATTGTGATGCATTAGATTAATGTTTAGTCCCCTGTTAAGCTAATTTTCTTCTTGAACGTTGTATTTTAATTTTAGTCACATTCCTTAATAATTTTTGTAAAAATCTAATTTAAAAATATTATATTGTAAAAAATATTCTTATAAATAAATTCAAATAATCTTTTCTAAATTTCAATCATAGAGGTGGAATAAATTAACATAAATTTAATCTCATATATGGAATGACAATGTTGGGTTTTAATAGAAAATGGTCGATAGTTTGCAAGGTTTTTGTATGTAAATTAAATGCAAAATTTATTCCAATGAAAAAACATTTTCAAATGATATAAAATTCATCTAATTATATATTAAATCCAAATATAATATTCATTCACTATATATTTAAGTCATATGATACATCAATTTTGAACAAAAATCCAGTATTTGTCACGAATTTTATAAACATAAAAATTCTCATAAAAATACAAAAAATTAACCCAATGTAAATTTTGATATTTATCATTCAAAATAACACATTTTGATTATTTTATTCCTCTTCTAAATGATCTAAGGTGTGTCATGGTTTGGAATGAACTATTTTAGTTTTTCTACCACTAATTCTGGGTTTGTGAGGCTAATATTCTGAATCAAATACTCTCATGGCTCTATAGACACAATGAGTTCTTTGTGATACCATTAAGAGTGATATGTATATTACTATGATGAAATTGATATTTTATCCATACACAAACCAATTTTATCCTGTCTTCATTAAAAAAATACTCATATACAATACATGAGAGGTGTATAATGCATTCCACATTAAGATGGTTGTAGATATTCAACAATATAACCATCATTATATTACGATAACACAACCGTATTATAGTATCAATGATGAATATTTAGTAGTTTATGTAATCTGATAGAAAATATAAGATGTGGATCTAGTGAAGATTGAGGTAGTGAATTATTGGTAGCCACCCAGTAGTGTGGTAGTGGTGCGAAGACTTATCATCAAGGAGTGGTAATACAAGAGTTTTGTGGATGAATTCTCTAATATATTGTCTAATTTTAACACCCATTTGTTGAAAATGTATTAATTTACCTAGAATGAGGTCGGTGATGTTTCTATTATTTTCCCAGAGATGGTATATGCTATGATGGTTAATGTCCATGTGATTTGTCAGTGGACATGGATAAATTAATGAAAAATTAAATCTTATGAATATTGGCATCATAGCCCCTTAGAGTTTGAGAAGGGAGGCCAAATATACAAAATAGTATCCCTAAGATATGTGTCTCAGATATTAATCCAGGGAAGAATGTTATCCCAAAGATTCATAGGGTCATTATAGATCATATATATTTCATTAAGTATTATTACTTCCTCACTATAACCCCGTAGATAATGGGTTCATTAAATTGAACATGTGCCATAGTTGAGGACATATGTTCATCATTCCACTGATGCTTTTGACTAGGGAGTGCTAGACATCAAGTGTAGGGAATCCTTCATTGAGAACCTAGTGGAAATGTGGGATTAACAGTTGAGGTACATGTGTACCTAAATCATTCAATTGGTTTATATTATGTGGATTGAAGGGAAAATTCAAAAAATCACCTAGGAGAGATAGATCCATATGAGAACTGGTATCCCCAATTTTTTTATCTTTGTGGAAAATAATATTGAATGATGGAAAATGTAATGATCCTTTTATTCCATTAGGCTCTAAAAAATATCTAGTACTAAATTTTTGACCAAGGTGTTAGGATGGCATGTGATTTTGAGTCATGTTGTTCTTGAAAATAATTTGATAATGATATTAAATATACTATATATCACATGGGAATTTTTTTCATAAATAATTTAATATATAGTAAATGGAGTATCTAATATAATATAATATACTACAAATGAATATGGATATCATGATTTACACTAAGTGTAACCTAATGATGGTTAGTGCTTGACAATTGGATAATGTGGTCATTGGTAGGTATGTTTAATAGATTAGTTTGTTAATTTATATCATTAATTCATTAAATAACCTAAAATTTTTCTTATTTAAATCAAATATTATGGAGAATCTAAAATGTTATCTACATAACCAATAGATGATTGAGGGGTGGTTTTACCCCCTTCGATGTAAAATTGATAATTGGTGATAAAAAAAGATGTTTATGGATAACCAGGGATTAGTGAAGGAAAATAATAATATCCATAATTGACTACAACATTTATCACGAATGAAAATTTTAAATCAAGGTTATATTCATCATTTGTGGACTCAACCATTATGATTATATATTTTTGAATGCTAAAAACTATTTCATTGATTTCTATTTGATTTAATGATTTTCATGAGTTCATGCTTCTGATATTGATTATTTATTCATTTTATACCTATTGCAACTTTTTTCTAACCATGCATATGACTAATTTATATTCATTTACCATAAAATCACGAAAAATAGTTATTTCAGTTTTTTTATGTTCATTCCACCCATAATTCTTTGTGAACATAATTGATGACCATCAAGGCCACAATATGACAATATTGGTTGGGATCAAATGTTATCAAAACCTCCTGATTCACTCTATATTAAAATAATTTAAATAGATGATTGATTATAGAAAGGATCCAGTTGGATTATGGGAGGTTGGTGATTCTACCATGTATCAAGAATTCTGTGAGGAAGAATGAGATGGATGGGGATGCAGAAGATCATGTGTTCTTTGAGTGGAATTCAGCAATCCAAAATCTAAGAATCATAGGGACAGAAATTAAATCCTTAGGATATTGGAATTTTTTGGGTGGTTATATGGAAGAATCTATGACGACAATAATGGATTTGGGTTCTACATAGAATATGTAGAATTCTATGACAAATCCATCTATGTATCATGATGTTTCATGAACACATTGAATGTAGTGACCATGCAATAAAAAACAGGGTTTCCATTTTTGTTAAGAATCACATAGCATGAGTCACCCCATAGAATATGAGACTCATATATGGAGACATGACATATAATATGAAAGTATACGAACATAGATAGGGTCAGCCACACTATGTGTACATGCATGGCTAGTTTAAAAAAAAGACCAATAGATCATGGATCTGTCACTACCCGTCCTCGGGTCCTGTGCCATGACTACCCCAAATCCGCCTTCCATAGGCCAGGGGCTGGCGACTAGCACCAAAGGTGTAAATCCTGATAACTGGGAGGAATTGCTTTTTTAAAAGTAAACAAAACTCCAGAGAGTACAAGCGGAAGTAAAAAAACTAATTAGAAAAGAATGTGATGAAATGTAAATGGACCAGGGTACAAACCCAAATGAAAAGTACAGCTACAACTGAACGAAAGTAAAACAGAAAAGACAACAGCTGAAAGAATAGAAGCAGCTCCTAGGTCATCCTTCTCGGATCCTACCTGAAGAGTACGTACAGATAGAGCAACTCCTGGATCGTCCACCACAGATCCTACCTGAATGGTATGTACAGATAGCCTCCACAACACTCTCGACCATCAACCTCCTCCGAGTGTCATCTCGTCGTGAAGTCCACCTCCGGATACTGACTCGTCGTGAGGTCCACCTCCGAGTACCGTCATGTCCTCGAACACTCAGCCTCTGTTAGCACTGCCCGTCGTCTGCAACCAACACAACGAGGTGTGGTCATAGCCAATGCAGGGGTGAGTATACGATACTTAGTAGGGACCCCGAGACCCTCAAGGTCTCACTAAATCCAACAAGGATAACCACAAAGAAGAATCTCAATAGATAACCCTTACTTAGGTATAAGCCCATACTTATTCCTAAGTTATCACGTAACCCATCTCAATCCCAAGGAAACAAAAAGGTTATGAAATCAATGTATAACCACTACATAGGCATATTCCCATACATATACCTAAGTTATCAAGTGACCCATCTCATTCATGAGGTAAACAAAAAAGTCATAGTCTGAGCTCAAACTAGGATTTTAATTATCGAAACAGTAACTACTGAATAGCCCCTTCTTTAGAGAGTACATTGATCTTGTCACGACTCTGAGGTACTGCTCACTAACCTAAGACTGCTGAGGTACTTCTCTTGTCGAGTACCGCGGGTTAGCCACCCAAACATAGTAGTGCTACCCGCCATGGTCTGCCACCCAAACACAGTAGTGCATCCCCCCTAATAGCCTATATAGGTACTCTCCGGTCAAGTACCGCGGGTGAGCACTCAAACACAGTAGTACTCCATCTGCAATGGGTTTTCACCCAAACAATGTAGTGCTCCGTTAACTGGGCAAGTCGACCCACTCCAAGTCAAGTTGGTCAAGTAGTCGTTAGGTCTCACCTGGCTACACGGTCTCCATACTCCGTACGGTTGTCTCTAGGAGGATCCACTCCACGAGCCACTGGTTGATACTCCATGTATCTCAAAGTCCCATGAATAATTATCTTAAGGACCGCCTCGTCATAGGGGTCTCAATGCAAAAGACAGTGCGTCAATCGGACGCCCGGTCTGTGAGTTTTTAGCCTTTTCGTCCCAGGGGCCCGGTTGGTTTTGTGTGTGAACCATCCCGTCCATATCTCAACTGTTCCCTAAACTCTCATATGGTATACTCAAAGGGACCGTTTCTCAACGTGATCACCAACGTTGCTGACGGTTCGTCAAACGGACGTCCGGTCTGAAAGTTATCACCTTTTCTATTCCAGGGGCCTGGATGGATTTCAGGTTCAATCCAATACAGCCATAGTTCAACTGCATCCAAACCTCAGGTGATGTATTCCAAATGATCCATCTCAACAAGAGGATTCCAACAAAGTCGACTGCACGTCAATCGAACGTCCAGAGGTCGAGATATAAGTGTTTCCGCTCCAAGGGCCCAGTTGGATTCGTGATCGAACCAACCCAGTCGTACACAAAGTTCTCCAAAACACTGATTTAATATACCGAAACAACCTTCTCGATCCAAGGATCGCATCGCAACTGATGGTGTGTCGATCAGAGGTCCATATCCCATGTTATGGGCAAATTACTAAAAATAGTCCGAAAATAGGGCGTTCGGGCCCGGACCGACCCAACCCAAGGCCCCCTGGGTTGGCCCGAACCAGGTCGACCCGAACCAGTTCTGGGTCCGGCCCGTTTGGGCGCGGCCTGTGTGTCCTACTCGGTTGTCCGAGCTGAGCGAAACAGGGGGCGCGCTGCCCCCTGATTGATAAACTTATCCCCCACATGGGGGGCCGCTCCATCGGCCAGCCGGGGGTTATGACCCCTGGCCTTCTCGGTAACCTGCCAGCTTGGCCGGCCGGTGGGTCACCGTGGGATCCCCCTACGGGTCCCGCCTCTTTGCTCTAGTGGCTGGAAGCCGGCCGCCGCTCCACCGCACCACTGCGGCCGTAGGGCGCAGCCTTGTCCGATCGGCACAATGCGACAGCGCCGTGCCCATCCACCGTGGCCACGCTCCGGTCGCGGCCTCTTCAAGGTTCTCCGGCGTGGCGCGATGGCTCCGGGGCTTTGTTCAACTTCAACAGTTTTGCGCGATGGCGCCACGCTTCTCCGACCATACTTAATTATTTCCTCGCAGTGCAACGGCCTCGCGCTGCCTTGCTCGTGCCGCAACAAAATCAACCATCAATGGGGGAGGGTCAGCCGTGTTCATGTGGTCTGACCTCCTCCCATTATTACGATAACATGCGGCTCAATTTAGGAAACTATGAACGACAACAAAATTATTCACGAAAAAAAATAATCCGCTACCTTGCATTGATGTCACACATCGTCGATCCGAGGAAAGAGGCAAGCGTCACGATGATCGAACATCGCGGAAGATCGATGTTGATTCCGTTGACGTCAGAGGAAGAGTCATCTTCGATGGCGACGTTCCCTGCGGTGGTGTTTCCTCCCTTGACGCAAAGGAAGAAGATGAGAAGGCACGTCGTCGGTGACTTCAAGTTCTCTGTCAGAGGCGTTGTTCGTTGGAGGCGTTCTTCGTTGGAAGGAGGGAGCTCTTCTAAATTCTCTAAGAATTCCCCTCACAATATTTTCCCAAGACAGAATTAAAATGAGTCTTCCCCCATTTAAACAACATGTCATGCTATTTCAATTTAATTCAAACTCATGAATTAATTGAATGGTTGGAAAAATATTAAGTGGTGTGAGAGTTAGAAGGTGGAGAGGCTACTTAATTGAAGAAGTGTTACAAATAAAATCAAGGGGGTGATTAGGGGGGGTTTAGGCAGTTGAGGGGGAGGTGAGGAGTTAGGGTCCCATGATGGCCCCACCTCTCTAAACCCCCCCATTTTTTAGGATTATAATCACCATCAACAAAAAGAAATCCACTATCGGTTTAAATAAAAATTGATTTCAACAATTTTATTTATTCTAAACCAAATCCCCAATTAATAAAACTCATCCAGCTTCAAACAAAACTGCGGTAAAGGTCCCCTTAAGAAATTACCGATACTATGTGTTCATCGGTGCCCTCAGATTTTGATTCCGAGCATCACTTCAGAAGTTAGAAAAAACCCACTCGTTCGTTCACTAAACGTACCCGAGCCAAACTTTGGAAATTGATTCTGGGCACATTGGGACTCAGAATCAGGAACCATCAGAAACTGCGTTCTTGTAAAATTCTAAAGAAATTAAAAAAAAATTCAATTAAATTTTTAGGTTTTTACATTATTCCCACCTCAGAGCTTTATGTACCCGTAAAGATATAACTCAAACTAGGGAAACAAAAGTGTTATTAAGCAAAAAACTGATCCTCCCGCTCCCATGTGCTCTCCTGGAGGTTCCAGTGATTCCATTGAAAGCACACCCGAAGAATCACCTATCCTCGTAAGACCCACTCTTGTCGATCCTAAACATCTTCTGGAACCCCGCAAAATTCACCCCATCGCCAATGTCCTACTCCCCATGGTCGATGATATGCATCAGGTCAAGCACGTATCTCCCCAGTTGAGATACGTGGAAGACGTCGTGCACCTGGTGCAACTGAGGTGAATAGGTCAATCGATAAGCCCCCTCGTCTACCCTTCTAAGGACTTGAAAAAGTCCACTGAACATCAGAGATTACTTGCCGCCTCGGCGACATCTCTATAGACCACGTCGAGGTGAGACACGTATAAGGACATGGTTGCCATCCTCAAATTCTAGAGGCCTCAATTTCTTAATTAGAACTGAAACTCAGAACTCCTGCTTCCACGAGGGTATGGTTGGATGACTCAACAGTGATCGGCTACACCCTCATATGCATTAGTTTATCTTGTGCTGCCTGGGGTTTCCTTTTCACTGACCAAGAAAAACCCCATCCCAATGTTTTAGAAAACCACATCCTTTTTTTTTCTAATACAGTCAATCTATGTGTGAACTGTGGATCCAATCCATACTCAGATCAACATCGTAAGCCCTTGACGCTGCCACCAAGTGATTCCAACCTAACACTCGCCTCGAGGGGTCAGAACACACTATCGGTGTAAGTGTGATTATCGAGTCTCCTTCCAAGGTATCTCCAGACGTGAGGGTTGTGTTTAAGGCTTATCGGAAACTGTAGGTCTAGGACAAGATTCCTGGAAGGAAGTAATGATTCGTATCAACTTATGTTACTACGGCAGCTAGTTGTGGGCATATACTGTCACTAAAATCATTCTTAGAGCCATTGGGGCACTCTCCTTGACCGCATGCAGCTACTCTTTTCCCCTGCCATCTAGCTCCTTGAGCATGGAAGGGACAACAATGGTGGGTGGTTGTAACATGTTGAAATTTAAAACTCCTCATGTTGTCTACTAGCTCTGCCTCCATGTTTGCTACCCTACAGACTCATCTGTCCTTAACACTCCTTCCTGAAACATTTACACGCCCAAGACTCCAAGACTGGCGCCAATTTCCTGTTTCTTACTGCGATGTGCAGTCTTCATCCGCTCCTGGATGATCTGCACCTTCTCTAATATGATCTGTAAAGCCTGCTCAGATTTCTCCATGGACGATAAGAGAAATCCAGTCTCACCGCCTGGATGAACCACGTTCTTTACCTAATATAGTCAATCTTGACATGAACTGTACTTCAATGCCATGGATGACGTCGTAAGGCCTCATCGTTACTACCATGAGATCCAACTATCACTCTCGCCTCCAAGGGACGAGTCACACTATCAGCATCAATGTGAGGTCATTGGGTCCCCACCAGTAGAAATCATGAAACTGAGGGTAAAGTCAATAGTTTATACCGGCACCTATTAGTGTCAACAAAAAAAAGGACAGGAATGAAAGTGTCACTAAGATAAGTGTCTTTTATTATTGCAGGTCATAGTACAAAGACACAAATACAATAACAACATGGAACTAGAAGTACTAATAAAAAAAAGTAATCCACTAGTTCTGCTTCTTTCCACATGCTCTCGGAGCTCTACTGCCTTGTCCACTATTCGGCTGTTGCTCATGCACCCGCCGCTGCTTCTGACTCGGTGGCTCCTCCAATGCCTGCAGATCAACAGTGTAGGGGGGTCGGACAGTCACATGCCAGGTGACCCTTCCTGCCATATTCATAACACTTCCTACTCCTCATATAGTTCTCTCTATTCCTCTTGGACCTCAGAATCATCTTTCTACTACCCACAGATTACTCAACTACTGATGGAAAATCGTGTGGCAAAGGCAGCAGCTCCTGTACACGCTTGGGGTGCAGAGCTACTGGTACAAAATCCATCCAAAAAAGGTCTTTATGTCTCCCCATGTGAAGGTCATCTCAAAGAAAAACTGGAACACATAGCTCCACCACCTCCCTTCTGCTTCCTAAAGGAGGATGGCAACAAATATCACCATGAAGTCTGCTGGAGTCCCTACTAGACTGAAGACTCTACCACATCCTCCAACCAATCCTCAGCCGCCTATGGATCTGTCTCTCCCCGGAACCTGGGTGGCCTCTGGCACTGGAACTCGTGCAGCGTGCTCAAGCGGCGTGCATCGCCTTCTGCTGGGGCTGGAGGCATCAGTGGCCCAACGTATGGTAGTACCGCTGGTGCCTCCGCTAGTGCCTCTACTGTAAGAGGTCCCTGTACCAAAGCCTCGTCGCTCGGCAGGATGTCTGTACGCACATCCCTCTGGGATCTAGCTGGTTTTCCGTGATAAGGCATCCTGAAAGAAATAGATGTGACATGGTAAAACGATTTATACCTGGTGAGCTAACCTGGTTTGAGCTTTTTTAAGGGAAAACCTTTGAAAACACACACGCAATTAATATTTTCGTGCACTGAGTTGGAAATCCGAAGTCAGGGTCCTGGTGTATGGATACGTCGGCCGCTCGCACCAACACTGGACTCCTGGAACTGAAAACCACACTCGGTACCATTAACACTATTGCTTCACAGAAAAAATATATCAGAGATTTAAGTTCTGTGGTAGAACCGAATCCTCTAATACCAATTTGTCACAACCCGTCCTCGGGGCCCGAGCCGTGACTACCCCAAGCCCATCCTTCATAGGCCTGGGGCTAGCGACTAGCACCAAAGGCATAAATCCCGATAACTGGGAAGGCATTGCCTTTATAAATTAAACAAAACTCCACAGAGTACCAGCAGACCTAATACACTAATTACAAAAGAAAGTGCTGAAAAGTAAATGGGCCCGGATACAAACCCAACTGAAAAGTACATCTACAACTGAACGAATGTAAAATAGAAAAGACAATAGCTGGAAGAATAGAAGCACCTCCTGGGTCGTCCTCCTCGTATCCTACCTGATGGTATGTACAGATAGAGATGCTCCGGGATCGTCCACCACAAATCCTACCTGAAGGGTAGGTACAGATAGCCTCCATAACGCTCTCGCCCATCAACCTCCTCCGAGTGTCGTCTCGTCGGGAAGTCCACCTCCAAATACTGACTCATCTTGAGGTCCACCTCCGGGTACTGTCCAGTCCTCGAACACTTGGCCTTTGTCAGCGATGTCCGTCGTCTACAACCAACGCAATGAGGTGCGGGCATATCCCATGCAGGGGTGAGTATACGATACTCAGTAGGGACCCCGCGACCCTCAAGGTCTCACTATATCCCACACGGATAACCACAAAGAAGAATCTCAACAGATAACCCTTACTTAAGTATAAGCCCGTACTTATACCTAATTTATCAAGTAACCCATCTCAATCATGAGGAAACACAAAGGTTATGAAATAAACGGATAACCACTACCTATTTATATGCCCATACATATACCTATGTTATCAGGTGACCCATCTCTTTCATGAGGTAAACACAAAGGTCATAGACTCATCTCAAACACATATTTTCATTATCGAAACCATAACTGCTGAAGAGCCCCGTCTCTGTAGAGTACAGTGATCCTGTCACGACTCTAAGGTACGGCTCACTAACCTAAGACTGCTGAGGTACTCCTCCTGTCGAGTACTGCGGGTCGGCCACCCAAACACAGCAGTGCTACCCACCGGGGTCTGCCACCCAAACACAGTAGTATATCCTCATAATAGACTACAGAGGTACTCTCCGGTCGAGTACCACAGGTCTGTACTCAAAAACAATAGTGCTTCGTCCTACATGGTTCTGCACCCAATCAAAGTATTTCTCTGTCCACTGGGCTAGTCGACTCACTCTAAGTCAAGTCGGTCAAGCAGTCATCAGGGCTCAGCTAGCTACACGGTCTCCGTAATCCGTACGCTCATCTCCGGGAGGATCCAATCCACGAGCTACTGGTCGATACTCCAAGTATCTCAAAGTCCAAAAAAGAAGTATCTCAAGGACTGACTCATCATAGGGGTCTCAACGCAACATACGGCGTGTCAATCAGATGCCCGGTCTGTGAGTTATTATCCATTTGTCCCAAGGGCCCATTTGGTTTCATGTGCAAACCAACACGGTCGTATCTCAACTGTACCCTGAACTATCTTAGGGTATACTCAAAGGGACCGTTTTTTCAATGTGATCACCAACTCCACTGATGGTTCGTCAAACAGACGTTCGGTCTGAAAGTTATTATCTTTTCCGTTCTAGGGCCCTGGTTGGATTTCAGGTTCATTCCAACCCGGCCACTATTCAATGGCGTTCAAACCTCAGAAAAACTATACCAAAATATCTGTCTCAACAGGAGGAATTAAAAAAAGTCTATGGCACATCAATCGGACATCCGGAGCTCACGATATAAGCATTCCCGCTCCGAGGGCCCGGTTGGTTTCGTGATCGAACCAACCCTGCCATACCCAAAGTTCTCCTAAACCCTGAGTGTAATATACCGAATAAACCGCCTTGTTCCAAGGATCGTATCGCAACTGATGGTGCATTGATTGGAGGTCTGTAGCCCACATTATGGGCAAATGACTGAAAATAGTCCGAAAATAGGGGGTTCGGGCCCAGACCGACCCCGCCCGAGACCCCCTGGGTCGGCCCGAACCGGGTCGACCCAAACCGGGCCAGTGTCTGACCCATTTGGGTGCGGCCCGGCCCAGCCTGTGGCACCCAGTCCGGCCAGGGCGTGGCCCATGTGGCCTGCTCAGCTGTCCAAGCTGAGCAAAACAGGGGGGGTGCGCTGCCCCACTGATTGACAATTGCGGCCCCCACATGGGGGGCCGCTCCATCGGCCATCTGAGGGTTACAACCTCCATCCTTCTCAGGAACCGGCCTGCATGGTTGGCTGGTGGGTCACCGCAGGACCCCCAACTGGTCCCACCTCTTTGCTCTGGTGGCCGGAAGCCGGCTGCCGCTCCCCCGCACCACTGCGGCCGTTGGCCACGGCCTTGTCCAATCGGCGCGGCGCGACAGCGTCGCGCCCCTCTACCGCGCTCCTCCACCGTGCCCTCACTCCAACCGCAACCTCTTTGAGGTTCTCCGACATGGTGCGACAGTGCCACGGCTTTGTTCAACTTCAACGACGCGGTGTGATGAGGCCACGCTTCTCCGCCCATACTTCATTATTTCCGCGCGGTGCAACGGCATCGCACTACCTTGCTCGTGGCGCATAAATATCAAGCATTAGGGGGGGGGGTCGGTCGTGTTCCTGCGGTTCGACCTCCTCCAATTATTATGATAACATCCAGCTCAATTTAGGAAACAATGAAAGGCGATTAAATTATTCATGAAGAAAACAAATAATCCTCTACTTTGCATAGACCTCAGACGTCGTCAAGCTGCGAAAAGAGGCAAGCGTCGTAATGATAGGACATCGCGGAAGATCGATGCTGATTCTGTTGACTTTGGAGGAAGATTCATCATTGATTTAGACATTCCCCGCAGTGGTGTCTCCTCCCTTAACGTGGAGGAAGAAGAAGATAAGGCTTATCGTCGGTGACATCGCGTTCTCCGTCGGAGGCGTTGTTCGTCGGAGGCGTTGTTCGTCGGAGGCGTTCTTCGTTTGAATGAGGGAGATCTTCTAAATTCTACAAGAATTCCCCTCACAATATTTTCCCATGCCAAAATTAAAATGAGCCTTCCCCCATTTTTACAACTTTTCTTGCTATTTCAATTTAATTCAAACTCATGAATTAATTGAATGGTTGGAAAAAATATTATGTGGTGAGAGAGTTAGAAGGTGGAGAGGCTACTTAATTGAAGAAGAGTTACAAATTAATTCAAGGGGGTGATTAAGGGGGGGTTTAGGGAATTGAGGGGGAGGTGAGGAGTTAGGGTCCCGTGTGGGGCCCACCTCACTAAACCCTCGAATTTTGTAGGATTATAATCACCCTCAACAAAAAGAAATCCACCATAGGTTTAAATATAAATTCATTTCAACAATTTTAATTATTCTAAACCAAATCCCCAATTAATAAAACTCATCCAGGTTCATAAGAAACAGCGGTAAAGGTCCCCTTAATCAATTACCGGCTCTACGAGTTCATCGGTGCCCTCAAATTTCGATTCCGAGAACCGGTTCAAAAGTTAAAAAAAACCGCTCGTTCGTTCACAAAACATACACGAGCTAAAGTTAGGAAGTTGATTCTGGGAACACTAGGCCTCGGAATCAGGTGCCGTCAGAAAATGCTTTCTTGTAAAAATCCAAAAAAAATTATGAAAAATTCTTCCATCAAATTTCTGTGTTTTACAGGATCGATCAAGGGTGGACGAGACATGAATTTTAGAACCAAATGTGTTGTGTAGTAGTACATCTCTAAATAACCATGTGTTATCAAGAACACATCCATGATGCAATTAAATACCACATTGTTTGTTGTTCCCTTACATGAAATTTACTATCTTTTATAGAGATTTTACAAACTAAATGACAACATTATATAGAGTTAAGGAATTGGTCCTCTTCATACAGAGTGGTGACCTCTTGAGGATTCCGAAAATTGTTCATTTACATATTGAGTGAAGTACATAGATGTTGAAAATGAACAACCCAGGTAAACAAGGCTGATCACCCATGTCAGCCCATCCTAGGGTGGGGTAGAAAAGATTAAAAAAATAGTCATGCATATAAAAAAAGTAATCAATAAAACATGTGTATAAAGCCAAAACAACAGGATAAACAACTGATCCAACCAGTATAAAAAATAAATAATGATAAGTATATGAAACATTTTCCCATGTGACCAAACAATACCTCCACAAACTATCCCAAAACCAATTGGTAAAGTGAAGAGAATCATGAATGCTATAGATTTCTATTCCCATTACCTGAATCCATCAAATAATGGTCTAAAATACCCATAGATTGATGTATGGAGTAATAAATATATCCTAGTAAGATACCATGAAATAACCTATACAAGTTATAATAATTGGAATTCATGTGTCCAATATTATAAATAATTAAATAATTTTTTTAAAAAAATTTAATTTGAAATCATTTTAAAAAAATACTTGAGTTTTCAAAATTTAAATTCCTTCTTCCTAGGGCCATAAAAAAGCAGTTAAAGATAACGAGTACTGAAACGCATGTGATTCACCATCTATGAAAAAAATTATAATGTAAAACATAAAAACAAGAGTGCACCTACCATCCATGATCTAGCATAATGTATTGTACATTATAGACAGCCACATTACTAACAATTCATATGATCGTATCCAAATAACATCAAGGCCTTCCGTAGACTACAAACAGACTATTGGATACCTCCTAGTGGAGTCACAGACACTAAGACTACCTATGTCTCTATCTAAGCATACCTATGGTTCCCACTGTGCAATATTTTTAAATTTATATTTAAATAAAAATGGTTATATTTTTAGGAGAAATTTTAATTCCAATATTTTATGTTTCATGTGTTTAAAATCATTGTTATTATTTTAGACATGGAAAATCTATTATCAAATAAAAATACCATTTTAAATTGTGAACTCATGTAGTTTAAAATTTAAAAACATGAAATTCCATATATAATATCAAGGAATAAATATTAATGGAAGGAAATTTAATAAAATAGAACAAATTTTTATATAACCATAAATCATGATAAAAGAAACCCTAATTAGTATTGAAAAAATGCATTGTTAAACGCATGGCATTCCTTCAAGGGAAAGGGAATGACTAGAGATTGAAATGTATTGATATATAACTCAATCTGGTTATCAATTACTTCAAAAAAATTCCCCATAACAACAAAAGAGTGTGAAATAAAATGGAAATCAATACTGGGGATATAATGTGACTATAACTACTGAAAAATCACTAAAATAATTTTTTTTTTGGAAGGAAGACACAAAAAATTATGCATATTAAGATAAAACACTATGAAAAAAAACTAAACAATTAAATTATTCATCAACCAACAACATGGTATCCTAAAAAATAAAACTCTAATAATAAAAATACATGTAATTTTTATATGTTGAGAATAACATATTTTATATCGATACTGATGAATGTGTCACTATTGATTAAAAACTGGATGTTTCTAAATACAAAATATGTTAGCCTTACCGGATGTGAAACATTCCCACAAATTAATATCCTGTATAAGAAAACTATGTAGTGGCCCTTACACATTGAGAAATACCATTACACACAATGTAACTTCCTAGTAAACAACATAAATTCCTTGGAAAATGAATAAAATCCATCAAATACCAAAACTCTTTGTTAAACATATCCTTCCAATTCAAGGTCGAGAACATATGCTTAGTGAGAAAAGGAAACAAATAAAATATCAGAACATAACATAATTAAATAAAACAGGGTGTTATAGTAACCCCACCATAATATATTTTGTTCTCATATAATGGTCATGATCCTGGATTTGAAAAAATGGAAGGTGATTAATTCCCCATCAACGATTCCTAATCCCACGTCTTATGGTGATCATTTCATCACTACAATAGAACCCAAACAAGGGGCTCATTTTACCATATAGTAACTTATCATTGGGATCTATAATTTGATGTAGATGATGGAAAAAGTGGTATTGGGATCATTAACAACATCCTAACAGTCAATCACATGGAATTATATGGTATATATACCTCCTGAAATGGGACTCATGAAGCCTATCATTTAATGATGTCATGAAATATAGTAACAAAAAATGATAGGATACCCACCCCATTTTCTCACTGATTTAGAAGGGACCCAAAAACCTCAATTCCAATATACATTGTTTCCCTAACCTATGATGTCCCATGAGAGGTGATACTCCGTGAGAGATACAATCACCATCCTAAAGCTCCAGCATCCATCATAGATAATCCAAAAAATATTTGTTGTTACTATATTTCAGGATCAAAATGCCTTTGGATCAACATCACCACATCGTTTATCTCTTGTACAACAGACAACCCATACAATGATTGCACTCCAATCACATCCCAATACAAGAGAGATTGAGATATCCCCCCAAGAAAATCCTTAATTGGAACCATATTTATTGAAGCATAATAAATATTTTTATAGGAAAACTCAGCCAAATTCATTTGTATGTCCCATGATCAAACAAAAATCAATAAGAAAGACTGTAGAATATCCTCAAGAACATGGATAACCATATCAATTTTTTAATCCATCTGTGGATGATAAATAATGCTCAATTAAACAGGGAACCCATTTCAAATTGAAAATATATCCAAAAATTGTATGTGATCCTTGATTCCCCATTACAAACATCAATATAGGGAACCCCAATAAGGCTTCACAATATCTCGAACATACCAATCACCAAGATATTTCAATTTTTGGGTTTCATTTATTGGAAATAAGTTCACTGATTAGTGAGTCTATCCAAAGTCATCCAAATTGAATACCTCCCACATAGAGTAACTGGTAAATACAATCCATGGAAATATCATCCCACATCCATAATGGATTAGGTAATGTAAACAAGAATCCTCTAGGTCTCTAATGTTCATCCATAACTCTTTGACAAACTAGAGACCATGATACAAAATCAGCAACTATGAACCTCATTCCCATACACCAAAACTGACATCTAAAACCATCGTACATATTTGTATTCCAATCGTTCACAAGGCTATATGATCAGTTATAACATTATATAACATCATGTCTCCTGGAAAATAAAACATTAATCCATTTATGGAAAAAAAATATCCCTAGAGAGACTGAGAAACCCCAAAAAGGGATCCCAACTATTTTGGATTTCTTCTAAATGTTTTCTATCAATGTATTTCATCTGCTCAAGTTGAACACTGTCATGGAATGATGATTCAACCATTATTTCATCCACAAAAACATTTCCACAAATCTAATTTTAGCAAACAAAGTCATCATAATATTAATGCTTATAACTCATGATAATGGTAAGAATATTTATTATCAAATGGTCATAACTAGAGGGTCAATATGACCCAAATTCTTTCACCTACATCATGATTGATCCCAGATCCATACAAAGTGAATCATAGTAGACATTATATTCTGAAACTAGTTCCAAAACAATAAAAATGGTTCAAAATTTATCCTCCACTTTAGCACCTCCTAATATCCATGACACGTGTTATTTCATTCACACATTACACCCATATGGGTTGAAGTTGTCAACAAAGATGCGAGATCAAATAATTCCTAATATGATTCTCTATAATTACCAATAAAACCCACAATGATTTAGATCTTACATTAGTTTCTGGTTTTCTCCAAATTCATGATTACCTATACCGATTTAGGATCATCTAATATTCTCTTATTAGATATCACATGCCTGAGAAACATCATTTATTTTATCATAAAGTCACACTTGGATAAAATTACATAAAAAATGTGTTCCCTCAAGGATTAATGAAATATATGTAAAAGGTCTATGTTCTATGACTATTTCTTGACGTACACCAAGATATCATAATCAAACACAACAAAAAAAGAGTACAAAAACTGAATAATGGTTTGCTTCATAAAATCATTAATACATGATGAGAATTAGTGATTTTTACTAGGATAACAAAAAATAAAAAATTCCCATATCAACTCATAACTGTTGTTTTTGAAATATACATGTTTTTACACTCAATCAGTTGCTCGATGATACATTTCATTTATATAAAACCAATGATAATTTTTCAAATTATCAAATAAATCAAAAATTCAGTGTTACAAATAGTGGTTCTCAAAATTATTCTAATTCAAAATTCAGTAGTCTTTTAAATGTATAATTCATTCTTATACTGTCATAAATAAGAGTACAATAAATGACCATTTTGACACACTTTGATGAAAAATTCCTTTTAGCCACAAATTCACATGTTATATGTTCAATTCAAACAATTCAGTTTATTCCATTTAATATGATGAAATAAAAATGGGAATCATTCCATGTAACAAGTCAATATTAAAATCATCTTATCTCTATGAAGGAAAATACCAAAAAACAACAAAAAAGTACTCAGGTTATTCCCGTAGAATAGTAGGTAACTGACTACTCAAGGATATGTCAATAACATAATGAATATTTTTTAACAAAAACCTTGATATTAAACTTTTGTATAGAATAACCAACCGTACCCTTCTTGATATATAGTCCCACTCTCTCTAGATAAAATGAGTGACCACATCTGTAGATAAGAGCTATACCCAACTACAGAAACATTTTCTCTTGTCCTTTATACCTATCATCCCATCCTATATGATAAGGATGTAAAATATATGAATAACACAAACTATCTACTCCCAAACCTCTTTAATGTCTCATATCACCACCAAACACACTGGGCATTTTAAACCTTGTTTGGACCACTTTTCCAAAGGCATAGAAAGATCAGAAATGAATGGAATATTTTACAAATTAAAACCATAGACATAAACAATATCAAAAATATAATACATGGAGAAAACCATGTATCAATAATTCTCTTTCCATCAAATATGATATAAAAATTTCACCTCTAATAGTAAATTGTCCTATATTACATTACTATTGGGAAAAGTATGTTGCACAAATACATCAAGTCCTAGCCACATAGAAACCCCCTGGCATGATAATGAGAACCACCACTCTTGGAATCGTCCATATAAATCTATGACCCCTTATTGAATCTAGATACCTCATTATTTCCTTCGGAAAACATCACCCCAAATCACTTCAAATGGAAAGCTCATTAAAAATGTTGAAATGTTATAGTATCATGTGTATACCAAGTCCTAGTATGACCATGCATCCAACACTATTAGGAATTATACTTTTTTATACATGCATTGGACCCTAAATATTTTATTACATAAAAATAACCACTCTTACACATCCTTTTATGTCTAGAAGAAGCACCATGGCTAACAAATTCACACACTAAACAAATCCACATGTATATCCTTCCAGATATGTCTACTTTAGCCAATGATTGTCTCTCTACTATACTCAAACATTTTAGAACACAAAAACTTAATGATAATGGACTAAAAATCCTCCCTTAAACCCATATTGAACCCTGGTCCCTTTAGTTAATCTTTAGTGAGTTGCACTGCTAATTGATTTACCAATTCAGAAAATCATGTGGAGTAATCTATAACGATATGCTCCCCTTTCTCCATCATTATAAAATCAAAAAAATCAATATGTAATGTCTCGAAATAAAAATAGTTATTAAGGATCATCAAGAATGAATCCCGAGTACACCCTTCATTTTACTTATCATTCACTATTGTGTCCCGCTATATTCATCATGTACTTCAGGAATATACATTGAAAAGATCACAAATGATTCCTCCTCAGTCTTATAAATGATGAACATACTACCAATTCATTCAACCCACTCCTTTGACTCTTGTATTTCACTATTATTTTAGAATAAATACGGATACATATAGTAAAATTAAAATCAATGATCCAACACCTATATCAAGTTCACATTATTCATTTAACCTATAGTTTAAAGAGTGTAAATGACTCCTTCAACCAATGATGGGTACACTCATGGATTTGTCAGAGGAACATTCTACACAGATTCCCTTTTTTTATATAGAATATACTTACATTGATTCACATTAAATTAACAAAAATAAAATGACAATGAATCAACAAGAAAATTACAAAACCACTAAGTTAAAAACAAAAATCCACAACAATTCATGAAAACAATAATAATTCAAAGCAGTTATGACTTCTATCAAAAAAGGAAACACCCTTTTAAAGTAACAGGTCAATCAAAATAAACTTCCCAAATAAATTAATCAAAATTCATTACCAACTCCATGTCCTCATACATCAGAAGTAGGTTTATTTGACTAAAATTTCTATATAATTTATTTAAATGAACCCAATTACTCTATCATGGAATATGTAATTACAATCCAACGACCCATAGAATCCTAGAATCAGGAACTAGAGGGATCTCACCATTGTTCTTTTAGGCACCACCATTCAAAATAGTAGTAGTCCTACACTTATCTACCAAAGACACATAACTCAATAATGTAGTTTAGAAATACATCATGATGTATAAAACCCTTTTATGATAAATTCTTGTAGAAAATCCCATGTCAACTAGAATAGTCCCCAAGTGATCCCTTGGTATTGAGAGGTTGAAAAAGATAAAAAAGATATTGTCTCATATATTATAAAAAATACATAAAACTAGTGTACAATATATGGAAAATAAGAGGTACAATAATGAAAATAAGGTTATATGATAATTAATGTAATGTCTAGATAACAAATACCAATTTTACAAAACATAGCCTTCACAAACTATCCCAAAAAATATTTGAAACTCAAAGAGAATCCTTTAAGCTAACAAATTAACATCAATATCTATAAATCATGTAAAAAAGGTCTATATACACCCAAAATTAAAACTAGGGGTTGATTAATAGAAGCTAATAGGATACCACCAAAGAATACATTTATGTTCAAATAATAGTGATGAATATTTCCATGAATTTTTAAAAAATGCACAATAATTTTTATATATAAAATATTTGAAATCATATTTCAAACAATCCAATAGTTTTTATAAATTTTATAACATGATTCCAAATAAACAAAAAAGAAGGTAAAGGTACCTATTTGTGGTGTCATCCACACTATGGATACCTGTATCTCTATCACAACGTAACCGTGTTTCTTTCTGTGTAATGTTTTTCAATTTCTATTTTATGAACCATGGTAAAAAATATATAAAACAATTTCAATTCCATGTCGATCGAATTTATGGTTCTAAAATGTATTCCCAATTTTATGTCAGGGGAATTCCAGTTTAATTTAAAACCTCCTTTTTCAAATGTGAACCAATTATCATTTCAATTTCATTACATGAAATTACATTTCTAATCGAAGTGAATCAATAAAAATGAAATCAAATTCAATAAATTAAAATAATTGAAATCATCCACTATCAACATGTTCCGAGAAAACATAATCTCTATTCATAATGGGGATTGAAAACCATATAATCCACCATTAGAAGAGAATAAAAATATTGACTAAAATGTATTGATACATAATATAATTTGATTAAAAATGTATAACTTAAACGGTTCCACAACCTCAAATGACTGAAAACCCCAGAGGTGTACTTACCTAGGGAAGCAAGTCATTAGACCCAACTATTCAATCATAAAAAATATCAATCTATATGAATGGGAGACACCCAGAATTGCCTAAGGTATATTCATCGAATTAATAGAAAAATATATAAAATTAATTGAGTCCTAAAATACCCCCATGTCATATTAACAAATTAAACTCAGGAAATTAGGAAATACATAATATTTTACAAGTCATGAATCACATTCATTTTAAGTTACAGAAAAAAATTCCCCTAATAATTAAAATGTGATTTTTTAACATTAAATGATGTTTAACACATACCAGATTTGTAATATTCTAACAGTATGAAATATAGTTTATGACGTCTGTCTATCTCCCATTAAATGTCATGAAATAGCGTCATACATTTGGTAACTTATATAAAACATGAGAAACATATATAGAGATGATAAAAATTTAATTAATCCCTAATATTAAAATTATTGGTATCCCACGAAATCAATTTGGATAACACACACATGAAATTAACGGTAAACCAATAGTATATATTATTACATTGCTGATAGAATGTTAACAGAGTGTCATATACGTTGTCATAGAATGGGTCATTGACCTACTTAGTGGAACCCTCTTTTAGAGTTAGTACATCAGTCCTCTTCTTATATAGTGAGACTATCTTGCATAGTTCCGACATTGGTCCACTATATACAGAGTGGAACATACTATGGAATCATGGTGTGAGTCCTATACCATACTGAGATAACCCCTACTTAAAGTCTAGGAATTCACTCTTAACATTAAAAGTGTTACCCTCTTATGGTATTATGGAATAATACACCTACCAACTCAGTATAACCCTACGGTAGAGTTAGGGAATGGTTCATATACCATCAGATTTGAATCCCTTACAAAGTCAGGGAAAAGGACGAATATATATTTAAAGACAACATCATGTTTTACCATGGTATGTTTCCACTACAAAGAGATTATATACCATCGACTATTCAAAACTAATGAGAGATTTGACTCCAAATTGATATTCCATAAAACAAATATGTTATATTCTGGGTATCATTTTGTAGACATTATTGAACTGATGATAGACTCATCATCCTAGGTTGGGATATGAGATAGATATCCCCATTCTATCAAATATAGAAATTTGTATTAACATATATATCTCCATAGGTAGGATTTATTTATTATCATGTTATCGGTTGAGTTTTATACTTCTATCATGAATCTATTTCTCCCCCTTTGGCTTTCAGATATCATACAATGTATGTATATAATTTCCATTTCAATAGATATTAAAAAATGTGGAATTTATTGTAAAAAAGGTGAATTAGTATGTTGAAATTTCATAGAATTTATGGGGATACCCAGGAGCCTTTGGACATGTATAGTGTTAATGGCATAGTGACCTGGATTCCGTCCTTCTAATGATTTACTTTTCTATTTATTATCAAGTTGGTACAAAATTTTGGTTATTTGTTTATTTGTCCCATTTATATTAAAAAACATTATAATGATCCTGTATTCCCAAGATATTTTTACAAGTATATTTATTACTCTTGGTTTTTATATCAGTTATTTTTATTACTATTCCATTATTCATTTGTATTATTGGGTTCATGCATACTGATTCATTAGGTAAAGGCCTCCTGTGTTAGTATATACTTTGGTTCTTATTTCTAGGACTTGGACTATGGATGCAATTTGGGGTAGTAGAGTATCGACTATACAATGTATTTTATGGAATATGTTGGTTGGTTCCTGGCATGAAATCTATCATTGGATTTCTTTTAGGGAAATCCAAGGGATTATACTCAATGATGTGTCAATGATCATTAATGGGTGTTTTTTATTTAAATTCATTATCCACAAAATTTAATTATTATTATACTATGTTGATATGATTACTGTATTGTTTCTATATATTTATAGGCTTTTATGATAGGTTAATAACCTTTAACCAGGTCCAATTTCATCAAATGGGTAACAAAATAATCATTTGTGTGTATGGTGGAGTACCGCCTCCCGAACCAATGTCATTTGGTTTTCCATTACCTCTTTTCAATGATAGAAATAATGGTCATATTATTGATTATATATAATATCAGTGATATTTTTATGTTTATTGAATTACTATTTCACACATACATTATTGATTTCTATTTGTATTGAATATGATAACATCAGTCATGTGTGCGATTGATTACCACCTCGAAAAACATTATGATTCTATCATGCATTACATGGATGTTGATGATGATGTATTTAATCAAAATACGATATATATATAATGTAAAAATTATTCCATAATGTTCAAAAATCAATAACCATTATTTCATTCAACCCAATAATAAAATGGGAACAATGTTTGTGGGTTTGTATAACCTACATTCTACATGTTTTTTTGTATTTCATTTTCTAACTATAATTTTTTTATTACTATAAATAAATATAAAATAAATATACATGAAATTTATATCATGGATATAAATATTTATATTATTTTATCATGATCAATGTAATACGACAAGAAATGACATATTAAAACATATATAAAAATAAAAGACGTTTTTACCTGAAACGTAATATTCACAACAAATTAATGACAAGTGGGTAATAAAAGGGGATTAGAAAATAATTAATGTTATTATATATTTAAATATTTTTTTGAAATAATTGAATTATAAACGTATATTTCTTATACATAAGTATTTATTGTGTATGAATGAAGGAAAAACATAAATTAAGATATTTTTCTCTTAATTTTCTTTATTTAAAATTCATGTTATTTTAACCGCATATATTTTATTATGAGGTGTATATACCTCCCCTTTTACATGTAATATCACGAATTTATTTATCCAAATTTTATTTTATGTTCATGTTTATTGTATTACTTCTTGATGCTTTTGATTCAATGTTACCAAAGTGGTAATGATTTCATGTAAAATTATCATTCTTTATTATGACTATTTGTTATTATCTTCATGATGATAAAATCATATGATCCAATTATCAATAAAACATTATTCTTCTCCTCTCATTATTCCTGATATTTTCAAGTAACCGTACTACTATTCCGCTCAATGGTACTGTAATTAATTGAAATATTTTATGAAAATTTTAATTTATTTCTATCTTCTATAAAAAATCCATTATATTGTTAATTTATACTTTCAAAAAAATGACTAAATGTTTTAATGTAATCCAGTTTTTAAAAAATACATTATTAAAAATGTTGTATATTTTTTAAAAAATATTTTGATTGGATTTTTCTTTTTTCATCCAAACAATAACCCTTTTTCTTTTAACAAAAATGTGAAATGAATATTTTTTTCATAATGTACTAAATGAACGATACAATCTATCATATTAACCATTATTTTCATTGAAAAATTCCTTATAATTTTATGAAATAATTTAAAAATAAGATTATCTTCATGGTTTTATATGTTTTTTTGAAATCTATAAGGATATTTTCACCAAGAAATGATTTAAATGACTATTCAAAATAATCTTCCATATAAAATTACATCTCATTATATTTTCTATGTCTTACTGGGTATATGATCCAAATATGCCGTTTTTATTATTTATATTAATGTTCAATTTTTATTAGGGAATGATTTTAATAAAACACATTTATCTTCAATGGGTTACAAATTAATTAATTTGCTATGAAACCTAATTCTTTTTCTAATGTTTCTGACACAATAAAATGAAAAACGACTATGAAACCATTATCATTTCAAGGTGTTTTGATAAGATAAAATTATTATGAAACACATTTTATATCATTGGTAATTGTCAAATACATGTTTAATGGAATTTGGGTAATCATTAATATTGTTTCATTTTTGGATTTGTGGGAAAAATATCTCATTCCAATACATTCAGTAATGATTAAAGTTATATAAACTCAAAGGGTACATGGGAGGTTATCCTAAGGCAAAAATATAATACATGGAAGGTCATCCTAATCCCAAAGAACCTAAAAGTGTGGTCTTCCAAATACAAACATGCTATTAATTTCTTACTTGTTATCCTCAACATAATATTTTATATTCTTATGTTTATGCAATAAAATCCAAGTCCTGTGCTAATATTATGCCCTCATGGATCATGTTCATCAACTACCATATAATTAATCTCTTTTTAACCTCCAATATTTATTCACATACCCAATATTATTTACATTGACATGAAGGGTTTGGCTATATATTTTAAAATCATATTGTTAAACTGTTATGTCGATTTTATACATACAAGTCTCCCTTTTTTACCCCAATAGAGAATATATTCTCATCCTTTATTAGGTTTCATTTTCCAATGTTATGATGATTATTATTATGTATGATTTTTCTCAAAAAAATTTATTTATGTAGATCATAGTGTAATACGATTTAATGCAGCTATAAAAAAATTTTATGTCCCTATTTTTTCAAAGACACAAAACTATTCTGGTGCACATGCAAGTGTTTCTGTAGTTTAAAAAGTATTCATCAAAAATGATATAATTTATATTTTTGATAATTATGGGGCTTGAATGTTTTACCAAATTAAATGTTTAGTAATCCTTTAGAAACATGGATTATAAAACATTAATGATATATATGGACATGTATATGGATAAGTATAAGGATAACTCAATGTATATGAAGGTGACTAAGATTTGGATAAATAATAGATTGTGTAGTTTCCAAGAAAATAAATTCTTATCATGATTCTTTATGTGTATTGTGATCTATAAAATAGCTATCTATGGGTAATAAAATTTAAAATAGAGAAATAAACTATACTCGATAATCATCCAGTTCGTGACAATGTTCATTACTTCACACCTGGTTTGATACTCCTATGGGATATACATTGAGGATTAAAAAATTCTTTATGAACCATCATGAAGGTTTTAAATATATTATGAATATTAATTCCTTATTATGAAGTGGATGTTATAATTATTAAATATGTTTTCATAATTTAGAAACCCCAGAAGTGTTTTTTCAATATTATGTGGCTCCACATAATGATTAATTTTTATTAAACTTATGATTCTTGTTTTAGAAAAGCTATAAAACCAATATAATAGTTTAAATGATTATTGAAATTTAAAATGTAATTATTTTTCTCTCAATAATCCAAAAATAATGGGATATAGAAGGAAAAATCAAATTTCTTTTCTGACATAGGTTTCTAAATATTGGATTCATGATAGCCATCTAAAAGAACAATAGAGGTAAGATCCATTTGTTGAGTTCATCATGAATAATATTCCACCTTTATGAAAAGGGAATTCTATTTAACAACACTCACATTAACTTCTTGGAAACAGATACTTACATTATTATAATTGCATAAAATACAAGGATTGTTCCCCTGATGATCTACTATTTTAGATGTCTTTGTAATCTGGACACATGCATGAAATCCACATTATAATTTAGAACATAAAATAGAAAAATATTTACATTGATACTATCAATATTTCCTATATTTTTAATCTTGTATATTAGTGATAAAATAATTCTTCTAATCATATTGGAATAATGAAAAATATTAATTGGTTAAGATCAAATTCATTATGAGGGTACACATTAAGTATATGTTTTATGTAAATATGGAATAAATAGTATATAAAGGTAAATAAATGGAATATATTTCTATTAAATAATAATTTAATATAGGAAACATATCAATCGATACTATAATAGTTGAAAATCATATGGAATAACAATAAATATTCTAATAATGATGGAATGCATAATGTTGGACATCTAAAACATACCATTGAGGCCTCAGCCAATTCATCTAGTAAAAAATTGTTAAGGCGTCAGACAATTTCATATCAATATATAACTACTAAGGCCATAGCCAATCAATATATCCATTGAATCATGAGACCTAATGATTCATCAAGGAGCTATAATTCCCCCAAAAATCAGTTACTACATCCCAATATTATCTCATACGAAGGGGTTAAAATATAAACAACATAAAAATTGTTTTTTGAAATCTAGTTTACAAAATGTTATCACATTATACATAAAACATGAATAGTATTAAAATATCACATCAAAAATTAAGTTGGTCATAAACTATTCAAAAAAATATTATAACTGATATCATAAGATTTATAACTAAATTAATAATAAGATTCATCAATGGACATTGAAATAGTAGATTATACATTATGTGACATCAGAAAAAAAATTTGAGGAAAAACTATAATTAATCCCATAAGAAAAACTCTTTTGTCTAAGAATACCCTTTTTATTTTAGAACCCATTTTCAATTCAAACACACCATTTTCATTGAGAAACAATTTTCAATAACAAAATAACAAAATATTTATTGATGAATTTTCATTTAAGGAAGCATGGAATAATGAAAAGGAATATTAAAATAACATAATGTATATGGAAGGGGAAAATGTATTATCTATGTATATGTTTATAATATAACATTCTTATTGTATTTTATAAAAATGTTCTATTTAAAATGCATAAGAATATTCATTTTGAAAATGTTTGAATGATAATGAAAATATACATTAAATGGCCATTAAAATCCATATACATTAATATAAATGAAATAAAGAATATTGACATGGAGATATTTATTTTCAAATTAAATCATTAAAATGAAAAATTCTCACATACAACTTTGAACAATTAAATCAAAAACCCCATGATAGAATAAAATTGATCAAAACATTAAATAACACATGAATAAATAAATTGACGACATTATATTTCTATGGTTTATGTATATTTAAATAATAAAATAATAAAATCCCATATCAAAAAGAAATTCTTCCATGAATGTATATTCAGACAAAATCCCTTACAACATGTAATTAATTTAATCATACTCACAATAAAAGAATAATATTAAATTAGACATTTAATACCATGAGAAAAAAAATCATCATAAACATTTAAATGTTCATCATATATACCCAAAAAAATAATAAGTTGTGAATTGATTTTTTGACCCATAGAAATAAAAGTGACATGTGAAGAAAATCATTACCTTATGCTTCCTTTAGTTGAACATGCAGTATCCTCATATTTAGTTGACTTGCATTATATCGATTATAAATTATTCTAGAGTTTTTACTATTGGAAGAGATGATCTACATGAAATGGGTATGAATGTTGGTTAGAGAAATGGGTTGGTATTGATTAATATAGAAGGCTAAATATATCGTGAGGAAGTGATGGAAGAGGTTCTCTTTTATAATTGAGGTGATGGGCACTTTTTAAAACTCATAAAATAATAAAATATAATGTGAGTATTCTAGAGAAAAAAGCTTAAAGTTTTTTTAAATGAATATAGAAAGGACTTTTACATCATATATTTTCCCACTTTTGATTATTTAATATATCATTATGTTTTATGAATTTTTTACATATATTAATTCAATATAGTATCATTATTGTCAAATTTTATAAAATTCATTTAGATTTACTTCAAAGGCATCATGAATATTTATGAATTCAAATATAATGATTTAAAACATATATAATATAACTTATTGACCCATAATATTGATTAGACCCATTAACTCAACCAAAATATATCAAAATTAATACATTAAAATTCATTTATTGTATTTTCTAGTTAATAAAAAAAATACTATTTTGGAATTGAAAAATAATGTAAGGATAATATTTAATTTATAAAAAAATTAAATAACAAAAACTAATATCATTATTATCAAAATTTAAATTTATTATCTTTCACATCTATACTTAGTCATGATCTGGACACATAAAAGTTAATAAAAAAAAAAGAGAGTTGCATTTTGTAACCATTAATTCATTAAATAATATATATGTTGTTTTCATAAAAAAGGTGTCAATAAAACAAATATACATAGTTATTAATCAAATTAGGGTATATTCCCCATTTATCCAGTAATTTGTAGAAATATTTTAGTCACATTATTATCCTTATATTTTTCTTTTAACCCTTATTAAATCCCATTAATTCGTACTTTGATAATATTTGTTTTTAATATTTATGGTTTAATATAATCAGATTAAAATACCAAAATAACCATAAATTATTTTTTGATTAAATTTTCAACCTTCCTCCAAATTATTTGTAAGATGTTTATATTTTTATAAATTTTAAATATTTTAATAAAATATTATTTTTTTAAAATATTATTACTATAAATTTCAAGACTATTCATTAATTAACATTTTAACAAATATCCATATACAAAATAATTAATTACTAAAATTATTAATAAATCCATAATATGTCTAATTCCTCTATAAAAATAATTGATGATTTTAAATATAAAAAAATATTTTTATTTTAATAATTTTTACAACATTTATTTGATATGTCCATTAATTATACAATTACGGTATCATTCTTGTGATATACAATAATGTAGGTATTTCATCCCTAAAAATTAAAAATATATTATCATGATTAAAATAATAATTTATCATTTCAAATGAATATTAATAGTCAAATATATCTTCTAAATAACCACATATTAAAAATTAAACACATTTTAAAAATACCATTATGATATATTTGACTATCCGAAGAATAAAAAACTAACAAAAGGTTAATGATATCCAAGTGGATCTAATAGGACATAAAATTGAAAGATGGTTTATTTTTTAGACAATAAATCATTCAATAAAATTATAACAAGTTTTAGTTAAATTTTATAACAAAAATAATAATATTATTAACCTTATTTACCTGATTTACACTTAATTGTGTTAATATAAACATTAATATTATGACAGTTCACAAAGTAAAATATTTATATGAAAATGTTTAATAAATTTCTATTATATAATTATAAATATAGATTCCATTTTTAAAAATTAGAAACACATAAATTATAGGAATTAATTAAAAATTTGTCACATTTACAAAATATTGAAATACGATTTTAAAGTAAAATCCTTCAAAATGATGAAATGTTTTAAAAATCCAAATTAAATTATAATTTTATTATAATGAAATTAATAGACTTATATTATAAAATATCAATGTAGTTATTCTTTAAAACCGATCTAAAATATAATAAGTAAATATAAATAAATAAGATGAAACATTTTTTTTCAATTAAAATATTGATTTTTTTACTATTCTCCAATAAAATGAATCTTCAGAGGAAGGTATCCAAAATTCAACCTATGTAAATTATTATACTACACTCTCAATGAATAATTTTATTTATTTCAAGTATAATCCTTAATAGTTTAATAAACTATATTTATGATATGATCTCCATCAAAAGGTGGAAAACATGTTTTTATAAAAATATATATTTTTGCATAAAATTGTATTTTTTATTATATCATGTCTCGAAAACCAATAGGATTAATTTTAAACATTATATTGAATTTATAATATAGATATATTTGATTAAAATAATCCAAAAAGTGTGATTTTTTGTTATATTTTTTCCAATCACACATATACACCAATAAATATTTATTATATAATAATTTCACTTATATTAAATTGGTTTTTATGATTATTTCTAATTAATTGGTATCCAATGATTTCAATAATATAGTTTTTTCATTTAGTTAATCATATTCATAACCACCAACATATTGTATATTGTTAAAATAGTGTTATTTAATATTATATCATGGTTTGTTTAAACAAGTGGTTTCATGAAATATAAGATATTTAAAATATTAAATTTAAATGGAGAAATTCCATATAATATTAGGGTGTTACATTATTAACACGATCAATAAATTAAGTCCTCACAATTTTACATTTAACATAAAATATCAATGGTTTGTTGTTGAAATTAATTTTTTTTCAACCCACATCATAATAAGGGTTAATAAATCTTCCTCCTAATAAGAGGGAAATGAAGATATGACGGTCACCCGAACACTGGGATGTTGAGAAGGCGAACATTAGTGGAAGGAGAAAATATGAAAATTGATGAGAAATTTATGTGTCATGTTATTATGGAGACTCATAGAGAACATAGTTATTATAAATTTAAGCATTACAAAACTACAAATCTTTTTATTAGTTAAAATACCATTTATTTCAAAGTATGAAAAGTATGAATTTTTTTTTTAAATACTTTTCGAAATGTTTAGTGAGTCTTTTAATATCTAGATAAAGCACTCATGAAATTGTACATGATTTATTTTAATGTGAGAATGTATTCCTTTGGTTGTTCTTTAATAAATTTTCACCTCATTAGTCAATACAAGAGATGGATATTGAAGATTAATTTTATGCCTGAATCCACATTATCAAATGATCTGTAAGACATTTCTTCAAGCATTACATTTTTATCAAAAACAATCGTTAACACATGTTATAAAATACTATAGATCATAATTCAACCTCAAAAAAAGTTATACAAACATCAATATAACCCATTCTACAAATAGTTACCTTATTAAACATTCATAATACTTCTATCCAAATTAAATGTTATAAAATTTAGATGGAAGGTCAATAAATTTCAAAAATAAACTTAATATCAAATTTCCCAAAAAAAATTAATACACCACTATTTTTAAATAAAATATTTAATCACATTAAAAAAATGAAAAAATTCATTCTTCTAAATATTTAAGGAAGAATTACTATTGTACACTCCCTAAATATATCATGATTCATTTATCCATCAAACAATTGATGAAATAATTCTTGAATCAAGAAACAGAAGAACATCAATCAATCTAAATCATTCTTAAAATATTAACTTCTCGTCATCATATTATTTCATTATACATTATTCCTTTAATTTTTATTTTAGAACCTATTTATCATCATAATTATAACCATTACCTCTATAACTATAATGATTCCATCAAAAGATAAAAAATCCCAAATAATAATGTGAGAAACAACAACAATAATGATATAGTCTTGAATATTCATTTATATTATGTCATAAACATGACATATTATTCCAAATATATGATTATATTGGATTATAATATGTAATAAATGTTAGTACCCAATATATTGTCGGATATCTTATACATAGACTTAGTCTCACTATGAGTCATTATGATATGATTTATAACACCTGATTTCTTAAATAGTTTGAAAGGATTCAAAAATGTTTTCTATGATATCATCTGTAATGACCCCAACAATAGAATCTTAGAGCTGGTGACGTAATTTATTATGTTGTCATAATACACAAGGAATATGATTCGGAAGAGATGAATGATTTATTGGTATTTGTAAATAGGATTCATACATTAAATATGCATTACATTTCAAAACATAAAAATAACAAATAATTATTAATCTTCTATTATTCCCCCTTTGTGTGACCCTTTGTATCAGACACAATATACATCATGAAATCATAGTTAAAAATTGAAACATATGAAATAGGTGAGCTCATATTCTTAGTAAGGGTATGTATATAGTGGAAGCTATGATAAATTAATATGTTGTAAACAATAAGGCAATCTAAATATATAAAACAAATTTCCATTAAATAATCACATGATCTGCAAAACATAACCATAAACATTCTATTAGTCGAATAATAACAAGAAATATCAATAACTAATCGAAAATTGTTGGGATGTACAATACTGGAAATGTGATACATTCCATCAAGGATTAATCCAATAAATATAAACATAAATGTTTATGTACTGAACCAAATCCATATCTGAAAATAAATGAGAGAGGCCTTATAAAAATCCATATCATTCTTTGTTATTATACCCACTGATGCATCTTGGTACAATAGAGGACCCTACTGGTCACATAATATATCCAATTCATTCCACATATGAATTACATTAAACAAATAAAAAATAATCATTCATAATTGAAAACTAGAATAAAATATTAAAATAAATTAACCATAACTCATTAAGGATATCAAAATAGAAAATCAATAGTCAAACTAATCATTAAACATTATATAAAATCTGATAGATGATATCATATTAGAGAAAAAAACAATTATGTATAAGATTAAAATAATGAGGTTGACATAGATGAGATTACATGAAATGAGATCACTAATAATTTATTGTGGAAAAACATTAATTTATCCGTTATGAAAAAACACATTCATTTATAAATACACCATTCATTTAATAACCCATCTTCAATACCAAAACACCATTTTCATTGAAACTATATTTTTAATTTCAATATAACCAAAAAGATAAAAATGATTTTTTGTAAGGAATCAAGAAATATTCCAAAGGAAAACCAATTTAAAATTATGTCAACAGTGGATGAAATTTTATTGTCGTCATTTACATTGAGAATGGAACATTCAATTAATCCTTTATATAAAAAATAAATATAAAACATGTAAAATTATTAATTTTGAGAACATTTCATTGAAATTAAAAAGAGTCCTTAATTGTCTATTATACTCATTTTATTTCGTTATAAATAATATCATGAATATTGAAGGGAGAAAATGATATTCAATATAAATATTTAAATATTTGATTTTATGCACTGAATAAATAAATTCATGATATGATATGAAATAGGGGGATGTATATACACCTCAAAAATGAATAAATGAGGATATCATCATGAAATTCATTAATGAAACACGATTAAGATGAAATACCTTTATAATTGTAATTTTTTGAATCATATTCCAAATAAAATAATAAAAAATAACAAAATTTAAAATATCATTAGAATAAAAAACCATGATATATAATATAAACAGACATCATATACCCAAAAAATGTAATAGGATGTGACTTATGTATATGTCCCATAAAAACAAAAGTGTGACATGATGAAAAAACCATACATTATGCATCCTTTAGTTGGACATACTTTAACCGCCCATTCGGTGGACTTCCTTTTGATCTCTCTATAGTGAACTAGATTTGACCATTCTGGAAGAACATGATCTGAAGAGCATGGATATGGATTTTTTGAGGATAAATGTGTAGGAATTGGTTGATCTATAATGCTCAATGTGGTGTGATGAAATGAGGGTTCCCTTTTATAATTAATGTGAGATACATTTTATTAAAATCTCAAAATATTTAAATATTATAATCTATTAGAGAGATTAAGCCTTGAAAATTGATTATAAATGGACATAGAAAGACATATTCAATCATATATTTTCCAACTTGTGATTGTTTAATATTTTGGTGATTATTAAATAATTTAACAACTTATTAATTAAATGAAATATCGTTATTGTCAAATATGTAACCATTCCTTTAATTTGAGATACATTAAATATATTAAAAATATGAATTCAAATATAAATTTATAAAACATCTCAAATATATTTGATAGATATATAAAATTTATTTTACACGTTATATCATCCAAAATATTTGAATGATTAAAATTTTATACACAATTATACTATATTTCATTAAAATAGAAAAAATAGTCTTTTAGAAGTGAAGAATAATTTAAGGAAAATATTTAATACATAAAAAATAAAAATAATCTTAATAATGAAACTATATTCATTATTTTCAAATGTAGATATTTATTTTTATTTATATCTTGATTTTTCCGTATGTGGACACCTAAAATATATTAAATGTGAAGAGAGTAACATTTTTTACAAATCATTATTTTAAATAATATATAAGTTATTTTGATATATATTTGTACATTAAGCAACATGAATTCATTATTAAGGTTATAAGGGTCGAATAACCTTCATCCATTAATATTTATACATGATTAGGTCACATTATTACCTGCATATTTTTGATTTATGCTTGTTTAATCCCTTTTACTTTTACAATGAAAACATGTGTTTCAGTCTATAAGGGTTAATATAGTTACTATAAAATTCCACAAAAAATATAAATGAGTTATGTATGATATTTTTAAACATATATTATAATTTTTCATGTGATTATATTTTGATTTATTTTATATCCTTTCATTGAAAAATTTGTTTTTTTAAAATATCATTAATAACAATTTTGACATTATTCAATAGTTGACATTTTATAACATATCAATAGATAAGATATCATCTAAAAAAATCATTAATATATATATATATATATATATTATGTCATGATAATATATAAAATTTATGGACAATGTTAATTATCTGAAATTATATTTATTTTAATATTTTTAATAACATTTGATTTGTACATTAATTAAACAATACAACATCATGATTATTAAAACCATTAATATAATCATTTATTCCCAAAAAATTGAAAATAAATTTTCATGATGAAGATAATAAATTTATATTTCAATTAAATATTTATATTTGGGGATATATTGTATTTAAAAAAATTAAAAAGTAATACTTATGAAATACATGAGTATGCCATATTTGACATTACTTAAAATAAAATACTATAAAAGGATTATTGTCATCAACATGGATCAATGTAACCATAAAATCATCACAATTATAATATTATTAGATATTAAATCATCAAATAAAATAAGAATAATTTTTAGGTTATTTTATTGTGATTCACAATATTATTTTAACCATTAGTTTCAATTTTTATCCTTAACTGTTTTAATAAAATAATTACCAATATTTCTTTTCATAATGATAAAAAATAAGATGAAAATGTTTACAAAATTTGGAACATGGAATTAAAAACATGGAATGATTTTTTCCATATTAAAAATAGTTTTGATAAATTAATTAAAAATTAATCTCAATCATGGAATGAGAAAATAGAATTTTATAGTTCCAAAAACCAACAGATTGATATGCTTTTACAACTACATTCTATGTGAAATTTTTTATTGTTAAAATAATATGTATTATTAATAAAATTTTGATATAATTTTATTTTAAAACCAAAATATAATATATTCTAAAAATATAATGAAAATATATAAAAATATAGTTTCATTTGATATAAAATAGTTTTCATTACTATTTATCAAAAATCGAACCTTATTATAAAAATACCAAAAATTCAAAAAATGTAACTTTTAATACTCAATTTTTTATAATAAAATTTAAAATTATCAAATATAATTAATAATTGTACAAAAATAAATTTAATTAATTTCCTCTAAGAAAATGTGGCTAAACTACATTTGTTTTAAAAAAAATACATCTTTATTCGTTAAATTGGATTTCTTCTTATATAATGTCTTATGTAACATAGGAATAATTTTAGAAATTAGATTTTATATTATATATATATTATTAATAATATCACGAAAGTGTTATTTGATTATTTTATTGTCATAAAAAACAGTAATGATTCTTTAAAATTTTGTTATAAAAAAATTATTCCTAATAATTTACTTTTTATATTTATTTCTAATTAATTGGAAACAAATTAATTCAATTATATATTTTCATAAATTTCTAAATCCTATTCACAACCACCAATCTAAAATATAGTGTTAAAATATTAATATTTAATAAAATAATGACAATCATTTACGCTTAGTGTTGGTTGCAATGTATGCTATCAGAAAGAGTAAATTTAAAAGGATGCATACAATAAAATATAAGTATAATAAATTATAAACCACTAGTCATGGATAATAGATAAAGACCATTTAGAATATAATTTCTACTCGTCAATGTTCAGAATATTAAAGAATTCATTTTTATTTCTATCATTTTTTAGGTGATAGAGATCAATGGTTGTCTCTTGTATAGAATAAGAGTCAATATGATGTAGTGGAATATATGGTTTTGTAGAAGATCAATAACATATTTTTAATTAATTAATTTCCTCATATTAATTTTAAAATGATTGAGTTACAATTCCATTGAATAAATTGAATTCTTGATGAATCTTTTGGTCCATATAATAGAAATTATAAAATAAAAGCAAGGTATTATTCTGGTATTATCTTCCAAAATTAATGAATGTCAGATTAAATCTATACTAATTTAAAACCTAATCTCTAAATTGTGTTAACCATATGTGAATTAAGTGGTTGTGAAGATATTTTTTGATGAGCTATCATGGTGGATGTGGAGGATGGAGTTAAGTATCAATGTCATATTATTAATAGGAATAAATCAAATGGAGTTCAAAGGAAAATATATAAACTATTATTAGAGGAATGTGATATGTTCATTATGATCATGGTGTGGAATACAAAATGTATGAAATTTTCATAATTGGACTACTAAATGTTTTATATGTGGAAGGGAAGTTCATCTGGTGTCTATTTTCTGAAGTGATGGGAGGATAATAGCTAATGATAAAAATTATGAGAGTGGTCCAAATAATTCCCCACCGATAATCTAGTGATTCATATTATTGGAGTTTCTAAGTTGTGATAAAAAGTTAAAAATCTAAGGGTTAATGATTTTGATCAACACCAAATACCTCATATGTTGAGTGATAAGGGGAAATATAACAAATTCAGTATTTATAATTAGGTGTGCAATAACTAAATGGTGAAATGTACACATAACATATAATTCCAAACTACTGATAAGTTATTTGACAATGGACCTACACATTATTTCATTTCTGAATAATATTCTAACGGTGTTAGGAAAAAATCCTAGACTATGAGATGTATAATTTGCAATGAAACCCCATAATTTTGATAAGATTATATCTCAAATCTATGATTCCAATACAGATGATGATGGAATGAACATGATACCTATAAAGTTTTATTACATCATATGAAATAATGTAATGTTATATTTGGATTTGATTTCCATTCTCTACATAAACCCCACATCATATTTTGAGGAAGGGATGTTACATTGGATACTCCACATCATCTTATGGTCATATATAAATGTGTTTATATGTATAAACATCCAATGGATATCACATGTATTTTGTAGGTATTAATTAAGATTTAAAAGGGGTTTTTATTTCAAATTTTTTGGGAGAAATTTGACATCAATGATATGCTTATTGTGGTGATTTTTTGATGTCTTATTGAAAAAGTTTCTTTTCCTTCCACTAAATAATATAATCTGAACTCCAAATAGAACTCTTATATAGTCTTTTACTTATTTCATGGACTCCCAAAATAATGGGTCTCGTTGAGTTGTAGAAATTTAATACAAAACTCCATGAAAATCATGAAAATGGATTCATTTGGCTTATTGTGTATCATTGTGTTCCACCTTTCCTTTTTTAAAATAAATATAGGTCACTATGAATATAACTTAACAAAATTTTGATGAAAAAACATATTTCATAATTATTATCATCTTCCCTATATTGATATCTTGTTTTATCAACAATATAGAGCTCAGTACTTTTCTATGATTGACCTTAATTTTGGATATCAGAAATTAAGGGAAATAGAGGAGGATATACCCAATAAATCATTCTGTAAAAATTATGGAAACTATGAAATTATATTTATTTCATTTGGAATTATTGAGAACCTCTCTATAAATAAAGATTTATTTAATAGAGCTTTTAGATATAGCCTTACTTGATTCATAGTAGAATTTACATATGATATTAGATTCTATTCAGAGACAAAGGAATATCATAATGACATCATGTGAATTGTAATAATGATCCAAATATGGGCGAAAATATATGATAGAATATCAAAATTTGAATATTAGATATAAAAAGGTTTCATTTTTTGGTTATATAATCTAATGAAATGGTATATTAGTATGTCCACAATAGGTGATGCTATTGATTATTAACCCAAAACAGACAGAGTTATTGATATACATATTTTTCTTGTATTGCTGGATATTATCAACTGTTTGTGGATAATTTTTCACAAATATAAAACCCACTCACCACATTAAATAGGAAGGGATCTATGTTCCTTAATCCAAATGAATGTGAGGAAAATTTAAGTAAATGAGGAGAAGATTAGTAAGAAGAACAGTACTTACATAACCTTGTTGTGGATACTTGTTTTTAATCTACATTGATTGATCCAAAAAGTTATTCTGATGCAATAATATATATATTTATATTATTATTTCTAATATCTCATTATAATTTATGATTCATAAGAAAATTTACCAATCTCGTGTTCTTTCATTAGCTATGGCAATTTTGGAAAAATTTTATGGGGTAAATATTTTTACATTAAATTGTGATATATATACTGATCATAAAACATTAAATCATGTGTTCACATAGAATGAACTGAATATGTACCAAATAATATTTTTAGGGTTGATAAAATATTATGATTTCTCAATAAATTACCACATTAATAAATTGAACATGTTCCACACTAATTTGATTAGAATATACCTTGTTATATTATCCATGAAGATGAAAAAGAAAGCTATAAAATTTCTTCATTTAAAATAAATGGAGAATGATATCATAAATGAATGGGATAAATATTATCATTCTCAATATAATTTTTTACCATATATATATTTGATGATTAAATTGTTGTTGTAGATAGATGTAGAGCTCAAATAGATATTTTGAAATGTTCTAGATTATATACAAGATCGTTGTAGAATGATAAGGTTCCAAGATAATGTATGTGTTTTTTATATACTATAATTGATGTATTTTTTTAGTCAAAGATCATAGTTCATCATTCCCTATTCATATGGGAAGTATGAATATGTATTGATATTTGAAGGTGTATTTGTAGTGGGATGGAAAGAAGAGAGATACCAATGAGTTATTATCTCAACCCACAGTATGAAATAATGTTAAGGATAAGGAACATAATAATAAGGGGGTGTTGTATCAATTTTCCATACAAGAATGGAAATGGGAAAACATCCCATGGATTTTTTCATTTGTGTCCCCAAAATGGTTATTAAGCGCAATGTAATATGGGTTGAATTCATTATCCTTATTAAGTAATCCATATTAATCACTATGAAAGATTATTTTTTATTAGATCAACATCCTGAGATATACATTAATGATGTGGAAACTTTTAATGGAGTACCAAATTCCATTATTCCTAATTGGGATCTTAGTATTAACTCAATGTTCATGACAATTATTCATAAAGATATTGATATCGATTTGTGTTTCGCAAACTACGAATTATCAATGGAAATATGTTTAATCCAAGAGAACAATTAAAACCCTAGATGATATATTGATATTATGTTATTTGAATTGAAATGGTGATGTGGGATTAAAAAAATTAATTAAATATTTTTTTTATAAAATAATAGGTTTCACTGATACTTTAGAATGGATCCCTATGGATGCCTCTATGAAATGAAATTTAGAGCTCCTAATTGATAGACGGAATTTTGAAAATGAATTTTTTTGGGAACTGAGATAGGGGAATAAATGGATGTGGAGGACTGATACATTCCAACACTCATCAAGATATGTCAAATTCATAAGAAATTTTACACTCAAAATCTATAGTGTGATCTATAATTTTTATGTTTTTGTATGGTGATTATATAATTTTCTCAAAGTAATAATGTTATGACATTGGGGATGAAATTAGAATGATACCTCGATATATAATCCTATTTGAAATTAATGATTGTATTAGGATAGTAGCTTATTTATTTGTGGTTCCACAAAAACTCTATGAATTCCATGATGTCTTCCATGTATTTCTTATGAGAAAGAATATTCTCGACACTTCATATGTAATTAAAATAGAGGTCATAATAATGGAGAAGATTATTCTTATGGGGAAAATATTTGGTGTATATTTATTAGGTAGATATTTTTTTAAAAATAAAATATCACTTATGTTGTAAAATATTTGTTGCAAAAAAAGTTAGAGAATGAAATGAGGGATCTTAAGATATAATGATTCATAAGTATTATCGTTTTTTATCGATGTGATGAATTTCATGGGTGAAATTAATTGTTAGGACGGTAATATGTAACACCCTACATTTTAATGAAATCTTTTGAATGAGTTAAATTTATATGATATCATATGTCAAAAAGCACCAATTTAATCTTTTGCTATATGAAACTCCAATTTATGTTTTCACTACACCCAATACCCAATTATATAGTATTACACATGATATATTGTTATGAAAAACCGTTATATATTACAATTATAGTTGTTCAATGGAAACCATTATAACCATGTCATTATGTATAGTTATATAATTTGTAATATCATATTTTTAATTATGAATAATATTTTTTTATTTATTGAATACAAATTTACAATGAAGTACTTAATTTTTAGAAAAGTATTTATATATTTCAAAATAAATACATTATGAAAAAATAAATATTATGTTTTTAATGAAAAATAATAAAATTTCGTTTTCACAAAATAATAAAATTCATTTTAAAAATTAAATTCCATTTAAAAAATCATAATATTAAAATTATCATATGGTGATTTTTTTAAATTTTTCAGAAAAGTTAATATTTTTTGGGGGAATAGTAAAAATTATGAATTTCAATTGAAAGCATTCTATTTTTATTTAATATATTTATAAATTTATAATATATTTTAATTTTTTTCAATGAAAAATTTCATTAATTATAAATCCATTAATCCAATACATGTCATTCAATTAAATTTCATATTGACATTCAAAATAAAAAAAACTATAATATGTTGATTATTTGTCCAATAGAAATAATCTTCATCTTCAGATCCATTTAATTAAATTAAAATTATAAATTTTTATAATAACGGAAAAAAATTTGGAATAATGGATTAAATATTTTGAATCATAATAATTAATATTATCTAACAAGTTCAACATAATTTTTAACGAAAATGAATAATAAATTATATAAAAATTATTTTATGCGGTTAAGGTAAAAATGGGTTTATCAAGGGTTAAACGTTAAATATAATGGTTATAAATAACCAAAAAAATTTCAAAACCCATTTTATATCAAAATATTTTCCTTATATCATCAATTATAAATAATCTCAATTATTGGATCCTTGTGACACAATTAAAAATGTGGGTGGATTTCAATTATCATTATTTTAAACTTATATCATCAACTATTAATATTTTTACCTTATATCAATATAATTTGTTGCCATTAGGTAATGAGAAATTTTATATGACTTCAAAGAGTACACAATATGTTATCAAAAGGCAAAAAGATGATACATAGGAGTTCATCACACTTTCGATATCAGTACATGGGTGGATATCCCAATCCCCACATATTATGAATTACATCATGGTTACCATTGAAATAATATTATACATTCATATATTTATAACAAAAATCTATGTCTTATGCCAATATTATGTGCTCATTTATAATATTCTTTATTTCTAGTACGATTCATGTCTTATGAAATACCCATATTTATTCCATTAATAAATATTATTATACTACAAATGAAATTTATAGTTTTTAAAATTTAGTATCATTTTATCATAACCTTATATTCAATTTATGCTTACATATCTCCCATTTGAACCCTTAGTAAGTATAAGAACTCTCCCATTATTATGTTTCCTTTATATATGATATTAAGAAATTTACTATGTATTATAATTATAAAAAGGATGAATGTTATTAAAATTATTGTGGGAGATGGTGTAGTTATCCTATTGACCCGTATATTGGTTTTCAATGATTCTAAAATAACTAAACCTTTAAAAAACATCGTGCATGTGTTTTACTAATTTAATGACTATAATTAAAATTGATGTAATGGCTTTCTATGATTGGCCTATGTTCTATCGAGTGTGTATCTCTTCAATAATATAATGAATACACCCATAATGAAAATCATAAAAGGGTACCCTGAAAGATTCCTTACTTGCCAACTTATGGAAACACAGAACAATGAATCTATCCATAGCCATATCCATGACCACATTAACCCTAATTAAGAAAACCTCTATATAAATTCTCTATTCATAGAGTAAGAATAGCATCTTATGGTAGTCTGAAACCTACTCCATTTCATATCCATTGATCCCAAGCTATAGAATCTAACTTATTTTACATTAGATAAATCTACCACATATAATTACCTTAAGTAGAGACTTTTGTGAATGATTCCTACATAGAATAGTTATGAACTCCCATATTTGGTGACCTTTTTGTCCAAAAAACAATACTCTTATCCTTTTTCCTAGGGATAAAATTACCCACCCATGAGAAATGGGATGATGGGTGACATGACCTACCCCAGCTATCTAGAAGCTCAAATATATATGGAATTGGGAACACAATACTACATATCAACATCATGAACTGTCCTATTTACCCTAATTATTTAATGATATAGTTCTAGTTAGAATTCTCTTGGATACATATGCTCTTACCCACACGATGAGTGTATCAACTGGGTAACGGTGACAACACAAACACCCCTCCTTAACATGGTCATCGGGTCCTGGCCCACCAAGAACCACTAGTGGCCCCGCAAACACGTGGTCCCCACCCAATGGTCCAACCACATGCCTGAACGGGTCATCTAACTAATGGTAGTCCCCATAGTCCAACACATGTCCTTTTCCGTGTGCATTGTCCTCCCTCACCCACGCCCTGAGAAACTTCCCAAAAGGTCACACATCCTGATCACTACTTCAAGACAAGCACACATAACTACATAGTTCTAATCAGATAGGCTCTTGAAAAAGAAGATGCATCTTAATGACAAGATTCATATCATTTAGACATTTAACCTTTTATCATTCTACAGTGTTACAATCTCCCCACCCCCCTCCTAGAGCACAATGTCCTCATTATGGGCCCTACAACTCAACCTAGGCTATGCATTGTAGTTAAGGCTGGGTTCCTCCTTTGATACCAAATGTAACAACTGTGCCACGCCCACCAGATGCCATGTAGACACGTGGTCCCCACCTTGGGGCCCACCACATGCCCATATAGGTCATCTGACAAATGATAGTATTAATAGGCCAACACATGTCCTTTCCAATGTGTTTTATCCTCACTCACACACGCCCTGAGAAACATCCCAGATGGTCATCCATCTTGATCACTACTCCAAGCCAAGCACACTTATCTATGCAGTTATAATAAAATAAAATCTGCAACACTTTATTTTATTTCAGCTACCTTTTGGTGTGTTGATGTTAAAACCTCATCATAGTGGTTGGAGGTGGGGCCACCGCTTCTTAACCTCCCATGAGTGGTAATAGTGCTGGGGCCCACCCGAACACAACCTCCCATGATGGGATTAATGCGGAGGGGACCAACCAAGGATGAAACATCTTGAACTCGCCATTAAGTTGGGAGAAACCTCTTGAACTCCCCACTTAATTGTGCCACCACCCTTGAAGCCTCTTGAACTCCCCTAATTAATTTTTTGCCTACACACTTGAATTAATTGAGGGGAGCCGGGTAATTTATTTTACCATTTGAATTTGGAATTTTTGTGCCAGCGTAATATTAAACAACCCAATTTAATTTTATTTTACATGGAATTTTGGTGGAACTTGAAAAGAGGAAAGCTTTGGAGGATTAAAAAAATTCTCCCAACAAAGAACCTTCTTTCCCAACGAAGAACGAAGAACGTGTTCTTCCAACGAAGAATGCCACCGACGATCTTTCTTAGAGTCCTTCATTGGACACTTACCGATGTAGACCATATTCCAGGAGCCGACGCAACTCATGTTGGGAAGTGTATGGCGAACGTGATGAACGAAGATCCTCTTCGCCTTCTTCCAAAAAATCCATCAACGAACGATGAACGACCAAAAAAAGTAGAGGGTTTATTTCAGGTTGAAGTTGTACCTTTTTCTTACATTCGTCAAGGGATAATAAGGGAATGATGCAGACATATTATTGATCATCTTCTTCTCATGATAAGAGAAATGGTATCTCCATAATTACATAGGGTGCGGGCCTATAAAACATGGTCGGACATCCTCTGCCGATCTCTCTCTTCTTGTGACGTTCTACGACATGGCGATGAGATGAGGATGACGAAGGTGGCAACGACGAAGGTCGCTCTACTCGTAGCCTTCAGGAATCTCGCCGCCCCCGCGGCACACCGATGCTTCCGTCCGAACATCACCGGCCCAAGCGGCACATGGCCCACCTACCCGCGGCCTCCCGGCGCCCTACCAAGTGCACGACCCTCATACCTGCGGCCTTCCGGCGCCCTGCCCGGCATGTGTCCTGCCTTCCCATGGCCTCCTGGCACCCTACCCTACACGCGTACCACCTACCCACGGTCTCCCGTCACCATTCCATGCACGCGGCCCGCCTTCTGGCGGCCCCCACGCCCTTCTCGCCTCCCAGTTGTCACCCCCGCGACCGGCTTGACACCCTGCCATTGCCCCTGTGCCCTTCTCGGCAGCCTGCTGGTTCCCCCACGTCCTGCCGGGCTGCTTCCGCGCCCTACCTACTACACCCACCACCTGCCCAGCATTCATCCGGCCTGCCCGTGCCCCGTGTGCTCTGCCTGCTCTCCGTGTGTCCTGCCCACTGGCCTCCCGACCGGCCTGACCTCCGGGGCCAAGTCGCCCAAGCTGGCCCCTCACAGCCTTGGCCGAACCGGCCCAGACCTTTGGGCTGAGTCGCCTATGTGGCGACCTCCAGGAAAAACCTCCCTCATAGTACACTAGTTCAGGCACAACGGATCAGGCCAAACATAGCAGGCTGACCCACCCAAAGGGCCAGGTCAGACCCAGCGAGTCTGACCGGGATAACCTAGACCAGGATGGCCCAAACTGTGTTGGGTCATGGCAGTCCAACTAGGTTGGACTGGGCCCAGACCCATTAACGACCACTTTACTTTCTGTTGGCCATATCTTTGGAAAATTATGTATGTTTGACGAAACATCAGTAGTGCTGATATTCTTGGAACGAAGCCTTACCTTTGAGAATACCCCACTAGAGTTCGATGTCTATTTGAGTAATGGTATGTTTGGATCGTACACGAATACAACCGGTCCTCTGAGACTAAAATGCTAATAAATAATAGACAAGGCTTCCAATTGATTGTCGTCTTTAGTGTTGAGACCCCTATGACATGAAAGAACATTGAATACTTCTTCATAGAACATTGTAAAAAATGAAGTATTTCCCAGTAGCTCTTGGAGCGGATCCTTCTAGTAACAAGCACACAGATTACGGAGACCTAGTAGCTGGCTGAGACCTGACGACTACTTGACTGATGCGACTTAGAGTGACTCGACTAGCCCAGTGGGGAGAACCTCTGTGTGACGCGACAGACTCACAGTGGGGAGTGCCTCTATGTGAGCACCGCAGACCCATGATACTCGATAGGAGGAGTACCTCCTCAGGCTATGAGGGGGAGTGCCTCTATGTGATCGTGGCAGACCCATGGTGGGGATCAGCTCTATGTGACGTGGCAGACCCTTGGTACGCAATAGGATAAGTACCTCAGCAGTCCAAGGATAGTGGGAAGCACCTCTGTGTGATACAGCAGACCCACTGTACTCAATAGAGGAGGAGTATGCCACCATCCATGGTTTAGATAATTAAAATCCTGGTTTGAGATATGTCAGTAACTTTTGTGTTTATCTCCTGATTGAGATAAATTACATGATATCATAGGTATATGTATGGGCATATAACTAAGTGGATTTATCTATTGATTAAATACATTTTGGTTTATCCTTGTTTGATTTTGTGAGACCTTGAGGTTCTCGGGGTCCCTACTGAGTATCTTAATACTCAACCCCGCATGGGCTCTACCCGCAACTCATTGTGTTGGTTGTAGACGACAGAAATCGCTGGCTGAGGATGATAATATCCAGATTGGATGATACCTAGAGGTGTACCTTATGACGAGTCGGTACATGGAGGAGTCAGAAAGACGTGGAGCGTTGAGGAGGCTATCTATATGTACCCTTCAGGTAGGGTTTCCCAGTAGACGATCGAGCTGCTGTTTAATTTTCATTCAATTGTACTAGTACTTTTCAGTTGGTCTTGTATTCCAGCACCTTTTACTTTTCAGTAATCTTTTTTATATAGCTTTACATAGTGTTTTTCTTCCATCTCGTACTCTGTTATGTATATTTTTAGTTTAAAAACGAAATACCTTTCCAGTTTTCAGGAATTGCACCTTTGGTACTAGTCGCCGGGCCTTGGCATATGGAAGGTGGGCTTACGGTAGTTACGGAAAGGGCCATGGGGGATGGGCCGTGACAATGAGAGATATATATAATATAATAGGAGTGACTCTTTGTTGTATCCTTAGATGAGGAACCTCCTGAAAATTTCTCATACTAAAATCCTTATCTAGAAATAGTTTGGAATTATGATGCAGAATGGTAATAAAATGGATCATAGGTTCCCACATGCTAAAAAACTCTTTTTAAAGGGTTATAAGTTTGTAGTGATTTTCCGTCATTAGGGTGGAAGAAATAAACTCCTATCATCATAAAAATATTTCATTATCCAACTATACCATTGAAAAATAGATATCCCAGAGGAATAATATCAACCTCTATCTCACTTTTCTATAGAAAATCATCACCTCTAACAAAAACATTTCTCCTTATGAGTATGGATAAGACTAAAATATCCCTCCAACACATCAATCAAATCCTATTCCACAAAGATGGAAAAAGATCTTCTATACATTTTAAGACTCTATAACAAAATATCAGAGTTTTCGCTCATTGAAATGTCACCATCATCGACCACTACACTGATGCAATCTCATAGAATTCCCTAAGAACTATCATCTATATGAACCTTATGAGGATGTTGACCTAGAATAATTCCTATCAATTAAAAAAATAATTTCGACCCATAAACAAGGGATATTGAATATTTAAAATTGTTTGATTAATTATTTTAGTTGTATTATTTCTATCTTAATATAATGGTCTAAATATTTCTATGAAATTCATAATGAATAAGAAATTATTTCCCATTAAAATGTCTCTATCGTAGAACTAGTATCCTCTCATAATTTACACAATGTAAACATAAGTTCATGAATCAAATAATAGTGGTCTATAAATTCCCCTGTCAAATTTGGTATCCCTTGTATTCATTGCATTTTATTCTTAGCTAGCATATGTATCTTAATAAATCATGTAGTCTCACAGATTTATATCTATGAACTCCATCATATCACTTGACCTTGAATTTAATAACACTTTATTCACAACCCCCTCCCACAAAATGTAAAACTCTAAAGCCAACACTAATAGAAGGGGAATATGATTCCTCAATCCCACCTCAAATTACGCTCGGGTTGAAATAAATAATAGAACGTATTAAATTCCCATTTATGGGAGATAGTAATCACTTTGTTTAAAATAAAAAATGTTATATGAAAAAGATCACCATTAAATATATATATCAATATAAATTTAACATAAATCCATGAACATTGCCTCAATGTATTAGAAATCTAATTCAATAGAATGGGGTAAAAAATGTTCCAAATCAAAACTTGAATGTAACCCTGATACAAAAAGTGAAATTCAACATATTATGACAATAATTAACGATCCTGATCAATAATATCCTCCTTATTCTATACAAAATGATTATATATAGGGTGAATATAACAAGTATACTCAGATGGATAATCCCTAAAGAGTATTTTAGAAAGGATAATTAAAGCATGTAAATGAAAAATGAACAAAATGATAAATTAACCCATCAACTAAATAGGTATACTATGTTTCTTTCCTTATATTAGATAAATCTCAAATGCTAAAAAATATATTATATCATATATTATTGAAACAAAAGAAGGGTACTATGTTACCACATTTGCATTGGTTTTTCTTTATTCCCCATCATCACATGTCACGATGCATCTCACTCCAATATTATTCAGATAAAAAAACCCTAGGATAAAGTGTCATAACATGAATATCATTTATAACATCGACTCATCATCCTATTTAGTTGTTATAAGGGATCCAACACAACCTGTATATTTTGAATAATATGTGTACTGTTAGACTAAAAGCCATCATTTCCTAAAAATTTACTATTGTACCTCAATCTATCAAATCTTTAACACGAACATACCTTTATTAACAAGTTAGAAAAAATATATATAGATATATATGTGTGAAATTACTACATTTCATTAGATATATATTTTAAAATATTTGTGAAAATACGAACATGATGAATACCACCATAAAATACAACCAAGAGAATAAAGTGGTATAAGTGTGGGAAGTTGTACATCCATCCCTTACAAACCTATTTGTTTTGGAAAAGACTATACTAGAGTTTGTTACGTGTCAGTCTCTATATCGATATCTATGGGGTTGTGTATGAAATAATAATACTTATAGGATATAATATATATCACAACTACACTATGGTATGTAATTTAAAATTCAGATAAACTATATTTATACTCAATAAGACACCCACCAACTACCGCAATAAAGTAAACATCCCGTAAGCACGAAAGATTTTTGGATGGAATCCATTAATTGAAATATTTCCATCTAATATTACATATAACCTTAAATAAATATTTATCAAAGGAATAACATTATTATATTTCATAATTCATTAACCACAAACGAATATTCTATCACCATGGAATAATTATGATCACTTAACAGTTCCACATGATTGTCCATATTTTCATTACCGAAGATCAGACACAAAGCATTTAAAAATTTATTTATAATCGTAATTGTTATTCAGAATTTATAGATACTTTTGGAAGCACTATGAGATAACATCAAAGAGATGCATAACCTAGCAGAACTGACGTCCTTATATAGTGGGGTATTGAATGTCAGAATAAAAAACAAGTAAAACAAGTCACAAAAATATAACATTATCAAATATTAATCCATTTATATTGAAAAAATTGGAATTACCACTTTTAACCTCGTACATCAATCAAAGTGTCATCCCCAAAACCATCAAGTGTATCACTATTCATCCCGCTATAACATGCATCAACTACTTCTAAAATCGTTTGGAATCCTTGCCCATATATTATCATCCAATAGTCAACCTAGAATCATTTATCATCACATCGTAGGGATAATATACCTATAAATATTTTTGGTACTAAACATCAATCATAGAAAAATTTGAAACATCATCCCTAACATAGTTCATCTATCCTTTGGAAGAAAATGACTTCTCACGTCCCAAAAAGAATATCTTTTATATGAAACCATTTTTATAAAAAACATTGATTAAATAAATAATTTATATCTATTTATAACTATGGTGATCCAAAGGCATAAATTATTAAACATTATTAATTATTTTATCATTTTCTATAACATCACTTATAGATGCCTCACTTTTTTGAAGGTAAATATTTCACTCTTAGTAATATTTATTATTTTTATTAAAATTTATTCCCCGATTCGACTACTTTTTTTCAATTAAAATACCACATACAAGAACTGATAATTAGACAATAATTGAGAATCATTAATTTTTATCTAATTAGATGAAATTAAAAATAATAAAACACTCATATTTAATTATATATCCATAATACAATTTAACTGCCTATGTTGTCTAACAAATTTCATCAAATTAACATGATATCCCAATCCATGCTAACATTATACCGAATCATAGATATATATAGTGTACTATCGAGTAGATCAATGGGTAATATACTATCATAGAGAGAAAACAATGTACAATTTCAAAAAAATTAACAATTTCATTCAATTAAAATATTTTAATATTTATAAAGGCTTATTACACCATCAACCAATGTGATAAATTATAATAAACATATTATTTCATATTAGAATAATAAAGAGTCTCAGTAATCCACTCCCCCCACCAATTATCTTTGTTTAAATAAAAATGAATGATGATGTGCATCCTGATGTGCTCTCCCACATGAAGACTATTAATCTCCCAGAATAATGTGCCACAACCATGCCATAAACATCACAATAACATCATAGTAGAAAAGGACACCAAAAACAATAACATTTAATGATGAATGCAGGTAACATGAATGATGAAAGATAAATGAAATTGGCATAACAACCTATATAAAGGAAAATAAATTAAAAAAATGATAACATGATGATAAAAGATAAGATAAAACACAATATACTTCATAGGAGATGCTATGTTTTAGGAACAATGTGTAGTCCACACCATTGATATTATAATTTATGAATAAGCCCATGATGTGGGGTAGAAACTATGCCACATGACTCATTCACTAATAATAGTGATACACTAAAACCTTACACTATTTTTATAATTGTACTTACATTGGATGAACCAACTGTAACACACCTTGATGATCAAAACTATATCTCTGCTAAAAAAATATAGAACAACTTAAACACCCACCTTAGAGCTTCAATTCCACATATGACCATTACAGAGTATAGCGAATATCATTCACATTGCAGCAAACATCTATATGATGTTGCATCCAATTCATCTGAAATATTAACTAATACTATAATACTCCCCTTGAACTTCTTCATAATATTCCCTAGACACCACCACCATAAGATTTTGTGAAAATTAATATGCTTCAAAGTCAATGCTATTACATTAAAATAATAATTTTAAAACCAATTCAAATATTGTCAAAATAAGGAAATTTTTTTAATTATTATTAATTTATATCATATAAATAAATTCATAATTTTTTTTATAGAAAATTTACATGGATGAATAATATTAAAAAAATAACTGTTTATTTTATTTAAAACAAATTTTTATGTTAAAGTGTATCTTACCTCAAGTCCATCTTGTCACATACCATTATTATTTCAATAAGTAATAATTATATTTGTTTTATATATTACTCAATAATAAATTAATTCTTTCAATTCATTGTAATACATTTAATTGATGATATACTTAATTACATAATTTACTAAGATTACTTCCTTAATTTTGAGGATTATTGGTTCGAAAGTCTAATATTTCTTTAATATGATGAATTTAGGCAAAGGAATCATGATTATATATATTAAAAAATAATAAAAATGATTTATTTACCAATTTTATATATTAATTATACTTTCAGAACCAAATATATGTTATTTATGAAAAATCAATTATGTCCCAATCATTGGGAGGGAAGGTTCTATGTAAGTGTGGGTAACATTTAAATATGTCAATAATTATAAGAGGAAAAAGTTATGTTTCATTTTATCTAAATAGAAATATTATTTTATCATAATTATCATATTTATTTTTTAATAATCATATATATATAATCTATGTGAGGAGGTGAAAAAATGTGTCATTTCACATCGTGGAGGAGGTAATCCACACGTACAAATGAATGATGTATTAATTCTTCAATAGATGGAATGATAAAAAATTAATTATTATTTATCACAAAAAAATATTATTATTTCATTAATATATGTGTATATTAAATCCTTCAATATAACTGGTTATGAGAGGCATTGATGAAATACCAATCATATAAGATAACCTAGAAGTAGTCTGATGTACCCATGAATGATCACATCATTTTCTAATACATTGGATAGTACATGGATTACGGAAATTAAATAAAAATATTAACCAATACATATATGGTTCATTATTATGAAATTACATTAGAATGGTTCATATTGTTTTTATGGATATAAAAAAAAATATCATACATAATTTCTATAGAACATTTTTAGAAAACCATTATATGTTTAAAACATTATCAAAATAATGTGAGTATTAAATGAAATCCAAGGCCTCAATGAAATTTTTATGGATATTAAAATGTGGTTTTTAGGGATTATCATATCTATAATTTCCAAAATTTATAAGTTAATGTCTGGAGGAGGTTTTGATTTATTAATAATTGAAAGGAAACACAAGGAATTACATAAAATGTTCATATATATATATATATATCTTAATAATGTCATTTGGAACCATGTATCCTTATATTTGATGATAATTTTCATTGTTTTACGACAAAATCAATCAATCGATTTAGAGATGTTTTAGATACATTTTATACATTATCTCACACCCAAATCGCTATAAACCCAGTTTAACCTCGTCTATAATAACTTAACATTTTTATGATGATAAACAATTTCCATTTAAATTGAAATTTTCTATATAATAATATTTTTACATGATAATTTAATATTTTGAATAAGTTTATTGGGATCAATTTATAGGTGGAATACTTATATTAAATATAATAATGGAAAACATGTAAAAATATTTCTTACAAAGACACACGATTTAAGCTTGAAAATAATTTATCCTGAGGGAATGATAAAATCTGGTTTCCATTAATATTTTATGAAAAAAATATATAGATTTTTTATATATTTTTATCTACCTGAATCCAATTAGATTCTTCCACTAATACAATTAAATGCAATGTCCAAAAACGGTTTTTTAGTATTTATAAAATATAACGTATCTTCAAAAAAACATAATTGGTTAAAAATTTTAAAATAATGATTTCAATTACATTATATTTGACTATAAACATATATATGGTCAAATAACACTCAATAAATAAGATAAAATTAAATTTTAGAGACATTTTACAGCTTTACAGAATAGTTATAATCCTATTATACCACTTTTACCGAGGTGACATATATTTCCTATGATTACTATTATAAATGAGTAAAATTAATTTATACCTATTTAATTATAATAATTATTATGAAAAATATTATGGAATAAAAAATCAATATAAATTCAATGATTTGTCAAAATGCAATTTTAAAGTATACCCCTATAATTTGATTAGAAGTGGTTCTGAAAAAAATTAAATCATAAGAATAACATTTTTATAAATAATTATACCATAAAATATATTAAAATTTTCATTATTTGATTATTAATAGTATTAATGATCTAATTTTGTTTTTTTAATCCTAATGATAAATACAGAATATTATATGTTACTGAATTAGAAAGAAATATGTAAATAAAAAAATTATATTTTACTATATATTGAAAATGAGATCTTTTTAGAAAAATAAAAAACATCATTATCCTAAGATGTTATTTATATTATAATTTCATGAAATTATATTAATTGTATCCAATAAAACGTATAAATGTGGAAAATTTTAATTATAATTATCATTCAAAAAATGAGATGACAAACATTTAGTAAGAAATCATATTTCATAAGCATAAAATGACTTCACTCAAAATTGAGTACTTATTTCATCATAAATAATAGATAATTTTAATTATTTTTGATATATATATATATGGGCATATAATTATGTACTTAATCTTATTCCTACCTTCAAATTTAATTGCAATGTTATAACAATCATATATAAAGAATATTATTTAGAAATTATCACAATTTTCATAAGGATTTTTGTGGTGTTTTAAGGAATTTTTCAGAGATATGGTTTTTTAATACTTAAGATATTACATTTTAGAGATTATATATCTGGAATTATGAAGATATTGGGAATTTTCCCTCTTTTATGGTTCAAAATACAGTGCAGTAATTCCAAAAAATGACATGTGGTTACTAAAATCTACTACAGCGATCATTCATGGTAGGAACATAGATCAATATTCCATCACATAGACAATGATTAATTGATTATATGATGGAATTAATCCATACGATTCATTCAAAATTACAGAATTTTTTTTGGGGATACCATTTTTAGGTGGTCTCTAAAATAGTGATAGTAACATGATTGGCACACAATATCAAGAATAATGAATAAAAAAATGTATTCTACATATTGACATGATAAATATGATTTTAATAATACTAATTTAAAAATTTTAAAAACCCCCTTTTAACCCCATGTTATTTTATGACATGTCTCAATATAAATAAATTTGGTTTCACTGAAAGATTTCTCTTATATTCCACACCATGAATAAATGATCCACATTACGGTATTGAAATATTATTATTTGATGTGAATATTATTACCAAGAAATTGTATGGAAGGAATAAATAGAGCTAACAATATAATGAAATAGATTAATTTTTTACAGTGTATTAAATAATTTTAGTAACTATCAATTATTTAAAAACTAATGTAAAATAATTAGATTTTAAATGATGTTGTTTGAGTGAAAATTATTTTTATCGAAACATATTGTAAAATTAAATTTTGAAACTAATAAGTATGTTTTCATTTAATATAGTTATAATTTTTAATGATTATCATCTGAAAATAATCGATGGTATTATTTTGTAATTTTTTCTAAAAAGCTTATTTCCAGTGAATATGGAGAAATAATTTTTTAATAAACATGTCATTTATTTCCATTAAAATAATTATTCATTTTATTTCATATCATGTACCATAATTACTATTTAATAGGATATAGTATAAATAATTTCATTTGGAAAATCATTATACATGATTTCATAATAATTTAATTATTAGGTTATGAAATACATTTTTTCTATAATCCAATTTATCAATGTTTTTTAATCATTTAGATTAAAAATTGAAATTAAAAATTCATGGAATTTAATAAATAAAAATATATCGCTTATTATTAATCAAGTGGTTAAACATTGGTTAATAGTAACCTTTTATTTTTTGTGATTATGAATTGTATCCTTTTAAAATATTTTTCACAATTGTATGGGATAATAGTTTTGACAAGGTTGAAAATATGAGATAATACATTAAAATGTATTTTAAACATCATGTTAAACAATTTTAAGCGTGGGGGTCAGAAATTATCATCCATATTTATAAAATGTGAACAACTTCATAATTTTACTTTGACTTTTACAATTAGATAATTTTATGAAAATGATAAATGAAATGATTCACTCTCTTAAATTTTAAATATTAGACATTATTAAAAAACGATAAGAAGATGTATTTTTTGGTTATAATTATTTATTCAGAATATGAATTAATTATTTTCAACATGTAATTTTATTTTATAATTTTAGTTACTGGAAAATTAACTTAATGCATACACAAAGTTGATACAACATTTACTCAATAAGAAAAAAAAATTAAATGATTTTAAAAAATATAAAAATTTCACAACATTTATGATTTATTATTTACAAAGAATACATTAGATATATATACCACAGTAATATTGTTTCGAATGTTTATATTCTTATTCCATTATTATCATGATTATATTAAATTCCAATTAAATGACTAGGTCCAAAATTGAATTTATTATTATTTTCTAAAAAAAGTATTTAATTATTTTAAAATAATAAAAACTATATATTAACACAATTTAAATTAATATGGCTTAAAATACCAATCATGGATCATTTATGGGTATATTATGTTTTAATGGTTATGTTATTAACCATTAAAGAGTAAAAAAATTCATATTCGCGTAATTGGGGAAATAGTTAATGATTAGATAAAACAAAGATATGTGGGTGAAATAATCAGATACTATTGTAAAAAAATTATCATATTATAATATTATACTTTTAAATTTCCTATATTTCAAATATAAATAGTTTTTACCATTTCCATAGGAAAATTATTCTTTATTATTTTAATTCCTTAATAATTCCAATTATCCCACCCCATCACTTATAAATGTGAACCTCTTCTCCACCCTTCCCTAAACATTATGAACCCTTTATATGAGAAAATAAAATACATTGTGCATTTTTTTATTCAATTTACATGTCCATGAATTGTTTTTCAAAAAGACCATTAATTCGATGCATAAGTATTTGGCCGAAAGAGGTTTCCCCACAAGGAGGAATAATGATTAAAATTATTTCTTCTAATAACTCCTCAAAAATTAATGGAATCCATTATAAATAATGTATTTTTAATATTAAATTTTAATAATTGTAATTTTTATGATTGAAACCCCATTATCCACATCTTTTACACCATATTAGAAAAGAAAACGTTACATATGTATACATGTGAAGTAACCCCACCAAGAAGCAATGATTTTCATTTGTCACCACAACATCACATTTATTTATATAATTATGTAGTTAAAATTTATGTTATATAAATGGTATTATTTATAATAGATATATCATTTTTAAAAATTATCTTTCATTTTTTCCTTCCATCAGAAAATATAAACATCACATGGGATAATGTAAAGACTACCCTCTATATAAGCTGATGTAATTCATTTTGTTTCTTCAAATTTTATAAAAAATGATAAAATTCTATTTATTGATAAATTAATACATTTGATACATGAATACATTAGGGATAATATTGAACCATTGAAAATGACTATTTATTTTGACAACTGAACCCAAACATACATAAAATACCAAGTAGTTATCACTCGGAACATTGATTCTAAAAAATTCTTATATATAAAATGTTGATAAGAATGTATAATTAAGTCATGTAGTTTGTAATATATTTGAATAAATTTAAAATAAATTATAATAAATCTATAATTATTATTCATTTTCTTTAATCATGTACAAATAGAGAAGTGTATTCAGATAAGGGAATTGTGTTTCAACCCCATATTAATTGGATTTTTTACGATTGAATTTACATTGAAAAAAATACATGATACAAATCTAATAATTATGTTTAATTTTTTAATCCATTATTTATTAATGATTCATTCATGTAATATTAAAAATATACTAAATTTTTTCATCAAAATTAATGATAAATTGGTTTTAATAATAACCAACCTGATTTACACATTTGTTACAAAATAGTATATTTATTGTTATTTTTTTTATAATTTTTTCATTAATTTTTTTATAATTCTATAATTATCATTAAATATTATTCTTACCTATTTTTAATTTATATAAAAAAAATTTAACGAAATATTATCATTTCTTCCCTAACTAGATAATTTGGATTTTTAATGAAAACAAAAATGCAATCTTCGTTTTGTTATACATAATTTGGATTTTTTCATAATAAATAACTCGTCAACTGACTTACCTTCTTGAGTTAAAATATATGCATGTTTTTTTTAATTAATTTTGAACCTACCCCCTTACCTATTTTATTACATTCAAACATTCATTATTTTTTTCTGTATACAGAATTAGGATTAATTCAATTGTTATGTTTTTTTAATTCTATAATAAATTAGAAAATTATGAATTTATAGTCATATAAAAACATTTAATATCCCTTATAAATAAATAGATAATGTTGATCCCCTATATGGAATTGGGATTTCTAGTTGAACTAATGAATGTCTGGACTCGATGATTTTTAACAACATATCTCAAATTCCATAACACACACACACACATATAAGTATATATATATATATACATATTAATATCTGTTATAAATATATTATTTTATTTACAGTGGTGAATATAATATAGTTCATATTTATAGAACAAATATAGCATCGAAAATATATATTATTACTAAATGTAAAAAAAATCAATAAATAAGTGAAACTGTAATGTTTGTATCACCTTGTTCTTCAAGAATTTCCGTACTCATCAAAAATGCTATAAAAAAATAAAAAACAATAGTAATGTAATAATCATTTTTGTAATATAAAAATTTTATTCCCTGACATTTATTTAGGATAATAATTATTTTCGTAATTTAATCATATTTATAGAATATAATATGATCAACCAAGTTCTGACATAGCAATTATAATAATATTCTAACCATTAATAATTGTATCATAATTTAATGCACTAGTGACATAACAGTGGGAACAGTAAAATGACATGAAAATAGAAAATATCCATATAACTAATAATTTTTATGTAATTTAGAAAAATATACTATTATAATTAAATGAACATAATGTAGTTATTAAAAACATGAGGAAACAATGAGAACAATTATAATAAAATAAATTTATCGTATCTCATAAAATAGTAATTATTATGCTAAAAACAACATATCATAAATAATTATTTTGAACAAATGGATTTAATTCTTATGGTTCTAATGTATAAATTATCTAATGATGTTTTTTTGGTAATTGTTTGAGAGAAATCAAATTTTAGTGAACAAAATTTTTTTTTTACATTATCAATCTACATTAATTAAATCATTAAATTTGTAAGAATGAAGAGATAAATAGTTGAATTTATGGCATTACATAACTAATAATCATATATTTTAAATATTATCAAATATAAATCCCATACCTAAAAATTATGTTTCTATGTCTATGCTATTAATTATTATAATAAAATATCAATTATCCATTAACCCTACTTTTCTATTTAATAATTCTTTGATTTCAATTTATAATATTTATAACTATCTAAAAAATAATTATTTTAAATTTAATCTAATTCAATTTGTTCAAAATTGAAATATTATAAATTTTACCTCAAAAATTATATATTATTCAATATTTAATCCAAATAAAACCACTCACATCGTGTATAAATATTATCATACCCTAGCAGTAGAAAACTACATTACTATCAATTACCAAAGAAGAATATTTTTCCAATTAAGAAAAATTAATTCAAATTTCACCCTTAGAATTTATCATTACACTTAAAAATATAAGATTTTAATTAATTATAAGGCTTATAAATGGAGATACTCAAATAAGGTTGTATGATTCCTTCACGTTTTCCAATTATTTTCCTCTTCTCATCATAAATACTTATATGTTTTATATATCCAAAACACTATAATACTAATTAGGTACATTATTGAAAATATGTTAATTATATTTTCCTAAATTTCATAATTAATTTTAAATATTTTTTATATCTTATATATATCACATCCTTTTCATATAATGCTTCATTAAGGGTACGTTAACCAAATATTATGACATTAGATGTTATCTTCCTATCACAACCAATACAGATAATTATAATGAATAATTTATATTATATAAATATATAAATATATAAATTTTTATGATTTTTTAGTTATAATTACAATTTTATAAGAATTAATAATGTAAGATTACAAAATAGATTCATAATGAGGTATTTTATAGGAAAAAAATCAAAACATTCACCTCTAATAAGTGAATTATTAAATAAAATAAATTAACTCTAATTTATAAATTGAATAATAATGAGAAAAATTCATTCCAGGTTTTATGTTTAGATATATATAATATTATTAAATATGATGTGTAAATCAGATTAAATAATGTGGGTCCTAATGTATAGGGAATTTGGTACGCAACTCCTCCTTTTTGTGATTATCACTTCATATCATTTATTTTTGATGTGAAATATTCTTACTTTATTTAAAAATATATTTCACTCATCCTTATGTTTTTAACATCCATAGATAAACATTATTATCCTTCACAGAGATGAATTCAATGCTACCTATAATTATATTCCTAAAAAAATCGTTTTCAGAAAAAACTCAATTATTCCTTATATGTTTTTTCTTTTTATCACCCCAAACAATGATGTATTATAAAATGATTCAAAGTCAAAAACTATGTTATTTTAATATCATTATGGGAACCTAAAGGTTAATCATGAAGGTAAATTCATGATATCTTATTTCATATTCTACATAAATAGATAACAAATAAAAATAAATGATTAAAAACTATTCCTAACAAATGAAAAATACCATTATATATTTCTAATACAAAAATGTCCATTATATATTATACATTAAATAGGATTGTATAAATTAATGAATCAATATAAAAAATCAATAACTAGAATACGATTACATGACATCTAGAGATGGAATAATTTCTTATGAAATCCCATTTTTATGATCTTGAAAAGGAGTTAGCTTCTATAGTGTTTTTCTAAGACAAACACCAAGCCATACATTATTAAATATGGATTAAGAGAAATCATTTATGGTAATATCATATGAATATTGAACTCATAATAAAATCTATACTAATTGAATCATCACATATGACTACCAATACAAGTAAATATACCCATATATCTTATGTGGGTGTCATAATAGATTTTTTAAGTAGAGATTATTGAGATATGAAAATTTAATAATTATCAATAATATTGAATGAGTATAGAAGTAATTAAATCCATTTTAAAGTTAATATATTTTATTTTATGGGTTATAAGATAAAATATTCAAATGACATCATGTCACTTTTATATATGAAATTAATAAAAATAAAAATAATATATCATCCATCTAATTGAAATTTTAGGACACTAAATTAGAAAACATTTACATTATATTAAAATAATTATGTTTTTTTTAAATTATTGTTCCATGTACTGAACCCTTTATATTGTAATAAATTTATATAATTGTTATAATTTTTAATTAATGAAATTATCGTCATTTAATAATTCCTAATATAAAAAATCAATTCTTTTATATATTTTTTATATGTCTAAAACACTATATTTTTTATTTAAAGATAAAAGAATAGTTTTTTCTAATTTCATAGATTTTATGTGACTTATAACTTTTCTGACCCATTCTATTATAAATAATATATAATAATAAATTATGAAAAATAATTTAAATTTAATATGATCAAATAATTAATCACATGAATAATATTTTAGAAAAATTGGTAATATATAATTAAATCTATTCTTTTTCTCTTTCATTAATTAGGATTAAAATTATGAAAATTGAGTTATAGAATAATATTAATATTAAATAAAACTTTATTAATCAATATTTTTATTTTTAATATCATTTTAATCAATAATATTGAAAATATTTTGTTATAAATAATCATTATTCTTCAATTTACTATATTCTTCAAAACAAGATTTTAACTGTTACTTGCAGTAATATTATGGTTATATTCATAAAAATTGAATGATAATTTGATAAAATGTATCTTATATATGATATATTAAATCTAATATTTCTTATAATTACAATTTTAGTTTTATATTTAATATTTATATTTTTAGGATTAATTCAAATCAACATGATATGGGCGATACAATTATTTTAAAATTATAGTTTAATTAATATTAAAAAAATTATATAATATATTAAAATAAAAAATCATTCAATAATGAATCATATATGATGTATATAAATATAGAAAAAAATATTAACAAATGGTTAATATGTATGGACCACTAAATTAAAATAAAAGAATAGAATAAAAATGGCATTTTCCTACTAAATTATTTTTTTAAAAACCATACATATTCTAATTTAAAAGTTAATTTTATAAAATTCTGATATTTAATTTGATTATTAGAGGTTAATTTTAGATCTATTAATAAAATTACTAATATGGGTTTTTTACATTTTTAATTATACATAGAATCACTTATTTAAAAACATTACCTATATTAAAGTAAAAATTTAATACTTTAAAATATAATGGTAAAACCTATATATGATGTTTATAGTATGTGTTTAATTTCATGTATGATTTATTCATGACCAATATACACCAATATATCAATTATTTTGAATCATAGAATGCATTTGCAAATGAATAATTTGATGATATTATGGAAGTGTATAGGATATTCCCGAAAGTTCCATTTTCGTCACTCTAAAAGCAGATCACATCCTCCCAAACATAGTTACACCACACATTAAAAATTTACATTGAACTATCCAAAAACACCCTTTAAAATAAGTAAATCATACATTATTATGCCTCTGGTGACACCAATATACAAGAGTACCTTAAATTACAAGGACTTTTCCCTTGAAAAATAAATTCTATAATGAAAGTATTATTTATATTTTAAGTCATTCTCCATAATCAACATCATCAAAATATATTATATATAAAAAATATAATAAAAATATTATCATGGTCATTCTTTGATGTTACAATATTTATGTAATAATAAATATTTATTCTAATTCATTTTTTAAGAGAAAAGGCATTATTAATGTGTTTCCTGGTATATAGCCTCCGCATATCAACATCTCCCATTTTTTATCACACTATTCATGGATGTTAAAAAATATGTAATTGATAAAAAAATATGATATCTACAACCAAAATGATACAGACCATGGATTTTAGTCCATGGTCTTTAAATTGTATTAAAAGAGAAAATAGATAAGAACTATCAAAGGGGCACATCACATAACCCAAACAAGAAATAGTCCACAATAGACAAAAAAATAACAGACCAATAATCCCCCTAAAAAACATTGCCTAATGGCCCAAAAAATCAAATTGAATCCCATCCTGAAAATTCTTCACCGAATATTCTTTCATAGCCTGGAGATGCCCGAAAATGACGCCCTATACACATCTCAAAGTCAGCCTTCCTATTCCTCATCATTGATGCAGCTCATGCCCGGATCAGACCTCCATCAACACATCAACGCTGGTGGAAGCCACACAGTGATCCTCAATTCCATCACCCATGTGAAATATCACTCCTCGAATCTCAGTCTCTTCATCTCTAGATACATAGAGAAACTCTAACATGACACTGCATCCACATGAAGCTGAAGTCATCCTACGTCGTGACACCAGAGATCGTCGTCTGATCTGACCGCCCCCTCCATTCACAACCCTTCACCAACACACAAATCGCATCCACCAGGGTCCCAAACCCAGGGCGAGGCCACATATAAACAAGGATTACATCGATGTAGTCTCTTTTATTTAATTCTCACTTACACCACTATCAATTGATGAAGCCTCCTGCAAGATCTTGAGATTAAAATTCTCCTTCCACTTGTCACCGGACATCGCACTGTTGATAACCCGCAAATCATACCGAGACCTCTCACTCCCTGCAGCCAGCATCTGACCAGGCTTTAGATCCAACTTCTGATGTGCCCAATCATCCACTTTTATCTTTCGACGATAATGAATGCCTCTTACAAAGCCTTGTCGACTCACCGTCATCACCAGACTGCCCCGACCAGTCTCGTTGTCATCGCCAAGATGGACATCAGTGACAGAAACCACCAATAGATCACCGCTCAATTTTTCACTAGCATCAACCTGATGGCTGAAACCACATGGTGCAAACATTTCCAAATGACCAACTATTTCATCATAAATCCTAGTTTTGCAGATAAAAATCCTGTTGAAACCTAGAGATAGAGTCTCTCCACCTTTGAGAGAGAGGCTCTCTATATTCATCCTATTATAAGAATCTATGATATCAACTATATTAATATGATTCTGAAATTTATATTTATCATACAATTTATTTCCCCCTCATTATTAGAGAACTAGAATCTTTAATTATGAATAAGTGTAGATTGTCACCTAAATAGGTGATGAGTATCATATGTCATCACCAACTATCATAGTATTTTTTAAGAATATATTTAATATATAAGAATTATTTAAATAACACTATTTATATTATGTATATTGATAAAATATTTGTTAATTATTTTAATAATAGTCCACTTACATAAATAGTTATAATGAAATTCGCAGGAAAACATCATATAAATTACTTGAGAAGGAAAAATATATTGTAAATAAAAAACAAATGAACGCAAAAGTAACATTGAATTTGAAATATAGATGAAAAAGTTTCTTGGGTCTATATGTTATATACCTAATTTAATTATTCAAGAAGTTAAGTGAAGGTAAAGTGGTAATTTTTTATATGAGTTGATGGATATCATATTAAATTATCTCTAATGAGATATGTTTTAATTTCTTTAATGAGTTTATTATTTATTTGGATATTATACGTCATAAAATTTTATATTAGATTAATCCTTGTTTTATTTAAATTTATTTATAAAACTATATATTCTTAAATCATCCAATAACTATTGATTGAATTATTACTATTATAAAATGGGATTCTTCTTAAAATTTACTTCCTTGAGGAACATTTTCATGTATAAAGAATATTTATTATTCTTATGATGTATATAGTGACATAGAATTTATTTTGGAATAAAAACATATTAAATTATTAGGATTTACAAAACTATATGATTATAAATCCTCCAATGCATTTTTTAAGATACTATGCTTTTCATCTCAAAACATCCATTATTAACAAATACCTATTTGAATGAACTATTTTCTTATTTATTTGATGTATATAAATCATCAATTATTTTTTAATAATTCATGATTTAAAATCAATTAATTTTTATAACAATATTATTTTCAATCATTTATTAAATTATGATTCAAAATTACTAATGTTGTAGGACTTTAATCTTGAAATTTCAATATTTCAGAGAAATTATATTTTCTATGACTATTTTCTTTTAAATTATGTTTGTACAGCCAGTTAGATGTTATTTTGTGGATTATCATTATTAATGGTATTTTATCTTCATTTTCAGGTTCAATCTCTCTATCATGATGTTTCCTTTAAAAACAATTCTAAATACATAAGGGTTTCCTATTTTTATTATTAACTATTGATATATATGTTTTCATATACACCATCATATCACTATGATTTTATATAAAATGATACATAATAATTAAAATTATTTTCATCTTATATTAAATTGTATTCAAAATTTTATTTAATGTTGTTCATATCATGAAGTTTTGAATCAAATATTTCAAAAGATATTAATGATTTCTTCTCAAATTCATATCATTTATATGTGTATCTTTTATAAACCATGGTGAAATTGTTTTATATATATTTGATTAACCATTAAATTATTGATTTATAATTTCTGTGTTTTTATATACTAGTGTATAACAATCCAATAATTTTCTTTTCTTCAAATGACATTCTAGTCATATGTTTGATATATTATAAGTGATCTCATATACATCCTTCATGAGTTTTCAGTTACAATTTATCATTGATTTTATTCTTTTTATGTAATTATATTATTATTTAACTATTCTAAGCTCTAATATATATATCCTAAATAGGTATGTAGTTAAAATATATTTTCATTTTAGGGGTTTGAAATTTTTCAATTCCCTTCAAATTCCTTATTTTATATAATCCTTATTTAAGGGAACATTTACCATTCTTCTCTCAAACTGATAACCACCCCCATAAAATATTTTTATACAATTAGAAGCATATAAAACACATTTTTATATTATGGAAAACAATAGTTTTTCAAATAATATATTATTATAAATAATATGGTCTTTTTCTATATATAAAAAATCCTTTATTAGTTTCATATAAGTCATACCCATGTGGAATGTTTCTACTATTTCTTCAATATGATCATTCTAAATAATTATCTATATAGGAACTTAATATTCAAAACCATTAATTAGTTATCAAATATTAACATAGAATATAAATTATTTTGTTCTTATCATAGGAATAATTATGATTTATCCATCATTTATTCATTAAATAAGAATTTTGAATCCAACTTTCATGTCATGGGTATGATCATGATTATGATTCAATTTAGGTTTTGACCTCGTGTGGAGTACAAATGTTTGATTTTAATTTAAATTATAGTTATTAATAGAATCATATAACCCTCTATAGAATTTATTAATTCTTTATATCTCATGGTTTGATATTTAATGGATCATGGAGCGAACCTAATATACTATTGGATGTTGAAATTATATTCATGGGTATTGGTAGTGAAACCAATCCATAAAGAGACTATGTCAATACTATGATGATGATCTTGGGGTTTCTATTTAATTATGTATATGTGATCTAGTTTAATTTTATTTCTATACATTTAGGATTTTATGAAATCATTTCCTTATGTGATGTTTCCATTCTTATTATCACCCTATCTATGATAGAATGATATGAATTTTTCCTTTAATGTTATGATATATTACCTTTTATATTCATCTATTATGCTATCTATCTCACCCTTCCCTATACGTATTTCCCCAAGCACATTCAATACCGTTTTAGATAAACATTGGCAGTTTTGAGAAGTATGTGGAATTTTAAATAATGATTATTTCTATGATTAGGATGATATATTTATATTTTCAATAAACAAAATACTCAAAACATATCTATCATACAATTGTATTTATTTTAACTAAATGTTACACATTATGAAATAACATATGATTAGGTAATGGGCTTCTTTTAATAGTATAAAAGTATGTTCTAGTAATTTTTTAGAGATTATAATGATATAAAATGAGGTAAAAACATTAGGAGAGGTATAAAAAATAAGTCAATTAAATTATCCCATTGTAAATTTTTTTTATAGTGTAGAATCTGACTTTTTTGTCACTATAGTTCCCAATTTGGATATTTTCCTCCTGATGTTGTTATCTCACAAAATGAACTAGTGGTATTCACCCTTAAAATCGATAGTTTAGAATTTACACAATCATCACATTGATACAGTAAGAGTTATCTAAACAAATATTTCAAGGTTACACACTCCAATGGTGTATGATTTTCTTGATTTTATTCTCTTTGTGGTATTCTTTAAAAGATCGATTTACTATTTACATTAATATATTACATTAATAAGGATGAGTGAGTACAATATATAGTTACAAATGAATAACTACATTATTTTTAGGATAATCTATTTATGAAATGGTTGAAATGAAAGGACAATTAGTTGAAATGAAACTATAGTTATAGAATCCATATTACTATGAAATTTTATGTTCATATACTCTTATTATATTGAATATTATGATCACCATATGAACTTTAGTATTTTTTGGAATCATGAATATAATTATTATACTATTAATGGTATCTACAAACAAAATTGTGTTATATATAAATAATTATCATACATTTTGTGTTTTGACACTTAGTTTACTAATATTATGTTAGAAAGGAGAGTTTCCTTAATTTAACTAATGTATTGAGGTTTTAAAAAGAAAAAACTAATTTCATAATTAAAAGATACCCTAATCAATAAATGATATTATATATGGTAATATATTATATTCTAAATGTAATCATGGTTTTGGAAACCTTATAAGGATTTTTCATCAAATTGTTATATTATTTTGAAACATATACAAATTGGAATATATATCCTTAAAATGTGGTTTTATAATAAGGTTATATTTTTTGAGATAATAATATAATAACGCATATTTAAGTTATAGGTAAATCATGCTATGATTTTATTCTATTTATTGGAGAAATAATTGATTGATTAATTTTTACCACTAACTAAGATAGTATTTGAGTTAATTATGGATTTATTGTGTAATGGATTTGTGATACTTTTAGAAAATTTTATCCAATTTTTTATATTGTGGATAAAAAATAAAATTATGAACTATTGGATAGTACCATTTTTAGGTTAATCATTGAGGTAAATTTATATGGAATATAATATTTATTTATTGTATATTTTCATGTTATTATTATGGTTTTCCAAAATGTTTTGTAATAGATAACATATGATCATGGTATATGCATACCAGTGAACCTTGTAATATGAATTTTCAATATAGTTTTACGAATGATATTTAACATTGTATATCATTATAATATATGGTATATGTAATATTAGAGGTTATATCTAAAATTATGAAAATGTTAATAACTCCATCACTGACCATCATTTTTAATGAGTAAATAAATTAGTGAGAGAAAAAAGTTTTGATGAACGCAGAATGTAATGACCCTATGTATCAATTCATATTATCCTTAGGTAAATTATATATTATATATAATTCTTATAAAATATACCAATTTAATAAATTATATATATAAATTTTTAATATTAAAAGTGTATCTTCATTCATATTTGAAATATTAGAATGTACAAATTCATTTAACCAAATCTTAAAATATATAATTAATATAGAAATAACCAAAATCTATTAGTGGAAATCATCATTAAAAATCTCATTTATTGTAAAAGGAATAAATATATATTTCTTCTAGGGTTTACAATAGATCAATCCTAATAAAATCTCTAGCAATCACATTTTGAGAGTAATTGTTTCCATGGAAATCATATGCTTATAATACCTAACGATAATTCCTTCGATGTGAATCTCCACTTGTGACTATAAATGACAATTATCTTACCCTTAGATATTTTTAGAGGTTATAAGGGGATATTTTTATATAAATTATCATAATATAATAATTTAGTTATTATCTATAAAATTGAATGATTGTATCAACATAGAAGTCATTTTTCATGAAATTTCATTTTTTATGAAATCCAATATTAAATTGATGTAAAATAAATTTTATATTTGATATTTATATGTATAAAAGTAATTTTCAGCCATCCATTGGATATTTCCTAATATTTTATAAGAAAATGTTAATAATATGCATCAAATATACGGTTTAAAAAAATTTTATTTCATGACTTTTTTCATTATATTGTAAAAAAATTAAAATAACTTTTTGTATATTAAATTAAAAAATTGGCATAATTTTATCATTTGTTTTATAAATATTTGAAGTAATTGAATTATAACAATATTTCTGATTCAATCCATTTTAGGTTATTAATAATTTTATGATTTTTTTGCTATCATCACATTTATAGTACTTGAATTTTTTTCAATCATTATGATATAAATTTATATATGAATGATATTTAATATGAAAATAATATATTTAATTTATATAACCCCTAAATATCATTGTATAAAAATTTGTAATATTATATGTCATCTATTATTCATCTATTCTATAATTATGTCTAATCAATGAGAAACTTTTGATAAACAAATTTCTGTTATACATTAATTATTATTTAAAAAATATTTAAAATTGTAATATCATTAGAATCAATAATAATTATAATTTATTTTCTATACCTAACTGTTATACATATAATACAAATTTCCAAAATATGGTATGCACACATTACAGGTGCTAATTTTAATATCAATATCTTACAAATTGAGAATGAATTTGATTAAATAATTTTTATTTTTGTAGAAAATAATTTTAAAGTTATATAATATTTACAAAGTTATTTTTATGTAAAAATTTTATACTATTTGGTTAAATATAAATTATTATGTTAATAGTTAAACCACTTTTTCAAAATATTTTATTTTATAATATCATGAAATTTAAATCAAAATATTTAAAATAAAATAAAATAAATAATAAATCATATAGGATGTGATAAAAAAATTAATATAGTATAAGTATTTTTTTTAAATCAACAATAAAAAAGAATATGTATCCATAATGGTCAAAATGTAATTTTTTTATAAAACAGTTTTTCTCCACAATATCGGTTTTAATTTAGTAAATAATTTATAGTATATAAATATTAAATGGTATTAAATAGTGTTTTAATTTAGTTCTATAATTCCCATGAAATTATTTTGTTTTGGTAATATTTAAAAAAAACATTACATCTCAATTTTAAAAACATATTACCTACATTTAATGTAAGAGAGTAAAAAAGTAGAAATTTCATTGTGAAACCCCTATTCTATTATTAAAGAAGTGTTTACTGGAACTATAGAATATTTATCAATCCATAGATACCCCAAAATCCATTATTTTGAATCATTAGAGCCATTAACCACAGATTAGTAAAATCTTAACATCAAAATGTAATGGGTATACCCATTAGTGACTTTTCCTCACTTATTAAATGAGACCACTTCCACTCCCCATGGTTATACATAAAATTTGAAATTATATTAAAAAACATGACAATATTATCTTTTTGACGTCCCTTATACATATTTGACACTTTCCCAAACTAGGTTAGTATAATATCAGCAATTCTAAGGAGTTATACAAGAAAATAACAAGTCTCTAAATTTAATATTATCCCAATCATTTGACTTTATCATTAAACATCAACATACTTGACTTTTATATAATAAAAAATATAATGAAATATGAATCATTATTATGCAGTTATGTTATTATATTAAATTAATAACTATTTTTATTCCTCTATATACACTAATAAAAACCCAAAAATATCATTAGTGTATTACAAGGACTATCACCACCTCAATGAGAACTCTTAAATATTTCATCCCCAACATTAATGATTAAAAAAGGATTTAATTGATGAATAATTATTATTCGTATAATATGAATATGATTCTGAATGGTATGATTTTCATATACTTTATTTTCCCATCATTAGTTGAGAAATGGAAACATTAATCATACATAGGTGAAGTGCCCAGATCAGTGTGAATCACTGAGAGGGGGAGGGGGTGAATCAGTGATCCTTTAAAACTTTTTACTAATTGATTCTTAATCAATTAAACCTCTATGGCTTGTTAAGGCCTCGATCCACTCTTCTTGTATCTCCCACCTTTCCACGAATGATGCAGTAAATGTAAAGTCACTGGACACAAGGATTTACAAGGTTCGGCACTAAAGGCCTACATCCTTGCCATGCTCTCCCTGCATGGATTCTCCATTATAACCTGTTAAAATTACAATGGTCGATACAGAGTCCCACTTTATCTCTCCTGAGTCCCACAGGAGGGTCTTTATACTGCGTCCCATAGTTTTACCAGAGTCCCACTGGCCTGCTCCAGAATCCCACTGAAGACTTCTTCTCCCTGAGTCCCACATGGTCTTCTCTGGGCTCCTCGAGTCGCACGAGTAGCTCTTCTTCACTTTAAGCTTCTTCAAGTATCCTCAGCAGTCTGGGATAAAGACTGCTGGCCTTGCTCTGTACCTCTGATCACTTGTGATGATCAGGTCTTCTTGTCTAGCTCAGGATTTATCTCCTTCTTCTCAGGATGACCTGGCTTCTCTCTTCAAGAATCTTCAACAGCCTCTGAAAAGGTCTGTTGGTCTTGCTCAGTAACTTCTGATCACTTCTATTGATTAGGCTCTTCTCAAATACTGAATACTCAGACAACTGATGTCTTTAACTTCAGTCTGGTCCAGTCTCAGTCAACTTCAACTTCATGCACTGAGTGCATGGTAGCTCTTCATCCTCATGCACTGATAGCATGGCCTTCTCAATTCTTCAAGAACCTCCTGGTCTTGGACAACTCAAATGCACACCACTGATTTGGCTCTGTTCACGTGTGCACGTGCATGCATGCATGCATGCACTCTCCTCTTTCTCTTCTTGGTGCAGTAAACCCACAAAGGGTGTAGTCACTTTAAGCACACACCAACTTCTCAAACTTCACACACTTTATTCAATTTGTCTACACACTTAGATTGTGTGTTCTACAATAGTGTGAGAGTCCTCTTCTCTTTCTTCTTAGTGTGTACACTTTAGTTTGCACACACACTAAGGTTCGGCCTTGTTCTTGTTTAGCACACACAATTTATTCTTTTAGTCTTCTTTGCACAAAAGGCTTTGCTCTTCACTTCTTCTTGCACACACAACCAGTATGTGTACTTCTCCACTTATGCACACACACTGCCAAGTGTGCTCTTCCTCTTCACTTAGCACACAAAAATACCCACGGCCTTTTCCTCCTTTTGGCACACACACACAAATGAGGTGTGGTATTCACATGGTGCATGCATAAGACAATAAGCCTCAGCCTTCCTCCTTGCCAAGCACCCACAACCCGTAGGGTGTGGTCTTCTCAACACGAGCCCCTGCCTAAGTGAAGGCGCGCAAGGGGTGAGGCCAACCTCTTCTCCACTGCCGCGCAGGGTCACAAGGCTCAAGGGTGCGACCTCTACTGTCTTCAAATGCCGCGCGCAAGTCCAAGTGTGCAAGGGTGCAACACTGCCGCGCAAGCCACAACAAACCTCGAGGGCGCGCAAGGTACTTGCGGCCTCGGGTACTTCCTGTTGCGCAAAAGAAAGACGCGCAGGGGACTCCTCACCTCCTTCTTCTTGTCGCGCAAAGGAGTTGCGCGCAAGGGACTCCAGCCACGCAAGGTACTTGCGTGGGGCTTCTACTTCGCGAGGCAGAGGCTTCGCGGGGCACAAATCTTCAACAAAAACTTCAGCAAGCAAAATGAGAGCCTCGGGCTCTTCTTTTATAGGCAGAGGGATGCCCGGATCATCCGCGTGTGATAAAAGTTGAACCCCCGAGTTTTTCGGGTATTTCAAGATTCTGCAAATCTTGATATCTTCCTCTGTTTCACACGCGGGTTCTCCCTTTTTATTTCTCCTCGTGCATGCGACTTTCAAACGCATGCATGGCTTCTTTCGGTCCAAACCATGCAGAACATAGACGCTTAAGGCCTCGGCACTTCGTTTGCCTTCGGCCTCACTCGAATTATCCATAGGTTGCATGCATGCCCATATTTATACATGGATATGTTCAGTTGGGCCAGACGAACACGAGGGAGCCTTCGGTTTGTTCGGAGGTGGCCGGAATCTCAAAAACAGGTGCTCGGGTTGCTCCTGGTTCGACGGAGCTCACGGGGAGCCTTCGGCTGAGCTTGAGGAAGGAGACGAGCTCTCGGCCGTCGGATGCGATGTTAAATGGCCAGGATCAGATCATCGCCGCGGAGATGGATCGTGCGGCGTGGATAAAGCGCGCGATGGCTCGGACGGTTGAGATTTGCTCCCGGGGAAATTTCCGCGTCCCACGTCGAATCGGCGAGAGGAATTGTCGTGCCTTTTCAACCTCGCGCTGCCTCAACCCCGCAATTGAATCTCCTCCCGCCACGGTGCCGCCCCGCATCGTGTTCTCCCTGCGGACGCGCTCTACGCCCACTCTGCTCCCTGCGGGCGCGCTCCTAGCGCCCACTATGCACATCGGGCGCACGGGTTTCACCACCGCGTGTCCTCGGGGGCTTACACACGGCCCCCTACCGCCTTGTTCTTGCACCATGGGATCCCCCATGGGCGTGGCGCCTTCGGCCCACAAGTGCCTTGGGGTTGAACCCGTGGGCTAGCCTTGGCTGGCCTATTTTTTTTGGCAAAGGACAGAATGAACACTTTGTTGAAAACAAAGTTCTCCCAATGTATATAAATGCCAACCCAAGTTCTTCCAAGCCAAATGCCACTTCATCCTCCTTCATTTTTCTTCTTCATTAGAATTCCTCCATCCTCCTCACATATTCTCAATACATAGAATGTGGAATTCCCAAAGGTTTCTTCATCTTCAACCGAGCTCCTGAATCAAATATTTCTTCAATAAACTTCATTGATCTAATCAGAGATCAATTGGAACATCTTCTGATTCACATGCACTAAGTGATAGTGCATGGACTTCATTAAACCACTTCATCCACTTAGAAGTAGTGAATGGATCTTCTTCAGCTCCTCATGCATTGTCAATACAATGCATGGTCTTCAAACAATGTTGTGACTCTGTATCCAGTTGATACAAGTTCTATGAACTTAAAGATCAGCTCAACAATCGTCTGATGTACATGGAGAATGTTTCAACCACAATTTCCAATACCACTTAGTGAATCTCCTAAGTGACATGCATCTTAGTACCATGGCCATTCTCCTTCACCACCAACACCATCACAACCTTTGGCATTCACATCTTGACAATTCTTGACATCCATTCATTCTAAGACAACATCATGCCTCATTGACAACAAATGCAACACAGTGCACTTCAATCTCCCCCTTTGTATTTGTTGTCAATACACAACTTCAGCACATATGAATGGGTCAATATGTGTGCCAATATTTTCTCCCCCTTATTGGCAATCAAATGCAAAGGTGTGGTGTGGTTCTCTTCCACAATATCTCTTCCTCCATTCGAATAGCATCTTCTTGAAAAACACTAAGAGAGGGATGATGCCACATGTTCTTCTTTAGCAAAGAACCTTTAGTAAATCAACTCTAAGTCTACTTGGGCTAACCCGGTGTAGAAAACAAGAGTGATGTAACCAAGGAACTCAAAGCTGTCCACATTCACTGTAAACATGTGAGATCATGCTAAGGGGTTCAGATATTCAATGAATTGCTAAATCCTGCACATAATCCACAAAACTCATTAGAAAGTTCAGTGCAAAGATAAAGCTCCCCCTTTCATCTACTTTCTCAAGATGATATTAATTTCAGAACATCATCTTCTCCAGATTGGCTCCCCCTCAAGGGGTGCACTCCATTCTGTCCAAACCATCATCCAGTTGAGAATGATCATCATCTTCAATTCCCTGCAATGTCAGCACATGTAAATACCAATAGTATAAGGGAATAAGATGGAACCTCCTTGGTTCATCAATGTGAACAACAAGGTTGAGAAGATTCTCTCAACCGAGATGTCCCATTTTCACCATTCTTCACACTTGCACATCTGATATTCTTTGATGTTTGTGCTGGTGTGGATCTCAACACATCTTCATGTGAAATCTTCTTCTTCCCTTTTGCCTTAGCAATTGCCAGAACTTTATCTTCAGCTTTTTTCAGATCTTTGGCAAGTTGCAACCGATTTGGCCATATGACTAGTAAATCATTTGGAAGAGTGGCCTCAGTTTTGGAAGTTCCACATGGTTCTTTGGATGCTGCTAAGCTACCTCTCTTAGGCAACTTATTTTCAATCAATCCCTTCTTCTTCTGGATTGATTGTCTTTTGGAGTTCAGTCTGCTTCTATTGAGTTTCATGGCTTCTTTACAAAGGTCCATGATGTGTCCTTTCTTTACACAGTAGAAGCATGTCTTGGTGGTCCTTCTGGATGCATCACCCTTCTTGGATTTAGACTCCAAGGACTTCTTTTCCTCTTTCAAAACCTTCTTGGGAGCATATTCAACTTTCTTCTTGCTTCACAAGGATTCCATTTTATCCAGGTTCAGTGATCTTCTCTTCTTTTTAGCTCTGGATACAGTTGGAGATTGACATGTATCTTTTTGACAACTTTTGCAATCATCCCAGATGTTGTCAAGTAATCCAAATCTATTTGCAGTAAACAGATGTCTCTGGACCTGTGGATGTTGCTTCCTTCCTTCTGTCTTGCTCCCCCTTGGCATGGGCTTCCTCTGTGCTTTGGCATTCAGTGGATTGTACCAACAATCCTTTGCACAATGCCCATACTTATTACAACACCAGCATTGTCCCACGAATCTTGACCTCTTCAGTCCTTCTGATTGTAGGGAACTTTTCTTGACCTGTTGTGCTGTTTCAGGAGAGCTCTGCTTCTTTACTGTCTTCATCCATATTTTTTTGGAATTAATCTTCCATCCTGCACTTTTTGTGGAAACACAATTAGAAGCATCAGTACAAGATGGTATGGATGGTACCTTCTTTCTAGAAGATGTTTCCCTTTTATTAGAGGATGTCTTTCTTTTAGAATCATCCTTCTCAAAGCTCACTTGAGTGGCAACATTTCTTCTTTTAGCTGACTGGGAGGATTCAGCTTTGGGTGATTGCAGATTTTTCAATTTCACCTCCAGTTCTAAGCATTTCACAATGAGAGAGTTCTTCTCATCCTCAACAAATCTTAGCCTACCTTCCCATTTTTCTTCCAGCTGTTTCATCTGGTCTTCATGCACTTTCTTCATTTCTTGTAATGAATTGTCAAGCTCCTTCACCCTGTTTACTTTGTCTTCAAGTTGAGCATCTCTGACAATCGTTGACACTTTGTGCAACTTCTCCAGTGCATGAAACACATCTTTGATTATTACTTTAAATAATTCTTTCTCAGAAAGGCTTCTCTGCAATTCTTCAGCAGTGTCTTCATATCTTTCATTGCAAAGAGAAATTGTTTCATCTTTAGCCTTCACCAGCTTTCTGAGAGTGTTGGTTATGCCAACCCTTTTAGCCAATTGATCTTCCATTGCATTGGCTTCTTCTTCTAACTGTTATTTTTCTTCTTGAAGATCAAGGATGCCTGTAGCTATACACATTGCCACTTCCTTGGGGACTGTCTTCTGAAGATATTTGAGTGCACTCTGAAGATCATTCATTGTTTCAACTTCATCACAGCTAGGACAGGATTTCTTCATCTTCTTGGCCTGTTACTTCTTTCTATTTTTCTGAGTCTTGGCAGATATCTCCATTTGAGGCTGGTCGCTCGTTTCCTCAAATCTGCACTTCATAAAGACTCCCTTGGATCTTTTAGAGGTAACCTCCCTCTGATACCAATTGAAGTGCCCAGATCAGTGTGAATCACTGAGAGGGGGAGGGGGTGAATCAGTGGTCCTTTAAAACTTTTTACTAATTGATTCTTAATCAATTAAACCTCTATGGCTTGTTAAGGCCTCGATCCACTCTTCTTGTATCTCTCACCTTTCCACGAATGATGCAGTAAATGTAAAGGCACTGGACACAAGGATTTACAAGGTTCGACACCAAAGGCCTACATCCTTGCCATGCTCTCCCAGCATGGATTCTCCATTATAACCTGTTAAAATTACAATGGTCGATACAGAGTCCCACTGTATCTCTCATGAGTCCCACAGGAGTGTCTTTATACTGCGTCCCTGAGTGTTACTAGAGTCCCACTGGCCTGCTCCAGAATCCCACTAAAGACTTCTTCTCCCTGAGTCCCACAGGGTCTTCTCTTGGCTCCTCGAGTCGCACGAGTAGCTCTTCTTCACTTTAAGCTTCTTCAAGTATCCTCATCAGTCTGGGATAAAGACTGCTGGCCTTGCTGTGTACCTCTGATCACTTTTGATGATCAGGTCTTCTCGTCTAGCTCATGATTTATCTCCTTCTTCTCAGGATGACCTGGCTTCTCTCTTCAAGAATCTTCAACAGCCTCTGAAAAGGTCTGTTGGTCTTGCTCAGCAACTTCTGATCACTTCTGTTGATCAGGCTATTCTCAAATACTGAATACTCAGACAACTAATGTCTTTAACTTCAGTTTGGTCCAGTCTCAGTCAACTTTAACTTCATGCACTGAGTGCATGGCAGCTCTTCATCCTCATGCACTGATAGCATGGCCTTCTCAATTCTTCAAGAACCTCCTGGTCTTGGACAACTCAAATGCACACCACTTATTTGGCTCTGTTCACGTGTGCACGTGCATGCATGCATGCATGCACTCTCCTCTTTCTCTTCTTGGTGCAGTAAACCCACAAAGGGTGTAGTCACTTTAAGCACACACCAACTTCTCAAACTTCACACACTTTATTCAATTTGTCTACACACTTAGATTGTGTGTTCTACAATAGTGTGAGAGTCCTCTTCTCTTTCTTCTTAGTGTGTACACTTTAGTTTGCACACACACTAAGGTTTGGCCTTGTTCTTGTTTAGCTCACACAATTTATTCTTTTAGTCTTCTTTGCACACAAGGCTTTGCTCTTCACTTCTTCTTGCACACACAACCCGTATGTGTACTTCTCCACTTATGCACACACACTGCCAAGTGTGCTCTTCCTCTTCACTTAGCACACACAAATACCCACGGCCTTTTCCTCCTTTTGGCACACACACACAAATGAGGTGTGGTATTCACATGGTGCATGCATAAGACATTAAGCCTCAGCCTTCCTCCTTGCCAAGCACCCACAACCCGTAGGGTGTGGTCTTCTCAACACGAGCCCCTGCCTAAGTGAAGGCACGCAAGGGGTGAGGCCAACCTCTTCTCCACTGCCGCGCAGGGTCACAAGGCGCAAGGGTGCGACCTCTACTGTCTTCAAATGCCGCGCGCAAGTCCAAGTGTGCAAGGGTGCAACACTGTCGCGCAAGCCACAACAAACCTCGAGGGCGCGCAAGGTACTTGCGGCCTCGGGTACTTCCTGTCGCGCAAAAGAAAGACGCGCAGGGGACTCCTCACCTCCTTCTTCTTGTCGCGCAAAGGAGTTGCGCGCAAGGGACTCCAGCCACGCAAGGTACTTGTGTGGGGCTTCTACTTCGCGAGGCAGAGGCTTCGCGGGGCACAAATCTTCAACAAGAACTTCAGCAAGCAAAATGAGAGCCTCGGGCTCTTCTTTTATAGGCAGAGGGATGCCCGGATCATCCTCGTGTGATAAAACATGAATCCCTGAGTTTTTCGGGTATTTCAAGATTCTGCAAATCTTGATATCTTCCTCTGTTTCACACGCGTGTTCTCCCTTTTTTTTCCTCCTCGTGCATGCGACTTTCAAACGCATGCATGGCTTCTTTCGGTCCAAACCATGCAGAACATAGACGCTCAAGGCCTCGGCACTTTGTTTGCCTTCGGCCTCACTCGAATTCTCCATAGGTTGCATGCATGCCCATATTTATACATGGATATGTTCAGTTGGGCCAGACGAACACGAGGGAGCCTTCGGTTTGTTCGGAGGTGGCCGGAATCTCAAAAACAGGTGCTCGGGTTGCTCCTGGTTCGACGGAGCTCACGGGGAGCCTTCGGCTGAGCTCGAAGAAGGAGACGAGCTCTCGGCCGTCGGATAAGATGTTAAATGGCCAGGATCAGATCATCGCCGCAGAGATGGATCGTGCGGCGTGGATAAAGCGCGCGATGGCTCGGACGGCTGAGATTTGCTCCCAGGGAAATTTCCGCGTCCTACATCGAATCGGCGAGAGGAATTGCCGCGCCTTTTCAACCTCGCGCTGCCTCAACCCCGCAATTGAATCTCCTCCCTCCACGGTGCCGCCCCGCACCGTCTTCTCCCTGCGGGCGCGCTCTGCGCCCACTCTGCTCCCTGCGGGCATGCTCCTAGCGCCCACTATGCACATCGGGCGCGCGGGTTTCACCACCGCGTGTCCTCGGGGGCTTACACACAGCCCCCTGCCGCCTTGTGCTTTCACCATACGCCTTCGGCCCACAAGTGCCTTGGGGTTGAACCCGTGGGCTGGCCTTGGCTGGCCTATTTTTTTTGGCGAAGGACATAATGAACACTTTGTTGAAAACAAAGTTCTCCCAATGTATATAAATGCCAACCCAAGTTCTTCCAAGCCAAATGCCACTTCATCCTCCTTCATTTTTCTTCTTCATTAGAATTCCTCCATCCTCCTCACATATTCTCAATACATAGAATGTGGAATTCCCGAAGGTTTCTTCATCTTCAACCGAGCTCCTGAATCAAATATTTCTTCAATAAACTTCATTGATCTAATCAGAGATCAATTGGAACATCTTCTGATTCACATGCACTAAGTGATAGTGCATGGACTTCATTAAACCACTTCATCCACTTAGAAGTAGTGAATGGATCTTCTTCAGCTCCTCATGCATTGTCAATACAATGCATGGTCTTCAAACAATGTTGTGACTTTGTATCCAGTTTATACAAGTTCTATGAACTTAAAGATCAGCTCAACAATCGTCTGATGTACATGGAGAATGTTTCAACCACAATTTCCAATACCACTTAGTGAATCTCCTAAGTGACATGCATCTTAGTACCATGGCCATTCTCCTTCACCACCAACACCATCACAACCTTTGGCATTCAAATCTTGACAATTCTTGACATCCATTCATTCTAAGACAACATCATGCCTCATTGACAACAAATGCATCACAGTGCACTTCAATAGGTTTGAACTATAGAATCCAAAAGCAATGATATTCATTTATCATAACAAACCATCATGGATGGATATAAAAATATATTTAATATATATAAATTATTTACATAATATTATTAATATTGTAGATATTATGAACCTAATTTACTATACATCAACCATGGTAAACAGAAAAAAAAAATTTATGAAGAACATGATACAAAAATTCATGTAACTGATGTAAGAAATAAAAATATAATATAAATATAATTCATGTAACACAAAAAGGACCACAACATATGTAATATAAATAATTTTTTTTATGTGTATTAATTAAATGAAATTAATTTTATTCACAAAGCTATGTGAAACAAAATAATACTATTAGAAAAGAGGTAAGGGGTTATTTATCAATTTGTCTTCAATGATAAATGTTTTAACGATATGATAAAATTTATTATTTATATTTAACTTATTATTTTCAATAATGTACATGGGAGTAGTTTCTGATGAAATTTAATGTATTTAAAAACCATATGACCCACATTCATTAAATGAGTTTTGTATTAAAAATTAACAAATTCGTAATGTTTTCACATCAAAACATACTTCAATGAGACTCATGTTTTTGTTTTCACCAATTTATAAATTATATTGTTTATATAATTCAATGTAAGTTATTTTTGGAATGATCTATGTTAAAAATTAAATGTATTTATATAACCATATGATTTTAATGTTTCAAATTGTTTTTGAATTCAAAACTATCTAATTTATAAGGGTTTATTCTCAAAATATATTTCATTGAAACACATATTATTTTACACTAAAATTGCTAAATTATATATTATATATATTACCCATGTCTTGAACAATAATAGTTTGACCTCTAACTAATCACTAGTGTTAGTCCACCTTATACCTAAGGAATGTTCATAATTTCCCTAGGGTGGGGAAATCACCTAGAAAAAAAGGAGACGATTGGAATGGTTTCATAAAATATTTACAAAAAATAGTATAACGATAAAATAATAGTCAAGAAATAATAGTAGAAAAAATAATGAAACTAAAACTAAACTAATTGTAAACCAAAATTCAACCTAATGTCTAATTAAATCTCCATGAGATCTTGTGGTTCACTCTCTATTCTGAAAACCTATCATTTCACCATTGTGAATTAGAGTATGTTGAAACCTATAACTGAATCCACAATGAAGATAGGGTTATTTTATTGATTATTACTATATAGTACAAATTACCAACTAAAACACTTCTCTATAAATTTACATTCCAAAATAAAAATTAGTTTTTAAGTATAATAATTTAATCATAGGTTTTGAATTTAATTTATATTACAAATTTGTTTCTATCCCTAAATTATTTAAAACATTTTGTTTTCAAAATTGGATGAAAAAATACGTCATAAAACACATATGATAAATGCAATGATTTCATAAAAAAAATTTTTATGAGAAAAATATGTCGAAGTATATGATAGAATGAATATTAAAACATTTTTAATAGAAACAATTAGAAAAAAATCAATTTTTATTAAGGATGTGGCTGAAGCCTCATTTATTATTAAAACAAAGAAAAGACATCTTTAACTTGGTAGAGGGAGACCAATTACATAGCCTAAAGGCCCAATGGTCCATTTTCCAATTACATGGCCCATAGGCCCATATTAATGGCCCAACCCGCATTCTATGAATATTACTGCTATAGTACTCACCTTCTATAGTACCACACAGTAACTACCACTACTACAGTACCCCTTCCACCGCTATAGTAAACTTCTCTCACTAGAGTGCCAATCATTGCTATAGTGACGCCACGGCTACAGTGTGTTATAGAACTGATACAGTACCCTATACCCAATGGGATTTAAACCCCCTTTTTCATGTAGGATTACATTGTTCTTAATGAGGGTGAACCAATATTATCTTCATCATAAAAACATGTTTTAGAAACATGGGGGTACCTTATTGATCAATGCAAAATATATAACATAGTGTAACTTGTCCATATTGTTTGAACACTTGATCAAAAAAATTATCCTTAGTTCTAATTCATACCCACCATAGGCAAATTAGGGGTCCTCATACACTATATAAGACTTCATCAATAAAAAGGAGAGAGTACCAAGAGAGTGATCCTATACTAGTGTTGGTAGATTTTTTAGACAATCCACCAGAAATGATAGTTTATGATTTAATGTAAAAAACACGGATGATCCAAGTTGTATCAAGAATTCAATAATATATAGATAATTATAACAAGATCTATAAATAAAATATACATCTGAATCTCCCATTAACACCACTCCAATGAAGTACCTAGCACTTAAGAAACTGACTCACTTGTGAATTTTTATATTAGTCAAATTCGAATATCATTATCAATGAATTTAAAGAGAAAAATTACCAATGTAGGATCCCAGGAGAAACCCAACTTTATTAATGTAATGACCTCGGCTAAACAAATATTATAAAGTCAAAAATATTTAAATGGAACAAAAAAATCCTTTATGATTCTGGCTAATACATTAAAATTAGTTATAATGAATGAATATATATTTGATGTCATAAAATTATTATAAGGGCCAACAAACATTTTAATCGAACACTAAGTATGGAAGGATACAGAAAAAATTCCACACACCACATTCCAACATGTGAAACAAATTGATTTAATTCAAATATTTAATTATTCTCATTATATATTACTAGTTTTTATCATAATATTTTATAAACAGAAATAAAAAATTAATATTAAATTTAATTTCAAATTAACAAGGAATCCTAACTCTATGTGTGGCGCATTTGATGAAATCCACTTGAATCAAACTCAATGTGGTCCAAAAGAGAATGTGAGATCTAGAAGAAAAAAAGTGAATAAAATTTCTCATTTTAGACTTACACAATTATGAACCTATAAAAGTGTTTATATATGTACCCTTGACCTAATGTAGATATTCCCCATACCAGGAGGGGATGTGTAAAAAAATTGGTATACATATATCTATATTTATTTTTGTTTGTGAATAACTATGTATATGTGTGAAATCCATCTTCATGGATCGTCAAGCCATTTAAATTGATGAAAACAATAGTAAAGGGCCTAAAACTAATGACGATAAACTCTAGTGTCCAATACTGAGACAAAATAAACACCCAATTAACATTATGAATAATCTAAGGAAGGAACAACAAACAATAGATATAGTATGATGAAACAATTAATATATAAATGAATAAGGAAGAGTATATGGGGATCAGTTACCTATAGTTGATCATACCAAAAAAAAAAGAGAAGTAATCATCCCTACAGAGTGAGAGGAGTGGATGGGGTCATGCATCTTGAGCACCTTTGTTGGTATAGTTCAAGGGAGAGAAGATTATTTAGGTGAATATGTTATGGAAAATAAACCAAGATTGTGGTTTAAATTTTCTCGGTGGAAATTTTCGCATTTCATGAAATCTAGACACCACTCATAGTTTTCTACATTTTTTATTAAAATGTACGCTAAATTTTTTCCATTTAATTATTTTTTTAAAATATAAACAATTTATAACTAAACTTACGCTCTATCAATAGATATATAATAATGTTAAAGATATAAAAATTCAATAGAGTGACATTTCATATTTTTCTTTTTATTATATTAATATTATGGTCATAATCAAAGAAATGTTACACCATGTGGCCTTATATTTGAGTAATGTATGTAAATTTTCAAACTCCACTAATATAATGAAATAAACCTAGTTGTTACAATGATTTTTATACATTATAAAATTAGTTTAACCATGATTTACCCATCTAACCATTATCATGGTGGAAAATACATAAAAAAATTACTATTCAATAAGAAAAACAATAAAATCAAACTATTGAATAAATTTTTCAAACATGATTCGGAATGTGATATATATTTTAAATATTAAATATCTACAAGTTCCTAACGTTTATTTTATAATAAATCCATAAAATTCAATGAAAAATAATTTTTTTAAAAATAATGTTTTAATCCAATTAATTAACTACTATCAAAATCAATAATACTTTTGTTCCAATAGAAATAATTATAATATTATTAATCAAAATTGTGTTATGTAACATGAATACAAAATATGAAATATAATTGTAATTTGAAATTAAAAGATTCGATGAAATGAAATAAGTTCATTTGAAAAGTTGATATATTTCACAATTTAGTAGAAAATCAAACATTTCAAAATAATTACCAAACATTCTCTATATATTAATTTTTATATGATCATTAAAATTAGATTTTTCATTTTATAAATTAATATTTATAATCATTTTGAACATTAATTATAATATTTATTAATATAGTTTAATAAAAATCAATTTTTAATAAAATTCATTTTGGGGTCAAAAATAGATTTCAATATAAAATAAATGATTATTTAGAAATAATTAAGGCATTATTTTATAATTTATTATAATAATTATACAATTATTTCATTATGTGTTTAATCACATTCATACCCACTTTATAAATTGCTATTTTTAAACAATCAATATTAAATAATATAAATCTTTTAATAATAAATCACAATTCACTTAAATTTTTGTGTTATATGATAATAAATCTATCAGATATCTTATTATATTAAAATGAAATTTTATGTTTTTATAGAGGAATACTATGATGATCCTGGATAGTTCAAATAAATTTATACACAATTGGACAACATGCCGTTTAAAAATTGTATTGTGGAAACATCAGTATAAAGGAACTAGGGAATAAGAGGAGGAATAAAACATAAGTTCACTCATCTATTATCATCTATGGGAATCAGTGGAAATTTTGTTGAAAAAATTTATAATTTTTGAATAATGTTATATTTAGTGACATTTATGTATATTGAATTATACTTCATTATATATAATGTATTACATGTTTACAAATATAATATAGTTTAGACCATTAATCATAAAAGGTAGTGTTTCATTAATTTGTAACCCTACATTTTCATAACAAATATATCCATGAAAAATAGAAACTATTATATTGGTACAATAAAAAAAATAAAATTATATGAATTAAATAATACAAATTACATTGATATAATATTTGTAATTAACTAATAAAGATCACTATAAAAAATATAGAGAACATTTGTAATCTAATCCACATTTCAGAAAAGAAATATTGTAGAAAATTAATAGTAATTGAGGTGAATAGTGAAATAAAAAATAATGGTTATTTATATAATGTAATATGGCTATTGAAATAATTATATGGCCATTAGAATTGTAAACTAATTGTTCTGAATACTAACATAACTATTAGGATTAGTAACAAGACCATTGGAATAATAAATTAAACTCAAAATAGTAAAATTTAATATATACATATATATATATGTAATTTATTTAAAATAATTAAAGATAATATTACTATTTCAATTCCATAAATTTATTATTATGAATAAAATCTCCAAGAAACTGAAATAACATCATTAATAAAATATATATTAGTTTATTCAATAAAAAATAAATGTTACTCATTAATGTTACCTGTGATATAATTTTTTTTGAATAAATGAATACATTTTATAATTATCTTTTAAAAATTGTCATAGAGTTGTTTTTTGTTACCTTTTAGAAAGAATTATATTTCTTATTGAATAATAAAATTATATTTTTTATTTAATCACTTTTAATTAGTTAAATAATTCAATATGTAATAATGTGTAAGTAATTGTTAAAAAAATTATTTAATAAGTTACATAATTCATTAATATCAAAATAAAAAAAATGAACATTATTTTACAATGCCTAAGGTCAAATGTATTCTATTAAAAAATTATAATTTTTACAAATTCCTTTTTAATATTATAAAAATATATTTTTTTATTCTATTTAAATTTATTTAAAATATATAATTAATCATATATATTTAATGGTGTAAAAAATATATATTACATGTCTTACGTTGAAAATTAAACTTTAATCAATTCTTTACACTAAATACAAATTTCGTATGTATAAATACACCCTCTCCCTCCAATTATAAATCCATGGAACTAAAACATACAAATGAAAAATATGATAAAAGAATTAATTTATTAATCCCCTATGAATCCTTATTTTTATTATAGTTTAATAAAAACATCAATCTTTTATGAATTTAAGAGCCTTAAAAGTTGAATTACACAATATAATATATAATATTCCTTATCATTTTCCATTTCATTTTCGATAATCTTCCTCAATCCTAAAATTATATTCATTCTCAAAACCCCAATAAATAATTATATATTATGTTAAAAATATATTACTGGTATTAATAAAATTCAATAATGTAATATTCACTTTATTTATTTTTTATAATAATATCCCCTCCAATTTCTAAAAAGTATTATTAATAGTCTGTCCTACACCAATCTTGATGTTAAAAATTCTCTTCTTATAATATCCATTATTGCTTTTTTTAAAGGATGGGGCTGAAGCCTCATTTTTATTATTAAATCAAGAAAATACCTCTTTTAACGGGGTATAGGGAAACCCATTACATAGCCAGAAGGCCCAGTGGGCTTATAGCCCATTACATAGCACGTAGGCCCAAATTTATGGCCCAATTTACATTCTGTGAATAGTAACCCATCTGCTACAGTACCGCACAGCACCGCCGCCGCTACAGTGCCCTTCCGCTGCTACAGTACCCATCGATGAACAGTGACGCCGCTGCTACAGTACTGCTGCATTAACCTGCACCCAATGGGATTTAAACACCCATTTTTCATGTAGGATTATGGGGTGCTTACCACTAAGCCAACCCCAACTACTATAATATCCATTAATGATGATTATAATAAGTTATTTATAATATAATGTTTTAAAAATTAATATATAATTAATAAATTTAGATGTTACTATTACAAATTTATATTTTATCGAAAATCAAAATCCATAAATTAAATAAGGATGAAAAATTTTATAAAAAATATATTGTCAAAATGTTTTAACTATAACAAAGGGAATTATGAAATAACAAAATATTAATATAATTTATCAATATCAAACTAAATGAAAAAAATAAACAACCCATTTCATGTTTTAATTAAAACCTAATTAATTATATAAGATGAGGGAATATGACGAAATAAATTGGGACCTATGGTAAGGGGAATCATGAACCAAATCCATTTTTTTCAATTTTACTCACTATTTTTAATGTACAATCAACTAAATTAAATCAAATATTTAATTAAATATTGTTTAAAACTATTAAGAGACATTCAATCATCTACTTAATTGATACGATTTCAATCCTAACAACATTTATTTTAAAATAACCATATTTTCTGAAAAATCTAATCAATTCATTGTAAGATGTTTCCCTTTATCACTATAAATTAAATAATTTTATGAAAACAAACAGTTTCCAAAACTATTTTATATGTATTAGATTGGGAAATTAAATGGTTATTCGAGGATATTCAATTCATGAAACTCTTATGAATTCCATTCTCCCTCTTTGGGTTGGATTCATTTATATCATTGTAATGTCATCAATTTCCATTTGGAAAGGATAATTATGATCATTTAATGAAGTGACTAATGAGAACAGAATTATATATACCTCAAATTCATTGCTTAATGTTACATTTCAAATTATATTTTGTATATTTTGATTAAATATTACAATATATTTGATTAAAATTATTATTTTATAATTTATGAACATATATTATGCTTTAACATGCTTATAAAATTATTCCTAACTATGATTAAAGTTTTATTAATTTGTTATGATGTTTCTTTGTTATTCATATTTCATATTCCATAACATTCTCAAATAATTCCAGATTTTTTTGATGATGACCTTATTCTTCTGATGTGTTGATGATGATTTTCCCTATCAACATTCTATTCATTCATATATCATATACCTTTCATGTTATTTCCCCATTAATATTAATTTAACACCCCCTTTATTTAATGTATTTCACTAGGTGAATATAACTTCTATAGAGAAAATAATATATTTTAGGAGAACAATTAATTTGTATTTAAAGAATGTTTAGTTTTCATTATGTGCATTTGATGTATGAACCAAATATTATCAACTATTGAAACATTAATTATATTTATCAATTACTATTATATTATGTATAAAAAGGAACTAATTGTTTTGTAAGAGAACTTTTCTGTCTAAAGGGAAAATTCCATCCTTCCAAATGTGGTATCCATTTCCCATAAATAATAATATACCATTATGGTGGACTGATTTTTTCAGATCCATAAAAGTTTTTATGATAGATCATTTAGAGACATCTTCTGATTTGTTAAAATTTTTTGGGATCACCCATGATATAATAAACCCTAATGGGGTTAAATTTTTTCATATCGCTTTAATTCAAAACCCCAACATCACTTATAATTGTTTACCATGTCACTCCATTAGACTAAGAACAAAGCTGATAAAAATGTAAATCCCATTAAATTTGTTAGTGAGGATTTCTTCAATGGTGGATGAATAGGTACTAATTGTGGGATGGTTATTATACAAAACACACAGGGATTTCCATTCAAAATTATTAAAAACAGAGGTATGATAATGACCATAAAACCTTATAAACATTGGATCCATCAGGAAATTCATACAAGAACTATTTATTTATTAAAATTAATATATTATTTTATTAAAAAAAATTCCGATAATTTGTTGTAATAATAGTTGAGTGTATGTGATCTTCATCCAAAATTAATTAATAACAATCAATTTTCATCTATTCATTCTCCTTTCCAAGATACTATTATTCATATTCCCAAATATAGCTTCATGCCTTTTTAATAAATTTTTTTTCCCTACTAAATTTTATATCTTCTAACATGTAGAAATATTTATATATTATAATATCCAAGTAATTTTCTATTTTATAGGTTTCAATTCATCTATAAATCTCATTTTAATTCAAATAAAATATTTGACCATAAAAATATACATGAAAGATAAGATATAATTATTTTTCTGATATTCATAGTATCACAATGGTGATCTATAAAATATCTCCGAATATTTCTTACACCTTGGGATTTAATATATGGGGAAATATAAATATTTCCACTATTTTTATAGAAATATCCAAAATAAATAGAAAATTGAAAAACCAAGATATATTTACCGAAAATACGAATATTGAATTATTACTATTCAAATGTATTAGATTAAATAGTGGGAATAAATAAGAGTAACCATTTTATGAAATTTTTATAGTAATAAAATAAATAAATCTTTTAATATGAATGAAATTTTATTGGAACACTTAAAATAGATAATAAGATAATTTGAAAAATAAATGATTATAGTTACAAAAAAATTTTCTATTTGTCGTTAAATTTATCACATGATAATTATGATTAATTAATGGTAATTTATATTAATATGATTAACTGGTTTAAAAAATTTGTAGCGACTCGTGTTTTGGCCCAATCAGACTATGGAATATTTCTACGAATATTTCTTGAGCTAGGAGCGAAGATGGCATGTGATTCCAAGTCCGGGTGTGCTTGGAAATAGTTTTATGAAAATATTAAGATTTTTTTACTATAGACATGGTGGAGTTTCATTTTCTTCTAAATGGTAACCCAGATAAAAAATATGAGGGTATAGTTGGGTCAAGAGCGTTTCGCTTACCCTAGGCAGGGTGTAAACAATGCGGTCGCAGGTCTGCTATGGAAAAAGCCTTCATGTGCATTTTTTAAATAAATGTAAAAGTTTATTTATGAGAATTTTTTCGAATAACTCTTGAACGGTGTCTCATATTGAAATTCTTGAGCTCACTATTGCGTTCAGAATGCCGTGATTACCCAAGGGATGGCCTAATATTTTTTACGCTGGGAGGTTTGGTCTATGGCAAGGTCATGTATTGATTTAATTAGTTTAAAACAATGAAATAAAAATCAATCCCCTATATCCTTCCTCTATTAGCTGAAGTTCCCCTCCCCCTTCTCCCTCATTTATTCACTGAAGATTCTTAAAATCAAGCAAATGAATTGTCTACAATATTGGATTCTGATGACGAATGCTCACGGATCGTCCAGTAGCAGCTGCTGAGTAGGAAAAGAATAATTGATTTGAAGAATGGTATGTGGTTTGTGTTTTAAAATATTGTATCCTTTTTATGTATTTTTTATCTTAAATGCTTCCTAAGAGTTGTGTATTTTGGGTCTCAAGATTTCTGAAACATGTTTCAGATCTGAATTTGGAGCACTGGGGGTACTCTTTGTTGGTCCTGGAAGTTTCCCAGTGGAAAACCCAATTTTCGTTGGTCGCCATCGAATTTTTAGGTGAGGGTAGCGGTGGGATGGTGATGGCGCATCAGATTCTGGCTATGGTGGTGGCACAGTGGTTTTCAGTGAGATAGGTGGTGGTCTAGCTAGGTTTTTCTGGGGGTTCTTTAATCCCACGTAAAATGAAAACTGTAACTCTGAGTTGCATGGTGTTTGCGGCAATGCGTTCCTTAAGTCTAGATAGAACTTTTAAGATCACATTGTGAATTTTAAGAGTTGGGTTCAAGGCCCAGGGCTATGAAATAAAGAAATAATAATAATATTTTATTATTTTTCAACTTCAACCCGCCGTAACATCTGCACAGAGCGTCTAATTGATGTGACGTTAGTGATTTTGTGATCCTAATGATAACGAGGACATTTCAAGAATCATTTCTGGTCACTAGAATGTGTATTTGGGTGTGGGCCCCACAAGGGTGGTTTTGGGTGTTTATGGAGAAACACAACTTTTCATCAAATGTCCATTTTGGACGAATGAGTAGTTGATCTCGTGTGTTTTTTCGAGGGGATTACAATGATGATGTCTGCTTGATGAGTTTTGGGATCAAGTAATGAGCACCACCCAGGATTGAAATGGTGAATAGTACCTTTTAACTGGTTTCCCACTTTAGGCAAGTAAAAAGACTATCATGTGTGTTCTTCGGTGTAAATTGTTGTGGTTGCATCGGTATAGTCCTAGGGGGTGTGTAATTTGGAGATGTTGTGGGTTTCTCAGGTTAGCGATGGTTGGACCAATAGTGTTTGAGTGTACTCCCTCAGTTCATTCCTATGAGGTTTTGTATGGAAATACAACAATATTATAGATTTTTGATCCCCTTGATAAGATGGTTTCTGATTGAGTTATGTCATCCCTCTGGTGGGTTCAGATCAGGGTTCTTTAGTTATGATTTCCTAGATCAGGTTCATGGTATAGCTGGGGTTACTTATCTAAGAGAAGAGATCCTCTATATAGCATGTTAAAATCGTAGGATTTGATGCACCATAAAGAATATAATCCCCTACATAGTGGTCCGTGCATAGTAGGGTTATTGAATAGTTGGGTATATTATCCCCTAATCAGCTTGTGGTTTAAAGTAGTGTTGCAGCATCATTTTTTATTTGATCCCCTAATCAGCGTGAGGGTTCGGTAGGGATGGTGCATCTTTAGTTTGATCCACTACATCACGAGTTATAATAGATAGGGTTGTGTTATCATCGTGACCACCTTTACACAGGAGACGATCCTCTATTTGAGTGATGTGATCTATGGAGAACCATATCATTTTGTGGTATCCCCCAACGGTTCCTCAGAGTGATCCCCAAACTATGAGATCTATGATTTACAGGAGTGGGTTCCTTTATCCCCTAGAAAACTGATGCAATGATCCCTTATCTGAGGTTTTTTGAAATTCCAATGTTTCAGTATGGTGTTCTCATTGACGATTTCCGACGAAAATGTATCTCTCAGACGCGTGTCATCTGGGATGACAGAGCTCATGTATTGTTTTCTCCTAGTTATGTAAATGTTCAGATGATGAGGTTAGATCCTCATGAGGATTGGTGCGTAAAATGACTATATATGGTTGCTCATGGTATATCAACGAGAATATACCTGATCAGATGTTCGTGGTGTATGTGTGGGAATACACCTGAGCTGAGCTGACTAGTCTTGTTTAGACGAGGATGGTCTCGAGATAGATTTTCACTATCGTTAGGGTTCCCTCTAATTGGGATGAGCTGATTGTTACCTTTCAGTTTCTCCCGTTTATTTTGGGGTTTGTGGGGAGCCTACTGAGTATTTTTATACTCACCCTTGCATGGGAATTTGGTGCACATGTTTGTGTCTTGTGCAGACCATATGACTTTCGATGGAGTCCCTAGATGACCTGGTGTAGGAGGAGTTTTGTGAGCAAGATAGACCAAGGTGTTTACTAGAGAATTTATGAGGAGCTTATCAGTGGGTACTTTTTATAGCTTTCCCCTCCTTCTGAGTAGGTTGGTCACATTTGTAGTTTTGTTTTGGTGGGACCTGTATTTTCCCTTCTGAAATTTTGTTGTAATCTAGTTGTGGGTAAGATGTATGCATGAAATCATTTCAGTTTTTATATATATATATCTGCATTATAGCATGAAGGTGTATGTGGGTGTGTGTGTACATCTACCTTATTCAAATGCCGCCCATGTTTGTGATAGCATACATATGCTAGTCGCCATCCCATGGCCAATTAGAGGTGGGAATAGTGAGTCGTGGCTCGAGCCCCGTTTGGTCTGGTCATGAAAAAGTGGCTACAAAGGAGGTTCCAAATTTTGGATCTTTGAGTGTAGGAGATATAGCTGTGAGTTTGTCCTGGGTTTCATAGTGGTAGTGTTAGGATGTTTAGAGTTCGGGTATTAGGTAGGGACTCCATTGTTGGTGCGGTGACTGACATATCCATTCACCATGACTCTAATAACCTTCTTTTTTTAGTTGGTACATTAGGAAACTCGCCATAGGGACATAATGGTACATGCATCATAAAGAAATGGGGTTTGGGTTTCCCTTGTTCTTTTAGAATCATCTCCCCATATATACTCTTTGACTATAGTGCGTCTTGATTGTATTTCAGGATTCCACCACGATGACAACTATCAAGGATTCCGTAGTAAGATTGTGGTGATGATACACCCTATGTAGAGGTTGTGGCCCAGGGTGAAGGTTATAAGGCTGGACATCCAGGTGGTCCATCAGTTGAGCCCACCACTTGTCGTGCACCTGGTTGTGCCGGCATAGTAGGATGAGGATGCGGAGAGGATGAGTGTGCTGCCAAAGTTCCAGAGGGATCGACCTCTGAGGTTCCGGGGTGACCCACACCCTGAGTCTGCAGATGATTTGATCAAAGTAGTAAACTGAGTTTCTCACCTAGTGATGAGACCTTTAGAACATATGGTGGTGCTACCGGTGAGCCTTTCTTGTGGTTCGGCCAGGGGATGGTGGAATTTGGAGATGTATTCCCATGATGAGGAGAGTCTCATGTAGGTAGTGTTTAACCGGCTCTTTAGGGAAGATTTCTATATGGCGAGGCTAAGCTATGTACAGATCCAGGAGCTTCTGCAGGTTTAGCATGAGGTCATCACTATGTCGGAGTACTTAGTGAGATTTATCGACCTATCATGCTACTCTATGGATATGGTTTGAGACCCGTTCATTAGGACTGAGACTGTCGAACATGGGCTATTCCAGGACATCCAAGAAGGTGTGGTATTCTTGTGCATGCCCACCTATGCTAGAGTGCTGGAGTGAGCCTTGGTGTTGGAGAGGTCTATGGCTAAGCAGATTCAGCATGTTAGTGTTAGGAACGTGGTAGTTGAGACCTCAGCAGCTGGTAGTCAACAGCAGATGCATGGGTCTGGACGTGCCAAACATTTGAAGAGGTGACCCCGTGAAGGATGATATGAGTCTCAACTCTCTTTGGTAATTCAAGATAGTCTTGTTAAATTGTAGGAGATGCGGTGATACACTTTCCATGGTCGGGGATATCTTTCTAGAGATTTCCTGAACCATCATGCTATTGAGAGAAATCAAGTAGACATGACAGCTTAGTAGTGACAGCTTCATCAGTATGGAGGTACGCATGGGGACAGACGTTGTGACAAAGATGGTGCAGAAACCAGAGGTTGTAGGTGGTATCAGATTCCCACACCACCACCCCCAGGTGGTCAACGCCGTGATCAGGGAGCTGGAGGGCAAGGGCGAGGATAACAGTGTGCCATAGAGGTTGTTGACTTAGAGGCTCCGCGATTGGATGGAGGTACGCTCTATGTTAATTCTAAATTTTTTGTAGTTTTGATAAACACTGTTTAGCATCACTCATCCCTTTCTGTAGCATATCGAGTTTTGTTCAGGGTGTTGGTAAGATCCTCTTTAGATGTTGTTTGGAATAATTTGAATTCAAGAGGAAGAAATATCCTTCCCCTATTGAGGCGCGTTTTTTTGTGACACGATTAATAATGTGTGAGTGAGTCAGTGCCACCGAAAGAGAATAGTGTCGAGGTGTGGTGGATGAGTCCCTCTAACTAATGTGTTCGGTCAGGGGTGTGTGTTGGTATACTCACTGGCATGGGAGAACCATTTGAGTGTTTGATGACTTTCTTTGTGCATATGGAATTTTGGGGAAGAAAATTTCTAAGGTGGGGAGGATGTTGCAACTCAGGTTTTGGCCCTGTCAGACGTTGGAATATTCTTACAAATATTTCAAGTGCTATGGTCAAAGACGACATGTGATTTTGAGGGTCGGTGTGGCCAGAATTAATTTTATAAAAATATTATGTATTTTTATACTATGCACAGGGTGGGGTTGTGTTTTCTCCCAAGTGGTAGCTAGATTCAAAAATATGTTGGCATAGTTGTGGCATGATCATGTTGTTTACACGAGGTGGGGCATAAACATTGTGGGCGATGGCCTGCTGGGCGTAAAGACACCTAGGGCGATTTCATAAATAAATGAAAATGTTTATTTTTGAGTGTTGGATTGAATAACTCATGAATGAAGTCTCATATCGAAATTTTGATCTTGCATTTGTCTTCATATAATTATTTTACACTAGGGGAGACCTAATATTCTCTTCACCGGGAGGTTTGGTTTGGGACATTGATGTGTGTGGATTTTATTAGTTTAAATAAAATCCCCTACCCATTTTTTGTGCACCACTGGTCCCCCTCATCCTTCCTCCTCGATTTTTCATGGACTATTTTCCAAATCGAGCAAATGAAGTTCCCATGAGCTCAGATTCTAATGGTGGATGCTCCCGGGTCATGCAACAACAGCAGTAGAGTATGCAATGCATCGTTGATCCACCAAAAAGTATTCGGTTTGTTATTTATAATAACTGATCTAATTTATGTGTTATTTTCTTCAAATCATCATAAGGGTTGTTTATTTTAGGTTGTGAGCTTTTTGAAACATGTATCATATCTAAATTTCGAGCATCGTGGTGCTCCCGATGGCTCACAGATGTTTTTCAGCTAAAAACCCAGTTTTTATGGATAGTCATAGTGGATTCTTTCCAGGGTGGCGGTTATGCGGAGGTATATCGGTGGATTCCGACTCTGACACAGTGGTTTCCTGTCATGACCCGTCCCATGGGGCCCATGTCGTAACTACCCCAAGCCCACCTTCTGTAGGCCTGGGTATGGAGACTAGCCCCAAAGGCATAAATCCCTAAAACTGGGAAGGAATTTCCTTTATAACTTAAATCAATAATAATCAGAGTACAAGTGGAAACAAATAATAAAAATATATATACAAAATAAGTGTTTGAAAGTAAAAGGGGCCAGAAATACAAGCCCAATAGGAATGTACAACTGAAATGCAAGTACAACTGAAAAAGTGACATACAACTGAAAGCTATAAGCAGCTCCATGATTGTCATCCGGGGTTCAAACCTAGGGTAAGTATAGAAGTCTTCCTCAACACTCCACTTCTATCTATCTGCTCCATGTACCGTCACTTTGATTGATCCACCTCCGGGTACTTTCCAGTCCTTGCTCGCTCTCAGCCTTCGTCAGTGGTGTCTGTCATCTACATCCAACACAACGAGTTGTAGGCATAGCTCGTGCATGAGTAACTATAATGATACTCAGTAGGGACCTCGAGACCCTCAAGTTCTCACAAAATCCATCAAGGATAAACCAAAAATTATGAAATCAATGGATAACAATTACTTAGGAATATGACCATACATATACCTAAGTAATCAAGTAACCCATCTGAAACATGAGGAATACACAAAGGTCGTTGACTCAGCTCAAACCAGGATTTTCATTATCGAAACCACGACTGCTGTAGAACTCCTCCTATATTGAGTACTTTGGGAATGTCGCGACACCGAGATGCTTCTCACAAACCTTGGACTGCTGAGGTACTCCTGTCGAGTACCACAGGTCTGATGCCAACTACCAGGCGCTCCGTCCACTATGGGTCTACCACCAAATATCAGGCACTCCCCATAATAGCCTACATAGGAACTCTTAATTTCAAGTACCGCATGTCATCTTCCAAAAACTAGGAGCTCATCACTGGGCTAGTCGAATCAATCCGAGTCGAAGCAGTCAAACAGTCATCGGGTCTATTAGCTACTAGGCCTTCGTACTCTGCCTTCTTGTCTCCGGGAGGATCTACTCCACGATCTACTGATCGATACTCCAAGTGTCACAAAGTTTCACATGGATGTATCTTAAAGGTCCTCCATGACAATGGGGTGTTAACTCAAAAGGCGGTGCATGAATCGGACGGCCGATCTGTGAGTTATTGGCATTTTTGTCTGAGGGGACCGGTTAAATTTAGGTTCAAACCAACCCGACCATACTCCAACTATGTCCAAAACTAAATTGGGATATTCCAAAGGAACCGTTTTTCACAATGCTTTTGGCATCCACAAACAGTTCTTTGATCAGACACTTGTGGCCCATAATACAGGCGAAAAGGTGTAATCGGGCCATAGCGGGTCTGGGTCCAGTCCACCACAGTCGGACCGACCCGGTCCGAACTGGGGTCTGACCTGGTCCACAGGTCTGAACTGGTCCAAGTAGGCGGCCCGTACCGTGTGGGTGGTCCGGCCTGAAGGGGCGGCCCGACCCCAGGGAGCGGCCCGGTCCGAGGGAGGCCCAGCTAGAGAGCAGCCCGGCCCGAGGCGGCCTGACCTGAGGTGGCCCGGTTGGCCCGATGGCTGGTCGTCCTGGAGACCCGGCGGTAGGGCGGGGGTCTACATTAGCCGGGAGTAGGGGAATCGCGTTCCCCCATATCACTTTATTTGCTTAGCCATTCGGGTAGAACCGAACCGGTGCCGGGTGGCGCTGGTCCAACTCACGTGGGACCCAAATGGGGTCCCGCTTCTCCTGGCTGTCTCGAGTGGCCAGCCGCTCCGCACCATGGCGAGGCATGACAATTCTGTGACCCTCCGCCACAGCCCGAACTTTCCACGTGTACCGCCTCCATCTTCAACTAATAAGAACAAACAAAAGGGGAGGTTCGGGCCGTGTTCGTGCGGTCCGTACCCTCCCTTATATGGTGATATCATTCGGCCGCTCCCTGTGGAACCTCCGTGAACATCGTCCCATCATCGATGTGCAACTCCTCGTGGTCGATGGTGTGGGATGGGTCGTGCACGTATCTCCTCAGCTGAGATATGTGGAATACGTCGTGAACCCAGTAAAAATGAGGTGGAGAAGCTAACCAGTAAGCCACCTCGACTACAATATTAAAGACCTAGAAAGGTCTGATGAACCTCAGATATTGTTTTCCTCCTTGGCCAAATCATTGTAGACCTCATCGAGGTGAGACCCGTAAGAAGATGTGGTCGCCATACTCTAACTCTAGAGGTTCCTTGTCTCCTATCAGTATACGACTTCTTCCTAATCTGTGCATTCTTCATCCACTCCAAGATGATTTCCACCTTTTCAATGGTAGACATACCATCTCTGGTCCCACTAGTGCTAACACCCCTGGGTCTGTCTAGCATAGTGGCGATCTACAAGGTCATCCGTACAATGCCTCGAAAGGTGCCATACCGATGGTGGAGTGATAGCTGTTGTTTTAGGGAAACTCATACAAAGGCAAGTGATCTTCCCCGCTGCGACCGAAGTCGAGGAAGAATTCACGTAGCATGTCCTCGAGGTTCTTGATGGTCCTCTCAGTCTGACCATCCGTCTGAGCATGGAAGGTGGTGCTCAAGCAAAGTAGTTTCCTGAAAGCTTCACATAACCCCTTCCATAGTTGGGATGTAAACCATGTTCCATGGTCGGAAAAAATATAAGATGGTAATCCATGAAATCACACAATCTCTTACACGTAAACGCGTCCTATGCTCTCTACTGAGCCCTGCTTTTTGATCAGTAGGAAGTGGGCTGACATGGTGAGTCGGTTGACGTTCAGCCAAATCGAGTCATGACCCCTAGATGTACATAGAAGATGCATCAAAAAGTCCATGGATATTCCATCCCACTTCCACTCCGGGACCTCTAAGGGTTGTACCAAGCCTACTAGTAACTTGTGATCCTCCTTCACTTGATTAAAAGAGAGGCGTCGTAATAAAATCTCCGCTATTGACTTCTTCATACCTGGACACTAGTGCTGTCGTCGTAGGTCCTATTACATCTTCGCCACTTCTGGGTGTACCGCTAGATGGGAAGTGTGAAACTCCCTCACCACCTCCTCTTGAAGTGAAACAGGAACCATGGTACATCCTATGATGAGGATGAAATGCTCCCCAACTTCAAAAAATTCATCAGCTGCTTGACCTTTGGATATCTAAGCAAATCGTGTATCGCAGTCAGCATCCCCATGTTGTGCCTCCCTGACTCGCTGAAGAAGTGGAGGAGTGACTTTAAGAGACTCTAGATAGGCTGCTCCATCCCAATCCACAAACAATATATGAAAGGAAGCCAGCTAATTTGTCGCCTCTCCTAGTAGCTAAATACCAGTTCTCTTGCTAAGTGCATCTGCAACAACATTCTCCTTCATATGAGTATACAATATCTCGAATTCATAGTCCTAGAGGAACACTAGTAAACACCACTGTCTCACGTTCATGTCCTTCTGAGAGAAGTATTACCAGATACTCTTGTAATCAGAGTACATGGTAAAACGTTCACCCATTAGATAGTGCTGCCACATCTTCAAGGCGAAATCCACCCCTGCTAACTCCAGGTCATGGGTAGTGTGGTTCTACTCATGATATCTCAGTTTCCAAGAACCATATTTGATCACTGCTCTCTCCTGCATCAGCACACACCTGAGTCCAGTCCATAATGTGTCACATTAAACTATATACTCTACACCCTCCTCTAGAAGCCTAAAAATGTGGGCACTAGTCAGCCTCTGCCTCATCTCTTGAAAGCTTTGCTGGAATCTATCTAACCAAGCGAAGGGTTTCCCCTTATTTTTCAAGGCTGATAGGGGTGATGCAACTCTGGAGAAGTCTAAAATGAATCTCCAGTAGTACCCAGCCAAGGCCAGGAATATTCGTACCTCCATCACACTCCTGAGAGGCTTCCATGAATGTATCTCTTCGATCTTCGCTGGATCCACTACAACTCCGGCCTCTGAGATGACATGTCCCAAGAAGTTAACCTCTCGAATCCTGAACCGGATCTTCCAGAGCTTACCATAATGTTGGTGCTCTCATATTGTGTCTAGTACTACATGAAAATGCTAGGCATGCCCCTCCTCAATAGTCGATTAGATCAAAATGTAGTCAATGAAGACCATGACAAAGAGATCGAGGTAAGGCTGGAAGATCCTGTTCATGATACACATGAACACAACTGGAGTGTTTGTTACACCGAAGGGAATATCCAAGAACTCATAGTGTCTGTACTGATACCTGAAGGCCATCTTCTGCACATCCTCGTCTCGAACTCTGAGCTGGTGATTTTCTGATTTGAGGTCTATATTCAATAACCATCGTTCTCCCAGAGCTGATCAATGTGGTCGTCAATCCTTGGGAGTGGGTACATAGTATTTATGGTCACCTGGTTCAGGCGACGATAGTCAACATAGAGCCTCAAGCTCCCATTCACCTTCTTGGCGAATAGAATCGGGGATGCCTAGGGAGAAACAATGGGCCAAATGAATCTCTTCCCCTACAAGTCCTCAATTTGTACCCATAGTGTACGAAGATAAGAGGGAGCCATCCGATATGCTAGAGTAGATATAAGGACCATATCTAGGTAAAGGTCAAGGTATAAGTCCACCTCTCTACATGGAGGTAGTCCTAGAACATCGTCATGGCAAACATCCGCGTCCTAGTCCACCACTACATGGTATGTTGGGCTCTCCACATAAACTGATCCGGGTGTTAGGAACTCCAAATGATGATAAATCGGCTACACCCTCCTCTGAGTAAGTACGTCATATGTTTTAATGGTTCCCTTATCACCAGTGAATGTGAACCTGGTCTCATCGGTGTGGACACACTACAATTTTCTCCTAATACATTAGATCTGGGAATAGACTGTAGATAACAAGTTCATACCCAAGATGACGTCGTAAGGACTCGGCGCCGCTACGAGAAGATCCATTCCAAATATCACTCCTCATAGAGAAAGCTCACACTGCTAGAACTAGTGTGTAATCGTCGAGTCTGCTCCCATAGGAGTATTTAGCCGTAAGGATCGAGCCAACAGCACAGTCGGAATCTACGAGCTCCAAACAAGGGTAGTGTCTATGAAAGAGTGACTGACACTTTTTTCTACAAGAACTGCAGCTATGGTGGAGTAGACACAGATCGTACAACTTATCATCTATGGAGCCCCATGGTTGTAATCCTCAGCTGCCTAAAGCTGAGCTCTCCCCTATCCACACTCTCCCTGTAGTCGGGGGTGGACCACTTTTGGTGGTGTCGGTAACACCTCATATCGTCTTCCACCACCAGCTACACGTTTGGCTCCTCTACCACATCTGCCTCTGCCCTGCGGACCACCTCGATCAGACCTATGCCTCTTCCTTGGAGGGACCTCAAATATCTACTGATCATCAGTACAGGGGGTCAGAAAGTCATGACCCATGTGACCAAGACCGTCGTAGGAGTAACACTGCCCACTCTTGGCATGTCTGGCTCTGTCTCCACTGTGGTTTCCCCGCACAACCGAACATGAGTGATGAAGTATACCACTAATGGGTCTGGTCCTCTTGGACATCTGCATCAACTATATATTGCCAACTACATAAGACTACACTACATGTCTACTAGTGGTGGGTCTCGTTGCTGGAGACTGCTCAGCATGGAAACTCTCCACTAGGAGGGCTCACTCCAACACCCATGTCTGCATCGGGATGTTTTGGGAGATAACTGAAGCTATGATCTCTCACTTGAGTCCCTATTCAAGGTTTCGGGACCTAATGAATGGGACTCGTACCATATCAGTGGAGTAGAATGAGAGGTCAGTGAACCTCAATGAGTACTGATCTACTGTCATGCTACCATACTATAGATGCAGTAGCTCTTGTATCAACACCGCACGAAGGGTGGCAAGAACAAACTCGTCCTAGAACAGGCTCTCGATGTCTGTCCATAGAAGTGTCACATCATCGTGGACCGGAAGCATCATGCACCACCATCTATTTGATGCTTCATAAAGGAGACTCACAGCAAGAATCACAATTAGGTCTGCTGGTGTCCCTACCAGCCTGAAGACTCTTACCACAGCCTCCAGCCGATCCTCAAATGCATGTGGGTTTGTCTGTCCCCTGAACCTGGTTGGCCTCTGGCACTGGAACCCATGCAATGTGCTCAAGTGGCCTGCACTCTCTACTGCTTGGGCTAGTGGCATCGGTGGCCCAACGGGGAGTGGTACCACTGGTGCCTCTGCTGGTAAAGGGCCCTGTACTGAGGCCTCGTCGCTTGGCGGGCTGTTAGTAGGTACAACTCTCGGGGCTCTAACTAGTCATCTACATGGAGGCATCCTGATTAAAACAGATGCGACACAGTCAAATGACTATACCTGGTGAGCTAACCTAGTTTGAGCAGACATAAATATAATATTTGAAACACACACACAATCAGTGTTTTCCTATAGTGAGTCAGAAATCATTAGTCAGGGTCCTGGTGTATGGATACGTCGTCCGCCGCACCGACACTGGACTCCTTGAACTAAAAACCTCACATAGCACTCATAACACTATTTCTTCACAGAAAAGAAAATATTAGAGTCTTAGTTCTATAGAATAACTGACTTCTCTGATACCAAATTTTCACGACCCATCCCCCGGGGCCCGTGTCGTAACTACTCCGAGCTCGCCTTCCATAGGCTAGGGGAAGGGGACTAGCACAAAAGGCGTAAATCCCTAAAACTGGGAATGCATTGACTTTTTAACAGAAAATAATCACAATCAGAGTACAAGGGAAGACAGACTAAGAAACAACTGTATAGAAAAGAAGTACTGGAAAGTACAAGGGCTTGAAATATAAACCCAACAGGAAATTACAATTGAAAAGCATGTAGAAATGAAAAAGGGACAAAGTGATGAAAGGTAAAAGCAGCTCCAGGATCGTCATTTGGGGATTCTACCTGAAGGGTAGGGACATTTTTCCTCATAATCACTCCAGGTCTATCAGTCCGCTCTTTGTACTGTCACGCCGAGTGATCCACCTCTAGGTACCATCCAGTCCTGGCTCGCTCTCAGCCACCGTCGGAGCTGTCTGTCATCTGCATCCAACACGACGAGGTGCGGGCATAACCCGTGGTGGGGTGAGTATAACGATAATCCGTATGGACCACGAGACCCTGAGGGTCTCACAAAATCCATCATGGATAAACCACAAAGTATGAAATCAATGGATAACCATTACTTAGGTTTATGCACATAAATATACCTATGTTATCAAGTAACCCATGCCAATTATGAGGAATACACAAAGGTCATTGACTCAACTCAAACCATGATTCTCATTATCGAAACCATGGTTGCTGGAGAACTCATCCTATGTCGAGTACAGTGGGACTGTCGTGACACGGAGGTGCTTCTTACTAACCTTGGACTGCCGAGGTACTCCTCCTCTCGAGTACCGCGGGTCTCTTTCCAACTACTAGGTGCTCTGTCTGCTGTGGGTCTGCCGCCAAATACCGGGCACTCCCCCTAATATCCTACAGACGTACTCCTTCTGTCAAGTATCGTGGGTATGCTTTCAAATTCCTGGCGCTCCTCTACCATGCGTCTGCCGCCAAATACTAGGCACTCCCCACTAGGAAAGTCAAATCACTCCGAGTCGAATCGGTCAAGCAGTCGTCAGGTCTATCAGCTACTAGGTCTCCGCACTCTTCATGCTCGTCTTCAAGAGGATCCACTCGATGAGATAATGGTCGATACTACTAGTGTCACAAAATCTCACATGGATGTATCTAAAAGGACTGCCTCGACATAGAGGTGTCAACACAATAGACGACACGTCAATCGGACTCCCAGTTTATGAGTTATTGGCATTTTTGCCCCTGGGGCCCGGTCGGATTTATGGTCAAACCATCCCGACCTTACTCCAACTGTGTCCAAAACTCAAGTGGGATAATCCAAAGGAACCATATCGATCTATGAATTCCATCTCCATAGATGGTTCATTGATCAGACACCTGTGGCCAATGATATGGGCGAAAAGGTGTAATCGGGCCATAGCGGGTCTGTGTCTGGTCTGACCTAGTCAGAACGACCCAGCCCAAACCGGGGTATGACCTTGTCTAAGGAGGCAGTCCGAACCATGGTGGCGGCCCGGCCCGAGGGCAGCCCTGCGTGAGGTGGCCCGACCTTTAGGCGGCCACGTTGGCCAAGCAGCACGGTCAACCTGGTGACCCAGTGGCCCATAGGTGGTCGGCCTTTGCCGCAGCCAGTGTGGAATTACGCACCCCACTGGCACTCGATTGACTTATCGATTCAGGTATAACTGAACTGGCACTGGGTGGCATCGGTCTAGCTCACACGGGACCCGATGGGGTCCCGCACCTCTCAGGTGCCCCGAGCGGTCGGCCGCTCCCCACCACGGCGTGGCGCGATGGGGCCACGCCCCTCCGTCGCGGCCTTCTGCGGGTCTTCGTGTGTGGCGACGGTGCTGTGCTCCTCATCCAACTACTGAGGCCCTTCCCTCCAGCGTGGTGCGATGACACCGAGCCCCTCCAGCACCACCGCGATATGGCTGTTTGCAGCTCAGTTCATTGCGCGGCATGGCGGTGCTGCACCATTGTGGTGACCGGGCGGCCTTGGGCCGCAGGCTTCTTCGCAGCCAGCTCATTTTCGGTTTCTATGTGTACCGTCTCCATCGTCAATGAACAATAACAAACAAAAGGGGAGGGTCGGGCTATTTTCGTGCGGTCTGAACCCTCCTCGTTACGGTGATATCATTCGGTTATCATGCCAGAAATTTGTATGATGAAGAACGAGTACAAAACAATTCAATCCTTCTACATCGCTTGTCGCTCGTTGATGAAGTCGTGGGAAGAAGATGTCATTTCATTGAAGTTGGGTAGAAGTCTAAGAGGTCGAGGAGGAAGGATTCAAGTAAGACGAGTCGAGATGATGTCATCAGTGTTCTTCTTGGTCGGCAGTGTTTCCTGTACTTTCTCCATTTGAAGAGGGAGTAGACGGTGCTCATCATTCTTCAGTGGAAAGAGCATTCTTCACGTTCTTCCTTGAGAGGATGATGTTCTCACTGAAGTCCAACCCAAAGGCTCTTCTCCACCATAATTCTCCCAAAAAATATTATGCCAACCACCCACCATAATAATACATCACATATTATAATGTTGGCATAATGAATTCAAGAATAGAAAATGACTCCAAATTAATTAAGTTACTTTACTTAATTAAATTAGAGGACTTGGCTCATTTAATAAAGGGGGAAGGTCAGGATTTGCACTAATTTAATTGGGGGTGTAGAAGAGGTTTAAAGCTCTTGTGGGCCCCAGATAATAATAATCCCAAGGGAGGTTATGTACGGGTGGCCCCCACCACCATAACATCAACCCAATGGAGGATATGTGCGAGTGGGCCCCACCACCATATCCTCTCGTGGGAGGTTATGGTGTTGTGGGACCCACCACTAACCTCCCCTTGGAGGTTTTAACCATCAAAATAAAATAATGTTAACAATTTATCTTTATTTGATTTAATTAAAAACCCCCAAAATCTATCTTCCACTCTTGATAAAACACAACTGTGTTGTGGGTATCACTATGAAATAGCCAATGTTGCATGTTCAATGGTGCTCTTGGAATTCGATTCCGAGCACCGGTTCAGAAGATATAAAATTTCGAACGTACATTTATTTAATGTACCCAAAAAACATTGGAAATTGTTTTCGGGAACACTGGGCCTCAGAATCAAGATTCTTCATGAACTGCAGACGCGTAAAAATCCAATAAATTTATAAAAACAATTCCAAAAGAATTCTGGGACATTACATTTCTAGCAGTGGAGCGGTGGTTTCCAGCAAGAAAGGCAGTGGTCCGGCCAGGATTTACAGGGGTTCTTTAAGCCCCCGTAACATGCATACCATAAATCTGAATTACAAGACATTTGAGGCAATGCATTCACACAACAATATAGACATTTTGAGCTCACTTTGGAAATTTTATGTTCCATGATCATGGACTGGGGCTACAAAATGTTGAAATTATAATAATATTTTATTATTATTCACCTTAAACCTTCCATAATGTCTGCAGGGGGGCATCCAACTGATGCGAAATCATTGACATTGTGAGCATAACAGTAAGGCGGACTTTTTAGGATACATTCTGGGTGCTGGGGCAGACATATGGGTGTCGGCCCCATGGGTCTTTTATTGGGCGTTCATGGAAATATGTGACTTTTTCGTCAGGTTTCCATTTTGGATGATCAAGTAGTCTATCTCGTGCATTTTTCTATGGGGTTCAAAATGGTGATAACTGTTTGATGAGTTTTTAAATCGAGTTGTGGGCCCCAACCATGGTTCCTAATGTGAATAGTACATTTTTCACCGATTTTTTGTTTTATGTGAGTAAATTGCCCATCCTATTTGTTTTTTCACATAGATCGCATTGGTGGCCTTAGTATAGTTGAAATAGGTGTGTAGTGTGGCGATGTTGCCGGTCTCTCGAGTGAGCGATGTTTGGACTAGTAGGGGTTGACTGTACTCTATTGGTTCATTCCTATGAGGGCTCTTGTTACATTAGAACCAAAGTATAGGTTTGTGATCCCCTTTATAAGATGATTTATTGATAAAGTTGTTGCATCCCTCCAGTGGGTTTGGAGCGGGGCCCTTTAGTTTTTCTATCCTAGTTGGTATCTTGGTATCACTGTGACTGGTTATCTATGGGAGGTTATCCCCTATCTAGCAGGTTTATCCTGTAGGGTTTGATGAATCGTCAGGGATATGATCACAAACACAGTGGTCTATGCATAGTAGGGTTGTGGCATCATCGGGTATATGATCCTCTACTTATCATGTGGTTTATTGTAGGGTTGCATCATCGTTGGTTATATGATCCCGTACTCAGTGTGAGGACATAGTAGGTTTGGTGCATCATCGGTTCAATCTGTTACATCGTGAGTTATACCAAATAGGGTTCTGGTAACGTTGTGACTACCTTTACCGGGGTGATAATCCTCTATCTGAGTGATGTGATATACATAGCACCAAATCAGTTTTTGGGATCCCCCAATAGTTCTGGGGAGTGTTCCCCTATCTTTGAGATCTAGGAGTTACCGTAGTGGGTTCATGTTTCCCTTAATGGGCCCTTGGAGTGATCCAATATCTAAGATGTTTGGTAATTATACTATTTTAGAATAGTGTTTTAATTGACGATATCTGACGAGCATATACCTCTATGAAGAGCGTCTTTTAGGATGATAGAGTTCATAGAGTGTTTTATCCTAGTTATGTACCTATTTGTAGATGATGAGGTTGGAACCTCGGTAGGCTTAGTGCATGAAATGTGTATATATGGTTCATCATGGAATATTTATGGGAACATATCTAAGCGGATGTTCGTGGTGTTTTTATGGGGAAACACGTGAGTTGAGCTAACTATTTGTGTTTAGAAAATTATTCTCTCAAGATGGAGTTTCACCCTCATTTGGGTTCCCTCTCACTAGGATGAGGTGATTATTACCATTCAGTTTCTCCATTTTATTTTTGGGGTTTTGAGGTTCTAACTAAGTTTTTTTATACGCACCCATGCATGGGCTTTGCCCGCACATGTATGTGTCTTGGGCAGACCACATGCCTTGAGAAGGAGTCCTAGGAGGACCCAGAGCATGCAGAGCACTGTGAGTGAGACTAATCAGGGTGTTTAAAGGTGTTGTGTCAAGGATCTTACTAGCTGATACTTTTGATAGTGATCCTCTCCTTCTAAACATGTTGGATACTTTTGAATTTTACTTTTGGTGGGATGTATATTTTCCCTTTTGAACTTTTTTTTGTACTCTGGTTGTGGGTTAGATGTATGCATGAATTTCATTTCAGTTTGATGTATATATCTCTACACTGTAGCGTGGATGACTATATGGATTTGTGTGTTCAAGTACCATAGTCTAATCTCTCTCATTTATCTAATATCCTACTGGATGCTAATCACCATCCCCTAGGCAATTGGATGTGGGCTTGGGGAGTTGCGTCTCATGCCCTGTGGGGTCTGGTCATGACAAAATTAAATAAATGAAATTGAAAAATTAAAGGAATTCATTATTTTCTAAAGAGTCATTTTCTTTATAAAAACTATTTTCACATTATTTTAAAATTTTATATAATGATAAATTTTCATGTCTTTTTATTTTTATTTTGAAAAATTATCATAACTTATCAAATTATCATAGAAATTTTTTCATAAGATGAGTTTTTGGTCAGTCTGCTTTTACAAGTCCTTTCCTTTTTTCCTTCATAATAGACAATGTCATCACTCCTATCATGATTTTTCCAATCCTTCTTTCAATGACCTTTGTTGTCATATTTTCCTCTATAATTTGGTTTTCTGAATAATTTCTTACTCCTATAGAACCTATTGAATCTCCTGGCTATTTGAGCTATCTCGATATCACTGCCAGATGCACTCTCATCACTACTTGAGCTTTCAGTTGGTATGTGAACATTCTCCATGTCCTTTCTCTTTGAGGTAGTAGATTTAAATTCTGCTTAATTTATTTTTGTTTCATCATATTCTTCTTTGTTAGATTTAAATTCTTGTTCATACATCATCAACATAGAAATTAATTCTTTAATAGGATGTAAACATATATCACATGATTCACTTATTGAAACTGATGTGGCTCTCCATCTTTCTGGCAGGCATCTTAGTATTCTCATTATATGCTCCTTTGTAAGAACAACTTTTCCAAGTGAGATCATCGTGTTGAAAATCTAATTGAACCTGAGATACATATCATAAATAGGTTCATTAGACTTCATTTTAAAATTAACATACTTAATAGTGTAGATATTTAATCTCATTTCTTTAAAATTGGTTGTCCCCTCATGAGAAACAACCAAAGTGTCCCAGATTTCATAAGCAGTTTTACAAGCAGATATGCGATTAAATTATTCATATTTTAAAGAACAATACAAGGAATTCATTTCTTTACAAATATTATTGTATGTAGTCTTAGTATGTTCGTCACAAGTAGTTCTTTCTGTTTTTGGAATCTTATATCGAGTCTTTATAGCAGTACAAATATCAAATCCCATACTTTCTAAATGAATTTTCATTTTATGTTTCCACTGGGCACAATTTCAACCATTAAAGAAAGGTGGCTGGTTGGTAGCATCACCTTCAAGTCTATTTTCCATTATTATATTTTAGCAGAAGATTTAAAAAGTTAATATTTAGAACTAATAGAAATTGAAGATCATTAAGATACAAATAAAATCACAGTTGAAAAAAAGATTATTTCAAAAATACTTTAATCATAAAAGATTCTTTGATACCAAATGTTGGTCAGAGTGGATACTCATGTGGGGATGAATTAAGTTCCAATTAAATTTTCTGTTAAAAATATTTCAATAAAAATCCCTCAATTTAAAAGCTATGTTAAACTGTAGTGAATTTGAAAAACTGTAAAGGTTTAATTAGGTTCTCAAAAGATTTATTAGGTCTCGGTTAATTTAATCATAAGATCAAATTATATTTTGAAAATAACCTACTGATTTTCAATAGTTTCAAGTATTTTTTAGATCAACTATAAAAGTATCTTTAAAAAAATTTTATATTTCAAAGTAATTAGTAGCAGAGTATTAGATATATTAAAACCAAAATAATTAAGAACAATATTTTAAACCAAGAGGTTCAGTCTCAATGTTATATTTATTCCTCTCAAAACAATTTATATAAATTTCAATCCACACACTAGATCAGGGTAAAAAAGTACACATACTGTCAAGATACTAAGACCTCTACCACATTTCTATGTGGGAAAACAAAACAACAACACACTGGTTGTCCATGTCCTTCTTTACCTCTACCAATATCCATAGTGGGATTCAAAAGAGTTATAAAAGGTATGTGTGATGATTTAGAAATACTCTAGTTTAGCACATGAGATAGTGTGTCAGTACAGAACACACACTGCTCAAAATATAAATAAAAGAATCATTGATGGAGTATATATGAGTTTATAATGCTCTAGTGATTTGAAGTGCAGCTTTTGCCTCCTTTGTTTAATCAGGAATACTTCTGAGTCCTTCATTGGTTTTTGTCTTGAAAACAAAGTGTTGTTTGCTTCCATGATTTTCAGGATTAGTTTGATCAGCTTGAGTATATAAAGATATCATTGCAGTTCTTCACTTCTTGTCCAAGATTCAGCTTGTGTTCTCTTCTTTTATGAAGGACCTTGTGTATGTCTAGTGTTCTTCAAGTACACAGGTGTATGGATGTCGCATATTTTTATTGTGTATATTCCCTACTGCCACTGCAGCTCAATATTCTTTTTATACCTTATGCACCGGCAATAGGAATGATTACCTTTTCATAGGTACAATTTAAGGTTTCCTAAAATGCCAAAAACTATCATTAATTAATAGTAGGTGCATTAAATACATCAAACATGACCGTTGAAAATTAAATAAATAGAAATAGATTTAAAGAAATAGTGGCTGGTTTAAAATTGGTAGCTCTATATAACAGTAAGCTTATCGATAGCTCTTCTCTAATAGTATATTTTACTCCTTGTAGTGGTAGCTCTCTGTGTAGAGGTGACCTTGTATCAGTTGCTCTGCTTTCTATATCAGCAGACCTGTATCGGTAGCTGTCTGTCGGTAGCTCTTCTTGTCTATATCAGCAGACTTGTATATGCCAGTAGTTGTGCTCATCGGTAGACTTTGTAGAAGAAGCCCTTTATCGGTGGACTACATAGAGGTAGATTGTCTGTATCGGTATACTTGTTCTATCAGTGACATTTGCTTACCGGTTGACCTACTCTAATGGTAGCTCTTTGCAATGGTATCCCATATCGGTAGACTTGCATACTAGTAGGCTTATACATACCAGTAGCCCTGTTCTATAATGGTGACATAGCCATTATCAATAGCGATGAAATCCAGTTACCTCGGTATCAATAGCTATGTATCTGTTTATCTATATAAATAGCTATGTATCTGTTTGTCTGTATCAGTAGCTATGTGTATACCAGTGAATTTATGCATATTAGTAGACTAATCACTTGTCTGTTCTATGCAAAACATGTCCAGAATGAGTTAGAATTATTTCAACAAATGTATAATCATTTATAAACATTGATTTCCATATTCCAATGATTATTTTTATATTATTGTCAACATAAGATTATTAACACATATTAACACATAATTGGGATTATCAAAATAGGTGAGGTCAACAGTATCAATAAATTTGATTGTTGATCCCTTCTCATGTGATACAATTTGATATATTATTTTTCAATGATGTTTATTCATCCATGTCAATGTACTTTTGAGTGACCATTTTGACATGGGGGATGTGATCCTTTCTAATAATACACATTAATTATATGGATGGTTTATAAATTTTTTTTTATCAAATATATGATCTATATCATCTTATTTAGTATCTACCTATAACCCTTGAACAGGAAAAAAATTGTTCGTATCATTTTTCATATGAATACATTGGTTTAAATTAAATTTATTGAATGGTGATATATTAAATTTCATATAATGATTAATTAAGGAATTTATTAACATTACTATATAACATAACATGGTATAGATTTTCCATGAGGGATTCCTACATAAAAATGAATGAAATTTATTGGTGGAATACTAATGAAAATAATTTTTTTCCAATAATATTTTTTATTCTTTACTCTAGTAAGTGTTCTATTTATTTAACTAAAATTGTCCTTCATTCTATGAATAAGTTATGATCACATTATACAAATTATTAACATGGTAAAATCATTGGGATTTAATATTTTATTCTTCTAATACAAATGATTATTATGAAAATAGATTATAAAATATTTATTCATTCATTAAATGAATAATACATTTGACATTAACATGTGACATGTGTGTCCAGATATTATATATGCACTCGATTAATTAGTAGGTATCATGAGTAAAAAGAGATTTTAAATTTTTTTATGACATCCCAATTAAATTATAAATATTTATTATATTATTTAAGACAATAATCTTCCATTTTCTGACCATTATTACATGAATGAGGTATTGGATGAGGTTTTGATATTATGATAATGTGGTCCAGTATAGTACGTTCCACCACTATGAATTTATTTATTTTTATACATATTTTCTATACATATTCAATTCATTTAATCGATATATTATGCAGACAATATTATGTTATTTTTGTAATATGATGATTATATATTTCAAACATTTTTTTATTTCCATTTTGATCCATTATTATTTCAATTATATGTTTACTCGTACTATTCATTGGAATTTACCCTTAATTATGTTTAAATTTCACTGAGTATTGTCAAAATGAATTAAAAATTATATTCAATATAAAATTAATTTGGTGTAAATGTTTTGGGAAATATCAAATACTTATTATTTTATTATTGATTTTTTATATAGTGAAAAATTATTTCGAGTAGTTGAGAAAGACATCTGGTTTATTATTTTATTATTATACACAATTCTATAAATCATTTAAGATAAATGGTCATCATATTGTATTATATGGAATATTTACTATATGAAATGTAAATATGTTATTGTTATATTGAGGAATATAATGTTTTCATCAAACACATTATGTAAATTATGTGTTTTTGGCACTATATATGAGATAATGAGTCTGAAGCATCATTGTTCATATCAAATAAGGGTTTAGATAACAATTGATATTATGGTTTTTATTTAGTATAATGTTTCAACTGATATGTAAATGTTTATAATGATTTTAATGGTATAAATAAACCATCTAGCTTGTATAAGATTTTATGTTATGATAATAATGAACATTTTATTAGTTGGATTTGTATTTTATATATTTAATAAAAATATTAAAAAATAGTCTTTGTAAGGAATAATCTTATAAACCCTTTATAAGTTATTTTTTTCTTTTTATTAGAAACTAAGTACATTTTTGGATACAGTAGTTGTGGACAGTAGTTTTGGATATATAATATATACATGTAGCATAGATGACCCATAAATAGGATGGTTGAAAATTGACTATATTTGTACTCTAATAAACAATTTAATGTATTAATAATACCCAAAATACTAAACACTCATTAGAGATATTATTTGATGAATCGTATTTACTTTTCATACCATTGTAATAGATTGATTTCGTAGTTACATTAATGGAAATGGTTTTGGAGTGTGAGAGTTCCCAAACAAATTATATACTTGGTTGAACCGAGAATGACTTAGTTAATGCTATTGATGATTATAGTCAAATTAAGTGTGATATATGATTGATTAAAACAGCTATATAATAATTTTATATTGTAATAATATTGGATATTGTGAGGTTAAATTTTTATAATTATATTTTGATGTTAATTTCCACCCACTTATCACAGACCCTTTTACATTTATAAATGGATTAATTAAGCATGAAAAAATTAAAAAAAGTGTGTAAAGGAAATTTTATAAATATCTCAAAGAGTAACCCATAAAAATGTTATCTAGTATAATAAAATCAATGAATATGAAGAACCAAAAATCAAGAAAAATGATTAACTATATGATTATATTTGAAATCGTGAACACACCAAAATAGACATTGATGATGTCTCGAGGATGTTTAAGGGATTGAGATGAGGTGATAATGAATATTAAATTTCTTCAATTTCAATTATTTTTAAATAATATTACATGAAATTTTCTTAAAGTAGTAGATAGATTCTATAAGTGTGTTGATAAAGGCTAGCAGACTCACTAATGTAAAATAAAGAGACAACTTATTACAATATTTTTAACTAACAATTAAGGTGTTTTTCATTATGAAAATAAATGTCCAAATCCAAATTTTAATGTGGATATTATCCCTAGACCTCACCCCAACATTTTAAATCCAATTAAACTACTGTTAATGTAGTAGATATAGAGGTTTTCCTCTGTTTATTTAAATTCATTATTTCATTAACTGTTTCTTCGACAATTTTATATTGAGATTAGAATAAAAAATAATGTTTTTATGATTTTAATTAAATTACATACAATGTTTGTCAAGTATTATTATTTATTAAACTATCTCTTCTATACCCACATGAATTATATGTGAAAATTGGAATGAGTTATATCACTTTGTAAAGGGATAATACTAATTTTCATACACTCTTATCTAACTACATATCAGAAATCAACCCCTAACTATCTAGTAGTGTATGGATAATGTTTATTTCAATATTGAAATTAATAAAATCATATTAGTTAAGATGTGGTGAATAAATTTTAGTTAATGTAGAAGGATATAACATCATATGATTTTAAAAAATGAATACCATTGAATAAGTCAATGTGTTCAACCGTTTTCCCCACACAAAACATCAAACTAAAATTAAATAATTATATATATATATATATATAGAATGAGCACAAATACAATTCCATTGAATTTGTGGGAATGAATCAGAGTATCCAAAATATGAAATAATTATTCAATTAAAATAAATTATAAAAATAATATTAATGATATTAAATTGATATTGTTAAACTAACTAATAAGACCAATTTAGGATAAAAAATGCATTTGAAAAAAAATTACATTCTATTCTTTTTTGATGTTTTTTATCAATAGTTAATGGAAATATAAATTAAGGTTAATTCTTTTTTATTATATAATTATAAAATGATATTAAATTATAAGAATAATATATTTTGTTCTATAGATATTTTTCCCTATAAAATTTCTTATGCTTTGTGTGTTATAATTAATGTAAGTTGACAATTTTTTAATTTAAGAATTTGACATTCAAAAAATAAAAAATATTTTGGGATTCATTATAATAAAATTTTTATTATGATTAATTATTGGATATTAAAAAAAACGATATTATTATTGATAATTCTATAGACCGCTTTTAAAAATACCATTATAAAATTATTAGTTTTTAAGTTTTTCATATAAATTTCTAAAACATAATTCAACATTATATATTAATTTTATATGATAAATTATAGATAAAATATTTTATTATATTTTACATCCCTATATAATATATTTTAGGACTGGAGGTATATATTACTATAAAAATTGTTTACAATTTAATATGAAATCACATTACCAAAATTAAATATGATTACATTTCATAATTGAATTAATTATATATATTTACTCTTTCGAATAAACATGAATTATTTTTTAATAACCAAACCCTTAATTTCATTCACATAGGATAGAATATTTAAATAAAATATTGTTAGAGTTGTAAATGTAATTTGGGGTTATAATTTTTTGACCATCTGAAAAAAATAAAAAATATGTTGATAATATGTGTTCTAATGTGTGTATGAAATATTTTTAGACATATTCTTTCCCTCAATATATAATTTATTACTTTTTAACCACACTATATATTGTGAATCATGCCTTGTAACATATCATTACATGATTTATAACATAATCCTTTATTAATTATAACCCAATGATAATAAGACCTAGTTATATTAGAATATTAAATTCATAATTATATCAAAATAAACTAAAACATGAAATAATAAATTTATTTTCCAAAATGATATCCTATATCCCTTTTTGATCCTAATAATGTATATGATAACCAAGGAAATACATAAAAACTATTTGAGGTAAAAAACCCATTAACTGAATACACCATACTAGGAAACTTAACATCTGTGTACAAGGAATTATATTATTTATTTAATAGAGAATGTGGATGAGTAATAATAGGGAAAAATAATTTAAATTTTTTGGAATGAAATGATCAGGAAGCCATCAGAAATGATGAATAATTATATATCTTGACATAATCATGAGTCAGGGATAACTGCCTATAAAATATCACATGGTTGACAATATCCTATAATGGATTAGGATTACTCCCTAATATCACACATGAAACCACACGAGTCTACTATTTTAGGAAATTAATTAGAGATCTATTTGGGTGAACACGTCATTACATGTTCATGATCTATGTGTACCAAAAACAGAGATTAATCTAAAATGAATAACAATATAAATTACCCTTAGAATGAAAATCAATTGATTAATCATGCTTCAAATCACAATAAATTTTAATTTCAATGATAAGATTATATGATATTATCAGAATGAATATATTACAGCATTAATGTAAGGGATCATAATCTTGGAATATATGTGGGATCCATATATAATGAATTCATAATCAATCTGTAACATCAAATAGAGAGAAGTTTAGTTAGAGAGAGTGTGTGTCCATAACCTCAGAGAAGGCTGGTTAGAATAATCATTTACCTTGAGATCGATTGATCATATTCATGCCATATCATATAGGGTAAGAAAAATATATTTATTATGTGCATATTAAATATAATTTTCAGGTTAATTATTCATTTTTTTATTTTCTTTATTTTTATATTTAATTATGTAACAAATCAATTTCATGTTGTCTATTTTAATGAATAATGAATCATATTAACAAAATCACTATAGAAAAATGGATATAGTAATATATGTTTTTATTAAATCATATAATAAAAGGTAACAAGAAAATAATTATTTATTATACGTAATCTATACTTTTAATTTCACTATGGAATTATTTTTATGATTAAAAAACTTTGATAAAATCATGGAGACATTTAGTCGTACATAATCATGAGTAACATTTACATTTTTAAATGATCATGACTAAAATAATAAGTGATTAATTTTGAAATTAGATGACACTAAATATATGATATTTATAAAATATTTTCATAAAAATACACTTTCATATACCATCCATGTGATGTATTAGGAAAACAATTGCATCACATTGAGAGGTGGTAGTCCTCTGTATAGTCGAATGACATTATCATTTATTTAATAATTATAAGTTAAGAATGTATATTCTATATTTCATTTTTATAATTTCTAATTTTTCATGAAAATAATATATAAATTTCTAATTAATATTTATTTCCTTTAATTTAAAGAGTAACTCAAAAAAATTGCCACTCTTCATGAGGTGGTAGTCTGCTGTACACATGGATGACATTGCCATATTTACTATGGAATGTAATGTAAGAAGATATAATTTATATTAAAATTATATAATTTTATTTATATCATATTTATCATATATAAGCATTAAATACTTTATTATATTAATCCATGATTAGCGGTGATTGAAAATGAATTACACAACTTTAAGATGTGTTAGTCTAACTTACATATGATCAATAATATAATATTCAAATTGAGGGAGGAATAGAAATTTCTACGTAATGAAAATTTATAAAAAATATAAGAACTTTTAATATACTATATATTTTATGTAATAAAGATTTATTATGGTTTTATATTATATGATTAATAAATAAAAATACACTCATTTAAGGATGTTACATATTCATCAGATATATTCTTCAGGTCTCTAATAAATACAATCTAGGGTAGAATTATTACCAACACAAGTATTTTAAGATTATTTAATCAAAATATTGATTTTATTTTTTTATTCTTATATGAACCAATTGGTTTTTGATGTGTGGAAATTAGGGGATGGTAGGTGAGCATTTAGAAGTGGGAGAGATGGAAAATATTAAATTTTTTAGAAAAATAGATTTACATAAATTTTATTCACATTAAAAAAGGAACTAAAATGGTATATTTCTGATCCTTATATTATATAAGGTCATAATATGACCATATTATTACATTAAATATAATTTTATTTATTTTTATCCCTAATATTTTTTTTGTAAGCCATTATACCGTTGTTTTTACATCTAAGGCCACAAATAAAATTACTATTTTCTCTATTAATTGTGGTATAAAATTAATTTGAACTAATTAAGTGATATAAATTATTACTACTAAAAATATTTAGACAATATTTCTAAATATAACTCCTTAATGTAGAATAATTTATTATAAAACTATACTCATAGAGGTAATGAAAAGCGATTTATGTGAAATGGGTTTTTTAGAAAAATGTGATCCCATATTAATTATTTGGAAATTAAAAATAATAAAATAAAATCAAATTAGTATTTACAGATATATATTATATTAAGTTAATAAATATAATTAACCATTGTGCATTAATTTTATTCTATAAATATAGAGAAACAATATGCACTTGAATATAGTTTCATAATAAAGTGTTTTAAATAATAAAAATAAAAAATCTACTAATATGGAGTATAATGATGATATAAATTTATAAGCATATTTAATATAACATAATAATACATATTTAATTTTTGGGGAAAAATATAATAATAATGGGACTTTTAAATTAGACAATTTATTAAAACAAATGAATATTTTATTAACATTTATACATATCACTATCAACTAAAAGAGAAATATTTTTTTGATAATTACTAAAAATATTACCCTATGCTAATATCAATATTTAGAGATAAAAAATAAATACCATTTTATTCAATTATATTTATAAAAATTCAAAAATAATAATTTTATTATTGTATATATGAAAAATTAAAAAACCATTTTTTGAGAATGCATATTTTCGAAGAATAAAATGAAATATCATAAAATTGGGTAATTTTTTTATAATTTATAAATAAATCCATATTATATGAAAAAAATTATATAAATTTATTTTAGTCATATTAATTCCAACCAATGTAATGTTGATGTTCAAATGGTTATAATTAAATAATAATATTTTATAAATATGTTGTGGTACATATAAACTCAGTGTTTCATGTTGAATAAAATAAAAAACATACTTTAATTATAAATTATATGGATGATACATTAATCTTCCCATAAATAAATTACATCCTCAAAATTTTAACTTATTTTTATTAATCTAGGGCCTCAAAATTAAAATTTTCTTACTAATAAAAAAATTGTAAAAATTATTAATAAAATTCCCTAATAAAATTAGGGAAATGGGATCATGAATGTTATAACAGAACTAGGTTTCCACATCCGAAAAAATTGCTTGTATGTGAAAAAATTAATTTTATAAAACTTATATTTTGATATAATGTTTTATATTTTTAGTGTAGAAAATAAAATTGATTTATAATGAATGAATAATTTTTTGAAATATCATTTCCATAATGTTGGGGGATCTATTTACCACCTAAATTGAGTATCCAATGAATATTACATACATTAAAAGTTTAATTATATTTTTTAGAGAAAATTCAACACAATATTTTCATTTTATAAAAATATTAAATATTCAAGATTAATTTTTAAGAATGATTCCCTTAAATGTAAATTTAAGTAATCTTAAGATACACAAAAGTCTTATAATATATTCTCGTAACATTACGAAAACAAAAATTGTCATCCCAATGTAAGATAATACGCAAAATTAATGTGAATATATTAATATCAAAAATTCATCAATAAAACTAAATGTTTATCATATATCATTCATTCAATAAGTAACCCTATATCTAAAATAACATCAATAACCTCAACCTGAAATAAGGTTTTAACATGAATGGTTTTCTTGATACCGACCAACTTAAATATACAAAAAACATAATAGCATTATTCCAAAAAGACACAATACACTAAACATTAAGTTTATATACATACAAAACATGTAAAATGTTTTCAAAAATAATTTGAACAACCTACCAATTACAGTTTTTGGGAAATCCATTTTAAACAACTTTATTATTATATAGATATTTAGTTTTTTTTCAAAATAATATAATTTCAAATGACTATAATTATGTCAAAATCATGTACGTATTAATGTTTACATTTTTCTTAATCATATGTTCCTATATAAAATATTATAGTACCATTAATATACACTTCTATTTTATTATTACCATTCAACATATTCTTGTATATCTATAAATAAATATACTACTAAATAATCCCTTAAGGTTTCATAATTTTTATAGACATAAAAATTTTGAAAAAAATAATTAGACCAAAAGAATCATGAATTATAATGTGTAAAAATATGAATAATTATTATTCATTGACTATGATAATAATAGTACATTATGAATTAATATTCAGATCAGGGAATTGAGTCAGAAAATGAACATATTACCCAAATTTTCAATATTGAACTGTCAGACGGGTCTTAGGTTGAATATTATCTTCTACATTATTTTTAAATGGAATCTTCATTTTTATTCAGAAATTAGATTGTTTTTATAATACTTTATCATATATAAATAATCATTTATCTTTTTAAATACTATACCATAATACCACTTCCCACATTTTTAATTCTTATTAAATGCAACCATCTTATATTTTTTAAATATATCACTAAAACATTGTTCAGATTCCATAGTTCTCTTCTTTTTTACATTTTGAAATTATTATATGTTTTATTTTTTATCATTATTTCACATATATCATTTATAATTATCATAAGGGGACTATATTCTATTCTCGTTTTTCTAAGAATCCCATTAGGGATATGAATAAATTTCAAATCATATGGGTTGTTGATGTTTCTCTCATATTTCATACCATTAACTAAAAAAATGAGAACAAATTAACATAATATATAGAATAATATACACCTACAAGGAATAACTAATCATATATATTTGTATGTAAAATCTTATGGGCTTCAATGATATAATATGTGTTATACATGTTAGTGATTTTTATTCGGTTTTGTAACCAAAAAACTCATTCGAGTCCGTTATAATTATTGATATAGTATTTTTGAATTTCTAATGCATATCCCACCAAAGTGTTAAAAATTTATACAACAAGGCTTGTTGTCACACATTAGGTGATGATTAATTATAGATCAATATTCAATTTTCATTGTTATTACCCATATGAAACATTTATCGAGAGCCCCATCTACATGTATTATCCAAACATAGATGTAATTGCATGAAATCCACTCATTATATAATTCAAATAGATAAATTTTTTCCCATACATAGTATTATACTTAACCATATTTCTTGAATTCATAGTAAATTTTTATCTAACTGGGATCAAAAGGTTAACTAATCATTTTATATGATACCAACTATAGAGACCCTATCCATTTAGAAATATAATTACATTATTTCTAACATAAAAATATATAAATTATAACCCATATATCATGAGGACTAGTTCCATCAGAAGTCTACATATATTATTACTGAAAATGAATATAAAACATGACATAATCATATTATTCTCTAAAAAAATAAGTTAAATCTATTAAATATCTACAAAAATCATAGGATTATATATGGACTAAATAATGTAATTGGTGATCTAATTAGAAATGTAATGGAATAAACATGTTAGCAAACATAACATTTGATTCAAAGGTAGAAAATGATATCACAACAGAAAAGGAACCTGAGTATCCACATGGAAACATAATGTAAATAAAATGGTATCATAAAATCAAGGAAACATAGGAAAAGATGAGTAATCATATATAATTACATAAACATGAGTAAATACTAACTTCCAAAATAGTGTCACCTAGTGTACAGAGTCCCAAAATTGACTCCCTTTAGTCCCTAAAACCATAAATAACGCATCACACGAACAATTAATTATAGGATGATTTGGAGTATTATTTGGGACAACCCATCATAACATGTTCATTATATATGTGTTCCAAATAAATTAATGATATATTAAGTCATAACATAAGAGTCTCCATTATAAGGTACATGGGTTTCATATTCCTTCATCCTATAAAAATCAATTGAAATTTAAATATTATGAAATTTAAAAAATGATCAAAATTATTGTATTACCCCCATAAAATTAATTTATACTAATAAAGATATATATGTGAGATATATATACACATAATTTGGAATCATTATATTATATTAATGTGATATAAATATAGTTATATAGAGTGTTTCCTTAACCAGAAGGGAGGGTGACATAAAAATATTCACTACCTTGAGTGTGATTTATCATTTGTGATCCTTATAATCTGGACAAAAAAATTATGATTTTTATTTTCTTTATTGTTAACCTTATTCAGGTGAATTATTCCTTTTATTCTATTCTTTTAGAAGGTCATATTCAATTACATAATTAATTAATTTCTCATCATACATTTTAATAATAAATGTATCATATGTAAAAAATATATTTGTTAAACTGTCTATGGTGAAAAAAATTATACTAAATCATCTCTATAGTGGTATTAATTAATTAAATATAATTTTAGTACATCATTTATATTTTTAAAACCAATAATAATGGATGGTTATGAACAATGAACTATGCAGTCATCATAGAGAGTATAAGTTTTATACATGCATGAATAATGTTTCAAGTTTTCATGGATTGGGATGAAATGAATGAGTGTGTTATTTAATATTAAAAGAAAGATAATTTTATCATAAATAGTTTATTAGTTCTTTAAATACAGTAACATAAATCATCCCACAAATGCATTAATTAAAACAAATCACATCGCTTTGCGAGGTAGTTGTCCTTCATACTTATGAAATATGTTTTCATTAATATATTTGACGGTAATGTACAATTTTATATTATATATTTCTTTTAAATGAAAATTAATATGACATGAATATAAAATATTATAATCAAATTAATCATTATTTCCATCCATAAAATGACTAACATCAATTTTCGTTTTCAGGTACTTTTGATGTTTCTAAGTACATCTGTTTTAGAGAGGTGATGAATTGGAGAGTTTGGTGAACTTTAAATGTTGTTTTTGAGTGAAGGGGAAGTCACATGGGCGGCACACGGGTTGAATAAGCCATGCGGACAAATTGTGCATTGTTGGTCTTAGAGGTAGTATCTTCTACACGGGTAGTGCACGGTCTATATAACCATTCATCCAAACCATGCATGAAGGGTGGCCAAGGCAGTAGCTAACGCATGGCTAGCACATGGTTTGTCAAACCGTACGAACTAACTATGCGAGCACTTAAATGAGATCCTTAAATTGTGGATTTCACTCATTTTGCCTCTAAGTGCCCCTCTTTTCCTCCTATGTAGCGCTAACTCAGGATTTTTATTCCCCTAAGTTTAGAGATGGGTCTCCCATCATTCCTGAGGCAATACAAAGGCTCCTCTTGGTGAATCAAAGCTGTATTTTTGAGGTATGTGATCGTTCTTCATCATTCTTGATCGGTCTCTTAGATCTACATAGATCTACTTCTTTTCTTCTCTCAGTTTCATAGATCTACGCCTGTTATGGGTAGATCTAAGTTTGTTGATTCCAAATATGATGATATTTGGTGTTGATCTTTCTAGGAGAAGAGATCTAAGGAAGGTTCTTGAAGAAGCAACCTGGTTTTCTTGAACGTTCTCGACCGTTGTGGTTTTGGTCAAATCTTTCGAGGTGGGTGGTTCCGTCCCAACTTACCCAATTTATTAGCATTGTATTTTCTTGGTTTACTTAAATTTTTGATTAAAATTAAATTTCTCAAATTTTCATTCATTTATATTGATAGAAACTCTATTCTAGTTAATAGAGATATTTGAAATAGTTTTTTCATGGAAATTTGGAAACCCCATTTCCATTGACGTGGGTGTGTTTATAGAAATTTACTATTTAAATTATTTAATTTAAATTGTTTATTTGATGGAAATTATTTAAATTTAATTGTTGAATTTAAATGTGGAAATAAATTGTGTGATAATGTAATTAGTTTTGATTGTATTTCAAACTAGTAAATATTTATAAAATTATTTGATAGAAAACCATTAGTTTTATTATTTAAAAAATGCATGTTTTGAATAAAACTTTCTTTGGACATAAATGGAATGAAATTATCACTTTTAAAATAGAAGAATGGGAATAATTTTATTTTTAATAATTTTTAAAATAGTTTTCCCATCATGTAAGAGCTCATGCAATCCTTAGGTAGTTGGTGAGTTATTTGGATACACATTATGCTACGATGATGTTCTAAAACATACATGAGGTGGGACACATCCCCGACGGGTTGGGGACGAGTCTCCTTTGGCCAGTGTCATAGGGATTTGTGTATACACATTATTCTGAGTTCACCTTGAGAGTGTGAAATCCTATAACTAGTTAATACTATTGTACCTTTTGGAAGATGACAATGTTTCCCACCTGTTTATTTATATTTGAGATATAATTGTTTTCCAATACTTTTGAACTTCTTTACATGCCTATTGAATTTATATATACTATTTTATATAAATTTTTTGCTTGAGCCATTATTTTAGAAATATTCCATCATTGTAAAGCATTTTCATAATGTAATTTTCCATCACTTGAAAATGTATTGAATGATTTTTTAAAATATTCTATAGAGGTGACAAACCTATTTATTTGAAAATTGAAATATTTTTATTGGATAATCTATATTTGGAATCTTTTATGGAATCTTTGGTGGTATCATACAGGGCTTAGGCTCACACCCTACTTTTGCCTTCGGGTGTTTTAGACTTTCTTCTTCCAGGTTCGAACATAGGGAAGGGACCTCTTGGAGGTGGATTGAGTTTTTCATCATTGGACATGGTTATTTGTGTTCTTAGGGACCTTGGGGTTGTTTTCCTACTTTTTAAACTTGGGTTGTAGTACATTGGGATTTTTTTTCCTCTCTGTATTCGGGTACATTATTCCTGGTGGAGTTTCTTTTTTTTATGCATACTGTCTTGTTTCATTTCATCCACATTGTTGGTGGAAAAATCATTCCCGCATGCATGTTGTGTGATGCCAGGTGCTAGTCGCCGACCTGTGGGCATCGAGAACTCCCTTCGGGATATGTTAGGGCCGACTCGGTTATCGTGTTACTAGGGTACACAGGCGGGTTCATGAAAAAATGGTATCAGAGGCAGGTTTAGCATCCTGCCATGATGAAAGTATGCATTTTATTATTATTTCCAGGACTTAGGAGGTAGTTGTGATTGACTGCATAGTGAGCTCTCACCACAATGAACCTTAAGTCACCAGGGTGGGTTAGTGAAATACGACTTGTGGATTAGTTCTAGTATTTCCCCAATTTTGATATGAATATAGAGGAATATAAATCCTGTTATCCCTTCTATTTAGAATATTTATCCATGTTACTCATTTTGAGTGTTAATCTATGTCATTTTATGACGTGTAGAATCATGACTCCAAGAAGATGTGGGAGTCAAATTAAAAAAGAGGATGTTGCTGAATCTCAACAAGTGAGTCCTATTGTGTACCATGTATACATTAGGTGATTTCTCTCACTATCCAAGCTCCATAATATGCACCACCTCCAGTTCTTGTTCATACTCCATTTATAGATCCTCATAGTGATATTCTTTGAAATCGTTCTAAGGAGTTCCTACACAAGAAGCCACCATTTTTCAAAGGCTTTACTGATCCTCAACATGTTTAGGAATGGTTGAGTAAGTTTGAACGTCTGTTTGGGTTCATGGAGACACCTGATGTGATAAATGTAAAGTGTGCAACCTTCATACTGGATAAACCAAGTATGAGATGGTGGGACATGATGGTGACGGCTGGGAAACATGAGGGTTTGGAGTGGAATGACTTTTGGGTTATTTTCACTAACCAGTTCTATCCAAAATCAATGGTGTTGGACAAGGAGATGGAGTTTTTCAATCTTGAGCAGTCCAGCACAATCGTGACTGGGTACTGAAATCGCTTTTCTGAGTTGGTACAATTTTCTCCTGAGATTGTATCTAATGAAAAGTGAAGGCTCGATGATTCGAGTTTGTAATTCGATTAGATATCCATTCTCAAGTTTTCTTGCTGAAGATACCCACTTAATCTAATTTCCTAGATAGGGCCATAATGGTTGAGATGGACCAAGCAGGAAAGTGAGGGTTAAAAGTGTTTCTTTTCCCTCCTAGTGGCAGTGTTGTTCCCTTTATATTAAAACGGAAGCGTGATGTTTCTAATGGTATTTCTCGACAACAAAGTCATTCCAGACCACTGGTAGCAATAGGAGGGGACTCATTGACTTGTTATCAGTGTGGAAAGCCTGGATATTTGAAGAGGGTTTCTAATGAGGCACCCATGAACAGTAGCTCTTGTAGACGTTTAGGGAACTTTCAGAGATTATGCCTTCACTTCTCTACTACAAGTAGTAGAATTAGAACATCAGAACCTCCAGAAACTATGGGGAAATCAAATGCTTCACGTACAAAGGGTTTCTAGCCACATGCATCCGGAATGAAGCTTCTTCACGCAGTGGAAGAGTCTCCAGAGGTAGCTGATACAGGTACTGCAACTGTGAGAGGTTCCATTACTAATGCTTCATCTTTGGTGACATCTCTTTTTGATATATTTGCATCTCAATCTTTTATTTAATCCTATATTGTTAATCTACTTAATCTACCTATGGAACTTTTATCTTGTGCGATGGATATTACTACACCCCTTGGTTCAATGAGAGAGAAGGGTCTCACTTGTACTACTTGTGTCTTCACTCTATCATATGTTGATCATGCTTGGAGTTTTTTGGTTATCAACATAAAATATTTTGACGTCATATTTGGGATTGATTGGCTCATTTCCAATAAAGTCGATATCGATTGTTATCTTCACGGGTCAACCTTACTACACCTAGTGGTGTGCCTCTTATTTTTCAAGGATAATAGGACCCATGGTCAAGCTGAGAAGGACCCTCTTATCCAGAGTTGGGGAATGTTATATCGGTGTTTAGTTTTGATCTAGTGAGAGATACAATGTGTGGTGATCTTCATCCAGTTGTTGCCGAGTTTCCCGACGTGTTTCCTTTTAACATCACTAGTTTTCAACCAATAAGAGAGTTTGATTTTTTCTACTGACTTAGTTCCTGGTACTCAACCTGTTTCTATTCACTCTTACCAAATGGCTCCAACAAAAATAAGAGAACTGAATTATCAGTTAAAATATCTTCTTGATAAAGTTTTTATATGCCTGAGGGTGTCACCTTGGGCAGCACCAGTTCTCTTCACTAAGAAGGATGGTGGTTCTATTCACATATGTGTTGATTATCGAAATCTCAATCGAGTGATGAAAAAGAACAAATAATTGTTACCACTAATTGATGATTTTATTGATCAATTGAAATGGGAAAAGTGTTTTTAAAAAATTTATCTTTGATCTGGTTACCATCAATTGAGGATAAAATAATCTGACATTAAAAAAGGCCGCTTTTAGGAGGAGTTCTCGCCATTATGAGTACATTCTTATGCCCTTCGGCCTAAAAAATTCTCCAACATTTTTCATGGATTTGATGAACCCATTTTTACATGAGTACATAGACACTTTTGTGGTAGTCATTGTGGATTACATTCTTGTCTACTCCACGTCTGTGGAGAATCATGTGCATCATCTGAGAATAGTTTTGAGTCTTTTAAAGAAATCACTGACATTATGAAAAGAATTCAAAGTGCTATTTCTAGATTTGTGAAGTGAAATTCTTGGGACATGTGGTTTCAAAACAAGGAATATCAGTTGATTTCAGTAGGTGAGGGTTGTTATGACTTGGGAAAAACCACGAAATGTTTTTGAGATTCAGAGCATCTTTGGCTTTGCAGGTTATTATAGCTGGTATTTTAAGAGATCTCAAAGTTAGCTTTTCCAATGACTGCTCTGACATGAAAGGGTGTCATGTACTCTTGGAATGATAATTTTTAGAGTTATTTTGTTGAGCTAAAGCATATTTTGACTACTTCGCTAGTGTGAACTCTTCATGAGGCTGGGATAGGTTATGTGGTTTTTGTGATGCATCGGGTTCAGTTATGGGATGTGTCCTTATGCAAGGTAATCATGTTGTTGCCTATGGATCACGTCAGCTTAAGCCTCATTAGAAGAACTATCCTACCGATGAAATTGAACTTTCAACTATAATGCACACACTTAATTGTTGGAGACATTATCATTATAGAGAAAGGTTTACTGTATATTCATACCACAAGAGCATGAGTTATATCTTCTCACAAAATGATTTGAATATCCACCTAATCCATCGGGTGGAGTATCTACAATCATTCAAATTTGACATTTCCTATACTCCAGGGAAAGGGAATGTAGTTGAAGATGAGTTAAGAAGGAAACATCCATCACATGATGTGAAAGAATCTTCATAAGAGTGGAGTTTGATGGCTCTTTTTGCACAGTTGAATATTGGAGTTCAGTGGAAGGGGAATGAAGATTCATTATCCAGTGTTCAGTTGACTTCTACTCTCCTCGAGTTAATTCATCAGGAACAACAAATGGATGATGAATTCAATTTCATTAGGGACTCTCTTAATGGTGGGGGGACCGACACCCAGTGGTCATTCTCCAAAGAGGGTGTTCAATGTTATCGAAACCATTATGTTGCGCTGTTATTGGAAAGGATGGTTGGGATGGGGGATTTCCATAACTCTCAGTGGGTTGTCCATCTAGGAACCATGAAGATGTTCTATGACATGCAGCAGTGGTTCTGGTGGACAAGTATGAGATGAGACATTGCTGAGTTTGTATCTTGTTGTTGTACATGCTAGTAGTTGAAAGCCGAGCAACAGAAACCTTTGAGTTTGCTTCATCCACTTCCAGTCCCTACATGGAAGTTGGATGAAATCTCTACGGACTTCGTGGTTGGGTTACCTCAAACCCAGAGGAAGAATAATTTGATATGGGTTGTGATCGACTGGCTGACCAAGTCAGCTCACTTTATACCGATTCGAGATACAGCCAATGTTGAGGAGTTGTAAAATATCTATGTGAAAGAAATTTTTCGTTTTCCTTGAGTTCTATCTGCTATTGTCTCTGATAGGGATCCTCAGTTTACTAATCACTTATTGGGAGGAATTGAAGAGGCATTGGGATCTTAGGTCCACTTGATCATGGCCTACCATTCACAGTCAGATGGCCAGACAAAGGGATCTATTCATATCCTTTAGGATATTCTGTAACGCCCCAACCCTAGTTACCCAGAGTCGGTGCATTATTACATAACATTGGCATGATCACAAGAAAGATCAAATCTCGAATGACCGATTGGTTTAGTAGCCTTGGAAACACTAGATATATTCATAAGTTTTACATTACATCATAAAATGAAAAACTACTACAACAACATAATGTCTCCACAGTCCACACTATTATCCCCTCATAATATCCTTGCAGGTCATTCATAACTTACTTCTTCACATCCTGGGAAAAATAAAACATAGAAAAGGGGTGAGCTCAAATGCCCAGTAAGGATAACAATATAGCGGAACATTCAAAATAAGCATAAACATTTAAGGCAATGCATTACTAAAACAAAAGCCTCTTAAACTTGAACTTCAACATAGTATGGAAAAAGTAAAATGAAATAATGCCATTTACTTGTTCACATGGATATTCTACTAATCGAATAATCACATGCAATATCAACAACCACTTTCATAATGTTGGAATGCATAATGCCAGACTATCATAACCACATAGCCAAGGCCCCGTGCCAAGACTACAAATAAGATTTTGTTAAGGCCTTGTTCCAAGACACTAGATTGTCTCATGAGACCTACCAATGCATCGAGAAGCTATAGCGGGCTCCACCCGTCACATATTAAGTCCAATGCATTCCCATATGAAAAGGTCTAAACATAACATAAACATTCGTATTAAAACTAGCATACGAAATGTCAATAATTTCACCATAAAATATGAATGGTATAAAAATAGCACATCCACAGTCAAACATATCACAAAACCTTCAATACAATATAGAAGTTCTGTATCATAATAAATCAACTTCAAATAAGCGTAAAATCCCTCAAAGGATGTTGACATAGATGAAATCAAAACTCTTTTTAGAGAAATATCTCTTTTTATTTTTGAAATTATTTTAGAGACATATAAAATAAAACATTTTCTTTGAAAATATTCTTATAAGCTTGTACGGAAAGCTTTGAAGATTTTATAACGGTGGAAAATAACCGCACCCACCGTATAAGTTAAAAAAACATTCTTACCTTAATTCTGTTGAAAAGGTTAAAATGACCTTGTTTTGAAAATGACAGAATGATTCCTCTTATAAAAAGTCACACAAGGGTATAAATGACTTTAACCCATATTATTGTAAATAATAAAAATGTTTTGAAATACATTTTTAAGAAAACATGGATGTGGATGATAAAGAGATCCCAGTAGATTATTACATATAAACAACCTCGGATAATGAAGAGATTGTGAAATAACCCTTACCTTGTACTTTTCCTTGGTTGGGGTAGGTTAACCTCCTGTATAATGGTGAAATATTTTTTATTATATTATACAAGAATCATATACATTAATATGATATCATATATGATCTTTTAATATTGATTTGATAATAATATCTTAGTATTATTGTTGTTTCGGGTGTAAACTTACTTGTTTTCTTTTGTATGTTTTGTTACGTAAGACATTTTTGTAAAGGATAGGTTGTATATTATTCATATCCAGAATGATATCAAGTCCTTAAACATCATTTTTAAATCATCAAATGATAATTATACTTGAATGGATACGATGGAGAATGAATCTTATCGCGTTCGTGGAGACGGTAGTCCGTACGTACGCACGAGCGACAATATCATTCTTTTGATATTAAAATAATATATAAATGGATGTTATATCATATATACAGAATCATTAACATGTTATATTTATTATTTACATGAGTTATACATTGTTATTATACCCATCCAAATAATATTATATTGAATAACAATTACACCACGACGTGGAGACGGTAAGCCGTACGTACGCACGTATGGTGACATGTTATTAAAAGGGTGGATATAATACTGAATATGGTTGTACCATATTTATAATAACATCACAGTATATATATATGATACTAGAGTTATTATTTTATATTGTTAACAACAAAGGAAGAAGAAGTGGAAGAAGAAAGGAACTTGGAAAAAGGTGGTGAAAACATTACCTCTTCTTCGGGTTCTTCCTTTTGATTTGATCAAAAGAGCTCTATAGGTTGGCTTTCTGGTCAAACTATGGCCTCTAGGATAATGTGAAGGATTTTGGGAGAGTATTTGGGCAGAGTTTGGCCGAACCAAAAGGCTTTGAAGGTATGAATAAATGAGAAGGAGGAGTGCCCTTTTATAAGAGGGGTGAGGGGCACCTTTGGAAAAGCTAGAAATATTAGTTTATAATAAATTCATATTCGGTTTCTAATGACTCCAAAGTTTATTATTAAAAGGTTAAGGTGGGGATGGGTCGAAAAAAACTCATCGAATAGAATTTATACTGGTTTGGGTACTTATATTAACCTTATCTTTAAGTATTAACTCTAAATTAATTAGTTTCACTTTTACAATGTCTCTTTTTATTTTTATATAATATGGTTAATAAACATACTATATACATCCACGCGACCCCCCAAGTGGTCCATTAATGATGAACCTATCATGTTATAAGTCTCTTGGCCGAGCCTTAGATTATTATGAATTTAATATCAATTAATAATATAATATTTGTTTTAAGAACTCTTTTATGTCAATTTTGACACTATTCAATAGTTGATTTTTTTGAAACTTATAACAGATTGATTACTTCAAAAAAAGTCAATTAAATCCATCCTAATATATCATATTATCATAGAAAATTATTTTAATTCATTAAAAATTTCATATTATATATTTGGGTATTTATAATATCAATTATTTTAATTTTTCACTATTATAGTAATTACTACATCTTCATTGTGTCAAAACTAACTTAACTTATTTAATGTCTAAAAATTATAAATAAAATATCATTATGTATGAAATCTCTTTTTATTTCTAATGAATATTTATAATATAAAATCCAACATATATAACCCTATGTAATAATTGTTTTTCTAAAGGATATATGCTTGTGTCATTTTTGTATTCATTTTAACTTAATTAAAAAAAAGTGTCCCTATCACCAACATGTGGCACCATGGGGTGCCAAAATCGACCCAAAGATGCCTATGGTCGAACATGTACCAACCAATAAGTCTAGGACACGTTTTAGGGTAATTTAGTATTATTATAATATTATTTTTTAACCCTTATTTACCGGATTACCCTTAACCATGGTAAATAAAATATTTACCGCAGTAATTATTCAAAATGTCTAAAAATAAAAGTTACCTATTTACACAATTTGGACATCCTGATTCAAAATATGGAATCCATTTTTCTAAATTCAAAACACAGAAGTGGCAGAAATTAATTTAAAATTAATTCCCGCTGTCAAAACAAAAAGCGTGTTTTTAAGAGATAATAACTATCAAAAGATTGACACTTGTTTATGTTCGGTTTAATTGTAAAATTATGTACAATGACCAACATTATATTAAATGGTAAAAATATATTCTAAATATACCTTAAAACCACTCAAATTGATAATTTATCACTATTAATTATTTTGATTAAAAAAGTTGTTTTTAATTAAAATTTAGTAATTTTCACTATTCATCAAAATATTAAAGTTATCCGAAAAGTACCAAAAAATCATCTTAGGCTAAATTCGATATTCTGAATCCAAAAATGAAGTCCATTTTGAAATATAAAATATATATAATTTCAAAAAGTAGGTATTACTATTCATAACGGCTAGTTTGATTGGTTATGGTGTGTTAGAACTCGGTGTTGCGTACAACACACGCAATCACATTATTCAAAGAGAAGCGTACCGTAGAAGATTGGGGTGTTACATTCTCCCCTCCTTCATATAATTTCATCCTCAAAATTTCTAGAATACTTATCACATGAAAATACTCGGGTGGTTCTTCATCATAAGTTCCTCGGGTTCCCACGTTGCCTCTTCCATCTTATGGTTTCTCCACAAAACTTTTACCAGACGCGTCGTCCGGTTTCTCAGTACTTGTTCTCTTCTATCAAGAATCCTGACAGGCTCTTCACAATAGGAAAGATCGGGTTCCAGTTCTAATTCCTCATAGGTGAGTGCATGCATTGGGTCAGGCATGTATTTCCTCAACAGAGATACGTGGAACACATCGTGAACTTTGGAGAGACTTGGTGGCATTGCCAATCGGTAAGCCACAACCCCAATTCGTTCTAGAATTTCGAAAGGTCCGATGTACCTGGGAATCAATTTACCTTTCTTACCAAAACATATGACTCCCTTCCATGGAGATACCTTCAGGAAAACATGATCACAGACTTGAAATTCCAAATCATTCCTTCGATTATCGACATAGCTCTTCTGCCTACATTGAGCTTCTTTGATGTGATTTTGGATTGCCTTCACCTTTTCCACCGTTTCCTCCACCAGTTCTGGGCCTACAAGTTTTCTTTCACCAACGTCATCCCAACAGGTTGGTGTACGATATCTCTTTTCGTATAACGCTTCATATGGTGCCATCTGAATACTCGAATGGAAGCTATTGTTATAGGAAAATTCTACCAGTGTTAAATATTGATCCCACATACCCTGAAAGTCAAGTGAGCAAGATCTCAACATGTCTTCTAAGGTCTGAATAGTCTGTTCTGATTGTCCGTCTATCTGAGGGTGGTAAGCAGTGCTCAAATGAAGTTCAGTATCCATGGATTTCTGAAGACTTTTCCAAAATCTTGAAGTAAAACGGGGATCACGATCAGAAATAATCGATAGGGGTACTCCATGAAGTCTCACAACTTAATTAATATATAGTCTTGCTAGACGTTCCAGGGGTAGATCTTCCCTTATAGCATGAAAATGTGCTGACTTGGTAAGACGATCAACAATAACCCATATTACATCATTCCTTCTAGGAGTCTTTGGTATCCCCATGACAAATTCCATCGTAATATTGTCCCATTTCCACTCCGGTATGGGAAGAGGTTGCATGACTCCTCCAGGCTGTTGCCTTCCAGCTTTCACTTGTTTACAAACCATACATCTTGATACAAAATCAGCAATCTCCCTCTTCATGTTGTCCCACCAAAAATGTTCCTTCGAATCTCTATACCTTTTGGTGCTCCCAGGGTGTATAGAGAAATTGGAACTATGAGCATCATCCAACAATTCCCTTTTTAGATCAGGTATATCGGGAACACAAAGTCTCTTCCCGAATTTCAAAACTCCATCTTCATACACAAAGTCTCTCAATCTCCCAGCATTCACAGCTTTAATCTTCTTTTGAAATTCTTAATCATCGGTCTGAGAACTCTTAATCCTTTCTAGTAAAGATGGTTTGGCAACTATTTGAAAAAGTGTTGATGTTTCACCTTCCCTGGTTATTCCCATGTCCATCTTCACTAGATCCATGAAAATTGGATCCCTTTCAATTCTCATATTGTTCAAAACTCCATGGTCTTTTCTACTCAAAGCATCTTCCACCATGTTTTCTTACCCCGGGTGGTAGTGTATCATGCAATCATAATCCTTGAGTAATTCAAGCCATCTCCATTGCCTCATGTTGAGTTCTTTTTGTGAGAAAATATACTTCAAACTCTTGTGATCAGTATAAATCTCACATTTTTCACCATAGAGGTAGTGCCTCTATATCTTCAAAGCAAAGATCACAGCTGCTAACTCGAGATCATGAGTAGGATAGTTTTGTTCATGAATTTTCAACTGGTTTGATGCATAGGCAATAACTCTATCATTCTGCATAAGGACACAACCAAGTCCTTTCTTTGATGCATCACTATAAATAACGAACCCATCATTCCCCAATGGTAGAGTCAATATAGGAGCATTGACTAATCTTCTCTTCAGTTCTTCAAAACATTCTTCACACTCTTTTGTCCAAACAAATTTAACCCCTTTACATGAGAGCTTCATTAATGGGTTAGCCAATCGGGCAAAATTCTGGACGAAACATCGATAATAACCTGCCAAACCAATAAAACTACCTACCTCAGTTATACTCGTAGGTGTTGGCCATTCTTAGATTGCCTTGGTCTTAGAAGGATCTATAGAGATTCCATCTTTAGAGACAATATGGCCAAGAAAAGAAATCTCCTGAATCCAGAATTCACACTTGCTAAACATCCCATATAACTCATGCCTCCTCAGAGTCATCAAGATAATGCGCAAGTGATTTTCATGATCTTCGTAGGTTTTGGAGTATACCAAGATATCATCAATAAATAACACCACAAATTCATCGAGATACTCCTTGAAAACTCTATTCATCAGATCCATGAATATAGAGGGTGCATTAGTCAATCCAAACGGCATTACAGTAAACTCGTAATGCCCATACCTGGTTCGAAATGTTGTCTTCGGAATGTCTTCCTTCTTCACACACAACTGATGGTATCCAGATCGAAGGTCAATCTTTGAAAAGTATTGAGCTCCATGCAGTTGGTCAAATAAATCATCAATGCGTGGTAGTTGATACTTGTTCTTTATTATTATAGCATTGATCTCCCTGTAGTCGATACATAACCTCATAGATCCATCTTTCTTTTTAACAAAAAGAATAGGGGCTCCCCATGGAGAAACAATAGGGCGAATAAATCCCTTATTACTCAATTCCTCTAGTTGTTTCTTTAGTTAAACTAATTCTATAGTGGCCATTCTATAAGGGGTCTTTGATATAGGCCTTGATCCAGGAATTAAATCAATGGAAAACTCAACTTCTCATTCTGGAGGATGTCCAGGTAAATCTTCCGGAAATACATCTAAAAATTCTTTCACAATAGGTACATCCTCTATTTGAACATTACTTTCCTCACCAACAGTTATTTCATTCTCTTCCTCCCCAATAATTGAATTTAGTTGAGCTATTGACGGTGGATCTAAATAAGAATTAGGTGGTGACGATTCTGCTCAAAGATAAGGTGTTCCTTATCATTATCATCAAAAAACGTAACCTCTTTCTTCTTACAATAAATCTTCGCATCATATTCCGAAAGCCAGTCCATACCGAGGATTATATCAAACTCCATCATAGGTATGATGATGAGATCAGCAGATAAAGAACATTTATGTGCTCTAATGGGGACTGATTCACAAAACTTTGTTGCAATGATACTTCCCTTAGGAGTTTTAACTAAAAACTCCCTTATTAAATCAAAATGGCAATATCTAATTTTCTTAGCAAAGTGGGAAGATATGAAACAATGCGATGATCCAGAATCAAATAATGCATTTGGTAAACTTGAGGAAACCATTAAATTACCTGCCACCACGTCTTTCGGAGCTTCTACCTCAGCAGTATTGATAGCATAAGCCTGGCCTTGATCCCTTGGCCTTTTCTGAGGTAAGTTCTCCTGACGCTTAGGACATGAATTTGAATAATTCCCCATCTCCCTGCAATTATAGCACTGAACGTTGGTAGCTTCCTTCTTCCCATTGCAATCACGAGCTTGGTGGCCTTTTTCACCACACTTGTAACAGACTCTCATTCCCTTCAAGAATGTACTAGGGTGTTTCTTCCCGCATTTACCACAGGATGGATATTCAACCATTCCTTCTTCCCCTTATTTCCATTCCCAGATTGATCATCAGGTGTCTTCTTCTCTTGCTTTGCTTTAAAGTCATAAGACTTAGAGAAATATTTTTCGGTCTTGATAGCACATGAGACAATGTCTTCGTACGACGAAAAGGATTGTGAGACTAATGCTCGACGAAGAAATGGTTTTAACCCATCAATGAAATGATCAATATTACTTCTTGGGTTACGTATATAATCTCCAGCATACCTTGATAACCATGTAAAGTTATCCTCATACTTTGTGACATTCTCATCCTCCTTTTGTCTCAGACTTAGAAATTGCCTTTCCATATCTGCTCGATGGTCGCAAGGAAAGTATTTTTCTAAAAACAAATATTTGAACACCCTCCATTCTATATTTGATACTTCATCATCTTCCTTCATTTTTTGAATCAATGACCACCATTGATCAGCATCTCCAGTGAGGCGGTAAACTGCCATGATAACGTTTTCCCTTTCACTGCTCCCCAAAGCCTGAAATATTTTTTCTAGGGAATTTATCCATTGCTCAGCTACTAAGGGATTTGTACTCCCACTGAACGTTGGTGGTTGTTGTCTCATGGATCGATCTAACATTGATCCTTCATGCTGTGGATTAGGGTGCTCCATACGGGTAAGGTTATTATTCATAACCTGAGTAAGTTGTCCCAGTATGGTGAATAGCTGATCGGCACCAGTTGCATCACCAGCCCCACTATAATTATCTTGAGCAGGAGGGCAATCCCTACATGGAGTGCGTGCATTGATACAGTTTCTATTTCTTCCACTAGGTGCCATTTCTAAACAATGGCATAAACTAGATCAGTTTATGAATCAAAATACATAATCCCATACTTATAAAACACTTAACATAAATTGAACTATTTATGGATATAATCCGTAATCATAAAAATGTTTTCTTTGAGGAATTATATACTCATAAACCCTTCATAATGATTTGTAAATAAAATGAGAGTTATCCTAAGCATATCCCCCGGGAGTGTCGTAACCAAGAGTATAGCAAGGCCCATTGTCGTGCACCAGTTCTCGTTCGAGTCTAGCTCAAAGCGGTGTTTTCGGGTTTTACCCCTAGGTACATATGTGCCATAGCCGCCTCTACCTGCTCGTATCCAGACAGGGATGTATTGCTCGGAAAACTCACAAAATCTCTACAATACCAAAATTCTAGGAAGTTCTTCTATACTAATCCTCAAAGTTCATCTTAGGTCTACGTGCTCTAATTAGAGTTTATCTAAATCTAGCTTCTAAGGTTTGTACTAAACTTCCTCTGATACCAACTATAACGCCCCGACCCTAGTTACCCAGAGTCGGTGCATTATTACATTACATTGGCATGATCACAAGGAAGATCAAATCTTGAAAGACCGATTGGATTAGTAGCCTTGGAAACACTAGATATATTCATAAGTTTTACATTACATCATAAAATGAAAAACTACTACAACAACATAATGTCTCCACAGTCCACACTATTATCCCCTCATAATATCCCTGCAGGTCATTCATAACTTACTTCTTCACATCCTGGGAAAAATAAAACATAGAAAAGGGGTGAGCTCAAATGCCCAGTAAGGATAACAATATAGCGGAACATTCAAAATAAGCATAAACATTTAAGGCAATGCATTACTAAAACAAAAGCCTTTTAAACTTGAACTTCAACATAGTATGGCAAAAGTAAAATGAAATAATGCCATTTACTTTTTCACATTGATATTCTACTAATCGAATAATCACATGCAATATCAATAACCACTTTCATAATGTTGGAATGCATAATGCCAGACTATCATAACCACATTGCCAAGGCCTCGTGCCAAGACTACAAATAAGATTTTGTCAAGGCATTGTGCCAAAACACTAGTTTGTCTCATGAGACCTACCGATGCATCGAGGAGCTATAGCGGGCTCCACCCATCACATATTAAGTCTAATGCATTCCCATATGAAAAGGTTTAAACATAACATAAACATTCATATTAAAACTAGCATACAAAATGTCAATAATTTCACCATAAAATATGAATGGTATAAAATAGCACATCCACAGTCAAACATATCACAAAACCTTCAATAAATTATAGAAGTTCTGTATCATAATAAATCAACTTCAAATAAGTGTAAAATCCATCAAAGGATGTTGACACAGATAAAATCAAAACACTTTTTAGAGAAATATCTCTTTCTATTTTTGAAATCATTTAAGAGACATATAAAATAAAACATTTTCTTTGAAAATATTCTTATATGCTTGTAAGGAAAGCTTTGAAGATTTTATAATGGCGGAAAATAACCGCACCCACCGTATAAGTTAAAAAAACATTCTTACCTTAATTCTGTTGAAAAGGTTAAAAGGACATTGTTTTGAAAATGACAGAAAGATTCCTCTTATAAAAAGTAAAACAAGTGTATAAATGACTTTAACCCATATTCTTGTAAATAATAAAAATGTTTTGAAATACATTTTTAAGAAAACATGGATGTGGATGATAAAGAGATCCCAGTAGATTATTACATATAAACAACCTCAGATAATTAAGAGCTTGTGAAATAAACCTTACCTTGTACTTTTCCTTGGTTGGGGTAGGTTAACCTCCTGTATAATGGTGAAATAATTGTTACTAAATTATACAAGAATCATATACATTAATATGATATCATGTATGATCTTTTAATATTGATTTGATAATAATATCTTAGTATTATCGTTGTTTCGGGAGTTAACTTACTTGTTTTCTTTTGTATGTTTTGTTATGTAAGACATTTTTGTAAAGGATAGGTTGTATATTATTCATATCCAGAATGATATCAAGTCCATAAACATCATTTTTAAATCATCAAATGATAATTATACTTGAATGGATACGATGGAGAATGAATCTTATCACGTTCGTGGAGACGGTAGTCCGTACGTACACACGAGCGACAATATCATTCTTTTGATATTAAAATAATATATAAATGGATGGTATATCATATATACATAATCATTAACATGTTATATTTATTATTTACATGAGTTACACATCATTATTATACCCATCCAAATAATATTATATTGAATAACAATTACACCACGACGTGGAGACGGTAAGCAGTACGTACGCACGTATGGTGACATGTTATTCAAAGGGTGGATAGAATACTGAATATGGTTGTACCATATTTATAATAACATCACAGTATATATATGATACTGGAGTTATTATTTTATAATTGCAACAACAAAGGAAGAAGAAGTGGAAGAAGAAAGGAACTTGGAAAAGGGTGGTGAAAACATTGCCTCTTCTTCGGGTTCTTCCTTTTGATTTGATCAAAAGGGCTCCATAGGTTGGCTTTCTGATCAAACTATGGCCTCTAGGTTGTAGTGAGGGAAGTTGGGAGAGTATTTGGGCAGAGTTTGGCCGAACCAAAAGGCTTTGAATGTGTGAAGAAATGAGAAGGAGGAGTGCCCTTTTATAAGAGGGGTGAGGGGCACCTTTGGAAAAGCTAGAAATATTAGTTTATAATAAATTCATATTCGGTTTGTAATGGCTCCAAAGTTGATTATTCAAAGTTTAAGGTGGGGATGGGTCGAAAAAAACTCAACCAATATAATTTAGACAGGTTTGGGTACTTATATTAACCTTATCTTTAAGTATTAACTCTAAATTAATTAGTTTCACTTTTACAATGTCTCTTTGTATTTTTATATAATATGGTTAATAAACATACTATATACATCCAAGAGACCCCCAAGTGGTCCATTAATGATGAACCTATCATGATATAAGTCTCTTGGCCGAACCATAGATTTTTAGTAATTTAATATCAATTAATAATATAATATTTGTTTTAAGGTCTCTTTTATGTCAATTTAGACACTATTCAATAGTTGATTTTTTTGAAACTCATAACAAATTGATTACTTCGAAAAAAGTCAATTAAATCAATCCTAATATATCATATTATCCTATAAAATTAGTTTAATTCATTAAAAGTTTCATATTATATTTATTTGGGTATTTATAATATCAATTATTTTAATTTTTCACTATTATAGTAATTACTACATCATCATTGTGTCATAACTAAATTAAATTATGTAATGTCTAAAAATTATAAATAAAATATCATTATGTAGGAATCCTTCTATCTTTCTAATGAATATTATAATCTAAAATCCAAGATATATAACCCTATGTAATAATTGTTTTTCTAAAAGATATATGCTTGTGTCATTTTTGTATTCATTTTAACTTAATTAAAAAAAAGTGTCCCTATCACCTACAAGTGGCACCATGGGGTCCCAAAATCGACCCAAAGATGCCTATGGTCGAACTTGTATCAACCAATAAGGTTAGGATACGTTTTAGGGTAATTTAGTATTATTATAATATTATTTTTAACCCTTATTTACCGGATTTACCCTTAACCATGGTAAATAAAATATTTTCCGCAGCAATTATTCAAAATGTCTAAAAATAAATGTTACCTATTTACACAATTTGGACATCCTGATTCGAAATATGGAATCCATTTTTCTAAATTCAAAACACAAAAGTGGCAGAAATTAATTTAAAATTAATTCCCGCTGTCAAAACAAAAAGCGTGTTTTTAAGAGATAATAACTATCAAAAGATTGACACTTGTTTATGTTTGGTTTAATTGTAAAATTATGTTCAATGACCAACATTATATTTAATGGTAAAAATATATTCTAAATATACTTTAAAACCACTCAAATTCATAATTTATCTCTATTAATTATTTTGATTAAAAAAGTTGTTTTTAATTAAAATTTATTAATTTTCACTATTCATCAAAATATTAAAGTTATCCGAAAAGTACCAAAATTTCATCTTAGGATAAAATAGATATTCCGAATCCAAAAATGAAGTCCATTTTGAAATATAAAATATATATAATTTAAAAAAGTAGGTATTACTATTCATAACGGCTAGATTGATTGGTTAAGGTGTGTTAGAACTCGGTGTTGCGTACAACACACGCTATCACATTATTCAAAGAGAAGCGTACCGTAGAAGCTTGGGGTGTTACATATTCTCTGTGTATGTGTTCTTGACTTTGGTGGCTTTTGGGATGATCATCTCAGGATAGTTGAGTTTTCTTTTAAAAATAATTACCAGCCTGCGATCAAATTGGATTCATTGGAGGCATTATATAGACGTCTGACAAAGCGTTGTCATGCACGCTCTCAAAAATATATATAGCTATGTGCAGCACAGGGGCTGACCTAGGTCATTCTCTTGAGGAGCTTTTGTGGTTAATAAATCACTACTTCTATTCCACCTAATCTAATTGTTTTTTGTTGTTTAATATTTTATGAAATAAATGTAATTTAATAAAATAATTGAAATTCATAAATCATAAGAAAATAAAATTTAATTAGAAATTACCATGAAATTCTAAACAAAATGTAATTAGGGAAGAAAGGAAGTTCTCCCGAGAAAATATTCAGGGAGCACCTTCATTGCCCAGCTTCAAATATTCTTAGTGCACACACTCCATCATATGTGTGCACACCTTATTCTACCCCAGTTGTGAATGAAAAGCCTACTTAGTGATCGCCAAGCACACCCTCCATCCACCTCCTCAATCGATGGAAAATGGTTGTAGATTAAGAAGTTAACCATTAGACAACCACAATGAGGATTACACCCACTATAAATTATCCTTAGAATTAACTCAAAGAATATTAAGAATATGGTCTTGGGTTCAAGAACCCGATTACTCCCTTGGGATAATCCTCTTATTAGTTACTCATGATATTGAGTATTATAGTTCATGACGATAAGATGAGAGGAAGAAAAGAGGGTGAATCGGTGGACATAAAAATAAAAACAATGCATGAATTTATTAGAAATCTAAATTACAATTAAAAAATAAAAATAAATAAAATAAATAAAATAAAAATAAAGGTGGAAGATTTGAGGCCGGCCTCCCTCGGTGGAGATCTGCTCCTTGGTGCCTTGACGGAATGGATGGAAAAATGGGATGCTTTGGGAAGGAGTTGAGGGCCTCCTTTTATAGTCAGACTTTTTCCCTCAGATGTCGACGCATTGTAGACCACTTTAATGACATATTCACGCGTTCACCCCTTCATGAATGTTGTTCACAAATTTCGTGGCCATTCACCCTCAAAATTTAAGCACCTTTGGACAAGTGATGAATGCGTTATGTCCAATTTACTCTGAGAATGTATTCTGTCCAGTCAGAATCATCAAACCGCAAACCACCATTTTGTAATGAATTAATGTCCTTGCAAATGGATGTTTAAGGCGTGTCCCCCTTAATGAAACTTGTTCCAAATCTTCTTGTACGTATATCCACAAAATTTCAGTTCCATTATAGTGGTCTGGATAGATATGTGGATATTTCACTGAACCTTCTTTTTTTATGGATAAAATTTCGAGGAAGCTTCCTTGGTGTTCCTGAATAATCATCAACATCATTGAATTGTTTGGACCTCAAGATGGTCGAATCATATCCTGATACAGAAGACAAAGTTGAAGGAAATTAAATTAAGATTCTAAAAAAATTTGAATCAGAATATTTGGAATTTTATTTTTCCTGAAAAGACCAAAATACTCCTAACGTAAAATTCTGTAAAAAAATCCAGAATTAATCGTTTTTCACATTTGGGTTCAAAATAACACTGAAACCTAAAAACATGTCAATTAACCATTCAATAACACTATGGTGGGATTATAAAAAATTATTTAAAGTATAATATATATGAAAATATTAGTTTCATCACTCCCCCACACTTAAATATTGCACTCCTGGGCAATCATCTTATATCCAAATCAAAATCCACACAACAATAAAAAATGAGAAAATGTCAATGATTTTATCCAAAATAGAATTCCATCATGTCTCATATATGAATATTAATTCTCCATTATTTTATTTTCAATCACTAAAATTTGTTCAACCTCATAAATCAATCCATGGCCCAATCACAACCTACCTCACATTGAATTTTTTTTGTCACTCTTCACTGAAGAGAAATTGAATATAGAGTTATAATCATACTTGAAAATCGCATTTATCACCATAGGTTTGTGAAAATTATCATTTATCCATAGCGTGAAACATAAAAATGAATTTAATCATGAGGGCTTTAATTAAAGGTTCAAATGATTCTGTGGCTTAGGGTTGGTGGGAAAATTATTGAAAAAAAGTTTCAGGCTAGAAAAAGGAGGTTTGGCTTTTATGTACAATGCATGATTAATTCAAGTGAAAACATAGGATATTCCTCACTCAATACCGCATGTAAATGTTAAAAACAACCCCACCACCTTTTAATGATATGGGACATGAGGCAAGAATTTATTATAAAGAATGATATTATCTATGTTCTCCATTTTCTTTCAAAGCTCCAGAAAGGCACATCTTTATTTTTTTTCATAGAGGATGAGCTAACAAATTGAATACAATGAATGAATGACAATTCATGCCCTTGATTTTTGGGAGGGACATGAGTCATAAAAGAATGTACAATGAGAATTCAAGCACATCGCCATTTTTTCTTCTTTTTTTTAAGATAAATGGATAAACCAAATAAAGCACAACGAAATGATGACACATGCCCAATTCTATTGTTATCCACCGCCCAAAGTATTCACACACACCTCACACCACCCTTAAATGATACACATACCAATGAACGCACACAAAATGCCCTTCCCGCACACTCAAAATTGAAATATCCATGCAAAAATATTAAAAGTGCGGGTAGATGAGGAAAAATTGGCTTGTAATGTGGCTTAAACCTATAAGGAAATTCAAGGAATCTAAGGGCTTATGGAGGATAAATGTAAAGGTGGGTCTCAGGATAAAATGTTCTAGCCAAAGAGATGCCTCAATCATTTCAAATACATTCCATTAAATCCAACGCTTCAAAATATAATTATTCACAAATTCTGTCTCTCACACAAAATTCAAGTTTCCCTTAAGAAAGTGTGGTTATTAGGAAGAATATGCAAAAGTGGTTTAGAATACCTCACAGGATTGGAAATATATTTTTAGTCTGTGTTTCATGGTCATGGATTTCAAAAATCAGTCAAACTCATACAAATGATTGATAATCCAATTCAAGAAAATGTTTTCACATCAAAAATCATTTAAAATCCATTATTTAAAAAATCATTTCAACTATTTCAAAATAAAATGTTGTGTTAAAAGTGATATGAATATTCATTAAAGCTCAAACATCCTAAAAATATAATAATAATAATAATGAAAATCACATGAGAAGAACTAAGCAGGTTGACACTCCCCCACACTTAAATTTAACTACCCCTTATTTCAACTCAACAAAATATAAATATAAAGGTAGAAAATCAAAGGGAAGGAAAGATACAACCTGAAATTATTTTAGAAGTGGATGCCCTGAGTTAAGCTCCTAGAAGCAGCCACTTTAATACTACAAGAATGTAATAAAAATAAATAATAAAAATAAATAAAAAGAATCAGAAATGGAAAAGAAAAGAGATAATGCTTGGTTTAGACCCCCAAGCGGGTGCTAGGTTTTTATTGCCCCTAGTCAGGCAGTTTTAGTGGATTATCCCTGATCAGAAGGTGGACGTGGTTTCTTTGAGATGAACCACCACATATGAGTATTCCCGATGTCCATGATTAAACACTGAATGTAGAGAACCCCAAATAAGATAAGAATGTTCCCAACCCCAGAGAAAGAATAAAGAAGAAATATGATTTTTGAAGTTGGAGGGAATAATAGTTAAGGGTGCTCCCTGTTAACTTCGGTGGTGTCCTCCTCCATGTGATATAAAAGATGATGTATAGGAGGTAGTCACACCACCACCAGCTTCTCCGGATCTTCTTACCTGATTACCACCACTTTAGTGGTCTCATCATCTACATCAAAGGCCCGATCTATTTGTGCTATATCCAAAATTTCAGGAAAGGAGAAGTCAGAAAACAATTCAGTTTTAATAAAATTAAAAAATAACGAATCAATAAAGAAATCTTCCCTTTCAAGTAAGTCATCTTTGAAATTGATTTCTTCTGACAGGACCATTGGAAACTTCATCTCTGCAAGTTCATCTTCTTCTTCATCTTCCAAAGAAATATTGATGTCAAAAGGTACATATTGTTCAATATCAAGCATGTGAGGATCATGTTTCAAGTTATCTTCGACAAAGTTATTCCAAAATTCTTGCAAAAAATGTTGACCTCCCATTAGTGCATCAGTTGGAATGTGTACTTCTGGGACCCCCTCGAGCAATGGTTGAGTGTGGGATGATGTGATAAGTTCCTTTACAAGTTCTTTCTCACCCACCTCAAGTTCTGTAACATCAAAAATTATTGCTGAAATCAATTCCACCACTCGTTCTGGTTCAGGTTCTGGCTCATGATCGGATTGATCTTGGGATGTGCGTACATATTCAGCAATCCATCATATTTGGATCTCCAGTTTCTGAACTTTATCACTAATCCTATGAAATTGAGCATCAAGTTCATTGCATACATTTTCTGGCGCATGAGATTGTTCAGTCCATGAATAAAAATTTGAATTGAAAGACATCATGAACAAAGAATATTTTTTTTTTAGTTTTTGAAATTTATGATTTTATTTGTTGTTTTTTTAAATGAAATGAAAATTATTTACACAATGTGAATAAAAAATAGTGAATTAAAACCACTTGGCTCCCTGACAACGGCGCCAATTTGATGAAGTGTTGTCGCGCACGCTCTCAAAAATATTTATAGCTACGTGCAGAATAGGGGCTGACCTAGGTCGTTCTCTTGAAGAGCTTTTGTGGTTAATAAATCACTACTTCTATTCCACCTAATCTAATTCTTTTTTGTTGTTTAATATTTTATGAAATAAATGTAATTTAATAATATAAATGAAATTGATAAATCATAAGAAACTAAAATTTAATTCTAAATTCCCATGCAATGATAAACAAAATGTAATTAGAGAAGAAAGGAAGTTCTCCAGAGATAATATTCAGGGAGCACCTTCATTGCCCAGCTTCCAATATTCCTATTGCACACACTCCATCATATGTGTGTGCACCTTCTTCTACCCTAGTTGTGAATGAGAAGCCTACTTAGCGATCGGCAAGCACACCCTCCATCCACCTCCTCAATCGAGGGAAACTGGTTGTAGATTAAGAAGTTAACCTTTAGACAACCACAGTGAGGATTACACCCACTATAAATTATCTATAAAATTAACTCAAATAATATTAAAAAGATGGTCTTGGGTTTAAGAACCTGATTGCTCCCTTGGGATAATACTCTTATTAGTTACTCATGATCATGAATATTATAATTCACGATGGTAAGATGAGAGGAAGAAAAGAGGGTGAATCGGTGGACACAAAAATAAAAACAATGCATGAATTTATTAGAAATCTAAATTAAAATTAAAAACTAAAAATAAAGAAAATAAATAAAATCAAAAGAAAGGTGGAAGATTTGCAGATGGCATCCCTCGGTGGAGATCTCCTCCTTGGTGCCTTGAAAGAATGGATGAAAAAATGGGATTCTTTGGGAAGGAGTTGAGGGCCTCCTTTTATATGCAGAATTTGTCCCTCAAATGTCAACGCGTTGTAGAACCTTTTAATGACATCTTCACGCGTTCAACCCTTCATGAATGTTGTTCATAAATGTTTTGGCCGTTCACACTCAATATTTCAGCGCATTTGGACAAGTGTTAAATGTGTTATGTCCAATTTACTATGAGAATGTATTCTGTCCAGTCAGAATCATCAAACCGCAAACCACCGTTTTGTAATGAATTAATGTCCCTGACAATGGATATTTAAGGCATTCCCCCCTTAATTAGACTTGTTCCAAATCTTCTTATACGTATATAAACAAAGTTTCAGCTCGATTATAGTCGTTTGGATCAAGTTATGGATATTTCACAGAACTTTTTTTTATGGATGAAATTTCCAGGAAGCTTCCTTGGTGTTCCTGAATAATCTTCAACTTCATTGAATTGTTTGGACCTCAAGATGGTCGAATCAGATCCTGGTCCAGAAGACAAAGTTGAAGGAAATAAAATTAGGATTCTAAAAAAATTTCAATCAGAAGATTTGAAATTTTAGTATTCCTGAAATGACCAAAATACCCCTGACGTAAAAATCTTTCAAAATCCAGAATTTGTCGTTTTTCACATTTGGGTTCAAAATAACACTAAAACCTAAAAACATGACAATTACTCATTCAATAACACTATGGTGGGATTATAAACAATGATTTAAAGTATAAAATATATGAAAATATGAGGTTCATCACTCTCCCACACTTAAACATTGCACTTCTGGGCAATCATCTTATATCCAAATCAAAATCCACACAACAATAAAAAATGAGAAAATGTCAATGATTTTATCCAAAATAGAATTCTATAATGTCTCATATATGAATAATAATTCTCTATTATTATCATTTCAATCACTAAAATTTGTTCAACCTCATAAATCTATCCATGGCCCAATCATAACCTACCTCACATTGAATTTTTTTTTGTCACTCTTCACTCAAGAGAAATTAAATCTAGAGTTATACTCATACTTGAAAATCACATGTATCACCATAGGTTTGTGAAAATTCTAATATCTCCATAGCGTGAAACATAAAAATGAATTTAATCATGAGGTATTTAATTAAAGGTTCAAATGATTATGTGTCTTAGGGTTGGTGGGAATATTATTGAAAAAAAGTTCCAGGCTAGAAAAAGGAGGTTTGACTTTTAAGTACAATGGATGGTTAATTCAAGTGAAAACAAAGGATATTCCTCACTCAATACCGACTGTAAATGTGAAAAACAACACCACCACCTTTTAATTATATGGGACATGAGCCAAGATGTTATTATAATGAATGATATTATCTATGTTCTCCTTTTTTTCAAAGCTCCAGAAAGGCACATCTTTATTTTCTTTTTTTTTCTCTTTTTTTTTCATTTTTTTCATAGAGGATGAGCTGAAAAATTGAATACAATGAATGAATGAAAATTCATGCCCTTGATTTTTGGGAGTGACATGAGTCATAAAAGAATGCAGAATGAGAATTCAAGCTCATCTCCATTCTTTCTTATTTTTTATAGGATAAATGGACGAACCAAATAAAGCACAATGAAATGATGACACATGCCCAATTCTTTTGTTATCCACTGCCCAAAGTATTGACACACACCTCACACCACCCATAAATGATACACATACCAATGAACGCACATGAAAGGCCCTTACCCTACACTCAAACTTGAAATATCCATGCAAAAATATTAAACGTGCGGGTAGGTGAGGAAAATTGGCTTGTAATGTGGCTTAAACCTATAAGGCAACTCATGGCATCTAAGGGCTTACAGAGGATAAATGTAAAGGTGGGTCTCAGGATAAAATGTGGCTAGCAAAAGAGACGAATCAATAATTTCAAATACATTCCATGAAATCCAAAGCTTCGAAAGATAATTATTCGCAAATTCTGGTTCTCACACAAAATTCATGTTTTCCCTCAAGAAAGTGTTGGTATTAGGAAGAATATGTAAAAGTGGTATAGAATAACTCACAGGATTGGAAAAATATTTTTATTCACTGTTTCATGGTCATGGATTTCAAAAATCAGTCAAACTCATACTAATGATTGATAATCCAATTCAAGAAAATGGTTTCACATCAACAATCATTTAAAATCCATTATTTCAAAAATCATTTCAACTCTTTCAAAATAAATTGTTCTGTGAAAAGTGATAAGAATATTCATTAAAGCTCAAAAGTCCTAAAAATATAATAATAAAAAAAATGAAAATCACACGAGAAGAACTAAGCAGGTTGAAACTACCCCACACTTAAATTTAACTACCCCTTATTTCAACACAACAAAATAAAAATATAAAGGTATAAAATCAAAGGGAAGGAAAGAAACAACCTTACATTATTTTAGAAGGGGATGCATTAAGTTAAGCTCCTAGAAGTAGCCACTTTAATACTATAAGAAAGTAATAAAAATAAATATTAAAAATAAATAAAAATAATGAGAAAAGGAGAGGAAAAGAGACAATGCTTGGTTTAGACCCCCAAGCGGGTGCTAGATTTTTACTGCCCCTAGTCAGTCAGTTTCAGTGGATTATCCCCAATCAGAAGGTGGATGTGGTTTCTTTGAGATGAACCACCACATGTGAGTTTTCTCGATTTCCATGATAAAACACTGAAAGTTGAGAACCCCAAATAAGATAAGAATGTTCCCAACCCCAGAGAATGAATAAAGAAGAAATTAAATTTTCGAAGTGGGAGGGAATAAAATATAAGGGTGCTCCCTGTTAACTTCGGTGGTGTCCTCGTCCATGTGATATAAAAGTTGATGTATAGGAGGTAGTCACACCACCACCAGCTTCTCCGGATCTTCTTCCATGATTACAACCACTTGGGTTGTCACATCATCTACATCCAAGGCCTGATCCATTTGTGCTATATCCGAAATTTCAGGAATGGAGAAGTCAGAAAATAATTCAGTTTGAATAAAATTAAAACATGATGAATCAATAAAGAAATCTTCCCTTTCAAGTATGTCATCTTGGAAATTTATTTCTTCTGACAGGACCATAGGCAACTTCATCTTAGCAGGTGCATCTTCTACTTCATCTTCCAAAGCAATATTGAGGTCAAAAGGTACATATTGTTCAATATCAAGCATGGGAGGATCATGTTTCAAGTTATCTTCGACAAAGTTATTCCAAGATTCTTCCAAAAAATGTTATCCTCCAATTAGTGCATCAGTTAGAATGTGTACTTCTGGGACCCCCTCGAGCAATGGTTGAGTGCGGGATGATGTGGGAAGTTCCTTTAGAATTTCTTTCTCACCCGCCTCAGGTTCATTAACATAAACAATTATTGGTGAAATCAATTCCACCACTCGTTCTGGTTCAGGTTCTGGCTCATGTTCGGATTGATCTTGGGATGTGCGTATATATTCAGTAATCCATTATATTTAGCTCTCCAGTTTTTGAACTTTATCAATAATCCTATGAAATTGAGCATCAAGTTCATTGCAAACATTTTCTGGCACATGAGGTTGTTCAGTCCATTAATAAAAATTTGAATTGAAAGACATCATGAACAAAGAATATTTTTTTTAGCATTTGAAATTTATGATTTTTTTTTTGTTTTTTTAAATGAAAGGAAAATTATTTACACAATGTGAATAAAAAAATAGTGAATTAAAACCACTTGGATCCCCGACAATGGCGCCAATTTGAGGAAGCATTGTCGTGCACGCTCTCAAAAATATTTATAGCTAAGTGCAGCACAGGGGCTGACCTAGGTCATTCTCTTGAGGATCTTTTGTGGTCAATAAATCATTACTTCTATTGCACCTAATATAATTATTTTTTGTTGTTTAATATTATATGAAATAAATGTAATTTAATAATATAAATGAAATTCATCAATCATAAGAAACTAAAATTTAATTCTAAATTACCATGAAATGCTAAACAAAATGTAATTAGGGAAGAAAGGATGTTCTCCCGAGAGAATATTCAGGGAGCACCTTCATTGCCCAGTTTCAAATATTCTTAGTGGACACACTCTATCATATGTGTGCACACCTTATTCTACCCCAGTTGTGAATGAAAATCCTACTTAGCGATCGCCAAGAACACCCTCGATGCACCTTCTCAAACGAGGGAAAATGGTTGTAGATTAAGAAGTTAACCTTTAGACAACCACAGTGAGGATTACAACCACTATAAATCATCCTTAGAATTAACTCAAAGAATATTAAGAAGATGGTCTTGGGTTCAACAACTTGATTACTCCCTTGGGATATTCATCTTATTAGTTACTCATGATCATGAGTATTATAGTTCACGATGGTAAGATGAGAGGAAGAAAATAGGGTGAATCGGAGGACACAAAAATAAAAACAATCCATTAATTTATTAGAAATCTAAATTACAATTAAAAACTAAAAATATAGAAAATAAATAAAATAAAAAGAAAGTTGGAATATTGGAGGCCGGCCTCCCTCGGTGGAGATCTCCTCCTTGGTGCCTTGATGGAATGGATGGAAAAATGGGATGCTTTAGGAAGGAGGTGAGGGCCTCCTTTTATAGGCAGAATTTTTCCCTCAAATGTCGATGCGTTGTAGACCCCTTTAATGACATCTTAACACGTTCTACCGTTCTAAAATGTTGTTCATAAATGTCGTGGCCGTTCACACTCAAAATTTCAGCGCATGTGGAGAAGTGATGAATGCGTTATGTCCAATTTACTATGAGAATGTATTCTGTCCTGTCAGAATCATCAAACTGCAAACCACCGTTTTGTAATGAATTATTGTCCCTGAAAACGGCTATTTAAGGAGTGACCCCCCTAATGAAACCTGTTCCAAATCTTCTTATACGTATATCCACAAAATGTCAGCTCCATTATAGTCATTTGAAGCAAGTTATAGATATTTCACTGAACCTTCTTTTTTATGGATGAAATTACCAGGAAGCTTCCTTGGTGTTCCTGAATAATCTTCAACTTCATTGAATTGTTTGGACCTCAAGATGGTCAAATAAAATCCTGGTCTAGAAGAAAATGTTGAAGGAAATAAACATAGGATTCTAAAAAAATTTGAATCATAAGATATTGAATTTTATTGTTCCTAAAATGACCAAAATACCCCTGACGTAAAATTCTGTCAAAAATCCAGAATTGGTCATTTTTCACATTTGGGATCAAAATAACACTAAAACCTAAAAACATGACAATTACCCATTAAATAACACTATGATGGGATTTTAAACAATGATTTAATGTATAAAATATATGAATATATGAGATTCATCACTCCCCCCACACTTAAACATTGCACTCCTGGGCAATCATCTTATATCCAAATCAAAATCCACACAACAATGAACAATGAGAAAATGTCAAGGATTTTATCCAAAAAAGAATTCCATCACATCTCATATATGAATAATAATTCTCTATTATTTTCATTTAAATCTCTATAATTTGTTCAACCTCATAAATCAATCCATGGCCCAATCACAACCTACCTCACATAGAATTCTTTTTTGTCACTCTTCACTCAAGAGAAATTAAATCTAGAGTTATATTCATACTTGAAAATCGCATGTATCACCATAGGTTTGTGAAAATTATCATTTATCCACAGCGTGAAACATAAAAATGAATTTAATGATGATGGATTTAATTAAAGGTTCAAATGATTCTGTGGCTTAGGGTTGGTGGGAAAATTATTGAAAAAAAGTTCAAGGCTAGAAAATGGCGGTTTGACTTTTAAGTACAATGCATGATTAATTCAAGTGAAAACACAGGATATTACTCACTCAATACCGCTTGTAAATGTGAAAAACAACCCCACAACCTTTTAATGATATGGGACATGAGCCAAGAAGTTATCATAATGAATGATATTATTTAAGTTCTCTTTTTTTTCAAAGATCCAGAAAGGCACATCTTTTTTTTCATAGAGGATGTGCTAAAAAATTGAATACAATTAATGAATGACAATTCATGCCCTTGATTTTTGGGAGGGACATGAGTCATAAAAGAATGTACAATGAGAATTCAATCTCATCTCCATTTTTTCTTCTTTTTTTAGGATAAATGGATGAACCAAATAAAGTACAACGAAATGACGACACATACCCAATTCTCTTGTTATCCACCACCCAATGTATTGACACAAACCTCACACCACCCATAAAAGATACACATACCAATGAACGCACACGAAAGGCCCTTCCCCCACACTCAAACTTGAAATATCCATGCAAAAATATTAAAAGTGCGGGTAGGTGAGGAAAAATTGGCTTGTAATGTGGCTTAAACCTATAAGGCAATTCATGGAATCTAAGGGCTTACGAAGGATAAATGTAAAGGTGGGTCTCAGGATAAAATGTGGCTATCCAAAGATATGCCTCAATCATTTCAACTACATTTCAGGAAATCCAAAGCTTCTAAAGAGAATTATTCGCAAATTCTGGTTCTCACACAAAATTCAAGTTTCCCTCAAGAAAGTGTGGGTATTAGGAAGAATATGTAAAAGTGGTTTATAATACCTCACAAGATTGGAAAAATATTTTTAGTCAGTGTTTCATGGCCATGGAATTCAAAAATCAGTCAAACTCATACAAATGATTGATAATCCAATTCAAGAAAATGTTTTCACATCAACAATCATTAAAAATCAATTATTTCAAAAATCATTTCAACTCTTTCAAAATAAATTGTTGTGTGAAAAGTGATAAGAATATTAATTAAAGTTCAAAAATCCTAAAAATATAATAATAATAAAAATTAAAATAACACGAGAAGAACTAAGCAAGTTGACACTCCCTCCCACTTAAATTTAACTACCCCTTATTTCAACTCAACTCAACAAAATATAAATATAAATGTAGAACTTCAAAGGGAAGGAAAGAGACAACCTGACATTATTTTAGAAGTGGATGCCTTGAGTTAAGCTCCTAGAAGCAACCACTTTAATACTACAAGAGAGTAATAAAAATAAATAATAAAATTAAATAAAAAGAAAGAGAAAAGGAAAAGAAAAGAGATAATGCTTGGGTTAGACCCCCAAGCAGGTGCTAGGTTTTTATTGCCCCTAGTCAGGCAGTTTAAGTGGATTATCCCCCATCAGAAGGTGGATGTGGTTTCTTTGAGATGAACCACCACATGTGAGTTTTCCCGATGTCCATGATTAAACACTGAAAGTAGAGAACCCCGAATAAGATAAGAATGTTCCCAACTTCAGAGAAAGAATAAAGAAGAAATTTGATTTTTGAAGTGGGAGGGAATAAAAGATAATGGTGATCCCTGTTAACTTCAGTGGTATCCTCCTCCATGTGATATAAATGTTGATGCATAGGAGGTAGTCGCACCACCACCAGCTTCTCCAGATCTTCTTCCTTGATTACCACCACTTGGGTGGTCTCATCATCTACATCCAAGCCCCGATCAATTTGTGCTATATCTGAAATTTCAGGAAAGGAGAAGTCAAAAAACAATTCAGTTTGAATAAAATTAAAACATGACGAATCAATAAAGAAATCTTCCCTTTCAAGTAAGTCAGCTTGGAAATTGATTTCTTCTGACAGGACCATTGGCAACTTCATCTCAGTAAGTGCATCTTCTTCTTCATCTTCAAAAGCAATATTGAGGTCAAAAGGTACATATTGTTCAATATCAAACATGGGAGGATCGTGTTTCAAGTTATCTTTGACAAAGTTATTCCAAGATTCTTCCAAAAAATGTTGAACTCCCATTAGTGCATCAGTTGGAATGTGTACTTCTGGGACCCTCTCCAGCAATGGTTGAGTGCGGGATGATGTGATAATTTCTTTTAGAAGTTCTTTATCACCCACCTCAGGTTCTTTAACATAAATAATTATTGGTGAAATCAATTCCACCACACGTTCTGCTTCAGGTTTCGGCTCATGTTCGGATTGCTCGTGGGATGTGCGTACATATTCAGCAATCCATTCTATTTGGCTCTCAAGTTTTCGAACATTATCACTAATCCTATGAAATTGAGCATCAATTTCATTGCAAATATTTTCTGGCACATGAGATTGTTCAGTCCATGAATAAAAATTTGAATTGAAAGACATCATGAACAAAGAATATTTTTTTTTAGTTTTTGAAATTTATTATTATTATTATTATTAAATGAAAGGAATATTATTTACAAAATGTGAATAAAGAATAGTGAATTAAAACCAGTTGGCCCCCCAGAAATGGTGCCAATTTGATGAAGCATTGTCGTGCACACTCTCAAAAATATTTTTAGCTAAGTGCAACAGAGGGGCTGACCTAGGTCGTTCTCTTGAAGAGCTTTTGTGGTTAATAAATCACTAATTTTATTCCACCTTATCTAATTCTTTTTTGTTGTTTAATATTTAATGAAATAAATGTAATTTAATAAAATAAATGAAATTCATAAATCATAAGAAACTAAAATTTAATTCTAAATTACCTTGCAATGCTAAACAAACTGTAATTAGGGAAGAAAGGAAGTTCTCCCGAGAGAATATTCATGGAGCACCTTCATTGCCCAGCTTCAAATATTCTTAGTGCACACACTCCATCGTATGTGTGCACACCTTATTCTACCCCAGTTGTGAATGAAAAGCCTACTTAGAGATCGCCAAGCACACCCTCCATCCACCTCCTCAATTTAGGTAAAATGGATGTAGATTAAGAAGTTAACCTTTAGACAACCACAGTGAGGATGACACCCACTATAAAGTATCCTTAGAATTAACTCAAAGAATATTAAAAAGATGGTATTGGGTTCAAAAACCTGATTACTCCCTTGGGATAATCCTTTTATTAGTTACTCATGATATGAGTATTATAGTTCATGATGGTAAGATGAGAGGAAAAAAAGAGGGTGAATCGGTGGACACAAAAATAAAAACAATGCATGAATTTATTAGAAATCTAAATTAAAATTATAAACTAAAAATAAAGAAAATAAATAAAATAAAAAAAAGGTGGAAGATTTTCGGCCAGCCTCCCTCGTTGGAGATCTCCTCCTTGGTGCCTTGAAGGAATGGATTGAAGAATGGGATGCTTTGGGAAGGAGGTGAGGGCCTCCTTTTATAGGAAGAATTTGTCCCTCAAATGTCAACGCATTGTAGACCCCTTTAATGACATCTTCACGCATTTCACCCTTCATTATTGTTGTTCATAAATGTCGTGGCCATTCACCCTCATAATTTCAGCGAATTTTTACAAGTGATGAATGCGTTATATCCAATTTACTATGAGAATGTATTCTGTCAAGTCAGAATCATCAAACCGAAAACCACCGTTTCGTAATGAATTAATGTCCCTAAAAACGGATATTTAATGCGTGTCTCCCTTAATGAAACCTGTTAAAAATCTTCTTATCCGTATATCCACAAAATATCAGCTCCATTATAGTCGTTTTGAGCGAGTTATGGATATTTCACTGAACTTTATTTTTTTTATGAATGAAATTTCCAGGAAGTTTCCTTGGTGTTCCTGAATAATCTTTAACTTCATTGAATTGTTTGGACCTCAAGATTGTTGAATCAGATCCTGGTCTAGAAGACAAAGTTTAAGGAAATAAAATTAGGATTCTAAAAAATTGTAATCAGAATATTTGGAATTTTATCTTTCCTGAAATGACCAAAATACCCCTGATGTAAAATTCTGTCAAAAATCCAGAATTAGTCGTTTTTCACATTTGGGTTCAAAATAACACTAAAACCTAAAAAAATGACAATTACCCATTCAATAACACTATGGTAGGATTATAAACAATTATTAAAAGTATAAAACATATGAAAATATGAGATTCATCACTCCCTCACATTTAAACATTGCACTCCTGGGTAATCATCTTATATCCAAATCAAAATCCACACAACAATAAAAAATGAGAAAATGTCAATGATTTTATCCAAAATAGAATTCCATCATGTCTCATATAAGAATAATAATTCTCTATTATTTTCATTTCAATCACTAAAATTTGTTCAACCTCATAAATCAATCCATGGCCCAATCACAACCTACCTCACATTGAATTTTTTTGTCACTCTTCACTCAAGAGAAATTGAATCTAGAGTTATACTCATACTTGAAAATCGCATGTATCACCATAGGTTTGTAAAAATTCTCATTTCTCCACAGTGTGAAACATGAAAATGAATTTAATCATGAGGGCTTTAAGTAATGGTTCAAATGATTTTATGGCTTATGGTTGGTGGGAAAATTATTGAAAAAAAGTTCCAGGCTAGAAAAATGAGGTTTGACTTTTAAGTACAATGCATGATTAATTCAAGTGAAAACACATGATATTCCTCACTCAATACCTCTTGTAAATGTGAAAAACAATCCCACAACCTTTTAATGATATGGGACATGAGCCAAGAAGTTATATTAATGAATGATATTATCTATGTTCTCTTTTTTTTTCAAAGCTCCAGAAAGGCACATCTTTATTTTCTTTTTTTTTTCTTTTTTTTCTTTTTTTTCATAGAGGATGAGCTGAAAAATTGAATACAATGAATGAATTACAATTCATGACATTGATTTTTGGGAGGGACATGAGTCATAAAAGAATTTACAGTGATAATTCAAGATCATCTCCATTTTTTCTTCTTTTTTAGGATAAATGGATGAACCAAATAAAGCACAAGAAAATGACGACACATGCCCAATTCTCTTGTTATCCACCGCCCAAAGTATTGACAACACCTCACACCACCCATAAATGATACACATACCAATGAACACACAGAAAAGGCCCTTCCCCCACACTCAAACTTGAAATATCCATGATAAAATATTAACAGTGTGGGTAGGTGTGGAAAAATTGGCTTGTAATGTGGCTTAAACCTATAAGGAAATTCATGGCATCTAAGGGCTTACGAAGGATAAATGTAATGGTGGGTCTCAGGATAATATGTGGCTAGCCAAAGAGATGCTTCAATCATTTCAAATACATTCCATGAAATCCAAATCTTTGAAAGAGAATTATTCGTAAATTCTGGTTCTCACACAAAATTCAAGTTTCCCTCAATAACATGTGGGTATTAGGAAGAATAAGTAAAAGTGGTTTAGACTACCTCACAGGATTGGAAAAATATTTTTAGTCAGTGTTTCATGGTCATGGATTTGAAAAATCAGTCAAACTCATACAAATCATTGATAATCCAATTCAAGAAAATGTTTTCACATCAACAATTATTTAAAATCCACTATTTCAAAAAATAATTTCAACAATTTCAAAAAAAATTGTTGTGTGAAAAGTTATAAGAATATTCGTTAAAGCTCAAAAATCCTAAAAATATAATAATAAAAAAAATGATTATCACACGAGAAGAACTAAGCAGGTTGACACTCCCCCGCACTTAAATTTAACTACCCCTTATTTCAACTCAACAAAATATAAATATAAAGGTAGAAAATCAAAGGGACGGAAAGATACAACCTGACATTATTTTAGAAGTGGATGCCTTGAGTTAAGCTCCTAGAAGCAGCAACTTTAATACTACAAGAATGTATTAAAAATAAATAATAAAAATAAATAAAAAGAATGAGAAAAGGAAATGAAAAGAGATAATTCTTGGTTTAGACCCCCAAATGGGTGCTAGGTTTTTACTGCTCCTAGTCAAGCAGTTTCAGTGGATTATCCCCGATTAGAAGTTGGATGTGGTTTCATTGAGATGAACCACCACATGTGAGTTTTCCCGATATCCATGATTAAACAGTAAAAGTAGATAACCCCAAATAAGATAAGAATGTTCCCCACCCTAGAGAAAGAATAAAGAGGAAATTTGATTTTCGAAGTGGGAGGGAATAAAAGATAAGGGTGATCCCTGTTAACTTTGGTGGTGTCCTCCTCCATGTGATATAAAAGTTGATGTATAGGAGGTAGTCGCACCACCACCAGCTTCTATGGATCTTCTTCCTTGATTACCACCACTTGGGTGGTCTCATCATCTACATCCAAGGCCCGATCCATTTGTGCTATATCCGAAATTTCAGGAAAGGAGAAGTCAGAAAACAATTCAGTTTGAATAAAATTAAAACATGACGAATCAACAAAGAAATCATCCCTTTCATGTAAGTCATCTTGGAAATTGATTTCTTCTGACAGGACCGTTGACAACTTCATCTCAGCAAGTGCATCTTCTTCTTCATCTTCCAAAGCAATATTGAGGTTAAAAGGTACATATTGTTCAATATCAAGCATGGGAGGATCATGTTTCAAGTTATCTTCGATAATGTTATTCCAAGATTCTTCCAAAAAATGTTGACCTCCCATTACTGCATCAGTTGGAATGTGTACTTCTGGGACCCCCTTGAGTAATGGTTGATTGCGGGATGATGTGATAAGTTCCTTTATAAGTTCTTTCTCACCCGCCTCAGGTTCTTTAACATAAAAAATTATCGGTGAAATCAATTCCACCACTCGTTCTGGTTCAGGTTCTGGCTCATGTTCGGATTGCTCTTGGGATGTGCGTACATATTCAGCAATCCATTCTATTTGGCTCTCTAGTTTTTGAACTTTATCACCAATCCTATGAAATTGAGCATCAACTTTGTTGCAAACATTTTCTGGCACATGAGATTTTTCAGTCCATGAATAAAAATTTGAATTGAAAGACATCATGAACAAAGAATATTTTTTTTTTGTTTTTGAAATTTATGATTTTTTGTTGTTTTTTTAATTAAAGGAAAATTATTTACACAATGTGAATAACAAATAGTGAATTAAAACCACTTGGCTCCACGGAAACGACACCAATTTGACGAAGCTTTGTCGTGCACGCTCTCAAAAATATTTATAGCTATGTGCAGCACATGGGCTGACCTAGGTCGTTCTCTTGGGGAGCTTTTGAGGTTAATAAATCACTACTTCTATTCCACCTAATCTAATTCTTTTTTGTTGTTTAATATTTTATGAAATAAATGTAATTTAATAAAATAATTGAAATTCATAAATCATAAGAAACTAAAATTGAATTCTAAATTACCATGCAATGCTAAACAAAATGTAATTAGGGAAGAAATGAAGTTCTCCTGAGAGAATATTCATGGAGCACCATCATTGCCCAACATCAAATATTCATAGTGCACACACTCCATCGTATGTGTGCACACCTTATTCTACCCCAGTTGTGAATGAAAATCCTACTTAGCGATCACCAAGCGCACCCTCCATCCACCTCCTCAATTGAGGGAAAATGGTTGTAAATTAAGAAGTTAATCTTTAGACAACCACAGTGAGGATTACACCCACTATAAATTATCCATTAAATTAACTCAAAGAATATTAAAAATATGGTCTTGGGTTGAAGAACCTGATTAATCCCTTGGGATAATCCTCTTATTAGTTACTCATGATCATGAGTATTATAGTTCATGATGGTAAGATGAGAGGAAGAAAAGAGGGTGAATCGATGGACACAAAAATAAAAACAATGCATGAATTTATTAGAAATCTAAATTACAATTAAAAACTAAAAATAAAGAAAATAAATAAAATAATATGAAAGGTGGAAGAATTGCGGCCGGCCTCCCTCGGTGGAGATCTCCACTTTGGTTCCTTGAAGGAATGGATGGAAAAATGGGATGCTCTGGGAAAGAGGTGAGGGCCTCCTTTTATAGGCAGAATTTGTCCCTCAAATGTCGACACATTGTAGACCCATTTAATGATACCTTCACACGTTCCACCCTTCATGAATGTTGTTCATAAATGTTGTGGAAGTTCACCCTCAACATTTCAGCGAAGCTGGACAAGTTATTAATGCGTTATGTCCAATTTACTATGAGAATGTATTTTGTCCAGTCAGAATCATCAAACCGCAAACCACCGTTTGTAATGAATTAATGTCCCTGAAAACGGATATTTAAGCCGTAGACCCCTTAATGAAACGTGTTCCAAATCTACTTATCCGTATATAAACAAAATTTCAGCTCCATTATAGTCATGTTTTGGGAGTTATGGATATTTCACTGAACCTTATTGTTTTATAAATAAAATTTCCAGGAAGATTCCTTCATGTTTCTGAATAATCTTCAACTTCATTGAATTGTTTGGTCCTCAAGATGGTCGAATCAAGTCCTGGTCCAGCAGACAATGTTGAAGGAAATATAATTAGTATTCTAACAAAATTTGAATCAGAATATTTGAAATTTTATTTTTCCTGAAATGACCAAAATACCACTGACATAAAATTCTATCAAAAATCCAGAATTAGTCGTTTTTCACTTTTGGGTTCAAAATAACACTAAAACCTAAAAACATGACAATTACACATTAAATAACACTATGGTGGGATTATAAAAAACGATTTAAAGTATAAAATATATGAAAATATGAAATTTATCACTCCCCCACACTTAAACATTGCACTCCTGGACAATCATCTTATATCCAAATCAAAATCCACACTGCAATAAAAAATGAGAAAGTGTCAATGATTTTATCCAAAATAGAATTCCATCTTGCCTCATATATGAATAATAATTCTCTGTTATTTGCATTTCAATCAATAAAATTTGTTCAACATCATAAATCAAACCATGGCCCAATCACAACCTACCTCACATTGATTTTTTTGTCACTCTTCACTCAAGAGAAATTGAATCTAGAATTATACTCATACTTGAAAATCGCATGTATCACCATATGTTTGTGAAAATTCTCATTTCTCTACAGCGTGAAACATAAAAATGAATTTAATCATGAGGGCTTTAATTAATGGTTCAAATGATTCTGTGGCTTAGGGTTGGTGGGAGAATTATTGAAAAAAAGTTTCATGCTAGAAAAAGGAGGTTTGACTTTGAAGTATAATGCATGATTAATTCAAGTGAAAACACAGGATATTCCTCACTCAATACCGCTTTGTAAATGTGAAAAAAAATCCCACCACATTTTAATGATATGGGACATGATCCAAGAAGATATATTAATGAATGATATTATCTACTTTCTTCTTTTTTTTCAAAGCTCCGGAAAGGCACATCATTATTTTCTTTTTTTTCTTTTTTTTCATAGAGGTTGAGCTGAAAAATTGAATACAATGAATGAATGACAATTCATGCCCTTGCTTTTTGGGAGGGAAATGATACATAAAATAATGTACAATGAGAATTCAATATCATCTCCATTTTTTATTCTTTTTTTAGGATAAATGGATGAACCAAATAACGCACAACGAAATGACGCCACATGCGCAATTCTCTTGTTATCCACTGCCCAAAGTATTGACACACACCTCACACCACCAATATATGATACACATAGCAATTAACGCACACAAAAGGCCCTTCCCCCACACTCAAACTTGAAATATCCATGCAAAAATATTAAAAGTGTGGGTAGGTGAGGAAAAATTGGCTTGTAATGTGGATTAAACCTATAAGGCAATTCATGGAATCTAAGGGATTACAGAGGATAAATGTAATGGTGGGTCTCAGGATAAAATGTGGCTAGCCAAAGAGATGCCTCAATCATTTCAAATGCATTCCATGAAATCCAAAGCTTTGAAAGATAATTATTCGCAAATTCTGGTTCTCACACAGAATTCAAGTTTCCCTCAATAAAGTGTGGGTATTAGGAAGAATTTGTAAAAGTGGTTTAGACTACCTCACAGGATTGGAAAATTAATTTTAGTTAGTGTTTCATGGTCATGGATTTGAGAAATCAGTCAAACTCATACAAATGATTGATAATCCAATTCAAGAAAATTTTTTCACATCAACAATCATTTAAAATCCACTATTTCAAAAATCATTTCAACTCTTTCAAAATAAATTGTTGTGTAAAAAGTTATAAGAATATTCATTAAAGCTCAAAAATCCTAAAAATATAATAATAAAAAAATTAAAATCACACGAGAAGAACTAAGCAGGTTGACACTCCCCCACACATAAATTTAACTACCCCTTATTTCAACTCAACAAAATATAAATATAAAGGTAGAAATTCAAAGGGAAGGAAAGATAAAACCTTCCATTATTTTAGAAGTGGATGCCATGAGTTAATCTCCTAGAAGAAGCCACTTTAATACTACAAGAATGTAATAAAAATAAATAATAAAAATAAAAAAAAGAATGAGAAAAGGAAAAGAAAAGAGATAATGCTTGGTTTAGACTCCCAAGCGGGTGCTAGGTTTTTACTGCCCCTAGTCAGGGAGTTTCAGTGGATTATCCCCGATTAGAAGGTGGATGTGGTTTCTTTGAGATGAACCACCACATGTGAGTTTTCCCGATTTCCATGATTAAATACTGAAAGTAGAGAACCCCAAATAAGATAAGAATGTTCCCAACCCCAGAGAAAGAATAAAGAAGAAATTTGATTTTCAAAGTGGGAGGGAATAAAAGATAAGGGTGCTCCCTGTTAACTTCGGTGTTGTCCTCCTCCATGTGATATAAGAGTTGACGTATAGGAGTTAGTCGCACCGCCACCAGCTTCTCCGGATCTTCTTCCATGATTACCACCACTTGGGTGGTCTCATCATCTACATCCAAGGCCCGATCCATTTGGGCTATATCCGAAATTTCAGGAAATTAGAAGTCAGAAAACAATTCAGTTTGAGTAAAATTAAAACATGAAGAATCAATAAAGAAATCTTCCCTTTCAAGTAAGTTAGCTTGGAAATTGATTTCTTCTGACAAGACCATTGGCAACTTCATCTCAGCAAGTGCATCTTCTTCTTCATCTTCCAAAGCAATATTGAGGTCAAAAGGTACATATTGTTCAATATCAAGCATGGGAGGGTAATGTTTCATGTTATCTTCGACAAAGTTATTCCAAGATTCTTCCAAAAAATGTTGACCTCCCATTAGTGCATCAGTTGGAATGTGTACTTCTGGAACCCCCTCGAGTAATGGTTGAGTGTGGGATGATGTGATAAGTTCCTTTATAAGTTCTTTCTCACCTGCCTCAGGTTCTTTAACATAAAAAATTAGGGGTGAAATCAATTCCACCACTCGTTCTGGTTCAGGTTCTGGCTCATGTTCGGATTGCTCTTGGGATGTGCGTACATATTCAGCAATCCATTTTATTTGGCTCTATAGTTTTTGATCTTTATCACTAATCCTATGAAATTGAGCATCAAGTTCATTGCAAACATTTTCTGGCATATGAGATTGTTCATTCCATGAATAAAAATTTGAATTGAAAGACATCATGAACAAAGAATATTTTTTTATAGTTTTTGAAATTTATGATTTTTTTTGTTTTTTTAATGAAAGGAAAATTATTTTCACAATGTGAATAAAAAATAGTGAATTAAAAGCACTTAGCTCCCTGGTAACGGCGCCAATTTGATGAAGTGTTGTCGTGCACGCTCTCAAAAATATTTATAGCTAAGTGCAGCACAAGGGCTGACCTAGGTCGTTCTCTTGAGGAGCTTTTGTGGTTAATAAATCACTACTTCTATTCCACCTAATCTAATTCTTTTTTTTTGTTTAATATTTTATGAAATAAATGTAATTTAATAAAATAAATAAAATTCATAAATCATAAGAAACTAAAATTTAATTCTAAATTACCATGCAATGCTAAAAAAAATGTAATTAGGGAAGAAAGGAAGTTCTCCCGAGAGAATATTCATGAAGCACCTTCATTTCCCAGCTTCAAATATTCTTAGTTCACACACTCCATCGTACGTGTGCACACCTTATTCGACACCAGTTGTGAATGAAAATCCTACTTTGCGATCGCCAATAACACCCTCCATCCACCTCCTCAATTGAGGGAAAATGGTTGTAGATTAAGAAGTTAACCATTAGACAACCAAAGTGAGGATTACACCCACTATAAATTATCCTTAGAATTTACTCAAAGAATATTAAGAAGATGGTCATGGGTTCAAGAAACTGATTACTCCATTGGGATAATCCTCTTATTAGTTACTCATGATCATGAGTATTATAGTTCACGATGGTAAGATGAGAGGAAGAAAAGAGGGTGAATCGGTGGACACAAAAATAAAAACAATGCATGAATTTATTAGAAATCTAAATTACAATTAAAAGCTAAAAATAAATAAAATAAATAAAATAAAAAGAAAGGTGGGAGATTTGCGGCTGGCCTCCCTCGGGGAGATATCATCCTTGGTGCCTAGAAGGAATGGATGGAAAAATGGGATGCTTTGGGAACGAGGTGAGGGCCTCCTTTTATGGGCAGAATTTGTCCCTCAAATGTCGACGTGTTTTAGACCCCTTAATTTACATCTTCACGCATTCCACCCTTCATGAATGTTATTCATAAATGTCGTGGCCATTCACCCTCAACATTTCAGTTCATTTGGACATGTTATGAATGCGATATGTCCAATTTACTATGAGAATGTATTTTGTCTAGTCAGAATCATCAAACCACAAGCCACCATTTTGTAATGAATTAATGTCCCTGAAAACGGCTATTTAAGGCGTGGCACCCTGAATGATACTTGTTCCAAATCTTTGTATCCGTATATCCACAAACATTCAGCTCCATTATAGTCATTTTGAGCGTGTTATGGATATTTCACTGAACCTTCTTTTTTTATGGATGAAATTTTCAGGAAGCTTCCTTGGTGTTCCTGAATAATCTTCAACTTCATTGAATTATTTGGATCTCAAGATGGTCGAATCAGATCCTGGTCTAGAAGACAATGTTGAAGGAAATAAAATTATGATTCTAAAAAAATTAGAATCAAAAGATTTTGAATTTTATTTTTCCCCAAATGACCAAAATACCCCTGAGGTAAAATTCTATCAAAAATCCAGAATTAGTAGTTTTTCACATTTGGGTTCAAAATAACACTAAAACCTAAAAACATGACAATTAACCATTAAATAACACTATGGTGGGATTATAAAAAATCATTTAATGTATAAGATATATGAAAATATGAGATTCATCACTCCCCCACACTTAAACATTACACTCCTGGGCAATCATCCTATATCCAAATCAAAATCCACACAACAATAAAAAATGAGAAAATGTCAATGATTTTTTCCAAAATAGAATTCCATCATGTCTCATATATGAATAATAATTCTCTATTATTTTCATTTCAATCACTAAAATTTTTTCAACCTCATAAATCAGTCCATGGCTCAATCACAACCTACCTCACATTGAATTTTTTTTTCACTCTTCACTCAAGAGAAATTGAATCTAGATTTATACTCATACTTGAAAATCGCATGTATCACCATAGGTTTGTGAAAATTCTCATTTCTCCATAGCGTGAATAATAAAAATGAATTTAATAATGAGGGATTTAATTAAAGGTTCAAATGATTCTATGGCTTAGGGTTGGTGGGAAAATTATTGAAAAAAAGTTCCAGGTTAGAAAAAGGCGGTTTGACTTTTAAGTACAACGCATGACTAATTCAAGTGAAAACACAGGATATTCCTCACTCAATACTGCTTGTAAATGTGAAAAACAGCCCCACCACCTTTTAATGATATGGGACATGATCTAAGAAGTTATATTAATGAATGATATTATCTATGTTCTCCTTTTTTTTCAAAACTCCAGAAAGGCACATCTTTTTTTCTTTTTTTTCTTTTTTTTTCTTTTTTTTCATAAGGGATGAGCTGAATAATTGAATACAATGAATGAATAACAATTCATGCCCTTGATTTTTGGGAGGGACATGAGTCATAAAAGAATGTACAATGAGAATTAAAGCTCATCTCCATTTTTTCTTATTATTTTAGGAGAAATGTATAAACAAAATAAAGCACAATGAAATGACAACACATTCCAAATTATCTTGTTATCCACTGCCCAAATTATTGACACACTCCTCACACAACCAATAAATGATACAAATACCAATGAATTCACACGAAAGGCACTTCCCCCACACTCAAACTTGAAATATCCGTGAAAAAATATTAAAAGTACGGGTAGGTGAGGAAAAATTGGCTTGTAATGTGGCTTAAACCTATAAGGAAATTCATGGCATCTAAGGGATTACGGAGGATAAATGTAAAGGTGGGTCTCAGGATAAAATGTGGCTAGCTAAAGAGATGCCTCAATCATTTCAAATAAATTCCATGAAATCCAATGCTTCAAAAGAGAATTATTTGCAAATGCTGGTTCTCAAACAAAATTCAAGTTTCCCTCAAAAAGTGTGGGTATTAAGAAGAATATGTAAAAGTGGTTTTGAATACCTCACAATATTGGACAAATATTTTTAGTCAGTCTTTCATGGTCATGGATTTGAAAAATCAGTCAAACTCATACAAATGATTGATAATCCAATTCAAGAAAATATTTTCACATCAAAAATCATTTAAAATCCATTATTTCAAAAATCATTTCAACTCTTTCAAAATAAATTGTTGTTTGAAAAGTGATAAGAATATTCATTAAAGATCAAAAATCCTAAAAATAAAATAATAAAAAAAATTAAAATCACATGAGAAGAACTAAGCAGGTTGACACTCCCCCGCACTTAAATTTAACTACCCCTTATTTCAACTCAACAAAATATAAATATAAAGGTAGAAAATCAAAGGGAAAGAAAGATACAACCTGACATTATTTTAGAAGTTGATACCTTGAGTTAAGCTCCTAGAAGCATCCACTTTAATACTACAAGAATGTAATAAAAATAAATAATAAAAATAAATAAAAAGAATGAGAAAAGCAAAAGAAAATAGATAATGCTTGGTTTAGACCCCCAAGTGGGTGCTAGGTTTTTACTGCCCCTAGTCAGGCAGTTTCAGTGGATTATCCCTGATCAGAAGGTGGATATGGTTTCTTTTAGATAAACCACCACATGTGAGTTTTCCCGATGTCCATGATTAAACACTGAAAGTAGAGAACACCAAATAAGATAAGAATGTTCCCAACCCCAGAGAAAGAATAAAGAAGAAATTTGATTTTCGAAGTGGGAGGGAATAAAAGATAAGGGTGCTCCCTATTAACTTCGGTGGTGTCCTCTTCCATGTGATATAAAAGTTGATGTATAGGAGGTAGTCGCACCACCACCAGCTTCTCCGGATCTTCTTCCTTTTTTACCACCACTTGGGTGCTCTCATCATCTACATCCAAGGCCCGATCCATTTGTGCTATATCCGAAATTTCAGGAAAGGAGAAGTCAGAAAACAGTTCAGTTTGAATAAAATTAAAACATGACGAATAAATAAAGAAATCATCCCTTTCAAGTAAGTCAGCTTGGAAATTGATTTCTTCTCACAGGACCATTGGCAACTTCATCTCAGCAAGTGCATCTTAATATTCATATTCCAAAGCAATAATGAGGTCAAAAAGTACATATTGTTAAATATCATGCATGGGAGGATCATGTTTCAAGTTATCTTCGACAAAGTTATTCCATGATTCTTCTAAAAAATGTTGTCCTCCCATTAGTGAATTAGTTGGAATGTGTACCTGTGGGACCCCCTTGAGCAATGGTTGAGTGCGGGATGATGTGATAAGTTCCTTTAGAAGTTCTTTCTCACCCGCCTTAGGATCTTTAACATAATAAATTATTGGTGAAATCAATTCCACCACTCGTTCTAGTTCAGGTACTGGCTCATGTTCAGATTGCTCTTGGGATGTACGTACATATTCAACAATCCATTGTATTTGGCTCTCCAGTTTTTGAGCTTTATCACTAATCCTATGAAATTGAGCATCAAGTTCATTGCAAACATTTTCTGGCACATGAGATTGTTCAGTCAATGAATAAAAATTTTAATTGAAAGCCATCATGAACAAAGAATATTTTTTTTTTGTTTTTGAAATTTATGATTCTTTGTTGTTTTTTTAAATGAAAGGAAAATTATTTACACAATGTGAATAAAAAATAGTGAATTAAAACCACATGGCTCCCTGGAAATGGTGCCAATTTGATGAAGCATTGTCGTGCACACTCTCAAAAATATTTATTGCTACGTGCACCACAGGGGCTGACCTAGGTCGTTCTTTTGAGGAGCTTTTGTGGTTAATAAATCACAACTTCTATTCCACCTAATCTAATTCTTTTTTGTTGATTAATATTTTATGAAATAAATGTAATTTAATAAAATAAATGAAATTCATAAGTCATAAGAAACTAAAATTTAATTACCATGCAATGCTAAACAAAATGTAATTAGGGAAGAAAAGATGTTCTCCTGAGAGAATATTCGTGGAGCACCTTCATTGCCCAACATCAAATATTCTTAGTGCACACACTCCATCGTATGTGTGCACACCGTATTTTACCCTAGTTTTGAATGAAAATCCTACATAGCGATTGCCAATCACACCCTCCATCCACCTCCTCAATCGAGGGAAAATGGTTGTAGATTATGAAGTTTACCTTTACACAACCACAGTGAGGATTACACCCACTATAAATTATCCTTAGAATTAACTCAAAGAATATTAAGAAGATGGTCTTGGGTTCAGGAACCTGATTACTTCCTTGAGATAATCCTCTTATTAGTTACTAATGATCATGAGTATTATAGTTCACGATGGTAAGATTAGAGGAAAAAATGAGGATGAATCGATGGACACAGAAATAAAAACAATGCATTAATTTATTAGAAATCTAAATTACAATTAAAAACTTAAAATAAGTAAAATAAATAAAATAAATATAAAGGTGGAAGATTTGTGGCCGGCCTCCCTCGGTGGAGATCTCCTCCTTGGTGCCTTGAAGGAATGGATGGAAAAATGGGATTCTTTGTGAAGGAGGTGAGGGCCTCCTTTTATAGACAGAATTTGTACCTCAAATGTCGACACGTTTTAGACCCCTTTAATGACATCTTAACGCGTTCAAACCTTCATGGATGTTGTTCATAAATGTCATGGCCGTTCACCACCAAAACTTCAGCGCATTTAGACAAGTGATGAATACGTTAATCCAATTTACTCTGAGATTGTATTCTGTCCATTCAGAATCATCAAACCGAAACCACCGTATTGTAATGAATTAATGTGCCTGAAAAATGCTATTTAAGGCGTGACACACTTAATAAAAATTGATACAAATCTACTTATCCGTATAACCATAAAATTTCAGCTCCATTATAGTCGTTTTGTACGAGTTATGGATATTTTACTGAACCTTTTTTTATGGATGAAATTTCCAGGAAGCTTCCTTGGTGTTGCTGAATAATCTTTAACTTCATTGAATTGTCTGAACTTCAAGATGGTCGAATCAGATCCTGGTTCAGAAGACAAAGTTGAAGGAAATAAAATTAGGATTCTAAAAATGTTTGAATCAAAAGATTTGGAATATTATTTTTCCTGCAATGACCAAAATACCCCTGACGTAAAATTCTGTAAAAAATCCAGAATTAGTTGTTTTTCACATTTGGGTTCAAAATAACACTAAAACCTAAAAACATGACAATTACCCTTTCAATAACACTATGGTGGGATTATAAAAATGATTTAAAGTATAAAATATATAAAAATATGAGATTCATCACTCCCCCACACTTAAACATTGCACTCCTGGGCAATCATCTTATATCCAAATCAAAATCCACACAACAATAAAAAATGAGAAAATGTCAATGATTTTATCCAAAATAGAATTCCATCATCTCTCATATATGAATAGAAATTATCTATTATTTCCATTTTAATCACTAAAATTTGTTCAACCTCATAAATCAATCCATGTCATATCACAACCTACCTCACATTGAATTTTTTTTGTCACTCTTCACTCAAGAGAAATTGAATCTAGAGTTATACTCATACTTGAAAATCGCATGTATCACCATAGGTTTGTGAAAATTATAATTTCTCCATAGCGTGAAACTTAAAAATGAATTTAATCATGAGGGATTTAATTAAAGGTTCAAATGATTCTGTGGCTTAGGGTTGGTGGGAAAATTATTGAAAAAAAGTTCCAGTCTAGAAAAAGGAGGTTTGACTTTTAAGTATAATGAATGATTATTTCAAGTGAAAACACAGGATATTCCTCACTCAATACCGCTTGTAAATGTGAAAAACAACCCCACCCCCTTATAATGACATGGGAAATGAGCCAAGAAGTTATTATAATTAATGATATTATCTAAGTTCTCCTTTTTTCAATGCTCCAGAAAGGCACATCTTTATTTTCTTTATTTTCTTTATTTTCTTCTTTTTCATAGAGGACGAGCTGAAAAATTGAATACAACAAATGAATGACAATTCATGCCCTTGATTTTTGGGAGGTACATGAGTCATAAAATAATGTACAATGAGAATTCAAGCTCATATCCATTTTTTCTTCTTTTTTTAGGAGAAATGGATGTACCAAATAAAGCACAACGAAATGATGACACATGCCCAATTCTCTTGTTATCCACTGCCCAAAGTATCGACACACACCTCACACCACCCATAAATGATACACATACCAATGAACGCAAACAAAAGGCCCTTCCCCCACACTCAAACATGAAATATCCATGAAAAAATTTTAAAATTGCAGGTAGGTGAGGAAAAATTGGCTTGTAATGTGGCTTAAACCATTAAGGCAAATCATGGAATCTAAGGGCTTACGGAGGATAAATGTAAAGGTGGGTCTCAGGATAAAATATGTCTAGCCAAAGAGATGCCTCAATCATTTCAAATACATTCCATGAAATCCAAATCTTCGAAAGAGAATTATTCGCAAATTCTGGTTCTCACACAAAATTCAAGTTTCCCTCAAGAAAGTGTGGGTATTAGGAAGAATATGTAAAAGTGGTTTTTAATACCTCACATGACTGGAAAAATATTTTTAGTCAGTGTTTCATGGTCATGGATTTCAAAAATCAGTCAAACTCGTACAAATTATTGATAATCCAATTCAAGAAAATGTTTTCACATCAACAATCATTTAAAATCCATTATTTCAAAAATCATTTCAACTCTTTCAAAATAAATTGTTGTGTAAAATGTGATAATAATATTCATTAAAGCTCAAAAATCCTAAAAATATAATAATAAAAAAATAAAAAACACAAGAGAAGAACTAAGCAGGTTGACACTCCCCCACACTTAAATTTAACTACCCCTTATTTCAACTCAACAAAATATAAATATAAAGGTAGAAAATCAAAGGGAAGGAAAGATACAACCTGACATTATTTTATAAGTTGATGCCTTGAGTTAAGCTACTAGAAGCAGCCACTTTAATACTATACGAAAGTAATAAAAATAAATAATAAAAATAAATAAAAAGAATGAGAAAAGGGAAATAAAAGAGATAATGCTTGGTTTAGACCCCCAAGCGGTTGATAGGTTTTTACTGCCCCTAGTTAGGCAGTTTTAGTGGATCATCCCCGATCAGATGGTGGATGTGGTTTCTTTGAGATAAACCACCACATGTGAGTTTTCCCGATGTCTATGATTAAACAATGAAAGTAGAGAACCCCAAATAAGATAAGAATGTTCCCAAACCTAGAGAAAGAATAACGAAGAAATTTGATTTTTGAAGTGGGAGGGAATAAAAGATAAGGGTGCTCCCTGTTAACTTCGGTGGTGTCCTCCTCCATGTGATATAAAAGTTGATGTAAAGGAGGTAGTCGCACCACCACCAGCTTCTCTGGATCTTCTTTCTTGATTACCACCACTTGGGTGGTCTCATCATCTACATCCAAGGACCGATCCATTTGTGCTATATCTGAAATTTTAGGAAAGGAGAAGTCAGAAAACAACTCAATTTGAATAAAATTAAAACATGATGAATAAATAAAGAAATCTTCCCTTTCAAGTATGTCAGCTTGGAAATTGATATCTTCTGACAGGACCATTTGCAACATCATCTCCGCAAGTGCATCATCTTCTTCATCTTCCAATTCAATATTGAGGTCAAAAGGTACATATTGTTCAATATCAAGCATGGGAGGATCATGTTTCAAGTTATCTTCGACAAAGTTATTCCAAGATTCTTCCAAAAAATGTTGACCTCCCATTAGTGCATCAGTTGGAATGTGTACTTCTGGGACCCCCTCGAGCAATGGTTGAGTGCAGGATGATATCATAAGTTCCTTTAGAAGTTCTTTCTCACCCGCATCAGGTTCTTTAACATAAAAAATTATTGGTGAAATCAATTCCACCACTCGTTCTGGTTCAGGTTCTGGCTCATGTTCGGATTGCTCTTGGGATGTGCATACATATTCAGCAATCCATTCTATTTGGCCATCCAGTTTTTGAACTTTATCACTAATCCTATGAAATTGAGCATCAAGTTCATTACAAACATTTTCTGGCACATGAGATTGTTCAGTACATGAATAAAAATTTGAATTGAAAGACATCATGAACAAAGAATATTTTTTTAGTTTTTGAAATTTTTGATTTTTTTGTTGTTTTTTTAAATGAAAGGAAAATAATATACACAATGTGAATAAAAAATAGTGAATTAAAACCACTTGGCTTCCCGGCAACGGCGGAAATTTGACGAAGCGTTGTCATGCACGCTCTCAAAAATATTTATAGCTAAGTGCAGCACAAGGGCTGACCTAGGTCGTTCTCTTGAGGAGCTTTTATGGTTAATAAATCACTACTTCTATTCCACCTAATCTAATTCTTTTTTGTTGTTTAATATTTTATAAAATAAATGTAATTTATTAAAATAAATGAAATTCATGAATCAAAAAAAACCAAAATTTAATTCTAAATTACCATGCAATGCTAAACAACATGTAATTACGGAAGAAAGGAAGCTCTCCCGAGAGAATATTCATGGAGCACCTTCATTGCCCAGCTTCAAATATTCTTAGTGCACACACTCCATTGTATGTGTGCACACATTATTCTACCCCAGTTGTGAATGAAAACCCTACTTAGTGATCGCCAATCACACCCTCCATCCACCTCCTCAATTGAGGTAAAATGGTTGTAGATTAAGAAGTTAACCTTTAGACGACCACAGTGAGGATTACACCCACTATAAATTATCCTTAGAATTAACTCAAAGAATATTAAGAAGATGGTCTTGGGTTCAAGAACCTGATTACTCCCTTGGGATAATCCTCTTATTAGTTACTCATGATCATGAGTATTATAGTTCACGATGGTAATATGAGAGGAAAAAAAGAGGGTGAATCGGTAGACACAAAAATAAAAACAATGCATGAATTTATTAGAAATATAAATTACAATTAAAAACTAAAAATAAATAAAATAAATAAATAAAATAAGTGGAAGATTTGTGGCCAGACTCCCTCAGTGGATATCTCCTATTTGGTGCCTTGAAGGAATGGATGGAAAAATGGGATGCTTTGGGAAGGAGGTGAGAGCCTCCTTTTATAGGTAGAATTTTTCCCTCAAATGTCGACGCATTGTAGACCCCTGTAATGACAACATCACGCGTTCCACTCTTCATTAATGTTGTTCATAAATGTCGTGGCCATTCACCCTCAACATTTCAGCGCATTTGGACAAGTGATGAATGCGTTATGTCCAATTTACTATGAGAATGTATTCTGTCCAGTCAGAATCATCAAACCGCAAACCACTGTTTTGTAATGAGTTAATGTCCCTGAAAACAGATATTTAAGGCATAGACCCCTTAATGATACTTGTTCCAAACTTCTTATCCATATATCCACAAAATTTCAGCTCCATTATAGTCTTTTTGAGCGAGTTATGGATATTTCACTGAACCTTCTTTTTTTATGGATGAAATTTCCAGGAAGCTTCCTTCGTGTTCTTGAATAATCTTCAACTTCATTGAATTGTTTGGACCTCAAGATTTTCGAATCAGATCCTGGTCCAGAAGACAAAGTTGAAGTAAATAAAATTAGGATTCTAAAAAAATTTGAATCAGAATATTTGGACATTTATTTTTCCTTAAATGACCAAAATACCCCTGATGTAAAATTCTGTCAAAAATCCAGAATTAGTCGTTTTTCACATTTGGGTTCAAAATAACACTAAAACCTAAAAACATGAAAATTAACCATTCAATAACACTATGGTGGGATTATAAACAATGATTTAAAGTATAAAATATATGAAAATATGAGATTCATCACTCCCCGACACTTAAACATTGCACTCCTGGGCAATCATCTTACATCCAAATCAAAATCCACACAACAATAAAAAATGAGAAAATGTCAATTATTTTATCCAAAATAGAATTCCATAATGTCACATACATGAATAATAATTCACTATTGTTTTCATTTCAATCACTAAAGTATGTTCAACCTCATAAATCAATCCATGGCTCAATCACAACCTACCTCATATTGAATTTTTTTTGTCACTCTTCACTCAAGAGAAATTGAATCTAGAGTTATACTCATACTTGAAAATCACATGTATCACCATAGGTTTGTGAAAATTCTCATTTCTCCATAGCGTGAAACATAAAAATGAATTTAATCATGAGGGCTTTAATTAAAGGTTCAAATGATTCTGTGGCTTAGGGTTGGTGGGAACATTATTGAAAAAAAGTTCCATGCTAGAAAAAGGAGGTTTGACTTTTAAGTACAATGCATGATTAATTAAAGTGAAAACACAGGATATTCCTCACTCAATACCGCTTGTAAATGTGAAAAACAACCCCACCACCTTTTAATGATATGGGACATGAGCCAAGAAGTTATTATAATGAATGATATTATCTAAGTTCTCCTTTTTTTCAAAGCTCCAGAAAGGAACAACTTTATTTTCTTTTTTTTTCTTTTTTTTCATAGAGGATGAGGTGAAAAATTGAATACAATGAGTGAATGACAATTCATGCCCTTGATTTTTGGGAGGTACATGAGTCATAAAAGAATTTACAATGAGAATTCAAGATCAACTCCATTTTTTCTTCTTTATTTTAGGAGAAATGGATGAACAAAATAAAGCACAACGAAATGACGACACATGCCCAATTCCCTTGTTATCCACTGCCCAAAGTATTGACACACTCCTCACACCACCCATAAATGATACACATACCAATTAATGCACACGAAAGGAACTTCCCCCACACTCATACTTGATATATCCATGCAAAAATATTAAAAGTGCGGTTAGGTGAGGAAAAATTGGCTTGCAATGCGGCATCAACATATAAGGCAATTCATGGCATCTTAGGGCTTACGGAGGATAAATGTAAAGGTGGGTCTCAGGATAAAATGTGGCTAGCCAAAGAGATGTCTCAATCATTTCAAATAAATTCCATGAAATCCAAATCTTAGAAAGAGAATTATTCGCAAATTCAGGTTCTCACACAAAATTCAAGTTTCCCTCAAGAATGTGTGGGTATTAGGAAGAATTTGTAAAAGTGTTTTAGAATACCTCACAGGATTGGAAAAATATTTTTAGTCAGTGTTTCATGGTCATGGATTTCAAAAATTATTTAAACTCATACAAATGATTGATAATCCAATTCAAGAAAATGTTTTCACATCAACAATCATTTAAAATCCATTATTTCAAAAATCATTTCAACTCTTTCAAAATAAATTGTTGTGTGAACAGTGATAAGAATATTCATTAAAGCTCAAAAATCCTAAAAATATAATAATAAAAAATTAAAAATCACACGAGAAGAACTAAGCAGGTTGACACTCCCCCACACATAAATTTAACTACCCCTTATTTCAACTCAAAAAAATATAAATATAAAGGTAGAAAATCAAAGGGAATGAAATATACAACCTGACATTATTTTAGAAGTGGATTCCTTGAGATAAGCTCATAGAAGCAGCCACTTTTATACTAAACGAAATTAATAAAAATAAATAATAAAAATAAATAAAAAGAATGATAAAATGAAAATAAATAGAGATAATGCTTGGTTTAGACCCCCAAGAGGGTGATAGGTTTTTACTGCCCCTAGTCAAGCAGTTCCAGTGGATTATCCCCGATCAGAAGGTGGATGTGGTTTCTTTGAGATAAACCACCACATGTGAGTTTTTCCGATGTCCATGATTAAACACTGAAAGTAGAGAACCCCAAATAAGATAACAATGTTCCCAACCCTAGAGAAAGAATAAAGAAGAAATTTGATTTTCAAAGTGGGAGGGAGTAAAAGATAAGGGTGCTCCCTATTAACTTCGGTGGTGTCCTCCTCCATGTGATATAAAAGTTGATGTATAGGAGGTAGTCGCACCACCATCAGCTTCTCCGGATATTCTTCCTTGATTACCACCACTTGGGTGGTCTCATCATCTACATCCAAGGCCCGATCCATTTGTTCTATATCCGATATTTCAGGAAAGGAGAAGTCAGAAAACAATTTAGTTTGAATAAAATTAAAACATGACGAATCAATAAAGAAATAATCCCTTTCAAGTAAGTCATCATGGAAATTGATTTTTTCTTACAAGACCATTGGCAACATCATATCAGCAAATGAATCTTCTTCTCCATCTTCCAAAGAAATATTGAGGTCAAAAGGTACATATTGTTCAATATCAAGCATGGTAGGATCATGTTTCAAGTTGTCTTTGACAAAGTTATTCCAAGATTCTTCCAAAAAATGTTGACCTCCCATTAGTTAATAAGTTGGAATGTGTACTTCCAGGACCCCCTCGAGCAATGGTTGTGTGCGGGATGATGTGATAAGTTCCTTTAGAAGTTCTTTCTCACCCACTTCAGGTTCTTTAACATAAAAAATTGTTGGTTATATCAATTCCACCACTCGTTCTGGTTCATGTTCTGGCTCATATTCAGATTGCTCTTGGGATGTGCGTACATATTCATCAATCCATTCTATTTGGCTCTCTAGTTTTTGAACTTTATCACTAATCCTATGAAATTGAGTATCAATTTCATTGCAAACAGTTTCTGGCACATGAGATTGTTCAGTCCATGAATAAAATTTTGAAATGAAAGACATCATGAACAAAGAATATTTTTTTTTGTTTTTGAAATTTATGCTTTTTTTGTATTTTTTTTAAATGAAATGAAAATTATTTTCACAATGTGAATAAAAAATAGTTAATTAAAACTACTTGGCTCCTCGGCAACTGAGCCAATTTGATGAAGCATTTTCATGCACGCCCTCAAAAATATTAATAGCTAAGTGCAGCACAGGGGCTGACCTAGGTTGTTCTCTTGAGGAGCTTTTGTGTTAAATAAATCACTACTTCTATTCCACCTAATCTAATTCTTTTTTTTGTTTAATTTTTTATGAAATAAATGTAATTTAAAAAAATAAATGAAATTCATAAATCATAAGAATCTAAAATTTAATTCTAAATTACCATGCAATGCTAAACAAAATGTAATTAGGGAAGAAAGGAAGTTCTCCCTAAAGAATATTCAGGGAGCACCTTCATTTCCCAGCTTCAAATATTATTAGTGCACACACTCCATAATATGTGTTCACACCTTATTATACCCTATTTGTGAATGAAAAGACTACTTAGCGATCGCCAAGCACACCCTCCATCCACCTCCTCAATCGAGGGAAAATGGTTGTAGATTAAGAAGTTAACATTTAGACAACCACAATGAGGATTACACCAACTATAAATTATCCTTAGAATTAACTCAAAGAATATTAAGAAGATGGTCTTGGGTTAATGAACATGATTACTCCCTTGGAATAATCCTCTTATTAGTTACTCATGATCATGAGTATTGTAGTTCACGATGGTAAGATGAATGGAAGAAAAGAGGGTGAATCGGTGGACACAAAAATAAAAACAATGCATGAATTTATTAGAAATCTAAATTAAAATTAAAAACTAAATATAAAGAAAATAAATAAAATAAAAAGAAAGGTGGAAGATTTTCGGCCGGCCTCCCTCGGTGGAGATCTCCTCCTTAGTGCCTTGAAAGAATGGATGGAAAAATGGGATGCTTTGGGAAGGAGGTGAGGGCCACCTTTTATAGGCAGAATTTGTCCCTCAAATGTCGACGTGTTGTATACCCCATTAATGACATCTTCACGCATTCCTACCCTTCATGAATGTTGTTCATAGATGTCGTGGCCGTTCAACCTCAAAAGTGCAGTGCCTTTGGAGAAGTGATGAATTCGTTATGTCCAATTTACTCTGAGAATTTATTCTGTCCAGTCAGAATCATCAAACCGCAATCCACCGTTTTGTAATGAATTAATGTCCCTGAAAAAAACTATTTGAGGCGTGTCCCCCTTAATTTAACTTCTTCCAAATCTTCTTATCCGTATATCCACAAATTTCCAGCTCTATTATACTCATTTTGTGCGAGTTATGGATATTTCACTGAACCATCTTTTTTTATGGATGAAATTTCCAGGAAGCTTCCTTGGTGTTCCTGAATAATCTTCAACTTCATTGAATTGTTTGGAACACAAGATGGTCGAATCAGATCCTAGTCCAGAAGGCAATGTTGAAGGAACTAAAATTAGGATTCTAACAAAATTTGAATCAGAATATTTGGAATTTTATTTTTCCTGAAATGTCAAAAATACCCCTGACGTAAAATTCTGTAAAAAATCCAGAATTAGTGGTTTTTCACATGTGGGTTCCAAATAACACTAAAACTTAAAAATATGACAATTACCCATTCAATAACACTATGGTGGGATTATAAACAATGATTTATATTATAAAATATATGAAAATATGAGATTCATCACTCCCCCACACTTAAACATTGCACTCTTGGGGAATCATCTTATATCCAAATCAAAATCCACACAACAATAAAAAATGAGAAAATGCCAATGATTTTATCCAAAATAGAATTCCATCATGTCTCATATATGAATAATAATTCTCTATTATTTTCATTTCAATCACTAAATTTTTTTCATCCTCATAAATAAATCCATGGCCCAATCACAACCTACCTAACATTGAATTTTTTTTGTTAGTCTTCACTCAAGTGAAATTGAATCTAGAGTTATACTCATACTTGAAAATCGCATGTATCACCATAGGATTGTAAAAATTCTCATTTCTCCACAGCGTGAAACATTAAAATGAATTTAATCATGAGGGATTTAATTAAAGTTTCAAATGATTCTGTGGCTTAGGGTTGGTGGGAAAATTATTAAAAAAAGTTCCATGCTAGAAAAAGGAGGTTTGACTTTTATGTACAATGCATGATTAATTCAAGTGAAAACACAGGATATTCCTCACTCAATACTGCTTGTAAATTTGAAAAACAACCCCACCACCTTTTAATGATATGGGAAATGAGCCAAGAAGTTATTATAATGAATGATATTATCTAAGTTCTTTTTTTTCAAAGCTCCAGAAAGGCACAACTTTATTTTCTTTTGTTTTCTTTTTTTTCATAGAGGATGAGCTGAAAAATTGAATACCATGAATGAATGACAATTCATGCCCTTGATTTTTGGGAGGTACATGAGTCATAAAAGAATGTACAATGAGAATTCAAGATCATCTCCATTTTTTCTTCTTTTTTTAGAAGACATGGATGAACCAAATAAAGCACAACAAAATGACGACACATGCCCAATTCTCTTGTTATCCACTGCCCAAAGTATTGACACACACCTCACTCCACCCATAAATGATACACATACCAATGAACAAACATGAAAGGCCCTTTCATCACACTCAAACTTGAAATATCCATGCAAAAATATTAAAAGTGCGGGTAGGTGAGTAAAAATTGGCTTGTAATGTGGCTTAAACCTATTAGGCAATTCATAGCATCTAAGGGCTTACAGAGGATAAATGTAAAGGTGGGTCTCAGAATAAAATGTGGCTAGCCAAATAGATGCCTCAATCATTTGAAATACATTCCATGAAATCCAAAGCATCTAAAGAGAATTATTCGCAAATTCTGGTTCTCACACAAAATTCAAGTTTCCCACAAGAAAGTGTGGGTATTAGGAAGAATATGTAAAAGTGGTTTAGAATAGCTCACCGGAATGGAGAAATATTTTTAGTCGGTGTTTCATGGTCATGGATTTCAAAAATCAGTCAAACTCATACAAATGATTGATAATCCAATACAAGAAAATGTTTTCACATCAACAATCATTTAAAATACATTATTTCAAAAATCATTTCAACTCTTTCAAAATAAATTGTTGTGTGATAAGTGATATGAATATTCATTAAAGCTCAAAAATCCTAAAAATATAATAATAAAAAAAATGAAAATCACACGAGAAGAACTATGTAGGTTGACACTCCCCCACACTTAAATTTAACTACCCCTTATTTCAACTCAACAAAATATAAATATAAAGGTCGAAAATCAATGGGAAGGACAGATACAACCTAACATTATTTTAGAAGTGGATTTCTTGAGTTAAGCTCTTAGAATCAACCACTCTAATACTAGAAGAACGTAATAAAAATAAATAATAAAAATAAATAAAAAGAATTATAAAAAGAAAAGAAAAGAGATAATGCTTGGTCTAGACCCCCAAGCGGGTGCTAGGTTTTTACTGCCCCTAGTTATGCAGTTTCAGTGGATTATATCCCCGGTCAGAAGGTGGATGTGGTTTCTTTTAGATGAACCACCACATGTGAGTTTTCCTGATGTCCATGATTAAACACTGAAAGTAGAGAACCCCAAATAAGATAAGAATGTTCCCAACCCTAGAGAAATAATAAAGAAGAAATTTGGTTTTTGAAGTGGGAGGGAATAAAAGATAAGGGTGCTCCCTATTAACTTCAGTGGTGTCCTCCTCCATGTGATATAAAATTTGATGTATAGGAGGTAGTCGCACCACCACCAGCGTCTCTGGATATTCTACGTTGATTACCACCACATGGGTGGTCTCATCATCTACATCCAAGGCCATATCCATTTGTGCTATATCCAAAATTTCAAGAAAGGAGAAGTCAGAAAACAATTCAGTTTGAATAAAATTAAAACATGACGAATCAATAAAGAAATCTTCCCTTTCAAGTAAGTCAGCTTGGAAATTGATTTCTTCTGACAGGACCATTGGAAACTTCATCTCAGCAAGTGCATCTTATTCTTCATCTTCCAAAGAAATATTGAGGTCAAAAGGTACAAATAGTTCAATATCAAGCATGGGAGTATCATGGTTCAAGTTATCTTCGACAAAGTTATCCCAAGATTCTTCCAAAAAATGTTGACCTCCCATTAGTGCATCAGTTGGAATGTGTACTTCTGCGACCCCCTTGAGCAATGGTTGAGTGAGGGATGATGTGATAAGTTCCTTTAGAAGTTCTTTCTCACCCGCCTCAGGTTATTTATCATAAAAAATTATTGGTGAAATCAATTCCACCACTCGATCTGGTTCAGGTTCTGGCTCATGTTTGGATTGTTCTTGGTATGTGCGTACATATTCAGCAATCCATTCTATTTGGCTCTCCAGTTTTTGAACTTTACCACTAATCCTATGAAATTGAGCATCAATTTCATTGCAAACTTTTTCTGGAACATGAGATTTTTCAGTCCATGAATAAAAATTTGAATTGAAATACATCATGAACAAAGAATATTTTTTTTAGTTTTTGAAATTTATGATTTTTTTGTTGTTTTTTTCAAATGAAAGGAAAATTATTTAAACAATGTGAATAAAAAATAGTGAATTAAAACCACTTGGCTCCCCGGCAACGACGCCAATTTGACAAAGAGTTGTCGTGCACGCTCTCAAAAATATTTATAGCTAAGTGCAGCATAGGGGATGACCTAGGTCTTTCTCTTGAGGAGCTTTTGTGGTTAATAAATCACTACTTCTATTCCACCTAATCTAATTATTTTTTGTTGTTTAATATTTTATGAAATAAATGTAATTTAATAAAATAAATGAAATTCATAAATAATAAGAAACCAATATTTAATTCTAAATTACCATACAATGCTAAAAAATGTAATTAGGGAAGAAAGGAAGTCCTCCCGAGAGAATATTCAGGGAGCACCTTCATTGCCCAGCTTCAAATATTCTTAGTGTAGACACTCCGTTGTATGTGTGCACACCTTATTCTTCCCCAGTTGTGAATGAAAAGCCTACTTAACGATTTCCAAGCACACCCTTCATCCACCTCCTCAATCGAGGGAAAATGGTTGTAGATTAAGAAGTTAACCTTTAGACAACCACAGTGAGGATTACACCCACTATAAATTATCCTTAAAATTAACTAAAATAATATTAACAAGATGGTCGTGGGTTCAAGAACCTGATTACTCCCTTGGGATAATACTCTTATTAGTGACTCATGATAATGAGTATTATAGTTCACGATGGTAAGATAAGAGGAAGAAAAGAGGGTGAATTGGTGGACACAAAAATAAAAACAATGCATGAATTTATTAGAAATCTAAATTAAAATTAAAAACTAAAAATAAATATAATAAAAAAAATAAAAATAAAGTTGGAAGATTTTCAGCCGGCCTCCCTCGGTGGAGATCTCCTCCTTGTTGCCTTGAAGGAATGGATGGAAAAATGGGATGCTTTGGGAAGGAGGTGAGGGCCTCCTTTTATAGGCAGAATTTGTCCCTCAAATGTCGACGCATTTTAGACCCCTTTAATTACATCTTCACGCGTTCCACCTTTCATTAATGTTGTTCACAAATGTCGTGGCCGTTCCCCCTCAAAATTTCAGCACAATTGGACAAGTGATGAATGCGTTATGTCCAATTTACCCTGAGAATGTATTCTATCCAGTTAGAATCATCAAACCGCAAACCACCGTTTGGTAAAGAATTAATGTCCCTGAAAACGGCTATTTAAGGAATGGAACCCTTATTGAAGCTTGTTCAAAATCTTCTTATCCATATATTCACAAAATTTTTACTCCATTACAGTCATTTTGAGCGAGTTATGGATATTTCACTGAACCTTATTTTTTTCTGGATGAAATTTCTAGGAAGCTTCCTTGATGTTCCTGAATAATCTTCAACTTCATTGAATTGTTTGGACCGAAATATGGTCAAATCAGATCCTGGTCCAGAATACAAAGTTGATGGAAATAAAATTAGGATTCTAACAAAATTTGAATCAGAAGATTTGGAATTTTATTTTTCCTAAAATGACCAAAATACCTCTGACGTAAAATTCTGTCAAAAATCCAGAATTAGTCGTTTTTCACATTTGGGTTCAAAATAACACTAAAACCTAAAAACATGACAATTAACCATTTAATAACACTATGGTGGGATTATAAAAAATGATTTACAGTATAAAATATATGAAAATATGAGATTCATCAACGTCCTTGTCAATATCATTTATATTGGTCGAAGATTGGTTAATGATCTTTGTTAGGACCGAGTTTGGTCCTAGAGATGATAGCTAAGATCAAGTTGATTCGTCTGAGAATTTTGACAGCACATAGTCGGTACAGGTATTATGTTGATCATCACTGTAAATGTTTAGAGTTCTCAGTTTGTGACCAGGTGTTCTTGAAAGTTTCACCCCGATTAGGTCTTCGACAGCTTTGGAGGTAAGGGAAGCCTTTTTTTGTGGGACCTTTTGAGGATGTTGGTAATATAGGGAAATTTACTTACTGTCTAGCTCTACCACCACAGCCGATGTTGATAAAAAATGTGTTCCATGTATCGCAGCTATGAAAGTATCTCTATGATCCATTTCATGATTTGAGTTGGAGTGATCTTGAGATTGAACCAGATTTATCTGTTACCGAACCACCAGTCAGTATTGTTGATTCTGAGTCCAAGGTACTTCGTGGGGGAAGGATACCTCTGGTCCGTGTACTTTTGCAGCATGGTTCTGATTCTCATGATAAGTGGGAAAGGGAGGCACTAATGAGAGAGCTTTGGTCTAATATTTTTGACGTGGAGGTTTCTTCATTGGCTTTTTGGGGGCAAAAAGATCTAATGGTGGGGAGGATGTAACATCACGTTATGTTTTCAGGTACTTTTTATGTTTCTTTTTACCTGTTCTTTGGAGATGTTATTAATGGGAGAGTTAGAAAAACTTTAAATATTGTTTTGTGGCAAAGGGGAATTTATGAGGCCACCTCCTCTATTAAATTGTGCCAACCACAGCCAATTAACTACTTCATTAATTAACATGGGTGTCAATAATTCTTTAGAAATATTTTGAATTGTGTGGCATTTCTTTAATGTTGGAGAAGATTAATTTTTAATATTTTCTTGGAAAATATTTTGGAGGGGGGAACCTCTGGTGAATTGGAGAAAGATTTATTCTTCCATGAAGAACATCTTCCCTCGGCGAAGAATGCTACACGACTCCTCCTACCATCTTCTTCCTCTACAGCAAGGGAGAAGACACCACTCGTGGGAAGCGTAATCTACATCATGGAATCTTCCTGCAATGTTCATGGGACAATATGGTTCTCTGCGATGCCATCAACTGCGACACTTGTCTGCCGTGACTCCATCAACGAACAAACCTCAAATTGGAGGTATGAGGTTTATGTTCAATTTTAATGGATTAAAATTGTGCCTCATTCATCATTGAATATCTTTCTTTGTCTCTAGACTATTATTATCACCTAACGCAAAGGGCGCGGGACGAACGAACACAGCCTGAAGACCCTCCGTTGGATCTTGGTTTTGTTTGGCATTGGTGACCGGGGGCAGAACGCGGAAGAGGCTAGCAATGAAAGGGTCGTCGTCGCACACTAAAAGAAAATTCGTGGCCAAGCGGGCCGCAATGGAGGAATCACGGCACCTTCACTCCATGTTGGGGAAGCGGAGCCACTGCCAGGGTAGGCCGTAGTAGAGGAAGCTGGTGTCGTCACGCTGGTTGTGCGGAAGGAACCACGACCCGATTTGCAGGCTGCTTCAGCAGATGAACCAGCTGGCCAGTCAGCCTATCAGGTGGAGGAGATCCACGGTGCCTGTAGGGCGCCATGTCGAATGAATCGCGACCCGCCCGTGCGAGCTTCTTGCACCAAGAAGGCCGGCCGGCATCGACTGGCTGGTTAGGGAGGGAGCCGCCGCTTGGCACTGCCGGTTCTGTCAGCCGGGGGGCCGCACCCCCTGCCATAGGCTACTCGGCCCCCTTGGGCCGAGCCGCGATCGGCCGGGCCGTGCCGCACCTGGCTAAACCACGTTGCGCCGGGCAGGGCCACGCTGTGTTTGGTCGGGCCATGCTGGGCCGGGCTAGGCCGCACCCCCTCAGGCCGGGCCGCGCCCCCTCGGGTCGGGCCACACTTGCCTTCGGGCTGGGCCGCACCTCTCTTCGGGCCGGACCGCACCTGCCAACGAGTCAGGTCGTGTTTTTTTAGGTCGGGCCAAAACCCCATGCTGGGTTGGACCAGCCGAACGGGGTCGGACCGACCCGACAACCCACATGGCCTAACGGGCCGAGCCCGTACGCTTAAATGTGAATATCTTCAAGACCGTATGTCTGATAGACGCACCATCTGTGGCACTAGGACCCTAACGACGAGTCAGTCCTTTTGTGATACTCTTAATGAGTTTTGGACAGGTTGGTTCGAAATTGAAACCAACCAGGCCCTCAGAGCGGAAAAACATAAAACAAAAGGACCAGATGCCCGATTGACATGTCGTCAACAATGTTGGATTCCTATTGATGAGACTGTTCTTTTGTAATACACTATATAGGATTTGGATGGGGTTTGAGCATGGGTGGGTTGAATTGTACCCGAAATCCAACCGGGCCCCTCGAACGGAAATGCTAATAACTGACAGACCGGACATCCGATTGACGTGCTGTCTATTGCGTTGAGACCCTTATGACGAGTCAGTCCCTTGAGATACATCTACGTGAGGTTACATGACAGATGGAAGTATCTACTAGTAGCTCGTGTAGAGAACCCTCCCGAAGATGAGTGTACAGGGTGTAGAGACCTAGTAGCTGGATGAGACTTGACGACTGTTGATTGATCGACTCAGATTGATTCGTATGACCCAATGGGGTGCACTTGGTTGTAACCGTAGAACCACAGTGAAGGAGCACTTGTTTGTAGTGGCAGACCCACGATACTCTATAGAAGGAGTACCTCTGTAGGTTATGAGGGGGTGCGCTTGGTTATAGCGGTAGACCCATGGTGGGAAGCACTTGGTTGCAGTAGCAGGCCCAAAATAATCGATAGGTGGTGTACTTCAGCAGTCCAAGGCTAGTGGGAAGCACTTAGTTGTAGCGGCACTCCCACTGTTCCTGACAGAAGAGTTCTCTAGCAGCCATGGTTTCGATATCATGAATAAAATCCTAGTTTGAGCTGAGTCAATGACCTTTGTGTTTTCCTCATGATTGAGATGGGTTACTTGATAACATAGGTATATGTATTGGCATATACCTAAGTAAAGGTTATCTGTTGAGATCTTTCTTTGTGGTTTATCCTTGTTGGATTTAGTGAGACCTTGAGGGTCTCGGGGTCCTTACTGAGTATCGTTATACTCACCCTTGCACGGGCTATGCCCGCACCTCATTATGTTGTACGCAGACGACAAACAGTGCTAACCGAGGAAGAGTGTATGGGGAATAGATGGTACCCGGAGGTGGACAATCAGTGTGACGTCACACGGAGCGTACCGATAGACGCGGAGTGCTGAGGAGGGAATCTATACCTACCCTTCAGGTAGGAACCCGGAGGACGAACCAGGAGATGCTTCACCATTCAACTGTTTGTATTTTCAGTTGTACTTTCATCAGTTGTAGTTGTACCATTCTGTTGGGCTTTTATTTCCAGCCCCTTTGTACTTTCATCATACTTGTTACTGCTTTTCATAGTGTTTTCTTCCACTCGTACTCTGGTAGTGTTTGTGTTTACGTTTTATAAAGGCAATGCCTTCCCAGTTTTTAGGGAGTTACGCCTTTGGTGCTAGTCGCCAGCACCTGGCCTATGGAAGGCGGGCTTGGGGTAGTCATGATACGGGCCCCGGGGGACGGGTCATGACAAATTGGTATCCAAAGAGTTGGTTCTACCACAGAACATAGGAATCTGAAATTTCTTTTTTGTAAAGCAATAGTGTTAAGGGTAACGAGTGTGGTTTTCAGTTCAGGGAGTCCAGTTTTGGTGCGGTTGCCGAAATATCCATACACCAGGACACTGAATTCTGATTTCCGACTCAGTGCACAAAAACATTGATTGCGTGTGTGTCTTCAAAAGTTTTCCTTATGTCAGCTCAACCAGGTCAGCTCACCAGGTATGGTCTTTTGACCTTATCACATCTGTTCAGGATATCTCTATGAAGACAGTCAGTTGGAGTTCCGATAGAGTACCCGATGACGACCCCCCGAGTGACGAGACTCCAGTGTAGGCCCTCTTACTAAGAATGAACCATCAGGTGGTGTACCAGCATCACCACCACCCGTTGGGTCATAGATGCAACCAGCCGTACTAGAGGATAGTGCATGCTGACCGAGCACATTACACGAGTTCTAACTGCATAGGCCTTCGAGGATACAAGGTGAGACAGTTTCCCAGGCAGCAGTGGACTTGCTGGACGCGATTGCTAGAGTTCTACACCTAGTTTGGACACTAGTAGAGAAGATGGTGATCTTAGCTACTGGTGTCTCCCAGTGAATGACCATGAGGTTGGTCTTTATATTGATGAGGCTTTGGTATGTGGACTGATGCCTGAGATAGTATCTTTGTGTAGTGTGCTAGCTATATCACTACCTGATGGTCTGCACTTTTAACCAGCAGTACCGGTTGATGGCACATGTAGGCCTAGTGCCATACACATGTTTCAGCATCAGATACCCTTTAGGTTCTGAGGCGAGCCCGACTCACAGGTGATTGAGGACTGGCATGAAAAGGTGGCTAAGAGTTTTCTATATCTTATACAAGTTCGGAAAGAGGACATGTCGGTAGATGAGTATTCATCAAGGCATAGTCATCATTCCTAGTACATGATGACAACGATATAATCAGTGCTCTAGATCATGGATCTCATAGAAAGGTGTGTTTAATGGACATATGAGCCAACATTTTTCCTCTATGAATTCCTACTTATGCTAGGGTGCTAGAGAGTACCTTTTTGGTTGAATGTTCTTTGGCTGGATAGATACAGCTAGAGAATGTTAGTAGTTGGAAAGTAGGTAACTGGCACTAGTCTCAATGACAAGGGAATGTAAAATGTTTCAAGAATAGGAAGTGTTAAGGACAGATGAATCTGCAAAGCAGCACACGTGGAAGCAGAGCTAGGAGAGCAGGATGGGGTGGTGTAATTTTCGACATGTTAAAAACACTCACCTTAATAGTCCCTGCCAGGCTCAGGGAGTAGGAGGGCAGGGGAAGAGAGTAGCTGCACGCAGTCAAGGAGTGTGACCCAAGGCTCTAAGAATGATTTGAGGTACAGTCTGTGTCTACCAGTAGGTGTCGTAACAATAGACATATGTACAAATCATTCATTCCATCCACAAAATCTTGCCCTAGAGCTTGAGTTTCCGGTTAAACTGTTGATTTTACCCTCACTTCTGGAGATATATTTTGCAGGAGACTCAATAATCACACTTACACCAATAGTGTGATCTAACCATAGAGGTGAGAGTTTCAGTTGGAACCTCTTGGTAGAAGTGTCGAGGCCTTACGACGTTAGTTTGGGTTTTCACTTGAAATCCACAATTCACACTCCGATTGACTATATTAGGCAATGCGGTTGTGGTTTATTTACAATGTTGAGATGAGGTTTTCCTTAGTTAGCAAAAAAGGAAACCCTGGCAGCACAGGTTTAACTCATGAATAGGAGGGTGCAGCTGATCACTTTTATGTCGGCCAACCTAACAGTCATGGAAAAATGAGTTTTGAGTTTCCAATTCCTCTAGGACTATAACATCAAGATAGTATATAATCCTGGGAAGGGGAATGTTGTTTCTGATGCACTCAGCAGGAGGACTGTTATTCAGCTGCTAGGAGAGGCGACTTATCAACTAGCTGCCTTACATATATCCATTGTGGATAGAGATGGTGAATCCTAATTTTATTCTCTTAAAATAACTCCTCCTGCTTCATGAGTAGAGTAGGAAAGGTGGCTTACCACCTGGACCTTCCACCTCAGTTGCACCGAGTGAACGACGACATCCACGTATCTCAGTTGAGGAGATTCGTGCACATCCTATCCATTATCATCGACCACGAGGAGCTGGGCAACGACGACGGGGATAAATTCTAGGAGGTTCTGGTGGAGATCAAGGATCGACATGTGTGGGTCCTACATGGACAATCTATTCTTCTGGTGCACATTCGCTGGCATCACAGAAACCTCCAGGAGAGCACATGGGAGCCGAAGGCTCATATGTCTGCTGAGTACCCCCATTTGTTTCCCAAGCATGTGTTGTCACTTTATGGGGATGTAAAGCCATGAGGTGGGGATAATCTAAAGACACGTAACTTTCAAAAAAAATTCTTAAATTCTTTGTAATTTTACGGGTCCGTAGTTCTTGACAGAACCTGATTCTGAGGCCCGGTGTGCCCAGAATAATTTTCTGAAATTCTGTTAAGCTTAAATGAATGTGTATATGCAGTTTTATTGAAAAAGTGGAATAACTCTTAAACGGTTACTCGGATCAGAAATATGAGGGCACCGTTGCACTCAAGATGGAAGGTCTACCCTAGGGGTGACTTATGATTAGTTGGCACGGGCCTCCTGTGAGAAATTCAAAAAATGGCATAAAATATATAAAAAATAATTAAATAAATTATTTTATTTTTCAAATGCTTATTACTCACAAACGGTAACTCAGATTAAAAATCTGAGACCGCTGCTAAAATCGTGAGGGTATTATCTTTTTAAGATGATACTAACATGGGTCATCGAGGACCACCCGAGAAAGTTAGTTTTTGGCCGTAAATAAAATAATTATTTTATAATTATTTTATTGTAAAATTGACAACATTTAAATGGTAACTCGGATTGGAAATCCGAGAGTTCTGTTGGGTTTGTTTGGATGTGTTTCACCTAGGAAGAGGCTGACCTCAACCGCAGTGGGTCAAGGGTGACTGGTTAAAATTTTACGAAATTTTTTTCGGGTACGTTCAGTAAACATATGGGTGGGTATTTCTAACATTTGAACCGGTGCTCGGAATCGAAGTCTTAGAGAACCGATGAACTCCCAGCGCCAGTATTCGCTTAAGGGGACCTTTACCACAGTTGAATTTTATGCGGGTTTAGAGTTAATATTTGGGGATTTAGAATAAAATAAATAAAATTTGTGTAACACAATTTTATTTATAAAAGTTGGTTATTTCCTCCCAATGGGAGATAAAGGTGGGTCCCACACCCACATAACCTTCCATGAGAGGATATTTTTGTTGTGGGGCCCACATGATCCTAACCTCTTCATCTTCCCTTAATCCCCCTTAAACTCCTTCCCTCATTAAGGATGAACCTCTCCACCTCCCAAGCATTTATGAGGCCACCTCCTCTCAGAAATAGTGCCAACCACAACCAATTAATTACTTCATTAATTAACTTGGTTGTAAATAAATCATTTTAATATTTTTGAATAAGATGGAATTTCATTAAATATGGAGAATTTTATTTTTTAACATTTTCTTGGAAAATATTTTGGAGGGGGGAACCATTGGTGAATTGGAGAAAGCATCATTCTTCCATGAAGAACATTCTCTCTCGGCGAAGAATGCTCCATGACTCCACCAACCCTCTTCTTCTTCCGCGACAAGGTAGAATACACCGCTTGTGGGAAGCGTAATCAAAATCAAGGATTCTTCCTCAAATGTTGACGGGATGACACGATTCTCCATGATGCCATCAACCGCAATGCCTGTCTTCTGCGACTCCGTCAACGAACGAACCTCAAATACAAGTTAGGGGGTTAATGTTCAATTTTAATGGAATAAAATTGTGACTAGTTGATCATTGAATATCTTTCTTTGTCTCTGGACTATTGCAATCACCTAATGCGGAGGGCGTGTGCAGAACGAACACAGCCCGACGACCCTCCGTTAGATCTTGATTTTTTTTGGAATCGGCAACCGGATGCAGAACACGGAAGAGGCAGGCGGCGCAATTGCCGCCATCACACACTCAAAGAAAAGCCCCGGAAAAGAGGGCCGCGACAGTGGAAGCATGGCGCTGTCGCGCCATGCCGGGGACACGGAGCCGTCACATCGTGCCGGGGACGTAGAGCCGCTGCCAGGACAGGCCGCGATGGAGGATGCTGGCACCGTCGTGCAGGATGTGCAGAAGGAACCACGGCCAGCTTTATGGGCCGCATCGGCAGGAGAACCGGCCGGCCCGTCGGCCGGCCGGTTGGAGGAGAGTCGTGATGCGAGGAGGGCACTGCGTCGAATGAACCGCATCCCTCCCATGGTGTCTGCTTGGGCCAAGAAAGCCGGTGGGCATTAGTCGGCCGGTTTGTGAGGGCGACGCCACTTGTCGCCGCCTGTTCAGGTAGGCGGGGGGTCGTACCCCCAGCCAAGGACTACTCATCCCCATTCTGACCGCGTCATGCCGGGCCATGCCGCGCCACTTCGGGTTGCGCCTGGCCGGGCCGCGCCTCCTCGGTCCTGGCCGAGCCCCTTCGGGACGGGCCGCGCTTGCCTTCGGGCCGGGCCGTGCCTGCCTTCGTGCCGTACGGCACCTGCCACAATTTCAAGTCGCGTTACTTTAGGCAGGGCCAACACCCCATGCCAGGTCAGACCCGCCGAACTAGGTCGGACCGACCCACCAGCCCACATGGCCTAATGGGTCCGGCCCGTACGCTTAAATGTCAATTTCTTCACGACCGTATGTCCGATCGACGAACCGTCTGCGGCACTGGGACCCTTACGATGAGGAGGTCCATTTGCGACACTCTTATTCTATTTTGAATGAGTTCAAAAAAACATCCGGGTTGGTTCGAAACCGAAACCAACCGGGCCCTTGGAGCAGAAACACTTATAACTTAAGAACCGAACGTCTGATTGATTTTTCGTCAACTATGTTGGATTAATCGTGATGAGATAGATCTTTTGGGATACTCTACATAGGATTCAGATGCAGTTTGAGCATGGATGGGTTGAATTGTACATGAAATCCAATCGGGGCCCTGGAACGGAAATGCAAATAACTCATAGACCGAACGTCTGATTGATGCGCCGTCTGTTGCATTGAGTCCCCTATGGCGAGGCGGTCCCTTGAGATACTTCTACCTGAGGTTACGTGACACTTGGAATTATAGACCAGTAGCTCGTGGAGAAGACACTCTCGGAGACGAGCATACAGAGTGTAGAGACCCATTAGCTAGCTGAGACTTGACGACAGCAGATCGATCAACTCAGAGTGATTCATATGGCCCAGTGGGGTGCACTTGGTTGTAGAAGCATACCAATGGTGGCGGGATGCTTGGTTGTAGTGGTAGACCAGTGGTACTCGACAGAAGGAGTACCTTTGTAGGCTATGAGGGGGTGCGCTTGGTTGTAGTGGTAGACCCATGGTGGGAAGTGCTTGGTTATATCATCAGGCCCACAGTACTCGACAGGTGGAGTACTTCAACAGTCCAAGGATAGTGGGAAGCGCATGGTTGTAGCGGCACACCCACTGTACTCGATAGAGGAGGAGTTCTCCTGCAGTCGTGGTTTCAATATCATGAATAAAATCCTAGTTTGAGGTGAGTCAAAGACCATTGTGTTTTCCTGATGATTGAGATGGGTTAAATGATAACTTAGGTATATGTATGGGAATACACCTATGTAAAGGTTATCCATTGAGATAATTCTTTTTAGATTATCCTTTTTGGATTTAGTGAGACCTTGAGGGTCTTGGGGTCCCTATTGAGTATCGTTATACTAACCCCTGCACTGGTTATGCCTGCACCTCGTTGTGTTGGATGCAGACGACGGACAATGCTAACCGAGGCAGAGTGTACGAGGACTGGATGGTACTCAGAGGTAGACATTTGGCGTGACGACACACATAATAGACCGATAGACGCCGAGTACTGAGGAGGACATATGTACCTACCCTTCAGGTAGGAACCCGGAGGACGATCCAGGAGCTATTTCACCATTCAATTATATCTCTTTTTAGTTTTACATTCTTCTAGTTGTATTTTTACCATTCCATTGGGCTTGTATTTTCGGCCCCTTTGTACTTTCAGCATACTTGTAACTACATTACATAGTGTTTGGTTCCGCTTGTATCTGGATGTGTGTGTGTATACGTTTTATAAAGTCAATGCCTTCCCGGTTTTTAGAGAGTTACGCCTTTACTGCTAGTCGCCAGCCCCTGGCCTATGTAAGGCGTTCTTTAGGTAGTCATGATACAGGCCCCAAGGGATGGGTCGTGACATATCTGATCTCCCTCAAATTGTATCATTGAACATTAGTAGTTTCCTTCTTCCCTATGCAACCTTGAGATTGGTGGAATTTTTCACCACACTTGTAACATACTTCAATTCCCTTCAAGAAAGTATCAGGGAGTTTCTTCCCACATTTATTGCAGGATAGATATTCATCTTTTCCCTTCTTCCCCTTATTTCCATTTTCAAAGTGATCAGAAGATATCTTCTTCTCTTTCTTTTCTTTAAAGTCATAAGACTTCGAAAATTCACTATCTTTCATGACTGCACATGAGATTATATCTTTTTATGACGTGAAGGATCGTGAGACTATGGCTCGATGAGGAAATGATTTTAACCCATAAAATAAATGATCAATATTACTTCTTGGGTTATGTATATAATTTTCTGCATGCCTCACTAACCTTATAATGTTAGCCTCATACTTTGCGACATTCTCATCCTCCTTTTGTCTCAGACTCAGAAATTGCCTTTCCACATATGCTCGATGGTCACGAGGAAATTATTTCTCTAAGAAAATATATTTAAACTCCCTCCATTCCATATTTGAAACTTCATCATCTTCCTTTATGTTTTGAATCAATGACCACCATTGATCATCATATCTAGTGAGGTGAAAAACTGACATGACAACTTTTTCGAATTCAATAATCCCTAAAGCCTGAAATATTTTCTCTAGGGAAATTATCCTTTTCTCAGCAACCAATGGATTTTATTTCCATTGAATTTCGGTGATTGTTTACTCGTGAAGCGATCTAACATTGATCCTCCACATTGCGGATCAGGGTGCTCCATATGGGTAAGGTTATTATTCATAACCTGAGTGAGTTTTCCCTGTATGGTGATTAGCTGATCAGCACCAATTGCGTCACCAGTTCCACTATAATTATCTTGAGAAGGACATAAATCCATATATGGAGTGCGTGCATTGACACAGTTTCCATTCCTTCCACTAGGTGCCATTTCTAAACAATGGAAAAAACTAGATCAGTTTCTGAATCAAAATAAATAATTCCAAACATATAAAATATATAACCTAAATTGAACAGTTTAAGGATATAATCCATTATCATAAAAATGTGTTATTTTAGAAAGTATATACTCATAAACCCTTTATAATGGTTTTTATTGAAAATTATAATTATCCTAACCATATCCCCCGGGAGTGTCGTAACCAAGAGTACAACAAGGCCCGTTGTCATCCACCAGTTCCCATTCGAGTCTATCTTAAAGTGGTTTTTTTTGGGTTTTACCCCTAGATACATCTATTCTAGTGCTGCCTCTACCTGCTCGTATCCAAACAGGGATGTATTTCTTAGAAAAATCACAAAATCTCTACAATAAAAAAATTATAGGAAGTTATTCTATACTAATCCTCATATTCTATCATAGGGCTATGTTCTCTAATTAGAGATTATATAAATCTATCTTCCAATGATTGTACTAAACTCCCTCTGATACTAACTATAACACCCTGACCCCAATTACCTAGAGTCGGTGCATTATTAAATAACATTGGCATGATAAAATAGATCATGTCTTGAATGATCGATTAGTTTTGTTACCTTGGATTAACTAGGTACATTCATAATGTTTAGATTACATCATTAAGTGAAAAACAACAACAACGTCTTTTCTCCATAGACAACAATAATATCCCCTCATCCTATCCCAGTGGGTCATTCATAAAATACTTTTCACATCCTAGGATAAATAAAACATAAAATGTGGTGAGCTTAGATGCTCAGTAAGGATAAAAATATTGCGGATACTTTCATAAATAAACATAAAAATTCAAGGCAATGTATAACTAAAACGTAATCCTTTTAAACATGAACTTCAACAAAATATGGCAAAGATAAAATAAAATAATTTCACTTACTTATTCACATGGATATTCTACTAGTCAAATAATCACATGCAATATCAATAACCACTTTCATAATAATGGAATGCATAATTCTAGACTATCATAACCACATAGTCAAGGCATTGTGACAATACTACAAATAAGTTTTTTTCAAGGCCTTGTTCCAAGACAGTAGTTTGTTTCATGAGACAGACCGATGCATAGAGGAGCTAAAGCGGGATCCACCTGTCAGCTGTTTAGTCTAATGCATTCCTCATATGAACAAGTTTAAACATAACATAATCATTAGTATAAAAAACTAGCATATGAAATGTCAATACTTTTTCTATATACCATGAATGATATAAAAATAACACATTCACAGCCAAACATATCACAAAATATTCAATTCAATATGGATGTTTTTTATCATTATAAATAACTTCAAAAAAACTTAAAATCCGTCAAATGATGTTGACATAGATGAAAAGAAAAGTTTTGAGAGAAATATATATTTTTTATAAATAATTTAAAAGTCACATAATTTTAAAAGGAAATATTTATTTTGAAAATATTCTTATAATCTTGTAAGGGAAGCTTCAATGATTTTATAATGGTGGAAAATAGCTACACACGACGTATAAGTTAAAAAAGACCTTATTACATTAATTTTGTCGAAAAGGATAAAAAGGACCTTATTTGGAAAATGATAGAAAGATTCCTTTCAAAACATTTTATAAAATTTAATTCAATGGTTTAAATGACTTTAACCTATAGTATATTAAATTGTAAAAATGTTTTGGAATTTATTTTTAAGAAACATGGATGTGGATGATAAAAATGGCCCAGTAGATAATTATGTATAAACAACCTCAGATAATGAAGTGATTGTGAAATTAACCCTTACCTTGTACCATTCTTTGGTCGAGAGTAGGTTAAACTCTTATATAATATTTAATAATTTTTATTAAATTATAAAATAATCATATATATATAAATATGATATCTTATATGATCTTTTAATATTTCTTTGTTATTAATATTTTAGTATTATCGTCGTTTCGTGTGTTCACTTACTCATTTTCTTTTATATGTTTTGTTACATAAGCCATGTTTTTTATCCATAGGTTGTATCTTATTCATATCCAGAATGATATCAAGTCCTCAAACATTATTTTTAATCACCAAATGTAATTATTCTTGAATGGATACAATGGGGAAAGAATCTCATCGCGATTGTCGAGATGGTAGTTCGTATATATGTACAAGCGAAAATATCATTTTTTTGATATTGAAATAACATATAATTGGATGGTGTATCTTATAAATATAATAATTATCTTGTTATATTTATTATTTAAATGAATTACACATAATTATTATACCCATCCAAATAATAATGGATTGAATAACAATTACACCATGATGTGGAGACGATAAGTCGTACGTACGCATGTATGGTGACATGTCATTAAAGGGATGGATAGAATAATGAATATGGTTGTACCATATTTATAATAACATCAATGTATATATAATATAATGGATTTATTATTTTAGAATGGATATAACAATGAAAGAAGAAGTGGAAGAAAAAAGGAACTGGAAAGAGGGAGGTGAAAACATTACCTCTTCTTCGGGTTCTTCCTTTTGATTTGATCAAAATGGCTCATTAGGATGGCTTTCTGATCTAAATAAGGCCTCTAGGATGAATTGAGTGAAGTTGAGAGGATATTTGGGCCGGTTTTTTCCGAACAAAAAGGATTTGAGGTTTGAATAATGGGTTAGAAGTGGTGTCCTTTTAAAATGGGGAGGAGGGGCTCTTTTGAAAAAACCTAAAGTATTATTTTATAATAAATTCATATTCGGTTTCTAATGGCTCCAAACAGGATTATTTAAATTATATGGTGGGGATGGGTCGAAAACCACTCAACGAATAGATTTTAGATAGGTTTGGGTCACTATATTAACCTTATCTTTTAGATTTAACTCTTAGTTAAATAGTTTGACATTTACCATGTCTCCTTGTATTTTTATATTATATAACAAATAAGCTTACTATATATTTACAAGAGTCCCCCAAGTGGTCCATTAATGATAAAAATATCATTATATAAGTCCTTTTGATGATCCTTATATTTTTAGGAATATAACATCAATTGATAATATAATATTTTTTTTAAAAACCCTTTTATGTCAATTTAGACAATATTGGGTATTCTGTTTTTGATAAATTCATAACAGCATTATTAATTCAAATAAAATTCATATAAAAAATAATAATATGTCATATTAACCATGAAAATTATTTTAATTCAAAAAAAGTCTCAAAATACATTTATTTTGATATTTATAATATCAATTATTTTAATATTTCATTAATTAGGTAATTAATGCATCAACATTGTGTTATAAATAAAATAAAATTATTTAATGTCTAAATATTATAAATAAAGTACCATTATGTATTAAATATATTTATCTTTAAAAAGAATATTTATAATAGAATTTATATTATGTAAAACCCTATATTAAAAATGTTTTAGTTATTAAACATTGATTTTTACTCTTTAAACTCTTCTTTTTATTAAATAATAATAAATGTCATAATCTAATCCATGTTTATCAAAGAGGTTCATATTTTATCCCTAAATATGTTTTTTGTTGATTTATCCATTTCCAATAGAATTAGGACATGTCTTAGGGTAATAATAATAACATTTTTACCCTTAATTACCCTATTTACTTTTAATCGTGCTAAATAAAAGAAAAAAGTTACTATTCACCAAAAAATATTTTTATCTTATTGAACAAGTTTTTACTAGTTGATATTAACTGTGTCTCTCAGAATTTTTAAATTCCAATCACATAAGCGGTAAAATTTTGTTTTATATGAATTTTCAAATTATCATAACAGATGGGTAAAAGACAGTGAAAAGTTCAATAAAAATTTTATATGTCTAAAATTATTATAAAATGACTCCAATGAATTACATTGAACTTATATAGGAATTGCTTATCTATTTTGACATAAAATACATTTAAATAAAATAAATAATTATTTAAATAAAAAGTCTGTTTTAACTAATAACTCAATGTTTTTCATTATTCATCAAAAATTGAATGTTTTCAGAAAAATACCAAAAAATTCACCTTATGATAATTTCGATATTCTGAATCCAAAAATGAAGTCCATTTTGAATGATAAAAATTATAACATTTCAAAAAGTTTGTATTACTATTTATAATGGATAGTTTTCTAGTTTGTGGTGTGTTAGAACTCGATGTTGTGTACAACACACACTATTGTATTATTCAAAGAGAAGTGTACCATGGAAGCTTGGGGTGTCACAAAGTTGCTCGCTTGTTTCATTATATTTGAGATATAAATATTTGCCAATACTTTTGAACTGTTTTACAGGACTTCTAAATTTATATAAAATCATATATATATTTTTTTTGCTTAAGCCATTGTTTTAGAAATATTCCATCACTGTAAAGCGTTTTCTTAAAGTAATGTTTCAATCATTTGAAAATGTATAGCATGTTTTTGTTAAAATATGATTTTGAGTTGGAAAACCTATTTATTTTAAAATTGAAAGCATTTCTTTGGATATTCTATATTTGGAATCTATTACTGAATCTTTGGTGGTATCTTACTGGGCTTAGGCTCACACTCTACTTTTTTCCTTCGGGTGTTTGTAGACTTTCTTTTCCAGGTTTGAACAAACGGAAGGGAAATCATGGAGGTGGATCCATCTATTGAACTTTGGTCTTGGTGAGTTGTGTCCTTAGAAACCTTGGGGGGTTTTCCCCATTTTTAGTACCTTGATTTTAGTACATTGATCTTTTTATGCCTCTTTGAATTTTGGTACATTACACCCTGTGGAGTTTCTTTTGTTATGCATACAGTCTTGTCTCTTTTCTTCAAAATTATTGGTGGAAAAATAGTTCCCACTTGAATGTTGTGTGATGCCAGGTGCTAGTCGTCATACCATGGGGATTAGGAACGCAATTTGGGCTATGTTAGGGCCAACTCGGTTATAGGGTTTACTGGGTACCCGAGCTGGTTCGTGACAGAATGTGTATGTTAAAAATTAATATCATCACTTCACAAGGTGATATCAAGAATGACATTATTGAATTCCATATTGAATTGAAAGAAAGAAGACAGTGTTAAATTATAAATAATTAAGTATAACAATATCATAAATATAATATATATCAATTATATAAATATGAATTTCTATCATTGAGATATTGTGATGGAAACAAATACATCGATTCATGAGGCAGATATCCTTCAAAAACATGATCAATGGATTCATTTCCCATTTAAGGGAGAGGACATAGTTGGGGGTCTGGACAATAACAAAAAAACCCAAAATTTGGTTGATATTATTCTATTTATATAAATTTTTTGAATAATGTTAGAATTATTTTTTAGAATAAATGAAATAAAATTGTTTATTAATGATGTAAAATACAAATATAATGACTTCATTAAGATTGCAATAACAACCATTCTCAGATGTATTCCTAGTCAAAAAAGTATTATATGATGTATAATAGGACATAATGAATTTATTTTGGATGGTATTGTCTGAACCAATTTTTTTAATTGTTTAAATTGTATTAGGGGGGTGGTCTGTTATAATTTTGGTAGAGGAGACACTTGGAAATTGTGAAAATAAAAAATTAAACACGAATTTTTTACATGAAAAAAAAAATCCAAAATTGAAAATTTTATAAAAATATATGGTATATAGTTGAAATATGACCAGATGATAGGAATAATAATTTTTTGGGTCTTTTTTAAACATTACATTTTTGGTATAATCCCTTGTAAACTCTTATTTACCTTAATCGTATTAAGTAATTTTTTCATTTGTAACTATTCATTTTGACCAAAAATTGAGATGAACATATTAAATAATATACATAATTATTACTTAGTATATATAATCTACTTTAGAAAATTAAAATCACATGAAATTAATAATATTATTTAAAATTAAACAACTAGATGTGTCGAAAAATTAGGTTGTCCAAAAATATCATTTTTCATATAAACAATGATCTAATATTAACTATATGACACATAATCGTAATTAAATTAAATTAAATAAATAAATAAATATGTATATATATAATATAAATTAAATTTATATAATTATGTATTAGGGGATAATAAAATTATTTAATACAGAGATACATTATTTTCTTTTGAACATTGTTCTTGGAAAAAAATTTAAAGCCTAAAAAAAGATGAGACTAAAATCTCATATAAAATGATTTTAATTTAAATAATTGGATTTAACATATTGAAATAATACTATTGTTACATTGAAATAAAATTAAAATAATATAGGGACTTTAAAATTAATTAATTTATAAAAATAGAATGATAATATTATAAATATTATAATTTTTTCAGTATTCACTCAAAAGTAATATTTTCTGAATAATAAAAAAATTAACTTTTATTAATATTGATATTTTGATTTAAAAAATTAATATCAATCTATCAACAATCTTTTAAAATAGTTGAATAAAATTATTTATATGATTTTCTCACTAAAAGAAAAATAAACTTAGTTTTTAATCAATTATGTTTTAGACGAATAAAATTACATGAAAAAAAATTATTTAGTTTTTAATTATAATTTATCAGAAAAGTTATATTTATAATTTTCTAAATATATGTTAAATACAATCTTATTCATACCAACCAATTTAATGGCTATGTTAAAGTGATCATATATAAATATTAATATTTTAATAATATGTCATGGTTCCTTTTATCTTAGTTTTTCATATTAAATACACTATGAAAAATAATTATATTTTAAAATATTATGGGTGTTAGAAATTTGATATTTTTAACCCCAAATATTAAAATTTTATCAATATTTAAATAAATTCCATCCCTTGTCACTTAATAAATGGCCCTCTGACCACCCCTTCAAAACCACTCCTTAAATTATGAGTCTTCCTAAAAACATACCATTTTTCATTAAAATTATAAATTTTATTCATTTAATTTTCTTCTAGTTATATTATTTGATTATATTCCATAAATGTTTTAAGGAATTTTCCAAGGAAAACATGATGTTATCATGTGCATAACTATTTCTCTTATTCATTCATTTCAATATTACGTTTATAAGTTAAATTTTTGAATATCTATGTAATTAAAATAGTATCACTTATATAATGAATTTTATTATACTAATGGTGTCACTATTATCGTCACTTAGTATTTTACCTTAAGTAATAAATAACATATTTTTCATTTGTATGGATTACCACAATCACCGAGTGTTATATTTAATTTTAATTATTCACTATACATTGTTAAACCAAATATTATATTTAATTTAATGTAATTCAATTTTTAAATTATTTCAAATTGTGATATATTAAATCATATTATACATTAATCTATTTCTATGGAAAATTAAATCATTATCCATGTATATGTATGGACTGTCACATCCATTGAACAATGCATTCTACTTTTAATTTCAACAATAAATAGTTATTCAATAGAATGGTTATAATATATAATTATGATTTTTATCATATCAATTTGGTAATGTAATATTAATTTTTAGAATATATTAAATATGTGATCAAAAAAATAACATCATTAATTGAATCATTTAAAATAAGAATACTAAAGGTTAAAATATTTTCATATTAAATAATATTTTCATATCTTTTAATTATTTATTAAAGACATTAAAAATATGATATATCATGATAATGAACACTAAAAAATACCATTATACATATAGTATAAATATATAAATTTAATACATCATATACTCATCTATTAATCAAGTAATATTCAAATTGGGATGGGTTAACCACCTACTTGTATAATGATAATAATTTTTCTCATGGATAAATATGTGAACATAAATTCTACTATAATATGATATGTATTTTTAAATAATGATTTTTTATTATGTTTCCAATATTTTTATATATCATTAATCTCATTATATTAGTAAACCACTTTCGTTATTTAAGAATCTCTAAAACATGAACATCTTAGATTTTATCTTCTTGGGATATAATAAAGAATATCATTGAATGTAATTATAAATTTATAAATACAATAAAAAATAATTTTCAATACCTATAATGTTTTAAAAATATTTTTTATCATTAATGAAGAAATTTTTCTTGGAAACTATTACAAAACTATCAAGATTACTTTAACCCAGTATGGAAATTATTAAATATTTAACCTGAATTTACAAAACTAATGATTGTAATTGAAAATTATAAATACAAAATATTAGTGTAATGTCTCAAAATAATTTATTATGTTTTTTATCATTTATATTGGGGTGAAATTTAATTCATCGATTCCAGGATAAATATTAAGAGTTTTTTATCAAAATTGTGATTAATTGATACATGAAAAATTATGTCCCCCACATTTCCTATTATGGTGTATTGAAGAACCGTAGATTTATTTTTATCATATTTTTTTTATTTCATTCTATATACAGATAAATATCAAATTACCATTTACATATATTTTTTGATTCAATTGAAATCTCAGTAATAATGATTTTTAATAACTCATTTTTTGTTCATTTTTATGATAATTCACATGAAAAAATATCATATAATATGGGTATATTATACGATTTTCATTTTAATTTTTATCAATAAATTTTCTTATAAGGTATATATAATCAGTCCAAAACATATTCATTAACGATTTAGTACATTATGGAGTATGATTCCCAAAAGGGATACTGATTGCTCAAATATCATTTCATTGATTTCTAAATTATTATGTAGAAAATTTTTCATACATGAGTCGATTATACCTACAACAAAATTTATAATAAATTATATTATAATACTATTTTAGAAAATTAATTTAATACAAATAAGATTTTATTACTCTTTTAACAATGTGGTTTTTTTAAATGTAATTTCAATGTTTTTAAAATGGTTACTTTGGAAATGTTATGTTTTATCTTTGGAATAAAATTTCATGTAAAAAAATTATTTCATTTTCAAGGATCCCTTATTAGATAATATTTTAAATATAAATTTTTTTCAGAATCCTTCTATTCAGGTTATGAAAATTTACCTTATAATGTGACATGTATATTTTCATTTTACATGAATGATACAAATGATTTATAATTAATCAATCAAGTTTTAATAATATATTTCATGTTCATATAAAAAATATTTTCCACTATTATATTTATCTTACATTACATATACACTAGTAAATATATTTATTTATAATTTTGTAATTGATGAAATGGTATCAAATAATTCTATTTTAACCCTCTATTTTTAACTATCATTTAAATCATTATTTGACTAGATTGTTTTTCTTCCATGTAAAAATCTATTTGAATTTACATTGTTACATTGGGGATATGTGATTTTGAATCCATCCAACATATTTCTCACAAGTTTTTATAAATGTTCATTTATATAAAATATATGATCTTTTACCACATTTATGTTGCATAAACATCCACCATGAATGGGGATATATTTTCTTCCAATAATTTTTTTTTTCAAGAACATATATTCAATTACTTTTATAGAAGGATGTTAACCTACATTATAAATTAAAATTGATATGGGATATTATTGAATTTTTTTTATACCATTATAAAAAAATATATCTTGATTTTGGTGAGATAAATGATATATTCAATTTTTTATTTGGGAACTATTAAGAATCTATATATTTGTTATTCTCATATATATATTTAATAATTATATAGGAATGATTCATGTGTGTTTTTTAACCATTCAAATTATTTCAATATTTGAGAAATGACAATTTTATTCATTTTATTGAGATGAGAAAAATTATTAATGTTATATTTGTAGTTATTGTAATATGAATTATTACTAGAAAAATATTTATCTATTTTTTATTATTTTTTTCATATGATGAATTCATCAGACATTAATATGTGAATGGAAGTTCGAGGAATTATATATCTCCTTGATGCATAGGAAAGTTTCATAAGGCCATCAAAATTTGTTATGTGGTGTCTGTCTAACTAGTTCATAAATATGACTTGAATGTGATCTTGATTACATGATTTATATCTCATATGTATCCTTGATAGAAGTAATTATGTCTCAGTTGTTCTATTAATATTATTATAAGGATGTCGTAAATTTTTCTTTTAATCTCCAATAATTTTGTTATTATTATCCATGTGATCTTTTAATATTTATTATAAACCATGAATATATTATTCTCCCAATTTTAGTTGATTTGGGAAATTTTTTTTACTTATTCCATTATAATATATTTATTCCATGATTTCCAATGTTGTATTTTTACCGTGATAGTGGATTTTAGATCAAACATTATCATGTTTCCATTTCCATATGTTATAGAGGACACTGTTACACATGATTTGTTTAAAATAACAGATTGTGTAGATAATCTGAGGGATATTTTCTGTACTTATTATAGATTATTTATTTTTCTTATATATTTGAAAAAAGGATATTAGTTTAGAAATAATTTTGTTTTATTATTTTTTGATTTGAACTCATTCATTAAATCTATAAATCATAATTGTCCGGGTAGTGTATGTAATAAAATATTTCATTTACAATATTTATTAATTTGATTGGTATGTATGAGAATATAGAGTTCTTATCAAAGGTAGTGTGCAATATTTTTTTATTGAACTTGATTTTGGTGTGTGGGTTTAGAGTTCCCCATATTTAATATTACCCAAAGCCGTGTTTTATCACGTAAGGTTTTGGAAAGGATAAGATTCATTCTTTATATTATACTATTCAACTCACTTTAGGGTATTATTATCATTATACAACATGACATTATCTCATTTCACATAAAAATAATATGGTTATGCTTCGTTTAGAAAATTCATCATTGAGTGGTCTACCTTTTCATCAAAAAATACTAATTTTATCTTATATATACCCAACTAGATTCTCAAGCTCTATTATTAATATTTGTAGTACATTGAGGAAAAAATAAAATCATGTGTCATATCATTCAAAATAACATGTTAATTTCAAGGAATCTCCGAGTATTATATACTAACAACATATTTTATGAATGAATTATTTAGTTTTCAATGAAACTATTGGATAATTCATGAGAAATATAATACTAAAAATATATATATGAGTAACCGTATATTAAAACTAGACATGAATATATTATAAATTGTTTAAAATATATTATGTTAAAAATTAGATAACATAGGAATAATTAAATTATATTATTCATACACTACATTTACCAAATTTTCCATTCTATGGGAATTAAAATATATCGTTACAATCTAATCATATAACATATTTTTAGTAGATTATCAATTTTTTATTTTTATATAATAATAATAAAATACTATACATGGTAGATGATGCACTCAATCATTTACACATTTTTTGAACAGAGGATGAAATTTATGTTATATATTTAATTCTACTATAATTTCATCCTAAAATAAAAAAACTATAGAACATTAAAAATGTCTCAAAACCTCTTCTATATCTTCCATGTAATTTTAATTCTACTAGAAATCATATCAGACAAATTTAAAAAACCTTTGGAATATATTAGAATATATCTATACATCTTCAGTATAGTTTTGATGACATAATGAATACAAATACTCTATTTATTATTAATATATTGAACTCTACATCATCAATAATTTCATTTTAATTTTAGATTTATACATATTTTATATAATTAATGCTTTTTATGGATTACACCATCCTTCATTTTCATTAATCTATGAATGGATTCTAACATTACGTTTATATTTCATATTCACATTTAACTTTTTTAAACACCTCATTAATAACAATAATTTAATCCCTAGATACAGATACCATAAATTATTTTATATGGGTTATTATTTATTCAATGAATTATTTTTCTCATTTTCAAACAACATCTTTAATCATTACTTGTATTAGATTCTACATTAAATCAAATAATCCATGATATATAATTAGTATCAAAACTCTTCCATTCTATTAGGGTGTAATTTACATCTCCAAATATTTCAATAAATAAACATAATTTAATTTTACAAATTAAATAGTATTGATAAAAATGGATCATCACACAATATTGAGTTTAAAATAGAAATTTCATCAATAAAATAAGATATACCTCATAAAATGGTTAATATTTGAAATACCCCTTGATAATATTTGTCATCATATATAAAGAACCGACCCCATATATCCATGTCTCGATGTCTACAATCAAATAAATTTGCATGATTACATAGAATATAATCCCCTATAATCATGGAGTTTAGTAGTTTTTGTTATCTAGATTCATAAAAAAGACTTGTATTATAAATGAATACACAATTACATATTAATTTTATTCTTTCATATAAATAACTCCTGGATAACACAAACCCTTACAGTTATTCCATAGATATCATTCATTGTAAAATTCACGGATTCCTGAAGAAGGAAACTTAATAAATGTGATATAGAATTCTTTGTATAGGGAAGCTGTAGTGGAATAACAATGAATCAATGAGAATAGTCAACACAGAAATGTAAATAACTAAAAAGAAATTCCCCGTAATCTATAAACTAAATGAATGTACATTAAAAATATCGAATGGTAATAACTAAAGACACATTACATTCCAATGAATAGTTATGGAAAATAAATACAGAAAGGTATGAAAATAGAACTCATGACATCTAAATAAAATATGAAATGTATTCAAAGATATGTCAATGAAAAATATCAAGGATGAATAATAACTAAAACTAAATGAAGAAAATGTTTTTTAATGTATTTAATGTCTATGAAACATGAAAACATATACTGTTAAGACCTCTAACATGACTATTTAAAACTACATGTATACACCCTTAAAATTTTAACAACATATTTATCTCTGTATAAATTATTGATGGATAAAGGAGCTATATAAATTCTGGTCTCCTACCATTATTTCATATCCAAATCATTCACCATATCTAATAGTCAAAAAAATAATATACCATAACAAATATCCCTATGGAATAAAGAATACATAATTATCAATATTTAATAAAATAATAAAATAATTATTAAAGAAGACACTATATGTAAAATGATTTACGGTTTTTTAAATAGTAATATCTATGAAAAATGAATTTTATTGTTAGGGGAAATTCAATTTTTAATGATCATAGATGATTTAATATGTCAAGGGGAATAAAAAAGGATTCATACCAGTTAATGTGAGTACTATAATTGTCCAAATAAATAACAAACTATCTAGAGGAAGAATAAATATGGTATCAAAAAATGAAATCCCATGTGTAGTAAAAAATATTGGTTGTTGTTGATGTTGAATATAAATTTTATACAAAGTCCTTTAAACAACATTCATATGGATAAAATCCATTTTCTTATAAACCATTTCAAACAAAAATCCTTCGAAAATAAATTGTCAAAAAGATTTTATTTAAAAAGAAAGATGTTAAATATATAATTTATGATTAAAATAAATCATATTGGGTAAATCAACACTAGCCATATGAGGTAAAAGAACATTCCATTTACATAGTAAAATTGATTAAAAAAATCCATTATTTGGAACCTGATAAAATCATTTAATTGAAAAAATGGCCAAAATAAGAAAGGGAAAAACTCTTTTACCAAATCATTTTTAACTAATTTTAAATAAAAAATGTTATTATAAGAAAACATCTTCTCTAACAAAAGTGGGGAATTATGACAATATTTCTTAAAAACATTATATTAAACACATTGAGTACCAAAGAGTGATAATGGTACTAATACACAATAATGGTCATGAAAAATTATATGAGAGGAAAATATATGGTTTTATTGAAAAATTTAATCATTATTTCCTTGAATAGAAATACCATTAAAAGTTAATTCATGGTATCATTGAAGAAAATAATTTTTAAACAGTCCAAAGTGTCCCCTTCCACTTTAAATAATTATAAATGATAAGCCTCATGAAGGAATAAATTTGAATAAAAGATTTTAATAGAATTAATACAAAATAATACATGATATTATATATAAATTTGGTATCATGTACAACATATATATCAAATTAGGTGTAATGTAATTAATTATACCTTATAGAATAAAAATGAGACAGGAATTTCTTTCCATGCATGTAACATGCTTCTTGTGTCTTAGTATTCTAGAATAACATAATTATGATAAATATTTTATTTCTTGAGAAACTTTTTTCATTTTTATCATAAATTTTATTTTAATTATTTTCTATTTGTATTCAACTACAAAATCAATTAATATTATATTTGGGGTTTGGACCTATTTTAGTTTATGTGTCACAAAACGGAAATCGTTGGTCAACTATGGTCAAAGGCGTAATTATATAAAAACTCATGAAAAATAATAATTACATAATTATTATATCTATACATCAAATATAGTTTTAAAATCAAAAATTTTATATGGTTATAAAAAATTATCCAACGTTACAATCATGGAGATGGTAGACCGTATGTACACAAGAGTAACGTTCCTATTATTCGATGATCGTTTTTGGAAGGAATATATGTATCATTACAAGTTAATAGATTTGTAATTATGAAATAAATATAAGATTATTTTATCATATATACTTATATATATAATTATTTTGATGTAAAATTAATCACATTATTTCAGGGATGCGGTAGTCCAAACATCCATTAATGACATTATCAATTTTTAGTGTCTTAGATAGGAATAATTAAAATGATATATATATATATACATAAATATATTTATGTCATGAATATCATATGGATTTTTTGTGTGTCACATATTTTTAATAAAAATCATCATTTATACATTCCATGTATAAGGAGAAAAAATCACATCGCTGTGAGGTGGCGGTTGTCCGCACTTCCAAAAATGATGTTATCATATTAACACAAAATATATGTTATAATCGAATGTGTTATAAAATATTTAAAAAGCATATATATATATATATATAATTATAATATATAACATATATAAACATCTTGTCTATCATAATGGACACTATGATAGGTGGTAAGGTAAAAATAAAAAATAGTAATTCTGTGAGGCGGTATATCGTCGTACATGTAAACAATATGTTTGTTACCCATTGTATATAGGTGTGGGTAAGTGTAAGTTGAAACCTAATCAGAAAAGCATCCTACTATATTTAGGATACTATATTTGATATTTAAAAATTAAAATAGAATATTTAAGGGAGTGGATAATGGATATAAAATTAAATATTCTTAGGAAAGTCGTTACTTCTTAATCATGTAACTTATATTGGTTTGCACCAAATTCCATTCTTGGATTATATTACTTTCAAAGGGACTATTCAGGGATGAATGGAGGGATTTGGGGGAGAGAATTGAGACTACATTGAAAGCCCTTTGTGGCTTTAGAGGTGTTAGGAAGTGTAATGGATGAAGGCCTTTTATAATGGAGGATGAGTGACACTCATGAATTATATTAAAAGAAAGGAACCCCACCAATATTATTTTGTTGATATGGTTCAATAATGGTCCAATGTAAATACAAGGGAGGATATGGTAGAAATATAGATAGATAAAATCTTTTGAAATACTGTTTTGTTTGTTTTAGGCCTTAATGTTATGGTTTAGTCCATTACTAAGCATTATTTAACCTAAATCATTTTCATCAAATTATATTACATTCACTGTAATTTTTTGTAAAAAATAATGTTAAACATATGAATATAGTTAATGTTATTTATAATTCCAAATATGGATCATTTTTTTTCATACTCTAATCATATATGTGGTCGAAATTAAATTAATATTAATCCCATAGATAGGATGACAATTGCGGTTTTTAATGTACAAAAATCCTAAAGTATTCTAGGTTTTTATACTCAATTTCAATGTGAAATTGATTCCGATGACCTAAATTGGATTAATTGATAAAAATATTATCCAAATAAACTACTAATAAAAATTAAATTTATAACTTATCCTTACAAATAAATTAGATGGAAATAATGTTTTGAATTAAATATCAGTGTTTTCTCTATTCATTAAATAAATTTCACATAAAAATATCAGAAATGAAGTATAATATATTTTTCAATATTTTATTTTAAAAATTCAGTTAATTTTTAAATACATAATTTATTAAAGGGTCAAAAATTGTATTTAAAATGGGTTCTGCATTAGAAATATGTAAATGTACTTTAATAAAAATATTCTTTTTTATGTGTAACATTGGGTCTGTCTTTATGTTATACTTATAAAATATATTGGATGAATATAAAAAATATTCGAGTGAATATATAACATATATATTTCATTAATATCATTAAATAATTTTAATTAAATTTTAATATGAAAAAAAACCTTTTTGAACATAATAATATTTCATTCATATTAAATTACTTTATATTTTAATTTCTAATTAATTGGTAGCATATAAATTCATTTTTATTGTTTAATCCAAATAATTTCATAATTTAGTTAATAATATTTATAATAAATTTCTTATATATTATTATATTCAATAATGTTATTTTTGGAATATATTTGTGTTTTGTAAAACATTGTCTTGTGTTTAAGACAAGCCATTGAAGGTGGTATCTCTTCTGTACAATGCATTCTAACATGGTGTTTCATGAATATAAAGATATAGAATAAATTGAATTATAAATTATAATAATATTATGTCCCATTATATTCTTATTGATGTGTTCCAAATAGACAATTGAATACAATATTGGGTTTTATAATTTCAAGGTGTTAAATTCTAACCTCTTTAATTAATTTGCATCCTTGCAATTTAAACTCGATATTAGTAATAAACTGAATGATATTTACTGCATTTAAATCCCACATCATGAGATGGTTTCTTAAGACATCGTCTAGAAAAGAGATAATTATATGTTCAAAGGATACATGGGCTAACATATTAATAGGTCTATAAGTATAAGAAATTAGTGACAAGTAGTGATATATAGATGGAGAAAAAGTGTAATTATATATAAGGAGTGATTGAGGTCATAAATCAAAAACAAGTTTATTATCAATAAATATTTGAGGTCCATAAAGAAAAAAACCTTTGATGATTTTGTAGACAATTGTTTCAACAAAAATTAAGGTATTTGGACAACACATATTTTAATAATTATCCTAATGTTGAGTGATTATAAAATAGTATAAGAATACAAGGAAATATAATTTCATGATACATTTTGATTTAATATTTAGAATTTCATATTTTGATTGTGATTTGATAAAATTTTAATTCATCACTTAGAAAATGAAATTGGTGTCCAAATATTAACATTGAAACAATAAGGACTAAAATATTAAACAGATCATAAGACCGATAAAAGAGTAACAAGTCAAACTATTTTCTATAACAATTATCCAAATTCAATATGGTTAATATATTAATGTCTAAAAATAATAAGTATCAAAATTCGTTAATAATTAATATTTCATGATCATGTTATTTAAATAATAAATCATTAACCATGACATCTTGTAGCTGAATGGTAAGCGTAAAATCCATAGTACCCTTCGGTCATGGGTTCAGGCCCCACAACCTTGCCTGATTTGATTGGTTGTCACCCAACTTATATGTTTTCATTTTTTTACTATATTAATATAATTCTCAGAAATAATATAATGAAAATAATCTAAATTTAACCATTAAATAGTCACTTAACAATGGTTTTCAATATAACCATTTATTTCAAAAGTATCTTAATCATATTTGAGTCTTTGTACATTTTCATTACTGATCATATGAACCCGAATGGTATTCAATACAATTAAAATAATTTCTATATAAATGTAAAAGAATTATACATTATATATTCATTTCCTCTAAATCATTTTATTCTCAAATCAAGCATATATTTTAGATGTTTCATGATTATTACAGCTAAAACACCACATCTAAAATACTTATAGAAATTAATTATTTATCCCAAAAAATGCATCTTCAAAATTGGTCCTTCCATACTCTAAATCATATCCACAATATCATTTATAGTATATATGAATCATAAATGTTTATCATAAATTTAAAATAGCATAGGTTTGTCTAGGGACATTAATTTTCAAATCATTCATGATTGTTTATAAAAAAATGTGAATTATTCTACTCATATCCCCTGATAGTGACAATCCTAGTGTATAGAAAGGCTCATTTTAATGTTCTATGTTTCCACAAGTCAGACCTAAAAATATTTCATTGAGTTGTTAATATGATGAGCTCCATTTCTAGAACCAAACCCACATCTAGTAACTATACGATGATATATTTCTAGTAATATGCACATTATCTCTACCTACGAAAATTATTAGATGATTTTCAGTACGAATTTATAAATTCTACCTTAGTGTTTTGTTATCTAATCTAAAATTTCAAAAATCTATTTCCCAATATTACTACTAAACTTGCATTGAAAAAACTGTAAAAAAAATGACCCAAAGTAGCTCGGTTCTGGTGTCTTGTATGAATGAAATTCATATTATTACATGGAATAAAATACTAAAATACCAAATAGTTTAGCATTTTTGGTATACTAGATATATAAATGTGTCTTTTATTGAAAATTATACACTACTTTCAATATATATGTTTCATATAAGTAAATAACATTGAGAATAACTCTAATACTTCTAGTAAATCCATGGTTATTATTCATGTTACAGTTCATGGATTGTTAGGGAAAGAAAAAAATAAGTTTGAGAACATACTGTCTGTAAGGGAAAAATGTGGTGGAAAAAAATAATTAATAATTGAGAATAGTCAATATAAAATTTTAAATAACATTAAACACATTCAATGTAATCATTAATCTGAATATATTTATGTAGGAAATATGGAAACATAATAACTAAAAAAAGTCCATTAAAATAACTAGATATAGAAAAAAAATAAAGATGGTAACGTATAAAAAAGAAACAAATGAAATGTAAAAAACTAACAATGAACTATGTTCAAAGATATTTCAATGCAAAATGTCATGGTTGATTATAAACTAAAACTAAATAATGGAAATAGTTTCTTAATATATGTCATGTCTAAATTACATGAAAACCTATACTGTCAAGGCCTTTCAGAAGATGGTTTTAAAACACAAGTGGAAACCCATTAAATTTGTTTAACATATTTTTCTCATGAGAACGTATAGATGCATTGAGGAGCTATATAATGTCCAGGAACCTCTCATGAATGCATGTCCAAATAATTACTCATATCGAAGAGTCGAAATAACTAATATGCCTTATAAAATATCTGTGTTGAATAATGAATAGGGAATTATCAACATTTCCCTAAAAAAGTAAATAACAATAAAATTATTACATGTATGAATATGGTATATGGTTTAGGTAATAGTAAGATATATGATAAATGAAATAGATAATTAGGGAAAATTCAATGTTCCATGGTCCTAAGAGATTAAAAAAGTGGACTGAAAAATGAATTAAGGTAGTGAATGTGGATACTATCATTTTTCTAATCAATAATAAACCATCCATTAGAAGAATGAGGATGAAATCAATACAAAAAATCCAATGTGGAGTTAAAAAAAATAAATGGTTTTTGATGTTGATGAATAGAAATACAATTCAAAGATCATTTAATAACATTTTTGATGAAAATATTCTTATGGTTTGTATAAACTTTTGGAAAACCATTTCATTTAAAATAAATTTGGATAATAAATTCATTAAAAAGTAACTTTTAAATATGAAAAGGAAGAATCATTGTAATAAAATCAGGTAAATCCAGACAAGTAATATTTTTTTTAAAAGGGAAAAGCCCATGATTATTATTAAAAAGAAAGTCCAAAAGAGGTATAAAAAAGGAAAGACAACAGATAAACATATCACCCATTTTCAGGGATGCCAAGCTTTTTCCTCATCTTGTCCCCAATGATACGTTCTTTATTTCGCATCTCGTTCCAAAGGCTGATGTTAATACATCCTCTTCCTCTTCCTCTTCCTCGACGATAGGTTTCCTCAATCTCCCTGGCTTGTTGTAGGAGCGATTCTACATCTTCATCAGAGCTGTCCACTTGAGCTTCTTCCATCCTCTTCATTTGCTCTTTCCTTTCTCTCTTCTTTTGGCTTCGAGTTCTAGCATGTTGCCATTCGTCATCAGAGCCTTTATTTTTCTGATCTTCTTTTCTTAAGGTTTCCTGCACACAAAAAGCATTCTGCAAAGTAGGGGTATTTGAATCCATACTCACCTTTACATAAGGACATTTCATCAATAAATATGGTGTTCCAGCCATGTCAGATGACTCTAGATGAGTAGACACAGTAATACTATCAGTCATTCTAGTTTCCCTATGGAGAGATTCAGGAACATCAGGATATATTTTTGTGAGAACATTCATAACAGGGGGAGCTATCAAAGCAACACTGTTCTGGACTGAACAGTCCAAAACCTTCAAAACAGGAGATTGTTCTATTCTTTCAGCGGGATCATGATAAACAGTAGATGAAACAGTTGTAGAATAAACATAAGTGCCATTAACAGATTTAGAAAAAGAAGGACCAGGCAGTGAAGACACATGGATTCTGTCAGCCAAAGAAGGCTGTTCTGGAAAACTTAAATCAGAGTCAACCCCAGAAACAGAAGCAGGAACATAAACAATTTTATGCATTTTATCAGAGTTGGCATTTTGTGTCTGATCTACATCACCAGTACAATAAGGCTGCAATTCTGGGAGATCAGAAAGAGCTTCTTCTACAATGGTCGCCCATGATTTTTTGGGAAGTGGCACTGTGGAACAGCTTTGAACAGTCAATCCAGAAGATTTCTTGGGTGAAGAAATCTTTTTCTGTTCAAGTGGCATGCCTTTCAGATTGGGGCATGAGTTAAGATTGTGCCCCTTCACAGAACAATTTGAGCAATAAAGAGTCTTCCTACAATTAGAGGAGTCATGTCCTAATACTCTGCAATTGAAACAGTATTTCGGCAGGCTTTCATACTCAATCCTCAAGCTAATTTCCTCCTCATCAGTAGATAAAAATATTTTATCAATTAAGGTAGATGAAAGATCTACCTCAACTAAACATCTGGAAAAATTCCCATATCTGGCCAATTCAGATTCTTTATCCATTCTAATGGGTACTCCTATAGCTAGCGAGATGTCATATAGGATCCTGGGATGCCAAAGAAGCCAGTTTAAACCAAAGATTTTGATCCATACTTGTGCAACCGATCTACCCATCTCCAAAAGATTAAAGGATCTATCCCACTCAGGTATATGCAATTCCCCAGGCTTGAAAGAAATGGAGCCAAACCCCCAGGCTCTCAATTTAAGCTCCTCAGAAGGAAACAACAAATGATAAAATCCCTTACCCAAAGAGACACAGTTCCAGGGACCAAAGCCCCATATATTAGTGAATCGAGATTTGAGATAATCTAACCTCCAGGGATGCGAGCCCTTTGGAAACATCAGCCTAGCAATGATGGAGTGATCCCCTAACTTCAATCTCTCAGTAACCGCATCACCATCAGCTTTTACATGTGCTATCGAACCCTTCTTCCAAATCCCTACATGCGTATCCTTGAAATTAGAAAAAGAAGAGTTATTCTGACCAACTTCAACCGTATCTCGCATTCGGGGCTCTTTCCCTGGTGCTTTAGCCACTTCCACAGAGGGGAGACCATTTGAAATCCCCTCAGGCGCTAGCTTCTGTTGCGGTGGATTGGAATCCTTAGGGTTATTGAGGACCAGCTCGTTCACAGATCCGGTCTCCCAAGCATGATCGAAGCTTGCCATAACCGATGAAGCCAAGAATCACAAACAAATCACGACCTATGGTAAGGTATCAACCGAGAGTGCCGAGAGTGCGCGTCGAGAGCTCTCCCACATTCGTCATCAAAGGGTCAAATCTAGACAAGTAATATGAGGAAAATGAACATTCCTTTTACATGGTAAAAAGATTTGAAAAATGGCATAAATAGAATTCTATAAAATGATATATTTGAAAACATTGGTTAATGGTAAAATGATAAAAATTTATTTAAATTTATTTTTGAATTTTTTTATAAATCATGTTTTTTTGGAGAAAATAGACTCTTCGAGTAAATAGATAAGTAAATTCAGGTTCTCCTAAAAACATTTTCAAAAACACATTGAGTACCAAAGAGTGAAAAAATGGTACTAATAAGAAAAAATGGTAATTAATAACCAAAAGAGAGTACAATATATGGTTTTATTAAAAAACAGACATTTAATTTCTTCAAATGTAAATCCCATTGATTGATTATTTATGTTATTATTGAGGAAAATAATTTTTAAACATTCTATAGTGTCCCATACAACATTGAATCATTTTAATTCATAAGCCTCATGAAGGAATTATATTGATTTATATATTTACATAATATAAATATAAAATTATTCAAGATATATTTTTTAATTTGGTAGTATGTACACCATATATAAGAAATTATCTCCTCAATAATTAAGAATGCCTCACAGAATAAAAACTAAACAAAAATCACTTACCTTAACACCGACTTGTCTTATTTCACATTATATTTTTGAATAAAAAACATGTTAATTATTTAATTTCTAGAGAAATTTTTTTATGTTTATAATTACTATAATTTAACTGATTACCATTTTGTATTCAATTACTAAATCAATTATTTTTAATTCATATATTCTGAACAATATTCGTTGATGTGTAAAAAACAACTTTTGTTGGTCAACACTGATCAATGGGGTCATTATTTAACATTTATATAAAAAAATCATGAAATAATTATTATTTTTATATATAAATTATAATTTTAAAATCATTCAAAAAATATGGTTTTAAAAAATGAACCAATAATACAATCATGGAGACGTTCTGCTGTACGTACAAATGATTAACATTCCCATTTTCAAATGATCATTATGGAAAGATGGTATGTAACATTATATGATTCAAAAATGATCATTATATCATTAATAAAATCTTATTTTATAAAATATATAATATATAAATATTTTTATGTAAAATGATTCTCATCGTGTCGAGGAGGAGGGGAGTCCACCCATCCAAAAATGATGCCCACTTTTTAAATGGGTGAGAGGGTAATAAAAAAATTATATATATAAATATTATATTTTTAGAATTATAAATATGTCATGAATCTCATTTTTATTTTTTCTATTTAAAATATTTTAATTTAAATTAATCTTTTTTACATTCCATGTATAGTTTTAACAAATCACATCGCTTTGTAGGTGTGGTAGTTTATATTTCACAAACAATGTTATCCTATTTTCACAAAATGATCATTATAAGGGAATGTGTTATAAAAAATCTAAATATAATTAATGAAATAATATATATCATTTATAATATATATAAAGAATTTTTTTATCATAATTTCCACAAAGATTGCTGGTATGGGAAAACAAAACAATCACTATTTCATAAGGCAATACTTAATCGTGTACATAAAAAGTATGATTGCTAAACCTTATATGAAGGTGTATGTAATTGTAGTTTGAAACCATATTATTAAAAAATAGTATATTTAAAATAATATATTTGATATATAAACATGGAATAAATTATTTTAGGGAGAGTAAAAGGGATATAAAATTAAAGATACTTATAAAAGACGTTACCTCTTAAACGGGTATAACCTTTTACTTTGCAACAAAATACATCCTTAGATTTATTTCTTCAAATATAAATGATATAATGAGTAAGGGAGGGATTCAGGGGGTGAATTGGGTAGATTTTAGTCGAACCAATGTTTATTTTGAGTTGTGATGATGTGGGAGGAATGGAGTGCTTTTATAATGGAACTGTGGCACTCTTGTAATATTATAAAGGAAAGGAACCCACCAAACATTATTTTATTAAAATTGGACCCATAATGGTAAAATGTCTAGAAAAGTTAGTATAGTGTGAATATAAATTCATAAAATAAATATTTTACATTTTTATAGGCCGTTTTGAGCCTTAAGGTTATGGTTTAATAACTTAATAATCTTAATTTTACCTTAATTCTAGTAATTAAATTGAATTACTTTAAAGAATTTTTAAAAAATAATATATATTATGGACTTTTAGACATTGTAAATTATGATGATTCCAAATAATTATTCAATTTTTCCAAATTCCACTCTTAAAAGTGGTATAAATGAAATTAAAATAAATCTTGTAGATGGGAAGATAATGAGGGGATTAATGTAAAAACACCCTAATGTTAGCTACAAATTTATTGTCAATTTCATTTTATAAATTATTATAATGAACTAAATTGGAATAATTGATAAAAAATATCTAATTAATCTTTGAAAAATTAATATTATAATTTATCCATATATATAAATCAGATAAAAAACAGATTTGAAGGAAATTTCATTATTTTTCACAATTAATTAAAAAATGAGGTCCCATTGAATCATTAAAAAATTCACCCAATCCTAATTTTTATGTTTTAATTTTAAATATAATTTATATTTGGACCTGTAATATTCATAAAACGGTTTTAAAGTATATTCAAAATTGAATTTCCATTAAAAAGTTGTAAAAGTTCCTTAATAAAAATATATGTTTTAAGTGTAAAATTGGGTTTGTTATTATCTTATATTATCGAATATATGGTATATATTTAAATAAAATTAATTGAATATATATCATATAAATTCAATTAATATCACTTAATAATATAAATTAATCTAATTTATTATGACCAAATGCCTTTTTGAAAATATTAGTAATTTATTTACATTTAATAGTTTAATATCTTCACTTTTAATTATTTTGTAACCAAATAATTAATTTTATTCTATGTATGCATTATATATTCTAAAGTTTTGTAATAATGTTTATAATTGCTAGTTTATATATTATTATATTAAATAATAATATTTTATTTATATATTGTTGTTTAGAAAAACATTGTCATTTGTGTAATACAAGCTATTGAATGTGGTCTCTCTTACTTGTAGCACTTGATAAATTATTGTTGCATGCATTAAAAGCTATAGAACACAATGAATTGTATAATCTCTGCATATTATGTTCCTTTATTCTCTTGGGGATGAATGTCACACTCATTACAAATAATGAGTTGTACTTTATATTTTGGGAGTGTTACATAATATCTCATAATAACGGTATGAGAGTTCTTGTAACGTACCAACCCAAATGACACTATACTACTTCCTCGATATAGTTTTCTACATGATATTAGGTGCTCCTACCCATATTCCAAGGGCTACATACTAGTAGTGTGGTTATATTATGGTTTGTGGGGAGACTATAACCTATTTTCTAGAGTAATTCAATATTGGAAATAAAAATAAACAATAACATTGAATATCTTAATTATATCTCAAAACTAAATTATTTCCCTAAAACCAATATATAATAAATTCCATATTATATTGGTGTCACAATTTAATTTATAAATAGTATAAAGAGACTATAATAATCAAAAATTAGGCATGACATCTAATCAATTCCCCTTCATTATACTCTACCACTTATCTTACCTTCTAGTCATCAAGCCTTTGTGCGTAATAATGAATGCATGAGCACGATGGTAGTGACACTAATTAGAATACTAGTAAGGGTGCATAGATGAATATCTACACTCTTAATAGTATATGATGAAGATAATAGAAATAAATTTGTACATGAATAAATTACTCCATTTTCAAAGTGAAAATTCATCAATTATCCACTTGGGCCATTGTATTTTACACTCACCCCAACCCACTAAAACATTTTATTTCATGCAGTAATACTATACTATAATTTTTAGAGGGTAAATGTTTTAAATAAAATTGTGAAACAATTAGTCATATCAATTATATATTCCAATTAGAAATGGTCCAATAAACTGTACCATATCATATTTTATGGGCTATTAAATTTTAGGGTGGAACCCTAGAAAATATTAATGATATCTATGTACAACACATCAATGAAATAATATTTAGAATCATTTAATGTAATCCTAAATCAAAGATAAATAATTCCATGTCCAACATCCCTACACATGGTTGTGGAGTATATCGTCCACTATCTATAGCCCATATATTTTACAGATATGTACATCATCCCCAAACCATTCCATCACAATCCTTACTCATGGATTAGTTCCCCTATCCATTTAACAAGTCTACGAAAGTTGGTTTCAACTGTTAAGTTTATCATTATTTATTATTTTCCATAGTTTATAATAAAAATATAATTTGTAGATTTTGATAATAATAACATTTAACCATTCCCTCATATAATAAAAACATTATAGGTTATTTTAATGATTAAACAACACTGCATTGTTCATCTTATAATTTCACCTCATTACCAATCCATGTATTAATAAATATATATTTTAAATTAACCCAACTAGACATCAGGTATCTTGATAACACATCAATAAAAAACATAAGTGTTTTAACCCCATAATAAAATTTATTAATAATTTATCATCAAATTCAACAATTCTTATGGTATTTTCATGCCATATAGTCAACCTTAAGCCACATCTCAATATTATAAATAAAACATACATTTCCATGAGTGGTATCCGACATCATTTTAAGGACCTATTTTTTTATTTTCCAAAGATTTATATATAAAAAATGAAACATAAAACAAAAAATCACATACATAATAACACATTCCAAACTATGGTAGTATTCTTATAGACAATCTAAAATTTACTTTTGAACAAAATCATCCAACCACAGTCCTAGATTAGAGATAAAATGGTCACCAACACTAATTCAAATAAATTTCCAAAATTAGGGAATATAAATATTAAAATTAAATAATTACCAAATCTATTATACACTTGAAAAAAAATATATTAAAAAATAGTCTAACAAAGGGATTCAACTCACATTATATAGTATATTAAATTATTTCAAATTAAAGGGGAATAATATTTTATAGAGGAAATAGACATTATTTTATAACCTAGGATTCGTGGAGTTGAATGATTATTATAATTTTGGGATAAAGGATTATATAAATGAGTAAAAATGTAAAAATAGACACTTTTAATGAGGAGAACAATTTAGCCATACTATTTTCCAAATTGTGTCCCAATAGTGCATCATCCTAAATCCTTGTGGAAACTAGTCAAAAAGTTTTATAAGTATATAAAACTGGATTGAAAACAGTATTAATTCAATGAAATATCCCTTTAATACCTAATTTTTTTTTCTAACCACTACTTTAATGGTTTAAAAATTATTCTCTCCCCTTCTACATGTCAAACATTCGTGGAAGACGATTAATACTAACTCTGTGGAAATCGGGAAAAATTCAATTTATGTCATATCCCCCTCCCCGTATTCATGTCTCAAACCCCCATGAATCTATTGAGGTTTTTAATACTTCCATGATTCATTGAACTAAAAATTTAATGGATACTAACAAAAAAACATACATCGTCAAATGAGCTGGATCTTAAAGCTTCACAATATTATAAAATATCAACCTTTAATTGTTCTCATAGGTAGCACTAAGTCTCTATGGAAAAAAGGATGGGATACTAAGACATAATATCATCTAACCTATACCATGATTTCTCTTAAACATGGCCCCAAATCCTCAACACTGAGACAAAACATGTTGTCTTACACCGAATTACTTTCTCACTATGATCCACAATACATAGCAGATTTAACTCAAGGGGTGAATCAACCTCAAGATGAACATCATCAATAACTATCACAAAATAAGTATTGGTTTGATACTTATATAGTACCAATAGTTTAAAACTAATATAAATAACACTATAAAATTGTGGAAGATCCAACTGATACACATCTGTTATCATCCTCTAAAAAATTTCATACGGACTAACACATCTTAGATCAAATATTACACATTTATGATTCTGAGGGTGACCAAATCCCAATGAAATATGATGGAACACATAGTAACCCAAAACAATGAATAAGAATAAAACATCAATCAGCGAATTACATCTGTCCACTCTTGAAATATCCAAATTCATAGGGATCAAGTAAACGTTCTCTTATGTCACCTTCACAACACATGTACTCAAACACTCTGATTCTTCAACGTCTATTCAACATAAAGGTGATCGACATAGAGATCCATAAAATGATACATATTTTTCCATCTAAAATTTATCTTTATAAAAGTAGTTATTTGATACCATAATTAGAATTATGATATTCTCCCTAATTCCCCGAAATTATAGAAGTCATTCTCTTGGATTTTATTCTAGAACCTAGAGAGAAATTTTTTTAATTGCACATATATCTACAGTTGTGATTCTAGTAAATTTAATACCTAGGTATGAAGCTCATTCTTCATATTGTTCCAAAATCATGAGGTGAAATGGGATTCCTGATAAGTGAATATACACTAAAAAACTTAATGAATATGTGATTTCTCTTAAATGTAATAGTCACCCATCTAGATGATGGTAAAATTACTCTTGATTTCCATAAAGTGCGGATCCATTTTTATACCCTCCATAGTTTCAAATATCATATCCTTATTTGAAGGATTAATGGTATAATCGACAAAAAATTACATGGAATCATCGTCTTATATCATTTATTAAATAGTAAAAAATTGTAACAGGCTAGGAGGACACTTATTCATTCTCTTTACCTAGTGAAAATTAATGCATCATGTATCAAAACATGTGTTATCATTCTCAATTACCAACCCCAAATATAGTATGTGATGATTATAGTATATAGTGGTCAAACTTAGATTCACATCCCAATTTGATGCAAGAAACTCACACATTAGCTCCCTTGTATACAGGTTCAAAAACCAACATATCCAACAATGGGTATATTCTAATCATTTTCAATGATCCAATTAGGGGGTTTCTCCATACCATTATACATTTCCTTCCATTATTGGTACTTTGGATCATCATACTACCCCATATTTATTCATTTTATAATATATGTACTGATGAATAAATACATGAGAGTGACCTTCTCTTGCTCCTTCTAGACACCTATACTATTACATGATAATATTTCTTTCATTTTCCAATTTTTAATAGTATCAGAAACCACACTATTATGTGTCATACAGATCAAGGAATCCACGATACTATTTCCTTTTCAAAGAATATAAGCTTGTTCCAGATGGAAATATTTCACCAAATCAACACATATCCATTGTTGAATATTTAAATATTATTATGAAAAGATATATTTGAGGATTATATGTGTAGTATAGAAAATAAACCTATCACCCATAAGATAATGCCTCCATCATTATATGTTATATACCATTGAAGGAAAATTGAAATCGATCTCATTATAGCTCAATGAATGTGGCCTCATCAGTAAAAAATTGTGCTCAAGGACTCAATCTCATTAATTATCATATAACCTTGTTTTATTCTGGATAAATCAATGTTATATATATATACTCACTCTATATGGGTAAATTTATAATTGGTCCATTGTAAAATAACACTTTCAATTTAGGAAGGAATTATCAAATGAATTGATCCAATCAAACTATATACCCTTCTTCTTCTTTCCCATTAGTGGTTCCTCCAATAAAGAATAGTATCTGATAATCCTTTGGTAGTAACGCATATAACAAAAATGATTAAAATATCATAAAAACTCAAGGGTTTTTCCTGAGATACATCTTGTTGGACCATTTTAGGGTCCACTAACACACATTACTTCAATATTATGTGGCGAAATATATTTTCTTTTTTTCCAAATGAAATTAAAAATAGACAGTTTGAAATATAAGTGGTGAAATAATAGTATACTCATGATTATTAAAGGAATTTTTTCATGATAATCATGATTATATAATTAATCTATGATATCATAAATTAATACAACTAAAAATTTATCTATCAATGTTGGAATAATTTGGTTCATCTAGGACATAATCTCACTAAGAGAATAAGATATCATGATTGACCCCACAACAAACTCATACAGCCCATATATACTATTAAAATTTGTTCGTGGTGTATTATATGGTCTCATCCATAGTTTATGAAACCATTATCTCATAAAAAAATTTGAGAATACAAAATACCCCCAAATATGGTCAATGAGAACATCGATATGTGGAAGAAGATAGTATTTCATAATTACCAAACAGTATAACATTCGATAATGGATTAATAAATGAAATGTTTTCTGAACCTTATTAGTGAATAAAATTATAGACACAAAGGTTTATATACATAGACAAATGAATCATATTCCCATTAATTAATAAATTTTTGTTAAATATCATAGATCTATTATAGTTCTATTCATTAAGGTGTTATATAAACTGGGTTATTAGTTGACCCCACCTCAACTGTATACTAAATATTTCTGTCATGTGGAATCCTTGAGAACTTCTCAGCAAAAATTTCCAAATAACATGTCCACTACAGGTGGGAATAAACCATTCTCTTATTATTCATTATTAAGAAATAAACTCATAACATCAACAATTAAATTACCCAACTACTTATGAATTTACTATATATGAACATAATTAATATCCCTCCCACCATGGTGAACATTTGTGTCAACATCATGATATATGAAATAAATTCCCTTATATTAATAATAAATTGAATAATAATACTTAATGAACTAGTAGATAAACATTATTATGTCAAACATTTCCATCTATAGCATGAAAAAATCCCAATTAAAATAGTACAAACTAATCTTGTAGGCACACCACTTACAATAATAGATACCCTTAGATCTTACTCATAATGGTGTGGTAATCAGCATAACTCCACATGATAATTCAAAAAATGGGAATAATTACATAAAAATGTAGTTATAAATGAATTAGAATCTAATAAATCAAATAAATAACTAGAAATATTTGATTTTATGAGAATCATACATGGGATAGATGATAATCCCATCATTTTTCCACAGAGTGCATGATGCAGTACTTCTATCTGACATATCCTTTCTCACTATGAGTGTTTATGATCCCCACATGCTACAATACTATTTCAATATGAACATTCCTACAATTTATTAGTACATATTCCTCCATAACCGATATGGTTAGTAGTACACCAAATGAAAGATTGATTTGTGGCCAATAATCCCCTATCAATGCATTATAATATCATAGACCCACCATCACAAGTTAATTGATGATGGTTTATACATATCCTATATATATTTCATATTATACTACAATATAAAAATTTTATAGGTGCATTAATTCATTTACCACACATACAACCATGTTTTCCACATTTACAGAAAACCCTTATACCAACTCCAAGAGTGACTGATCATCTCCCAAGGATTCACTATCCACCTCCACTATACTAAATGATTACATAATGACTCTTAATACCATATAAATACAAATAACCATATATTCATGTTGGCACTACATATGAACCACATTTATAATCTTTTATGTTCCCCTACAAAATGAAATCCTAATTCACCACTATTATAATGGCCCGGGTTTTTGGGGTCCATTACATTGTGAAAACCTCGCGTTGGGTTTTCTGGTCTGGGAATCTTGGTGAAGCTGGCCTACCGGTAGCTTGGTCTACTGGTAGCCACAACCTACCGGTAGCTTTGTCTACTGGTAGCTCAGCCTACCGGAAGATTTAGCTACCAGTAGCCCTGTCTACTGGTAGCTCGATCTACCCATAGCTGCAGCCTACTGGTAGCTCGGTCTACCGGTAGCTGCAGTCTACCGGTATCTCGGTCTACCCGTAGCTACATCCTACTGGAAACTTGTTCTAACGGTATCTCCTGCCTACCAGTAGCTTGGTCTACCGGTGGCTGCTACCGGTGGCTCTGGCCTACCCCTGCATGTTTTTCCAGTGGCGTTCCTTCTTATGAAATTACGGTTTAAACCCAATTTTGACTCCTTTAAGCATGTTTTAAAGCCCTATAACACACGTGAATGTTTAATTAATTAATTAATGAATTAATGCATCGGTTTAAACCACCCGACCCCTTTAATGATGTGTGGGGCCATGTGGCCTACCCACGTCCTCGCGCCTTACGCAGATTTGCATTCTTATCTCAACCGTCCACGGACCTTATAAACTAAAGGGTTAGGCATGGTTTCTTCTTTCCGTGATCGCGGCATTTCCCGAACAGCTTTTGGTGCATCGGGCGAGTCGCATCGTTATGCGTAATGTTCGACGCCCGGCCTAAACGTCGATCGTCTATCAACAAGTAGAGAATTTTTCTCCTTCATCTCTCTCTTTTGTGCATCATGTGGGGTGGGCGTGCTTTTGTTTCCGTAGACATGGATAAACAAAACCTAAATAAAGATAATGAACGTATTATATATAGAATGAAGGGGGGGATGTGATTGTTGATTCTATTTTTATATTATAATCTTCTTTCTGAGTTGTACCGGCTTATGCCTTCTGAAAATCAAGGTCGTTAGTGATCGTTGTCTGTGCACTAATGAACCCCTCTTGGTGTTTTAAATGGATTGTTTGAAATTATAAACTCATGTTGTAAAAGGTACATCGGTTAATCATGTATACCTGGCTGAATAAATTGAAGACACCAGGATCAACCCTTCTCTGGTAACCCCCAGTTAAAACACACTGAAATTGAAATCATGGAGTGTGTAAAATCTTTTAAATCTGAAGATACCGCATGGGCATGTTTTTCATGATGGTAGTGGTTTTTTTTGTTCTTCTTCCACTGGACGGTTGCTGGAGATGTGGGAGGGGATGGGATCACCTGTTTTTATACTCTCGGTGGTCATGAAATTGGGAATGGGATTCTGTGTTGTTACAGATTCGGTTGGTGTGAGTTTTGTGGATGGGTGTTTACCTTGTTATATCCCGAAGTGGGGTGGGATACTCTGTTGATGAAAAACCTTTTTGGGGGAGGGTACATGGGGCAGTGTCCTGGGGTTGTCTAGTTCCAGTACATCACGGGTTCTCACTTTTCCTTTGTTGTTGTGACATTACAAGTGAACCGGTTGCGGATGATTAGTTGACGCTTGGCTGGTTTCTTTTCCTTGGTTATGCTTATGGTTTAGTTGCCTAGTAGTGCTTAAACTTATTTGAACATTATCACTGTACATGAAAAAATAATGGGACAAATGGGTTTTGTTGGTGGGAGTCGTGACTTGGACTTGAGTGTCGTTGTGATCTCTAGGCTGTTTGGAATAAAACCTAAACATTGGTTGAGTGCTTGTTACCTATATATATATTTGTGGTTTTGTGTTTCTTATTCGCGCCCCACCCAAGTTGAGAACTTACTTCCGAACACCCCCATTTAATGGAGGCGGGTGTTTTTCCAAACATTATTATTAGTGGCTGGTTATTAGCTCCTTTCTGCGCCCTTTTTTGGATATCCCAAGTACCTTCGGGCAGGATGTGATGGCCTGAGGTCCATTATTAGCCCAAGAACCTTCGGGCGGGGTAGTGTGGTGGTTGGCTAGGTGTGTGCGGCAGGTGGTTTCCAAAGTGTCTTCGGGATGAGGCCCAGGTGTCTTTGGGAGCGGTAGTGGATCTTCTAGCCCATGTGTCTTCAGGCGTGGTGGTGGTTGTTCTAGCCTAGGTGTTTGGAGGCATGGTTACATGTCACAGTTGTGGCCTAGGTGTTTGCGGGTGGTATTCGACAGTGGGACTGCGTGTGGTTGGGGCCCAGGTGTGTTTGGGCGGGTGTGGTAGTGGGACAGTTGTGAGAATGGCGGGATTTGTTCGATGCGTAGGATGTCTCAATAACCAGTGGGAAAGTGGCACGGGGTACCCAAACATCTATGTGCTCTTATTGTATATATTACTTGACTTGCGTTATTTGGGGAGTGTGCCTTGGTGAGGCTTGGGTAGATAGTTTACCTTGATAGGTGTTTGGTTTACTCTTTTTCTCACAGGACTTTAGTACGTTCCCCCACTTGTGCACGAGTGTCCTTGGTTTTCCCTACTGAGTGTACTTGAATGCTCACCCTACGTATATAAAATTGTATTCAGGTTTCCAGGAGGACTTCAGGGATCGCGCAGGACCATACTAGCTTGGACCTTTGGGGCAGTTGTTGTTTCTGTTTTTCTTCTTTTTGGTACTTACCATTGTAGTCACCTTTTGTAATGTGTGTTTTTTACTTTTGGAACATGCATGTGGGAATATTTTACTTTTGGCATCAAATTTCTTTTACCTTGGTGTTGTTGGGTTTCATCTTCTTATCTCCCGATCCTATAAAACAAAACGGGGTAATGCCTTCCATTTGTGAGTAATTTCTATACCCTTGGTGCCAGTCGCCACTTTGGGACATATTTAAGGCGGGTCTCAGTGGTCATTATCTCTCCTTTAACAGAAAGAAGTAAGGGTCTGGAAATATGCTAACCCTTCCCTCTTTTTGGTGAAGGTGGGTCGTGACAGAATGATATCAGAGGTGATGGATGAGAGATAGGATGGAGTCTGGAGTTAGGCACAGTGAGGATTGCATAGGATGGTATGGCTAAAGTGTTGGGTGACCTAGGTGCGTGAATTAGGCCAGGGAAGACGGGCAAGGACACGGGATTTTAGGGCCCCCTGTGATCCGATGCGAGGACTCTGGACCTACTGAACGACCAAGTGAGGAAATGCTGATTGCAGGGTAGAGACCCTAGGAAAGGTACATGCATCATAATGACTTTTTTTCTCATGTTTCTGGGGTGTTATGGGAATTACGAATAAATGAAAAGATTAAGAAGTTTTAAAGACAATAATCTGCACTACTTGGGCTTAGGCATTCCTTGTTTACCTTGCCGCTATGGCACCTGAAAGGCGACCGCGTGTGGTACAGACGATCGAGGACCTGTAGACTACCTTGGCTGATTGGTAGAGAGCTGACGGAGAAGAGGAGGACTACCTGTGGCAGAGGACTCTTCGAGACGTCCAATGACAGACCCTCAAAAAGTATGAGGGCATCACCACTGACATGAAGACAGAAGGCTGGATAGAGGAGCTGGTGATAACTTTCGGCCTGATTCGGGACCCGATCGAGTACTGGGTTCCTCTGGCCGTCAGCCAGATGTGGGGAGCAGCGCGTCCGTGGTGGACACTTTACCTGGGGGAGAAGAGAGAGTCTGAGGTGGCGTGGGCTGATTTCGAGAGGGAGTTCTGGGCGAAATTCCTCTCTTCGACGATGAAGGCTGAAAATAGACAGGAGCTACTCTCCCTCCAGCAGGGGAGTATGTCCGTGAGGGAGCTAGGGATCATGTTCAAGGACCTCCTACAATTTTCTACGGCACTCTTTCCCGATGAGGAGTCTAGGGAAAGACATTTGGAGGAGGTGCTCCGCCCCTCCCTCCAGTAGGTTGTTACCCCCTATACCCTTCTGACGTACATAGAAGTCCAGAAAAAGTCCGAAGTGGTGGAGAGGATGCATGCTCTAGGAGTAGTGTCACGAGAGGGGATCCAGCTGGGACCATCGTAGGGGAATGCCATCAGCACCAGGCCTCCAGAATCAGGACCCTCTAGGTTCCGACCGGTAGGGAGGAGGCTGCATCAGTTTTAGTTTCGATCCCCTGGTCCTGGCCCATTTCCTTCAGGCCCGGGACCGCGGTGCTTCGTCTGTTGGAGCCCTTGACATCTTCGGAGTCAGTGCCCGAACCGGGTATATTACGGAGGTGGTGGACAACCCCACCACCAGGCCTAGCAGCATCTTCTAGGAAGGCCTTTCCGGCAGTAGCAGCAGGGACAGCGAGCTCCCGCTCCTCCGAGGGCAGACGTAGGACAAGGAGGACAACCTCAGGGTGCTCCTTAGGGACCTCGACCGTTGCATGGTCAGGGAGGTTTCCGACAGCCGAGGGGAAGGGGAGCTGGGCATGGACAGTTACACACCACAAAGGCAGCATTTCTAGTAGGGGCGGAGGTTGTTCGAGGTAGGATCAATTTTTTTAGTACACTTGCTTATTACTTGTTCAATACCGTAGCTTCCCACTCCTTTTTTGCACCTAGTCTAGCCCGTTCTTTGGGTCTAGATCCCGAGAGACTCCCAGTTCCCCTGGTGTTGAGAACACTAGTCTGGGGTTAGACCGACTTGTTGTTTGTTTTTCCGGGATGTAGACTAATGATAGGGTCACATCAGTCAGTTAGGGATCTTCTTCTGCTACAGATACAGCCATACGATGTCATCCTATGAATCGACTGGCTATTCTCAGTGTGTGCCATCATCAACTGCTTCCGAAGAAGGGTCATTTTCTCAGACATGTGCGGCTAGCATGTTGTTTTCACCAGCGAGTGGAGTAGTCAGAAGGGCGACAAGCTAGATGAACCCCTCCTCTCCTTGTTAGCTGAGCTGTTAGTAGGGTCAGTGGATGCTGAAATTGTGTAGGTTCCAAAGATTGTCTGTGAGTTTATGGATGTCTTCCCTGAGGAGGTGATGACTCTACCCCCTCGACATGATATCATGTTCGGGATAGACCTAAAGCCTGGCACTCGTCCGATATCAATGGATCCTTACAGGATGTCACCTTCAGAGCTACGGGAGTTGAAGATACTCATTGATGATTAGATGAAGAGGGGTTATGTGCGGCCGAGTGCGTCACCGTGGGGTGCTCCAGTCTTGTTCACAAAGATGGCAGATGGTGGCCTCAGGTTGTGCATAGACTACAAGAGGCTGAATCAGGTGATGATCAAGAATCGCTACCCTCTTCCAAGGATAGATGATCTTTTCGACCAGATGAAGGGGGCAGGATGGTTCTCGAAGATCGACCTACGGTATGGGTATCACCAGCTGAGAGTAAAGGAGGGCGACATCCCAAAGATGGCATTCAGATGAAGGTATGGACACTTCGAGTTCGTGGTTATGCCCTTCGGCGTTACAAATGCCCCAGCTATATTCATGGGGCCTATGAACTCCATCATCCGGGAGTACTTGGATCGGTTCGTGGTTGTGTTCATCGAAGATATCCTAATCTATTTGAGATCAGAGGAGGACCATGCAGAGCACCTGAGGATAGTTTTGGAGGTCCCCCGACAACATCAGCTATATGGGAAGTTGTCTAAATGCATGTTCTGGACACGAGAAGTGCACTTACCTAGGCATGTGGTGTCCGATCACGGAGTAGCGGTGGACTCGTCAACGGTTGAGGTAGTTGTTTCTTGGGCAGCACCCAAGAATGTGGCAGAGGTCTGAAGTTTCCTCGGGCTGGCAGGTTACTATCGGAGATTCGTACCCAACTTCTCCCGTGTAGCAGTTCCTTTTATACCTCTGACCAAGATAGACCTGGTTTTCATGTGGGGTGAGTAGCACGAGACAGCCTTCAGCTATCTGTAAGGAGAAGTTGGTCAGTGCCCCAGTACTAAGACTACCAGAAGAAGGGGATGTGTATGAGGTGTTCTTCAATGCTTCAAGAAAGGGCCTGGGATGTGTGTTGATGCAGCGATAAGGGGTGATCTCTTATTGGTCTAGGCAGCTACACCCTCATGAGCGTAATTATGCCAACCATGACCTGGAGCTTGCAGCGGTCATCTTTGGGCTAAAATTATGGTGGCACTGCCTCAACGGAGAATGATTTGTGGTCTTCATAGATCAAAAAAGATTGAGTTATATCTTCTCCCAGCAAGACATGAACTTGCGACAGTGGAGATGGGTGGAGTTCCTCCAGGATTATGACTTCAAGATCTCTTATACTGAGGGCAAGGGAAATATAGTGGCCAATGCCTTGAGTTGGAGGACGTAGAAGGATGTGGTCCGAGAGTCGGCAGACGCCTGTAAGGCAATTGAAGAGTTGGCTTCGTTACACTTGGATGCAAATATGGATAGCAGTAGAGGTTGTCTATATCAGATGATAGTGTTGTCATATCTGTTTCAGCATGTGGAGGAGTCTCAGTGGGGAGACCAAGAGTGCGAAGTGATGCGTGACTGAGTTGACCAGGGCAATGCTCTAGAAGGAAGGACAGAGGATGGTCAGAACCAAATGCTTTTCCAGGGAAGGTTTTTTGTTCCAGAGGCGATGCACGACAAGGTTCCTAGTGAGTTCCACAACTCACCCCCGGCGGTACACCCAAGAGCTTCCAAGATGTACCAGGAAATGAAGAGGCAAGTTTGGTGGACCAGAGTTAATGGAGGGTGGCAGAGTTTTTGGCCAAGTGCTTAGTATGTCAGTATGTGAAGACTGAACACCGAGTTCCAGGAGGCCTACTGCAGCCTCTAGTTGTCCCCGAGTGGAAGTGGGACAACATATCAATGGATTTAGTCACGGGACTACCTAAGTTCCAAGGGGGATACGACTCTATCTGGGTGGTAGTGTACAGGTTGACAAAATCGGCTCACTTTCTGGCCATCAGGGAGTCGAGTGCAGTAGATGCTTTGCCGCGAAGGTACGTTGATGAGGTGGTGTTGTTGCATGGGATTCTGAGGTCTATAGTCTCGGATAAGGATGCATGGTTTACCTCGCGAGTCTGGAGAGGATTGCAGCATGCTTTTTCCACCTAGCTTCATCTTAGCACTGCTTTCCATCCCCAAACAGATGGACAGACAGAGCACACCATCAAGACCATGGAGGATATGTTGTGTACATGTGTTATGGACTCAGGGGGATCATGGGTGCGATACACGGCTCTGGTAGAGTTTTACAACAATAATATCTACCACTCTACCATTGGTATGGCCCCGTTTGAAACTTTGTATGGGAGGCCATGCCGTTCACCTGTGTGTTGGACTGAAGTAGGAGAGGCAGGCATCCTTGGCTCGGAAGTAGTGTAGAGAAAGACAGAAAAGGTTCAACTCATACGGGAAAGGATGAAGGCGTCCCATGACCGACAGAAGTCGTATGCTGATACCAGGAGGAGGCCCTTGGAGTTTGAGGTTGAAGACCATGTGTTCTTGAAGGTCTCTCCTCGACCTGGGCAGTAGTGGTTCGGAAAGGGGAGTAAGCTTTCTCCCAGGTTCATCAGACCCTTCGAAGTGTTGCGGCAGGTCGGCAAAGTGGGTTATCAGCTAGCGTTACCACTGCCGCTACTGAGGATACATGATGTCTTTCATGTGTCACAGCTCCGTCGGTATCTGCATGACGATTCACAGAACCTTGATTTGGGTTAGGTGGACATCGAGGATGTCGTGACTTTTGTGGAGAGACCAGTAATGATTAAGGATCGCAAGGATAAGGTGCTTCGTGGGCGAACCATTCACTTGGTTCGTGTGTTTTGGAGACATGGTGGGCTTGAGAAGAGTACGTGGGAGAGGGAAGCACAGATACGTACCCAGTACCCAAAGTTGTTTTGAGATTTGTTCCTTGTTATAATTGTTGTCATAGAATGTTTTGTCTTTCTTGGCTATGGAATGTACTAGTTTTCTTTCCTCTGGATGTGTGTGAAATGCCCTATATATGGGGGAGGAGAGGACCCAACCCCTAATCAAGACACATTAAGGTGGATGCGATTAATCCCGTGCGGGCGAGTTAGTGCTGCCCAAAGCGGATAATATCTTGACATGGGGGAGGATATTCCCCAACCCACATGCCTGGGCAATTTGGCATGGTATGTTTCTTGGTTCTTGACAGGGAAGTGTTTTTAGTTATCCTGGGTTCACTCTTAAGAGGTATCTTCTGAGGTGGTTTTCGGACCCTCTCTTTCCTTCTGGTTTGTTTTGATTCTCAAGGACGAGAATTGTTTAAGAGGTATCTGATGTAATGGCCCGGGTTTTTAGGGTCCATTACATTGTGAAAACCTCGCGTTGGGTTTTCTTGTCTAGGAATATCAGTGAAGCAGGCCTACCAGTAGCTCGATCTACCGGTAGCCACACCCTACCGATGGCTTTATCTACCTATAGCTCGGTCTACTAGTAGCCGCTATCTACCGATAGATTTGTCTACCCGTAGCTCGGCCTACTGGTAGCTGCAGCTACCGGTAGCTCTGTCTACCGGTAGCTCGGTGTACCGGTAGCTGCAGCCGACCGGTAGTTGGGATACCGATGGCTACAGCCTACCGGTAGCGCGGTCTACCGGTGGCTGCAGCCTACTAGTAGCGCGGTCTACCAGTCGCTGCAGCCTACCGGTAGCTCGGTTTACTGGTCGCTGTAGCCTACCGATAGCTCAGCTACTGGTGGCTGTCACCCACCAGTAGCTCTCATCTACCTGTAGCTCTTGCCTACCCCCACGGGTTCTTTCCAGGGGCATTCCTTCTTGCGTAATTAGGGTTTGAAACACAATTTTGACTCCTTTAAGTGTGTTTTAATGCCCTGTAATGCGCATGAATGATTTAATTAATTAATTAATGAATTAATGTGTCGGTATAAACAACTCAACCCCTTTAATGACGTGTGGGGCCGCATGGCCAACCCACGACCCCGCGCCTTATGCGGTTTCGCGTTCTTATCTCAACCATCTGCGGCCCTTATAAACTAAAGGGTTAGGCATGGTTTATTCTTTCCTTGATCGTGGATTTTAATGAAAAGATTTTGGTGCATCGGGCGAGCCGCATAGATATGCATAAAGTTCCACTCCTTGCCTAAGCGTCGATCATCTATCAACAAGTAGGAAATTTTTCTCCTTCGTATATCTCTTTTGTGTATCATGCGGGGTGGGCGTGCTTTTGTTTCTGTAGACATTGATAAATCAGATCTAAATAAAGATAATGAATGAATTATATAAAGAAAGAAGGGGGGTTGTGATCCCTGATGCTGTTTTTATATTATGATCTTCATTCTTAGTGGTAATGTCTTACGCCTTCTGAAAATCGAGTATATTGGTGGTCGTTGTCTATACACTAATGAACCCCTCATGGTGTTTTAAATGGCTTGTTGAAATTATAAACTCCTAATGCAAAAATTAAATTGGTTAATCACGTATACCCGGCTGAATAAATTGAATGCACCCGGATCAACCCTTCCGTGATAAACCCTAGTTAAAACACACAGAAATTGAAATCATGGAGCGTGTAAAATCTTTTAAATCTGAAAATACCGCAGGGGAATGTTTTTCTTGATTGTAGTTGTTTGTTTGTTCTTGTTCCACAGGCCGGTAGCTGGAGATATGGGAGGGGATGGGATCCCCTATTTTTATACTCTCGGAGGTTTTGAAATTGGGAATAGGATTCCCTGTTGTTACGGATTCAGTGGTTGTGAGTTTTTTGGCTGGGTGGTTACCTTTTTATATCACGAATTGGGGTGGGATCCTCTTTTGATGAATAACTGTTTTGGGGGAGGGGACATGAGGCAGTGTCCCGGGGTTGTTTGCTTCTAGTACATCGCAGGTTCTCACTTTTCCTTTGTTGCTGTGACTTTACAAGAGAACCGGGTGCAGATGCTTAGTTGATGCTTGTCTGGTTTTTTTTCCTTGGTTATGATTATGGTTTAGTTGCCCAGTAGTGCTTAAACATATTTGCCCATTATTAATGAACATTAAACAAGAAAGGGACAAATGGGTTTTGTTGGCGAGAGTCGTGACTTGGACTTAAGTGCCCTCGTGATCTGTAGGCTATCTAGATAAAAACCTAAACTTTGGGTAAGTGCTTTTTACCTATATCTATATTTGTAGTTTTTTGATTCTTATTTTCACCCCACCCAAGATGAGCACTTAGTGCTGACCACCCCCATTTAATGGGGGAGGGTGTTTTCCCTAACACTATTACTAGTGGCTAGTTATTAGCTCCTTTTCTGCTCCTATTCCCAGATATCCCAAGTATCTTCGGGCAGGCTGTGATGGCCTGAGGTCCATTATAAGACCCAGAACCATCGGGTGGGGTAGTGTGGTGGTTGTCCAGGTGTGTGTGGTAGGTGGTTTCCCATGTGACTTCGAGATGAGGCCAAGGTGTCTTCGGGTGTTGTAGTGTATCTTCTAGCCCAGGTGTCTTCAGGCGTGGTGGTGGTTGTTCTGGCCTTGGTGTTTGCAGGCGTGGTTACGTGTGACAGTTGTGGACCGGGTGTTTGTGGGCGAGATTCGACAGTGGGACTGCATGTGGTTGTGGCCCAGGTGTGTGCGGGCAGGTGTGGCAGTGGGAGTGTAGTGAGAATGGCGGGATTGGTTTGATGCGTAGGATGTCTCAATAACTAGTGGGAAAGTGGCGTGGGGTACCCCAAAATCGATGTGATCTTATTGTATATATTATTTGACTTGCGTTATTTGGGGAGTGTGCCATGGTGAGGCTTGGGTGTATAGTTTACCTTGATAGGTGTTTGGTTTACTCTTTTTCTCACATGACTTTAGTATGTTCCCCCACTTGTTCACGAGAGTCCTTGGTTTTCCCTATTGAGTGTACTTGTATGCTCACACTACGTATATAAAAATGTTTTCAGGTTTCTAGGAGGACTTCAGGGATCCCGTAGTACAATACTAGCTCGGACCATTAGGGCAGTTGAATTTGCTGTTTTTCTTCTTTTTGGTAATTACCTTTGTAGTCACCTTTTGTACTATATGGTTTTTACTTTTGGAACTTGCATGTGGGAATTGTTTACTTTTGGCTTCACTTTTCTTTTACCTTGGTGTTGTTGGGTTTCATCTTTTTATCTCCCGATCCTATAAAACAAAAAGGGGTAATGCCTTACATTTGTGAGTAATTTCTATACCCTTGGTGCTAGTTGCCACTCTTGGACCTATTGAAGGTGGGTCTCAGGGGTCATTATCTCTCCTTCAACTTAAAGAAGGAAGGGCCTAGAAATCTGCTAAACCTTCCATCCTTTTGGTGATGGTGGGTCGTGACAACCATATAATACAACTTCAAATTAAAGTTATTCAGTTGGGTCTCGATCTCACACCTAACATAGTTCATAAATTATTTTTTTCATTTCCTTCTCATTCACTTACTATTCTATTATAAAGTGTTATATGTTAGTGACAATGTGATCATATTCCAATAATAACATATTAAACAATGTGAAATTCATAAGGATTTTCATTATCTACTACCTGAGCGGCTCTAGTTTTAAATAAAACATGAACTTTTATTAGAAATCCATCAAATCCATACCCTCTATCATTCATACTAAAAATTAATATCCCACTATATATTAATTGTTCCTCATAACATGTATATTTCTATGTTAACCCTCCTATATAGAGAATTTTCAAAGTCATCATGAATCTTATAGATAGACATAATATAGAACATATATTAATTAGTTTGGCCATATCCATTGAATTTGTCAGGATGTTTTTAGTAAAAATATCTTGGGTCAGTCATACTTTTATCAATATGTCGTGGGTGCCTCTCTAGAATTTGTGTAATGTGAGATAAATTATCAGAAAACTGATATACTGTCTTATCACCCAAATGTAATGGGGAATAGATTCGCATTGTTGTTGGATGATTCTCAGTAATTTCATTATATCACCATCCTATAATAATCGATTTAGTGGAGTCCATCAACAATTGGAAATTCAATCGGCATCAAACATACATATAATTACTCAATAATGGAAAATGGGTCATAAATAGCCACAAAACGCTACTCTGCATACACTAAACATATGGTCATAACCAAAACCCAATCACTACCCCAACATTTCATATCATGGGTTGTGACTCAATGAATTTATAGAAATCATACAATTTATAAACATCATTTTGAAACCAATTTATCAAATTTCAATTTAAATCCTTTAGTTAACAAATATATTTAACCATTTTATTTGGAGCTTTCCGTAAAATCCACAGTGAAATTGAAACTAATTTTTATTTCAAACATCTCAATTTCATTACACAATACCACACTCCACCACATAAATTCTTGTGTCTTCTTATCGTAAAACATTTAACATAAATAAATTTGTGACAAAATTTATAAATTAACATATAAAACATGTTCTATAATATACCACAACTTAAATATAATGAAAAATAATATAAAAAACAATTGTGTCTCCCAATATTAAATAACATCCAACCGTAACATGTAATGATACAGAATCACAATCCCACTAATATGAACATTGTTATCCCTAAACATGGATTATCCACTCCCATGAATGAGCTCAGTACCATGTTAAAACACAAATTATTTTCCCATTTAACATTATCAAATATTAAAGAACTATTAAATAAACCCATTCAATATCATATTTTTAATACCATCATCGATGCCACTAAAACAATTCCACGAGATTGTTCGACGCAAGACCTATGGTGTGACACCCTATACACCCGGGGGTACCAAATGACAAAAATGATCTTATATGTTATTTGGGTAGACTATTACAAATTTAACAAATAAATACATCAGTTAAAATCAAAATAATAAAAAACCGATGACATCATAACAAGATTCCAAATCCGGTTTAGAACCCACAAATCAATATAGAAATCAATTCATATCATAGTGGTGACACATTTGAAAGTTTACCTAGAATAATGTCATGAAGAAAATCCCAAAATATGGTCCCAACATCATGTATGGTTCCCTCATCCATGCTCTATCCCAATTCCTACCAATTTTTTCTTGCACTAGAAAATCTCCCATATCATATCATACAATCATGTCATCTTCTCACACAGTAATGGTGGCCCATTTATGTTGTAATTCCAACTCAATGGGACACCAAAAATTTATTCTAATGAATTATGAAATCTAATAAATCTGTATTCATATTATAAATATAAAAAATATGAACTACAATAAGTGAAAAATGTTTCACAATACGAATAACTCAATTTGGAACATTAGACTATGGTTTTCAAAATGGACCTCAACCCAAAAATTCTTCTTTGACGAAGCTGGAAATCTGAACCATCAAATTTAAAGTTTAAAAATTCTATATTAAAAGGAAGATAATTTATCATTAAAATAATAGATTCCTATTAATTTCCCCCTAATTAAAAAAAATAGGTAATATATTATTTGTTCCTATAACATCATTCTGAAAACCAATAGATGAGTATGTACTTCCATGACCATCACATCAAGTCAAGGATTGCATGAAACCTTTTTTCCCATTTCAAATCATGGATAAGGAATAAAATTACCAAAATCAATACCAATATTCTTGGAGATCTATGTACACAATTTCATCTATACGATGTTGAGTTACATGTCAATCTTCCCAAAACCATTCCATCACAATCCCCATTCAAAGTTAAATATATAAATCCTTTAAAAATAACTAAAAAATAAGGGTGAACCTATTAATTTAATCATTAATCATTAATTTTCATAATAATTAATACCATAAATATATTACACAATTCCACAATAACACCATTTAACCCTTCATTCTAATAAAAAAACCATTAATGTATCTTAAAAATAAGTTACAATGTTTCTAACAACATAATATTTTTACAATTTATTCCCTCTCCCAACTCATAAAAAATTATATTCAGATTTATCCCAATCACCCCATTATATAATTCTCTAATATTTACCAATATCCACAACCATTTACTCCAAATAAACCATTTAATTAATCATTTAATAGCTCAATTATTCATTTTGAAGGGATTGGAAGACCCCATGTGTGGCCATTTTGCTGGTCACAAAATCATGATCAAACATGACATATTTTGTGATGGGTCTCAAAGATCATTTTATGTCCCAACATACATTTCATTCTAATATAAAAATATTCACAACATAATTGTTCAATTTAAAAACCATATATACAAGATCAGTATCCAAACTGCATGAGAAAACATATACACCACCAAACTTATGATCATATGAAACCACTCATCTATCATTAGTCCTTGATATGAGGTAAAGATGGAAGTAACACTATATCCAATTGTAATCTAGAATTAGGTATTGAAAATCATATAATAGAGGAAGAATTTTTTATAGTAACAGAAATAAAATGAATCAAAATAATATACTCACTTCAGGATTTGAAATATACTAAACTAAACCATAAAATCCTTAAAATAAAAGGACAATAATAATTGAGAGATGATGGAGATCTTGTTTCACACCCAATAATACTAGTATTGAAATGGTGGTGAAAATATGTGATAATTATTTATGATTAGGACTGTAATGCTATAAAATGGCCACATAGGTTCAAGATTTGGAATAATGGTTTTCCAAATCACGCAATGACCATGTGGTCGCCTTACTCCATGAGGACCCAAGTTGAATAATTCATTTGGGGCACCCACATTGTTCGAATAATCATTCAGAAGACGTATGAATTACATTATTTATCCCCACATGGATTCCAGGATACCAAATGTGTGGTTTATAATATGTTCTCTCCCCTTCTTCATTCCCCATGATAATTCCACACCTTTTATTATAACTACGTGAAAATATTGATCAATGTAGTATATGGCCCTTTTATCCACTTATAAATGCCTTAAAACCCCCATTGAACTCATGAGACCATTCCTACTCCCTAGAGTAATTTCATTGTCCTTTGTAAAAAAATTTATCATAAATTAGAATAGAAATATACAATGAAAAATGATATAGATCTTAATTTTATTTCTAAAATTACCATGAAATTCCTAAGATTATTCTATACTGAATAAATATTTCATTACCAATGTTGTCACAGAATTGAAATACAATTTATATATTAAAATATTATAAAAATTATTATAATAATAACTATTATGTTAAAATTATAATAAAATATAAAACTAGAAACATAAACATGTAAAAATATATATTGAAACACCATAATAATGTAATATAAAGGATTATAATCTAAAAAAAATCATATTTATATGAATTATATTTTTATTAACAAAAAAAGGAAATGAAATGACATAGTGTATGAACTGTGTAAAGTATATAAATTGGTTTTATTGTTATAATTAGATGTTTATATAAAATCATATATGACAATTATAATCCAACAGTTTCAATTTGCCCATCTAAATATGACTACTGAAAATATATACATTATAATAGTAATGTTACGATATCCGTACAAGTGTACAAAAAAATCATAAAATTAATTTAAAGTATAATATTATAGAATAAAATTAAAAACTAATCAACGAATAATTATATAATTACTAACATGTACTTTATAAAAAAATGAGATTAAACTGAAATATATATTTTTGTATAATATGAACCAATTATATTATTTTAATTTTTTTTTATTATTTAACAAATAAATTTTAAATAGATATAAAATTATCTTCATAATAATGAAATTATATATTAGATAGCTATGTCAATATTTTAAAATTGTGAATTTTTCATATTTTTCTTAGAAAATAATTTTTTTATTAATATTAAAATACATTAAGCCTATACCAAATTGTATATGAAATGATCATGATGAAAAAAAAAACGTAATAATTAAAAAAATTTAATAAAAAATATAAATTTATATTATATAATATATTTTATGAATTTATTTAATTTCAAACATATAATAAAATTTACAAATAATAAAATGGAAATAAACATTTAAAAAAGTATTTTATAGGAATAAAAATTGATCAAAGAAAATGTAATATATAATAATTTATTTCAGTAAGAAATCTAAATAATTTCATAAAAAGGCATATTCAAAATTAATAAAACCATGAGTTTAAACATTGGGTTAGGTAATGGTTTTTTTCTAAAATTGGTCTTTCTACGGACAATATATAATATTAATAAACAATTCCACCTCATTTTCAAAAAATAACCCTCTTTCCACCAGTCAAATTTATTGAAAGATAATTAATCATGGTTTTATTCTCAATTTTACAATCAATACATTCTCCTAAAACATTCCATGGTTCAATGTAACTACTCTAAATCTTTTTATTTCTACATTTCATGGAAGGGGTTCCTAGACATTTCTCAAAGATTATTTTTACAATTCATCTTAAGAAAATGTAATTTGAATTAAATATTTTTATGATTCATTATAAAACATTGCATATATTGTATTAATGGGGGTCATCATTGATGCATATTATAGAACCTCCATAAGAAGATCTGATTCTCAAATGTTCCACTTTCCATTAAACAATCTATGAATTTAGAAATGTAATGATTTTCTTGTTTTCTCATAAGGAGATAAATATCTGGAAATAACTAATTTGATGAATGATTTAGATCACATTTTTCAATGTATAGTAAATTTGAAAAAGTATAATTAGTTATTAACATGATCTTCAATTTCTGATGATGTAATGGGTCAAATTTCACACTATAATTAATGATATTTGTAACCATCCTTTAGTTTCAATTATTTTTGAATGGCATTTCAATAGATAGAAACATTATTCGCATGAGTGGGAAAATTTTAGTATTAAACATTTCCATTTTTACTATATGAATAAAGATTGATTAGTATTCAACAACTTCATTTCTATTTCCTTAGGGAACATTATGATATATTTTTTATTCATTCACTTCATATGATAATTAAATAGGACCTATTAATTGAAATATGAGGACCCTATATTATAATACTCTTTAATGAATTAATACGTCTCATTCGAATATATTGTTTGAGTACTTTGTTAAATAAGTTCCTATTTAAATTTGATTCCATGGTAGAACGTCTGGATTGTATTCCTATAATGTATTAGATTATAAATCAAATCACTATGAAATTGATAATACTTATATTTGCAGTTTGTTATTATTATGAAATCCATTGATATATTATGATAACAAATCCATTTGTTATGAATTTTTTCATATTATATAAATCATTCCATTATTATGTTTGAATTTTTAAATGGTAGACTACACTATATTGTGTGTCTAATCCACTATGATATATTTTATTCCATTCCTATAGGGGAAAATAAATATTAACACATGTTATTTAATTATATGAAAGGATAAATATAAAAAAATTTATATATTCCATTTACGCATCTTATATTTTTATTAATAGATAATGTTAATTACCGGATGTAGTTCATGAGACTAATAAATAGCTAGATTATATATAATGTGATCTATTTATTTTTTACCATTATAATGAGATTACCAATACCTAATAAATAATGGAGAATTAGTAAAATACTTCATGTTATTGAAAATAAAATAATTTAATTTGAAACATTATATATAATGGGACAAAGTTAGAGAAGATAACCAAACAAAAACCCATAAAAAATATTTCATAAATATTTAAATATTATATATTATGAAATTAAAATGAATTAATATAAATTTTATAATATGACACATAGTGTTATTCATGAACTAATTTATTAAATTCCATCATTTAGAAAAGTATCTAATTTGTGTAACTAAAACAATTCCAACACCCAAAATCAATGTATGTATTTTCCTCGAGAGAAACTCAATGAGGATGATATTGTAATGAAAAATTCATTCACTATATTATGTATATTTTATCAGGTTAAGACCAATAATAATTCTAATATGGAATAACATGTTTCACTATATCATGGCTAAATAGTGATGTACAACTTCATGGAGAAGTGACATAAATTATTCCATTGAACCACAATCCCATTTGAATCCAAGTAGTTGATAAATTCCAATGAGGTGGTATTCATTACATTTTGAGGTAGAGAAAGGTAAAATTTTACCATGGTTTTATATCTTCACAAGGATGATTTTGATAAATAGTGGTAAATGATTCAAAACAAAAAGGGGGAATGGACAGAAGTCATGGATTTGAAATCAATTAATTTGATATTTATTGATAAATGTATTCTAATTTGAAAAAAACTATCATGGAAGGGAATTAATTAATTTAAGGTAAAATGTGTAAGATTTTATGTTAGTGTAAAAAATTTATTTACTATGAGACAATGTTATGCTCCATATTATGTTTGACACCCTAGACTGATAAATTCATTAATAAACTGAATCAATTTATTATTAGCACATTTGTATCCTAAAAAATTTCATCTTATAAGGATATTCTAACTAACATGATCAATAATGAGAAAATTTTATCCAGGAATTGTATTTTCAATGAAATGAAGGAAAACAAGATAAAATGCGAGCCCATTGTGGAGAGAAATTTTGTGACCGAAATGAATATATGGGTGGAATTCCCAACATACAAAAGCAATTTGAAAAACAAACCCAGTATATCATGAAGGGATTTGGAGTTTTGTACATGTGTGGAGATAATTTCCATATAATCAAGAAAGTATAGACATGAGAGAAATATATAATGAAAATTTTAAAAATTTCAAGAAGAATTTGAAATATCCAATTCAATTCCTCAAGAATTAGAGAATGATTCCCATAATATACCAAGATAGCAAGACCAAGATTTTTACGTCCCCATGAAAGAAGGTATGATTTCTAAATATTTCATACCATGTACATGATAATATATATTATTATTCTAGATTTATAAACCCTTTAATATCTCTTATTTTATTGAAGAACATTTAATTATATGTTGACTAATTCATGAAAAAGATGTTAATTAAAAATCTATGTGGAAGTGTTTGAGAATGTAAATTATATTGGTATTTTCCGTAAACATTAATTGAGGTTACTATAATGGGAATATCATTATAGTACTAGGGGTTGTATTTCACATAATCCTTGGTATGGATGGGTGCTCTATGTATAATGAAATAAATTGTTTTCAAAATAAATAAAATAAAATATCATAGGCTATAATTGAATCAATTTTTTGGAGGGTATATGTCATTTGCATAGTCATTCTTGGAACTATCATTAGTGTCTCAGATTAACATATTTACATTTTAATATAAAAATATTAATGATTTTATATCTTAATAAAATAGCATTTTTCATTCAATATGGAAGATATTGTAGTACGACATGGAAAAGTACGAAAATACCAACCAAACTATCATGTTAAATTATATTTTTATCATATACATAATAATAAACCCTATAAAATCCTATTGGAAATGGATTAGATATAATTATTTATATTAAGGAAAACCCCAAATGATATTTGTTTGAAGGGATTAATATACCCTATTATTTAAAAATAGGGAGAACCAAAAATATTTGTGAATGAAATGGATGGGTCTGTGTGTTTTCAAATTGATTATAGATAAATCATTGGAATTAAAATTAAAATATATATTATTTACATCAAACTTAATAAATATTTTTTATTTTTCAATGATCATAGTAGTTAACAAATATTCTTATACTTTTTATCATCATGTAGAGTTCATGAATTATATTTAAGAGGGGAATCTTCAGACCTAGTACAAGCATTAAATCTTCATAGTAACTCCATTATCGTTATAAAAAGAACCCTTAATGTACATAGATATAATAAATAGAGTATTAATGGATTATCAAGAAAATTGTAATTATTTTAATGATGTCTTAATATTCTATAAGTTCTATAATTTTCTTAAAAACAATATATGGATTTTTTCATGGGGTTCCAATATAGACGGATCTATGTATCTTATATTTGAAAAACATTGAAAAATTATTGAATATATGTGTACCATTCAACGGAATATATTCTTAAAGAATGTCCCACCTCAATAAATATAAAAGAGATATATAATAATTAGGTATCAACTACTATCTATTGGTTATTTTTTAGAAATTTTGATTAATTGATTAATCATTTATATATGTGACATGAAAAGTGGATATATTCATTTAGTTTAAGGATGGTGAAGTAATCATTGATTTATTAAAGAATTGGATGATCATTTAACCATGATTCACTATACCATCTACAATGGTGGGATTTTTTATATATGTTGATGAAACATTGTAATGATTAGTGTGTTTCATTTTTCATAATCAGAGAGTAGTTTACAATGAATTGTGGAAGTTAAATATCCAAATATAAAGATTTCCAACATATTATATGGTGATGGAATATATAATCATTTCACTAAATAATGGATAAAAATTATTTACTATTATAAATTCTATATATATACAGATTAGAAAAGTATAAATTATATATTCAAACATAAATGAATCTACATGTGACAAAAAATATGAATAGAACTACCAAGGAACTATGATCAGGATGTAAATTACCACCCATGAAGGGTGATCCATGTGTTGGATTCTTTGAGTTGTAAGGATCACATAATTATATCCGTGGTGAGGTTGGATTATGGTTAAATATTCATGGATTTGGTAAAGATGAATATGCAATTTATTATGGATCGAAGGACATAAAATTCATTCTATGGAATTCCCCAAAAATATTTACTAGTGGTTATAAATAGGTTAGAAAATGATGAAGAGGGTTTACAAAAGAAGATTATTGTCAAGTAAGATGGGAGATTAAAATATATAATCTATGAAGTTAATGTATAGATTACTGGAAAGACGAATTTATTACATCATTACCTATTTTGAATATGAAAATTATAGATGGTGCACATATCTCTAATTTTAAATAAAATACAAAAATATAATGATGTATAAGAACCTTTAATAGATGTTCTAGAGGACAAAATGATGAAGAAAAATTTTAACAATTTATTAAGGAGAATTTTAAGAAAATAATTAAATAATGATGAATAAAAGAGAAATTGTGTCATGATACCTCTCAGTATAACAATTTGTATGTAAAAAAATATCATAAGGAACAATATTATTTTAATATCTAAGACACATCATAGAAATGATGTTATATGGGTTATTATATAACACCTTAAGAAGTCTGCTCTTTTTATAGGAATATAGGAGGAACCAACACATGAATATTTTGCATTGATCTATATCCATTATGTTATGAGACTTTATGTTACATATTTATAATTGAATCTGATCACCAATCTTGATCCCGGATAAAATTTCAAAGGAGTATTCAGAAAAATTAGAAAACCAAGGTAGACTGGAGAATTGGTTATCGTCCTCAAACTGGTCAGTGCATTTAATTGACATTTCAATCTTTAGGGAGATTTTTCTTATCATGGTTAAATTAATTTTATGGATCATGGTGTATGTACAAAGATATTTATGTGAATTATTTTTATTCATTCAATGAATTTTATATATATAGGGAAATATAAAAATTTGAATCTAACTATTGGAATCCTACCATTTGAATTTGGTTTTTGGGAATATAACCATTGAAATATTAATATTTACATATACATATCATACAATAAAATTCATCAAATTAATTAATTATAATATAATTAATTAATAAATATATATCTAATTCATATGACTCCAAAAAAATATAGACTTAATTGGAGTATAATTTTTTAATCTTTAGAAAAAAATTTGTTTTAAAGTACATATTTATTTATTTATTTTTATTAAATTGCATATGAATATAGAGAATTAATTTATCAAAATTATCCTTAGATTAAGAATCAGTGGATTAATCATTTCCAATGTATAATTTGTATAAGTTAATTACGATATTAAATTTTTATCTAGGTAGTAAAACATAAAATATATATATATATATCTTATGTATTTTTACATGATAATGATCAAGAGATGATTTAATAGTTAATATAAGAGGATCAAGGACCATAAATAGTTTATTTATTTAATATAACTTATATTAATGAATTTAAATGATTTTCCTAAACTATATTTAACTTTTCAATGATTAAAATTGAAAATAATATTTTAAAAAATGTCAAGACATTTTTAATCTATTGGAATATGTAACAAAAAATAATGTTTTTAATCTAAAAATTAAATATTTAGAAAAACTATATTCAATTCCAAAAATCATGATCATAAACTATATGTATGATTATTTTATAACATTTTACACAACATAAATTTAAAATTACTATGATTAGAATTTAGTAGAAAAATTCTACATTATTTGATATAAATACCCAATGAAACTCCTTTTCCACATAATTCAAAAATAATTTAGCATTTTTTGTTCTTATTTTTTATCTATATAGTATCTACAATAATATCTTATTGCTCCAATTCTCCATTATTAATAATCATTATGTTATATATCATTGTATGTGTTCCCATCTTCATCCCAATATTTATTTTAAAATATTTTAATTTTCACCTATTTTTAATAATAAATGTTATTATGGATCATTGTCATAAATTTATTATGATATTATTAACGATTGATCACCACTTCTTAACATGTGTTGACATCATAATATCAAATAATTCAAAAAAATTATCAAAACTAATGGGAATAACTAAAACCATGCTTTATTCTCTTAAAGGAATATATTTTTGATGATTCACAATCTTATTAGAAACTATAAAGAATGGTAATTTCAAATTGACATACCTAAACATTGAATGTACCCCTCACTCACCCCTTTTTTTATTACATATATAAATTTTTTTCCCATTCTAATGAATATCATATATCATTTATGATGTTTGATGAATATTCACCATCATAGAAACATTATCCCATTAAAAGGAAAATTTTCATTATTGTAAAAATTCATTATTTATATGATAATAACCATTAATTATAAATCCTTTAATGAGGATAATTAGGATAAATTATTTTATTTTGTATCCATTTTCATCAAATTATGGATGCATTAGAATTATTTTGTGATGGATGGGTCATAAAAATATATATCCCCAATGCATCAATATGTCTCATGAGAAAATTATGTTTTGTTATTTGGTGTAATACTTAAACTTTTATGTATAATGTATTAGAACAAGGGACTAATTTCATGTTCAGGATATTTGGTTTTAAGAATACCATCCTTGTGAAAAAATTTGTATTTATACATATACTAATTTATAATTATATAATCAATTTATATATTATTTACACAATTGTATATTTGAAATTAATTTATTCTTGTCGGATTATATATATAATGACTAAATGATATTTCTTCCATCATATTTTACCATTACTGAGAATCTTTTCTAACCCCTCTAAATAATTTTCTTTATCAATAAGGGATATTATAACTATTATAGGTGACTTATTGATTTTCGTGGAGATATAATAAATATTTATCTAATTATTTAATCTATTATATGTTTTTAATTTATTATAATGGTCATTCTTCTATCATTATTATAAAACTGCTATATTAAAAGATCATTTGAATTGATATATATATATATATATATATATATATATATATATATTGTACTAGTAAATAAAATAATGACCTGATTAGTGTTACTATTGTCAAGGTGTAACATACTAATAGAGAAAATCATGATGACAAGATAAATGTCAATTTAATAAACCACATATTCTTTTTACCAATCTTAATCTCTAATATTGTTTTATTTAATCCTCATATTTCATATAATTGGTAAATACATTTTGAATATTTCTAAAATATTGTTTTCTTTTAAAAACAACACTACATGGGATGACACTATGAATATAGAATTACAAATAAATTTATAAAGTATCCCATCTGGTTAGGTGGTGTCAAATAGTATTTTGGTCTCATTTTATATTTTGGAAACTATAAAAATATTTCAACCACCTCCCCATAATCCATGATGTTGAGGGACATCTTATTGACCTGATATAGAGTAGTGGAATTTCACAATTTTTTAAAATAATATCATCAGAGTGGGACCCTTTAAATTAAAATGAATATGTAATGCATGGTGTACCTGCTAATAGGAATCCCTTGGTGGTCCAATCTGTTATAACATAAAAGATGATACCAAAAGTTGAGTAATATTTAGAATCAAATATTTTCGAAAGCATTATAGTAGTAAGGATTTATTATAATTATTTATTTTATTATGTAATTATTATAAACTATTTAGGTGAAATAAGTTACAAGATGAACCAAGTATGATAATTCCATAGGAATATTAGTTTTAATGGTATTTATTACACTTATTTTCACCCAATATATTATAATAAGTGAAGGATAAATACAAATTATATGATTGAAATTGTCACGATTCACTAAAAAAATTTCCATTAATGTAACCCTTTGTATTCATGAACCTATATTAACATTAATAACATTTAGAGTTCACTATAAATACTGTGTAAGATGATTAATGTCACATAAAATGATAATGAATAATCTTCTATTCAGTAATGGAAAATTTAATGTATGAATGATTTATTATCAAAAATATATATAGACTATAATGAATTTTTTTGGTAGTTTAAACATAAGACATTACGATAAAAATTTGTGAGACCCTTCAGATATGTAATAGTTTTATAATTAAAATAGAATTTGATTATATTGTATTTTAATCAAATTTAAGGGTATATTAAAGATGGATGAAATTACCATAATGAATTAATCATCTTTCTTTTTTCTAGACAATGTGAATAGATATATTATTAGGAGAAAAAAATTATAATAAAACGTTATAGATATAGAGGACCTAGATAGAGTATCATAATTATTTGTTAGTAAATTTATTTATTCTATTGGAATTATTCATCTTTATATTTAGTGAATTTAAATTTTCATATTTCTATTAATTATTTATTATAATATTATATGATATTAGTCATGCACATATATCATTTTTTTGGTTTTTAACATGATGAATTTTATACCAGAATAAATCTATAATTTATGTTCTTTCATTTTTTTAACTAATAAAAATAATAATTTTTATCATACTAGTCATTTTAAGAAAGTTAAATTAATATCACTAGTTTTACATAACTAATGAAAATATATTATAGAATATAATTTTCAATAAAAATTCACTAAAATATGTTCTATATGTTCATTGTTTATCATCATTAACCAAAATAAAAATAATTAAAATCCCAAAACATGGATATTCAAAATCATCTAACATGAAATTATTAAAATATTATTATGGTGTTATAGAATGAGGAATTAAAATTTGTGGTTTGATCAAATAATGGATATTTATGTGTTAAAAATATCCTTTTATTACCCGAATATTTCCATGGATTGTTCTTTTACTGTGACCTTTTTCTATATTTGGGTGATACATAGAAAAAAATTAATGATTATATCCAATAATGGTCTAATTGGAATAAACTCATTGTGAATTAGTCGGTGAAAGAAGATCAAGAAATTTATAAAGGATAAAAGATACAAAATCAGGGCTTGGGCTAACATAGGTGGTGTTGGGTCGGAGAAAAACGGGAAATGATGGCAAGAGGGGGGTGAATTGCCTTTTAAAAAATTGATAGACAAATTAAAAATCAAAGTATAAATGAAGCGGAAAATAAAGAGGCAAGACACACAAAATTGATAACGGAGTTCGGCCAAAACCCGGCCTACGTCTCCGCTCCCAACTCAACCGTTGAGAGATTCCTACCGCTTGCTTTTCAATGGTTTTAGCAAGAAACCCACTAGGCTTTGAGGTAGCACTAGGACCTATTACAGCTTGCTTTTATTGGTTAAGCAAGAACCCACTTGCTTTCAATGGAATAGCAAGAACCCACTAGCCTTTTTAACGGGTGACGGCTAGCTCACCGACAACTCAAGCCTTTTAAAAGGAAAGGATTGAAGAAACCTCTTCACACCTTAGTGGTGATGTGAAACCCAAAATAAAGGGGGATGAGAAAAGGGTTTGGGGTTTGTAGGCACAAACCCAAAATTAAAGCTCAAAATAAATATACAATAAAAAACCGTATTTGAGGAAGACTTGGGCGCCAAGGTATGATGGAGTTTATGTAGCGTGCTCTCCCAAGCTTCTTGAGGTGCTCCTTGGATGTGGAATGGAGTTGGAGCGATTGGGGTTCCTTGGAGGAAGACTGCCGGAGGTTTGCCAAATGATGGAGAAATGCGTCCGTTGGCTTCACAAGAGTTCCGGCTATGTTCCTTAGACTTCCGGGGGTTCAAGGTCCTTTATTTATAGAGGGGGAACCCTCATATGGCCGTTGGAGGTCTTCGGAGCCGTTGGAAAGGCTTTCGGAGCCGTTGGGAGGCAAGTGGAGCAGCCTGGTCAAAGCTGTAACGGCTAGTTTGACTGGCTCCACCGGCTGGCCGGTACAGCTCCACCGGCTGGCCGGTGTGTGCAAAATGGAGAGGTCTTCGGGCTCAAGCTCCACCGGCTGGCCGGTACAGCTCCACCGGCTGGCCGGTGCCTTGGCAGAGGAGGAAAATTCTGGTCCAGGCTCCACCGGTCGACCGGTGGAGGAGCCACCGGCTGGCCGGTGGCAAGACAGTAGCAAACACTATTTGGGCTGGGTGCCACAGGTCGACCGGTGACAGAGCCACCGGTCGACCGGTGGAACCTGGCAGTGGGCAATGCCTCTGCCAGTTCCATCGGCTGGCCGGTGCTCTTCCATCGGTTGGCCGGTGGACTGAATTTCAGTCCATTTCAGACTTCTTCTTGGCCAATTCTTTGGCAATCTTTTGCCTATCATCCACAACACTTAAAACACAATGTTAGACACATATGAAAGTGATTGTGATCATGAAAATCAAAGAGTTTGGGGTACAACAATCTCCCCCTATTTTGATGATCACAATCACTTATCTAAGCAATGTAAAAACTTAAATGAAAGGAATGCTTTAAATGAAAAATTGAAAATAAATACTAAGCATGAGGGAAAAGATTCTCCCCCAATCAATCAAGAAATTTCTCCCCCTTTGTGATTATCAAAATAGAATGGGGCATAAAACTTGATTGAGGGACAATTGAAAATCAAGATTGAGATTTGAAAATCAATTGAGATTTTTGAAATTGAAATGAAAATTTGAATCAAAAATTGAATTGAAATTTTTGAATCAAAAACCAATTGAAATTTGAAATTTGAAACCAAATGAAATTTTGGAAATAAAAATTCGATACCAAGAGTTGAAAATTTTGAAATGAAAATTTAATAGAAAATTTTGAATTGAAAGAATTTGATACCAAGTGTTGAAATTGAAAGTTTGAATAAAAACAACAAAAAAGCTTAAACAAACTTAACTCCCCCTAAATAAAAACAGTAAATCACCGGGGAGAGGGACTTTGAAAAGAGACAATTTTAGGCCCGGAGAGACTCGCAAGAAGGGATTTTTCAATCCAAACTTGTCTCATAGCGGGTCTTCTCCTATAAAACTCATCCGAATAAAAAATAGATTTGGGCCTACCATAACGGGCATTTTTACAGTTACATTCATAAATAAGGTGCCCGGTTTTCATGCAATAATTACAGAATTTATAACTAGAGCTCCCCCCTTACAAAAACAGTGGGTGCATGGGAGGAGGAGGCTTGGTTGGTATAGCCAAGTCCATTGGTGGTTCTAGAAATTTGTTGGGAACCTAGGAGATTGTTCAAATTTTGTTCCCCTTGGGTGAACTTAGCTAGGGTCTCCCTTAGGTCTTTGATGGTTGATTCCATGGAATCAACATTTGGAAAATTTTGGATTTTAATGGACATCTACTCCTTCTCTTTGAGAAGTTGTTCTTTTTCGGAGGAGAGTTTCTTGAAAGACTTTTTCAAAGCGACAAATTTTGATGAAAGCTTATGAAAACCATTTTCTAATTGATCTCTAGCGTGTGAGAGTTCTTCATAAGATAAATGATTAAAAGAATTTGAATTTGAAGAAAAAGAGGAGGAGTCGGAAGATGTTACCTCATGAAATGCCATTAGGCATTTTGTACCTTGGTCGCTCGAGGAGGACGAGGAGGAGGATGAGGAGGAGGTGTCACTCCATGTCGCCTTGAGGACCTTTTTCTTTCCTTTCTCCTTAGCCCGTTTCTTGTTGAGTGGGAAATCGGGCTTGTAATGGCCCTTCTCGCCGCACCCGTAGCATTTTACCTTGGGCTCGGATATTGCGGTGGGTTCTTGCTTTCGATGCTTGCGGGATTTCTTCTTCTTGTGTTTCTTCATAAACTTGTGCATTTGGCGGGCGAGATTCTCCATTTCCGAGTCGCCGCTTGAAGAGGAAGAAGATGAGGAGGAAGAGGTTGATGAGGAGGAGCTTACTTCTTTTTGTACCTTGAGGGCAATGTTCTTTGGTGTCTTGATTGGTGTGCCCTCCTTTTGAGCTTGCCTCCTCATCGTGATCTCATACGTCATTAGGGATCCGATGAGCTCTTCGACCGGCATGTTCTTTACATCCTTAGCTTCTTGAATAGCCGTCACCTTAGGTGCCCATGAGCTCGGAAGGACCCATAGAATATTCTTGACCATTGCTTCAGCTGAAACATCATCACCAAGAGATTTTCTACCATTGCAAACGTCAGTGAAGCGTGTAAACATTTCAGAAATAGATTCGGAAGGATGCATAGAAAAAGATTCAAAGTCTTGTCTATACATATCTAATCTAGTATCTTTGACTTTATTAGTGCCTTCATGGGTCACCTCTAAAAGCTTCCAAATTTCATGTGAAGTGGTGCAAGTGGATACACGATTGAATTCATTTCGGTCTAGGCCGCAATGGAGAGCGTTCATGGCTTTGCCATCAAGCTCAAAATTCTTTATATCGGTGGAAGTCCATTTGGATTCATCGGGGGTAGACAAAGTATAACCTTGCATGACAATTTTGTAAATAGGATATCCTATGCTTCTTAAAAAAGTGGTCATGCGGGTTTTCCAATAATTATAGTCGGTTCCATCAAAAAATGGAGCCCGACCCAATGAGTAGCCCTCGGGGGCGAAAGAGGTAGATGCCATCAAAAAAAATAGGATCTTTAATTTGAAACCGTTTAAGGGAATTATTCAAATACGTCCTTTGATACCAATTGTTGGGTCGGAGAAAAACGGGAAATGATGGCAAGAGGGGGGTGAATTGCCTTTTAAAAAATTGATAGACAAATTAAAAATCAAAGTATAAATGCAGCGGAAAATAAAGAGGCAAGACACACAAAATTGATAACGGAGTTCGGCCAAAACCCGGCCTACGTCTCCGCTCCCAACTCAACCGTTGAGAGATTCCTACCGCTTGCTTTTCAATGGTTTTAGCAAGAAACCCACTAGGCTTTGAGGTAGCACTAGGACCTATTACAGCTTGCTTTTATTGGTTAAGCAAGAACCCACTTGCTTTCAATGGAATAGAAAGAACCCACTAGCCTTTTTAACGGGTGAAGGCTAGCTCACCGACAACTCAAGCCTTTTAAAAGGAAAGGCTTGAAGAAACCTCTTCACACCTTAGTGGTGATGTGAAACCCAAAAGAAAGGGGGATGAGAAAAGGGTTTGGGGTTTGTAGGCACAAACCCAAAATTAAAGCTCAAAATAAATATACAATAAAAAACCGTATTTGAGGAAGACTTGGGCACCAAGGTATGATGGAGTTGATGTAGCGTGCTCTCCCAAGCTTCTTAAGGTGCTCCTTGGATGTGGAATGGAGTTGGAGCGATTGGGGTTCCTTGGAGGAAGACTGCCGGAGGTTTGCCAAATGATGGAGAAATGCGTCCGTTGGCTTCACAAGAGTTCCGGCTATGTTCCTTAGACTTCCGGGGGTTCAAGGTCCTTTATTTATAGAGGGGGAACCCTCATATGGCCGTTGGAGGTCTTCGGAGCCGTTGGAAAGGCTTTCGGAGCCATTGGGAGGCAAGTGGAGCAGCCTGGTCAAAGCTGTAACGGCTAGTTTGACTGGCTCCATCGGCTGGCCGGTACAGCTCCACCGGCTGGCCGGTGTGTGCAAAATGGAGAGGTCTTCGGGCTCAAGCTCCACCGGCTGGCCGGTACAGCTCCACCGGCTGGCCGGTGCCTTGGCAGAGGAGGAGAATTCTGGTCCAGGCTCCACCGGTCGACCGGTGGAGGAGCCACCGGCTGGCCGGTGGCAAGACAGTAGCAAACACTATTTGGGCTGGGTGCCACAGGTCGACCGGTGACAGAGCCACCGGTCGACCGGTGGAACCTGGCAGTGGGCAATGCCTCTGCCAGTTCCATCGGCTGGCCGGTGCTCTTCCATCGGTTGGCCGGTGGACTGAATTTCAGTCCATTTCAGACTTCTTCTTGGCCAATTCTTTGGCAATCTTTTGCCTATCAACCACAACACTTAAAACACAATGTTAGACACATATGAAAGTGATTGTGATCATGAAAATCAAAGAGTGTGGGGTACAACAGGTGGTACGATTATCACTATATATAATTTGATAATAGGAACTAACACATTAATAGTTTTAGAAAATAATCTATTATGAATATATTAATGATTAATATAAATTATGGAATTGGAACAATCATTGTATATGAATATTATAGGAAACCTACAGTTAATTGATGAAGGATATATAAACTAGAGAAGTAATTAATTTGAATTCATTATCAGTGATATGATCAGAGAAATGTGCATCACTATATATTGTCTGATGACAAAAATCATTTGGAAAATAGTTTTTACAAGGGAATATAGAGGGGTGAATTCTTATAATAATAAATGGACTAATGATAAATGAAAAGAAATTATATATTTTACATATATTGAGATATTATGTAAGGAAATATGATAATATGTCTAAACTTCTCCAAATAGATTAATGGTCATGCGAGAATGACCATGTGGCATGATGAAAATTGTTATCTGTTGAGGACCTTTTATAATGTGTATATTAACGTATTTCATCATGAAATAATCAAATTTATGCATAAATAAATGTCATGAGGACATTCTTCTGTGTAGTATAACATTATTTTGTATTGAATTTTCACCATGTAGTTTATAGTATAAGGTTGGGAAACATTTATAATGTAGATTGATATATTTCATTAAGAACATTTTGGCTTATAGAAAATAATTTTGTGAATAAGGAATTATGTATTATAGTTTAAAAACATATAGAATGAACTACATTGATTTTTATTTTATATATTTTTGATAATGACATTATTTTAAATAGTTTGAAATCATTCAAAAATTATTGTAGGGCTTATTGTTTATAGTTTTGGGAGGAGGAAATTATTTTTTAAAATTTAACATCATATAAAAAATAATTTAGGCCATGCATTTTATAATATTTTTGAACAAGAAATTATACAATGATATTTGAAATCTTCTAACAAGGACATTATGACATGACATTTATAGTCCTATCATACGAATGTTATGTTTCATTGTTTAACATCATTTTGTTGAGACTGTATTTTTTACATGTTTATTTGAAATATTTCAACAAGAATTTCTTTATGTTCATGATAATGATATGATCTATATTTTAAATTATCATGTAACTCAAATAAATTTAGTAACACATTTTTAAAATCTATAGTCCCTCCATCATTGGTTCTACTTTCAGTGGATTCCTCTAAATAATTATTGGAATCAATAGATATTGAACCAATTACTAATGAATGAATGATGAATGTAAAAAATAATTCATTATATGTTTCATTTTTCCAATATTATGGACATAAATATCTATAACGATCATATATTCCACTAATAAAGAGTTTTATAAAAATCCATCTGAATATACATATTTCCATCATCAGTAAATTTTTATTATATTTATATTTTGAGTTAGTATAACTAAATAATAATTCTTATTATAAAGACTATCACATTCACTAGTGAATATATTTGTTTTATTAAATGGTCCATGTAGTTTTATTATATGCCCATAAAACACTAAGTATCCTATCATTATATGTCTTTTTTTCCATTTCCACCATCATATATAAGATTTTTGTTTAGATTTCACTGGCATTAAATGTATATCTATTAGTTATCTCATGATATTGGGAGGAGTGGTATAAATAAGTATTTTACTCTTCATATAATCAATTAAACTCATCTAAAGTATATTTTTTCCATTATTTTTTATGATATAATACATAAAAATGAATTGGGTGATACTATTGGATCATACAAAAATGATCATAGAATTTTTCCTACCATACATTAAGTGAACAATTTCTTCCCATTTATAGTAAATTTTATCATTATAGAAGTTTAATTTATTGTATTAGGACATTTATAAAGGATATAGTTCTATATAATATAATCCCCATGGGAAAAATGATAATGTGTAAAAGGTGTCATATTGTATCCTAGTTGGTTTACTTTTTCCTATTTTAGGAATTTTACATGCTTAACACAAATTTATAATCATTTCACAATGTTTCATAGTTAATGTCTAAATTGTTTTGAGTTCCAAAACATTGGATTTGAATTTGGTCATTATATATTGGAACTTTGTTATACCTTAATAGACCTATTATATCAATTTAATCAAATCCCCACTATCAATTAAATTGAGTCAGATTCCATTACAAATCACATTATGTTTATTTTTTGTTTATCCATAGATTTCAAGGTGGACGTAGTTTTCATATTTTCAATATATTTGATCTTTTTAATATGAAAATATTACAGAATATTCTATTAGAAATAGACCACAATCATGAAAATCAAATTGGATACTTTTGAGATTCTAGAAGTGGGAGGTAGTTGACCAGTCGATATTTGGTTTTTATTTACTTCATCAACTCTATAGACATAATATATGGAAAAATTAGTTATAACCCTTTAGTTTAATGTATTGAAAAATATTTCTGTATTTTTGGGTTTGATAAGGGTTGATTAAAAGATGTCTAATGAGTCCACAAAGGCATTTTGTGACTAAGGAACTGTCATGACCTGTCCCTCGTTACCCTTGCCATGACTCGCCCAAGACCACCTTCCATAGACCAGGGGTGGAGACTAGCATTGGAAATGTGTATCCCTAAAATAGGAAGACATTGCCTTTAAACCTCTACCAACACACATACCAAAAACCTAACAAGATGCAATGATTATGTAAAATTGCAGTAGTAAATGTGTGTACAAAAGTAAAGGGGGCCAGAATACATTCCCAACTGAAAAGGTACAACTACAACAGAAAACATAAAATATCTCATGTGATTTCCCACCAAGGATTCTACCTGAAGGGTTGGTACAACTCATCTCCACTACTCCCCATGTTGAGCAGTCACCTCCATGTACCACCTGTGGCCGACTCCTACAGTCTCAGTCGAGCCACTCGTCGTCTATACAAGACTCAACAAGGTTTGGACGACGCCCATTTCTGGAAGAGTATAAAAATACTCAGTAGCAACCTCGAAACACTTGAAGGTATCTCAGAATTCCACAGAAGAATAAAATAAGCATGGAAAAAATCACAAAGAACAATGAAGTAGTTACCGCTCAAAAAAGGTATAACAAAATAACATTAGTACTTATGATTAGTTTTAAGGCTATATCATCCTACACTGTCAAAAGGAAATTCTGTTGTCCCACACATGATCAAACTAAACCACACAAGACCCACACATGATCAATAGGTGATGATTCACACAGAATCACTGGGTTATGATTCACACAGAATCGCTCGAAGATGATTCACAAAAAATCGATGGTTGCTGAGTGACACAAAATCTCTGGGTGTTGATTCACATAGAATCATTGGCACAATATTCATACAGAATTGCTGGGTACTGATTCCCACAGATTCGCTGGGTGCTAATTCACGCAGAATCACTATATACTGATTCACATAGAATATATGGGTGCTGATTCATATAGATTCACTGGGAGCTGATTCACACAGAATTGATGGGTTCAGATTCACATAGAATTGATTTGTGGTGATTCACACAAAATCACTCATCATTATTCATGTATCATCTTGACACAGGAATCCAACTCATAGTATGCCTGTTTTTAGAGAATCTACTACTCAAGAAATCAGTCATATTACAACCATAATGAAGTCCCACGTAGAAATTATCCAATGATCTGTCGCGTCATAAGTTTTCCAATGCAACAGACAGTGCCTCAACCGGACGCTCGGATTGTATGTAATTGGAATTTTAGTGCCAAGGTCCCAGTTAGATATGGGGTCGATCCAACACATTTTTAGTCCAAAATTCTCCAAAATACAATTGGAGTATATCAAATTGACCCTCTTTCTCCAATGATCCGAGCACCAGAGACAGTTCGTAAAACAGGTGTCAGGTTCGCAAGATACAACCATTTAAGCGTAACTATACTTGAATGAGTCTGGGTCTGGTCTGACCCAGCCAGGCCCACCGGCTAGGCACAGCCAGGTTCGCTGTTATGGCTTTCCATCCAGGAAGCCTGCCAACATCCTGAATGGCTCATGAAGAGCCCTTTGGCTCTTCAAATAGCAGTGCAACGTGGCACCGCCACGTGGTCCGCAGGATCCGAGGGGCGTGGGTCCCCCTCCTCCACAACTTATATTCCAGGACCCCCTTTAACCATAGCATGTTATGGTGCACCGCCAATGCCAACACATTTGGCCGAGTTTTGGACACCTCTTTAGGACCGCTACAGTGCCAAGTGGTTCACCCAATTTCACGGCCAGTGAACACCGACTGTCGGTGACACGCCAACAAATCTTCTGTGGGCCCTCAGGTGAGATCTGGTGGTCTTTTCATCCTTCCAGGCATGCCTACAGTCTTCCTAGGATTACTTATTCATTCCTCTCCAATCAATTTCATGGTTAATTTAATTTGAAAAAACCCACATCGGAAGAATGAAAAAAAGTGACAGAGGGTCCGAGCCTTGTTCGTTTGGCCTGCGCCCTCCTTGTTAGCATTGAAATAAGTGAGAGTAATTTCTACATCACATTAGAATAATGATAATCCCCTTTAAAATAAAAAAAACCACCATAAAATTCATGAATGAGGAGAACAATCATGGTAAATTCATGAATTAAAATAAAACCCCTACATCAAGAATCATTGGAGTCATCGCGGTGGGGGAAGGAGAACCCATGCTTTGATGAAGCTAATGGTGTTCGTTGCTCCTAGTTCATTCTTCCCTGGTCTTCTATCAATGTTGGTGCAATGTTTCTGGTCACTTCTCTAGGGTTTCCTTGGTTGATGAAGCCCTTTCAAATACATTACCCTGAGCCACATTTTAATAGAGAGGGAAAGGGTTGAGTAACAAACTGAGGAATTAATGAGATTCATTAATTTACTTAATTAATGTGCCACATTAAGTATACAAGGGGTTGTTACACAACCAAAGTGTAATTGGGAAATTAAAATACAATATTTAAAAGTCTAACCACTTTAGTGATCTCCACCACCACCACTGAACAAGTGGTAGGAAAAAATGAAATAAAATAACAATTCCTATGTTATTTTGTTATTTATTTTTACAGTCATTAAAAAGAACTTTTTCACCCGGCTAATTGCGGTCAATGTTTAGCCTCCCATAAGTGAATCTTGGTGCTATAGATTCAATAGTGCTTTTGGATTTTTAATCCGAGCACTGTGACAAAATTTAGAAATGCCTCTCCAAGGTTTACTGATCTTACCATTAAAAAAAGTTCAAAAATTCATTTTGGGTACACTATGCCATGGAATCAGATGTCGTAAATTTTTTTCAGACTCGTAATAATTCTAAATAATATAAAATAATATTTACTTGGAATTTTACTGCTCATTACATTATCCACACCTTAGGGTTTTCATCATAAAAGCTGCAACAAAACTACCAGAATAAATGGGGGTACTAAGCACGTATCTGAACCAGCCACTCCCATGTGTTGTTTAGGATACTCTCATGATGACAACAAACTCAAACTAGAGTAATCAACTACCCATGAAGGACCCACCCCTGTTGATCATCTAGCTTTACTGGGAACTCTACAAACGTCACACTATAATCAACGTACATCTCTCCTCGGTCAATAACGTGAGATGGATCATGAAAATATCTCCTCAACTAAGACCCATGGAAAACATTATACACTGGGAACATCTGTGGGGGAAGAGGTAGAAAGATCTCCACCTCACCTATTATGATGAATATCTGGAATGGTCTAAAGAACCAGTGAGGCAGCTTGCCACCCTGGATAAACAACCGCAATTCTCATATGGGTGAGACCCATAGGAAGACATGGTCTCCTTCTTCAATTCCCATGGGTCTTTGTCTCCTGTCTACTTAGGACTTCTATCAGCTCTATTCAGTCTTCATCCACTCTATGATGATCTGTAACTTCTCTATTGTCTCCTACAAAAACTCTAGACCCATATGTGCTGACACCCATAGTTTTGTCCAGAGAAGAGGTTATATGCATGGTCATCCGTACAAGACCTAAAATGGATCCATGCCGATCATGGATTGATATCTATTTTTGTATTAAAACTCCACTAGGGGCAAGAGGTTCTCCCAACTATGGCCGAAATTGAGGACAAAAGAAAGATGCATGTCCTCTAGTGTTTGTATGGTATGATCCATTTCACCATCTGTCTAAGGGGGAAAGGTGGTGCCCAAGCGTAGTTGGGTCCTTAATTCCTCTTGTAATCCATCCCACAAGCAGGATGTAAAATGTGTGTGATGATCTGAGATGATCTGAGATGGCACTCTTTGAAGTCACACAATCTCTTACACGTAAAGGCATATCAAGCACTATATTAATCCCTACTCTCAGATGGGTATGATGCCGGCCAACATGGTGAGTCGTTCAATGATCATCTAGATAGAATCATGGTCTCTAGACGTACATGGTAGCCTTATCATGAAGTCCATGTAAATACCACCAACTTCCCCTTTGGTACCTTGTGTGGATACACTAATCCCACTGGTACCTGATGTGCGGCCTTCACATGTTTACAAGTGAGGCATCATGATACATACTCTACCATGGAATTCTTCATCCCTTGTCACTAGTACTGACTCTAGAGGTCATGGTGCATTTTTTTCCACTCTATCTTGTACTATTAAAGGGTATGCATGAAACTCCATCAACACCTCCTCCCATTTCATCACTGGAACAAGGGAACATTATTTGAATAGAACGATGTGCTCCCATACTTCAGAAAATTCATTCATCCATCTGATGATATCATCGATCCATGATAGAGGATACTTTTTTTCACGGTCACCTAGTTTAGGCACCGATAATCCACACAAATTCATAAACTCCCATATTCATTCTTGGCGAGAAAGATCAGAGATGCCGATGGAGAAACACTAGGCCATACGAACCCATTTCTCGTTATGTCCACCAATATTACCCTCATTTCACTAATCTCCATTGGAGCCATATGATATGTTTGTGTAGATATCAGTGTCGTCTCATGGAACATGTCAATATGAAAGTCTACATATCTGCGAGGAGGTAGTCTCTGAACATCATCAAGGATTACATCAACATTCTAGTCCACCAATTCATGATAACTCGGACTCCCCGTGTCAACTGCTCAAAGGGTGAGGCTATCCAACTAATGAGTGATTGGCTGAACACTCCTCCATGATATTCCATACTACTTTACAATGGTTTCCTCCAGATTGGTGAAGGTAAACATGATTCCATCCTCGCGGACACACCACACTTCGTTCCTAAATTAGTCCATTTGAGCATGGAATTTGGATAGCTATTCCATACACAAGGTTATGTCTTAAGGCTTCAATTATGCTACTAGGACGTCTTTAATTAATCTCTCATATCCTGTAATGAGATCAAAAAACACTCATCACTGTATTATTTTTTGAATCTTCTCTTGTAGGAGGCTCTAATCGCATGGATCAAGCCAACAGCTCCTTCTGAATCTCTGAGATCTGAGCGATTGCCACAGAAATGAATGAGTGACTAGAAATTGTGTCTATAAGTACTGTATCTATTTTGGATTTGACACTGATTTTACCTCTAATCATCCCAGGAGCACCGTGGTGATAGGCCTCTACTTCCCTTAGCTGTTCGCGCACATTTCCACTTTCTCCCTGATGTTGTGGAGGACCACCTATGTGTCGTGGTGGTAGAACCTCACACCGTCGTCCACCACCTATTACACGACCTTCTCATCTACCAAATTTGTCACCTATAGACCTCCACTCTTTAACCTTGGCTGATGCATTAGTGGTTCCTCAACTGTCTATTGATCATTGGTATGGCGGGTAGGCCAGTCGCATGACATGTAGCCATGCCCACCACACATGATGTGTGGTCTTCTTCCCTGCTGACCCCCTATGCCTCAAAAGCTCTGCACATCCGACCCTACATCCTGGGTTCTCTCTCAAGATGGTCTTGTATTATTTTTCCTCTAGGTCATCTTCTTACTACCGGCTTCATATTACTCGGGTAATTGTCGTCTGGTGATGGCTCAAACCAGTGGTGTCTGCTTAGATAATAAGCACTCCACCAATAATGCTTTATCGAGAAGTCCATCATGTGTCTAGATATTGAGAGATATCATCAACACTCTGATCTATCACCGAAAACCCAACTCAATTGTTTTAGCTCCTGCACCATGTCAGTGGAGTAGCACATGAGATTATCAAATCTCACAGAGTAATCAGCCACTGTTAAGCTGACCAACTGTAAGTGAAACTTCTCCTAAATATGCACAGTGCATATTGTTAGTGGGAATAACTCCACCCTTAAGAGGCTCTAAATGTTTTCCCAGGTGACGGTCTCCTCATCATGTAAATGGAGTGTTAGGATCCACCATCTTCTTGATGTGCCCATAAAAAGACTAGCAGCTAGGATCCGCAACTGCTCTGCTGGTGTCCCTACTAGGTAGAAAACTCAAGCCACAACCTCCATCCATTCTTCAACTACTGGGGGATCTATCTTGCCTCGCAAATTATGAGGCCTCTCCCTCTGGAACTCATGCAACATGATCAATGGGTGTGCACCGTCCCCTAGTGGGGATAGTGGTTTCTACTACTATCAGAGTGGTGGTGCTTCTAGTATACCTCCTAAAGGTACCAATAATGTAAGACCACCCTACACTGAAGCCTCTTCACTTAGTAGGCCATCATCGTGTACTCCCTCAAGAATCATTGATGTATGTCTATGTAGCGACATCCTTAAAAGTAACAGGTTCTCCATGGATAATATGTAATAATTAGTGAGCTAACAGAAAAGATATCAATGTTAAAACACTTCCAAAATAGACAAAATCACTGTTTTTATGTACTGAGTCAGAAATCAGAATTTAGGGTCTTGGAGTACGGATACATCGGTTTCCGCACCTACACTGCAGTCCCCAAACTAAAAACCAAACTAAAAGACTTAACAATAAGTATCCATTAAAAATATCATAGTCCTTATTCTTTTTTAGAACTGACTCCTTTGATAACAATTTGTCACGACCCGTCCCTCGGGGCCTGTTCTCTGACTACCGCAATCCTACCTTCCAGAATCCATGGGCTAGATACTAGTGTTGTAAATGTGTGTCTCTAAAAATGTATGTCATTTTATTTAAATATTCACAGCCACACATCCCATGAAAACAATAAGATGAAAACACGAAGTAATACTCATATAGTAAATGTGTGCACAAAATGTAAAGGGGGATGGAATACAAGACAAACTAAAGAAAATACAACATAAAAAAGATAACGGATCCTATAATCATCCACCAATGAACCTACAAGAAGGGTTGGTAAAAAAAATGTTTCCACTACTCTCCACGTTGACCATCCACCTCCATGTACCACATGGTCGAGGATCATACATGTTCAGCTGAGCTGCTCGTCGTCTGGGCAAGACACAACATGGTGTGGGTGAAGCCTGTGCATGGGTTAGTATATAAACACTCATTAGGGAATTAGATACCCCAGAAGGTCCCTCAGAAATCCATAAAAGAATAAAAAAATTATGATCTCAATCATAAATTAAAAAACAATAGCCACATATTAGAACTGGTATATCAAAAGTAAAGTAGTATAGATGATTAGTCATAGGGGTAGATCATCATACTCTATCAATAGGCACTACTACTGACCCACATAGGATCAGTAAATAAAAATCCTTATATGAACAACACAGGATTGATAGGTTCTTATTCACACCAAATTGATTGGTACTGATTCACCGAGAAGCGATGACTACTGATTCATAGAGAATTGCTAGTAGATGATTCACAGAGAATCATTGTCTACTGATTCACACAGAATAATTGGGTGCTGATTCACACAGAATAACTTGGTGGTGAATCACACAAAATCTCTAGGTGCTGATTCATAAAGAATAACAGGGTGCTGATACACATAGAATCATTGGCAGCTGATCCATAGAGAATCGTAAGGGGGCTGATTCACATAGAATTGTTGGGTGCTGATTCACAGAGAATCACTAGGTGTTGATTTACACAGTATCCATGGGTTCCGATTCTGATAGAATTGCTCGGTACTGATTCTCATAGAATATCTCTTCATTCATCTTGTCTCAGTCAGACACGAGATTCCCTCTAATAGTAGAATTTCTTCTAGAAGAAACCACTCTTCAATCCATTAGTCATATATCAACTAGAACTAAGTCCATGTAGAAGTTATAAAATGAAATTTCATGTCATATGGGTTCCAAAGCCAAAGACACTGCATCAAACGGACGCCCGATTAGTAAGTAATTGGCATTTTAGTGCCAAGGGCCCTGTGGGATTTGGGGTCATTCCCTCCCAGATGTACTCCAACATTCTCCAAAACTGTCACTGTGTATCTCAAAAGGACCATCTAGTAGCAAGGATCATAGAGCATTGATTGTTTTTCAAACGTACTTCTATTTCACAAGATACAATCATTTAAGCATAACTGGACTCAAATGGGATTGGTTCCTTCCGACCCGGTCGGACAGACCCGACCCAGCCCACTGGCTTGGCGCAACCCGCCAGGAGATGTGGCCTGGTGCGCTGGAATGGCTCACCTGACGGGTGGCCACCCTACATCCCAAACGACTCGTGAAGAGCCATTTGTCTCTACAATAAGAAGTTCCTCGTGGTCACTGGGACCTACGAGGCATGAATCCCCCTACACCATGACGTTGATGCCACAACCCCATTTCACCGTAATGCGTTGTGGAGCACCACCTTTCCAATGCATCTGGCTGAGTTTCGGCTTCCCCTTTAAGTCCATTGTGGTTCCAAATGATGTCGCCCTCCTCCACGGCCTGTGAGAGATGGTCGCTGCCTTCACCTGCTAGCACCGGTTTCCGGTGCTTCTGCACTGGTTCGGCATTAGTGCCTTACCGGTTAATCTTCCATGGGCCACCGAAGGATCTCTGGTGGTTTTTTAATCTTTATGGATGCGCCTATGGTCCTCCTAAGATGACGGCATCATTGCGCACCTCTCAGATTAAAGTTTTCCTGATGATGGAAAAACCATTCTCCAAAAAATGCATTGAAAGAAAATCTATGAAGGGTCCATGCCTTTTTCATTTGGCCTCCGCCCTCTAAGTTATAATTTTTACAAGTTGGAGTAATTTCTAAATCTGATTAAAATAATGATAAACTCTGTTCAAATCCCCAGTAAAGAACACCTGAAAATTCATGAAAAACGAGAAGAATCAAGGGAAATTATTGAATTAAAATACAACCTCTACCTCGAGATCATTGGAGTCATCATAGTGATGGAAAGAGAATCTGTGCCTTGATGAAGCCTCTCGTGTTCGTCACACACAATTTGTTGTCACCTGAGATTTTGTCTCCGTCTGTGGAAGGTGTCGCATCACTTTTATAGAGGTTCCTCTCATGAATATGCCATGTCAAACACTCTACCTCGAGACTAATTTAAATAGAGGGAGAAAAGACAGAGTATGGAACTAAGGAGTCAATAAGATTCATTAATTCAGTTAATTAAGGTTCCAAATTAATTATATGAGGAGTGGTTATGTAACCAATGTGTAACTGGGAAATTAAAATCCCATATTTAAATGTCTTATCACCTCCGTGGTCTCCGCCACCCCTGATCAACCGGTTGTAGGAAAAAAATAAAATAACAATTACTATGTCATTTTATTATTTTTTTAAATACATCTTAAAAACTAACTTTTTCACCCGACCAACTGCGGTCGATGTGAAACCTCCCTTAAGAGAATCTCGACGATGTGGATTCACTATTTCCCTCAATTTTTTTATTCGAGCACAAGTTAAAAAGATATAAAATTCCAACCACATATTTATTCATTGTACCTTAAAAAATTTTAAAAATTAATTCCATGAGCACTAGTCCTCGGAATGACACACCTTAAATTTTCAAAGACTCATAATAATCCCAAATAATTAAAAAAATTATATAGAATTTTATATGTCATTACCTTAACATATGATATCATTGGTTTTATTAGAATGATCCCATTAGTTATTGATTATTATTTAGGATAGAATTTAACTCATCATTCGAAATTCAATATTCATAGATATCTTCTATAAAAAATCTGAGTTTTATTATATTTTGGGGTTGAAAAATTTGATTCGTAAGGAAATATCTAAATTTATTATAATATCATATCATATTATCCATTTTTCGGTGAATACCAATAAAATAAGATTTAAAATTTAATGAGTGACCACATAATGTGATTGAATATAATAAAAAAACTAACCGTATTGAATTATATTTCCTCTATTTTATAGTATTTTAGATTTGGGAAGTGTCATCAAAGAGAGTACTGTCCCCTGACCTGACACTATATCACATGGCCAAACTGGGTTTGTTATTTTTCCTCACGATGGACTACTTGTTTTCTACAGACTCCCACTATAATTAGAAGTGTAACGAAATATTGAGGATACTATAAACACATTTTCATAGTTGTAAATCAATTAAAATATGAAAACATTTGTGTTATGGTAAAAAATGATAATAGTATATCACATCTGACAAACGAAACTCAAAATATCAACGTAATGCCCTATTAAAGAAATTTATAGTGTAATAATGTGCATGAAAGTATCAAAATGTTATTATGAAAATAATATAGATAATATACAATGTTGACATAAATAATCACCAACGTATATAGTCTTGAACACCATATCAGTTCCATCCCCATGCTCTGATACATTCAGCAACTGACAATTAAAAAATGTATTTTTTCCATTTTACAATCATAAATCCATGTCATATTATCAAGAATAAAAATTCGTCCCAAATAGGTTGTAATTAAATCATAGTAGGTTGGCACCCTTACATATAAACAAAAATAGATTGATCGTAACTTAATCCAATAAATTGATCGTCAATAGTAATAATTAGTGTATCGACCTGACCACAGTTACCCATAGACGGTGCATTATTATATAACATTGGCATGATCACGAAAGGTCATGTCTCAAAAGAACGATTTGTTTAGTAGCCTTGGAAACACTTGATACATTCATATAGTTTACATTAAATCATAAAGTGATAGCTACAGTCACATCTTGTCTCCAAACTCATATCCCCTTATATAATCCCTGTAGTTCATTAATAAAATACTTCTTCACATCCTGGAAAAAATAAAACATCTAAAGGGGTGAGCTCAAATTCCCAATAAAGATAACAATATAGAAGAAACATTCATAAATAATAATAAACATTTATGGAAATGTATAACTAAAAATTACTTTTAAACCTGAAATTCAGAATAATATTGAAACGTTAAAATGAAATAATTCCATTTAAATATTCACATGGATATTCTACTAGTCGAATAATCACATGCAATATCAATAACCACTTTCTTAATGATGGAATGCATAATGCCAGAATATCATAACCACATAGTCCAGGCCTTCTTCCAAGACTACAAATAAGATTTTTTCAAAGCCTTGTGACAATACACTAGTTTTTCTCATGAGACTTACTAATGCACTGAGGAGTAATAGCGGGCTCCACCTGTCACATATTAAGTCCAATGCATTCCTCAGATGAACAGGTTTTAACATAACATAGACATTCGTATTAAAACTAGCATAAAAATGTCAACACTTTATCCATAAACCATTAATGGTATAAAAACAACACATCCACAGTCAAAAATATCACAAAACCTTTTAATACAAAATAAATAACCATCAAACAAGATTAAAATCCATCAAAGGATGTTGATATAGATGAAATAAAAACTATTTGAGATAAATATCTTTTTTTAAAATCATTTAAAAGTAAAATAATTATAAAATAAAACATTTGCATTGAAAATATTCTTATAATCTTGTAAGGGAAGCTTCAATGATTTTCTAATGGCGGGAAATATCCGCCCCTGCCGTATAAGTTAATAAAAGACATTCTTACATTAATTCTGGCGAAAATGTTAAAAAGGACCTTGATTGGAAAACGATACAAAGATTCCATTATAAACTTCTTAGAAAAATTCAACAAGGGTATAATTGAATTAAACCCATTTTGTGTAATATATTAAGAATGTTTTGAAATACATTTTTATGAATCATCGATATAGATGATAAAGAGGTCCCAGTAGATAATTACATATAAACAACCTCGGATAATGCATAGATTGTGAAATAAACCCTTACCTTGTACTTTTCCTCATTCAATGGTATGTTAACCTCATGTATAATAGTTAATACATTGTTATTAATTTATACAAGAACCATATACATAATTATGATATCATATATGATCTTCTAATAATGCTTTGTTAATAATATTTTAGTATTATCATCGTTTCAGGTGTTAACTTACTTGTTTTCTTTTATATGTTTTGTTACATAAGCCGTGTTTTTTATGTATAGTTTGTAACTTATTCATATCCAGAATTATATCAAGTCCATGATCATTATTTTTAATCATCAAATGAGAATTATACTTGAATGGATACGATGGGGAATGAATCTCATCGTGTTCGTGGAGACTGTAGTCCGTACGTACGCACGAGCGACAATATCACTATTTTGATATTAAAATAATATATAATTGGATAGTATATCTTATATATAGACTCATTATCATGTTATATTTATTATTTAGATGAATTACACATCATTATTATACCCATCCAAATAATAATGTTTTGAATATAAATTACACCATGACGTGGAGACGGTAAGCCGTACGTACGCACGTATGGTGACATGTCATTCAAAGGATTGATAGAATATTGAATATTTTTGTACCATATTTATAATAACATAATATTATATAGAATATACAAGAGTTATTATTTTATAATGGTAATAAAAAATAAAGAATAAGTTGAAGAATAAAGGAACATGAAAGAGGGTGGTGAAAACATTACCTCTTCTTCGGGTTCTTCCTATTGATTTGATTAAAAGGGATCCTTAATATGGATTTTTGATCAAACTATGGCCTCTAGCATGAAGTGAGGGATTTTGATAGTTAATTTGGGAAGGTATTGGCCGAACCAAAAGGCTTTGAAGGTAAAACATTGAGAGAAGGGGGGGGGGGTGACCATTTATAGGGGGGTGAGGGGAACCTTAGGAAAAGCTAGAAATATTATTTTATAATAAATTCATATTCGGTTTCTAATAGATCCAAAGTAGATTATTTAAATGTTAAGGTTGGGAATGGTCAAATAACATTCAACCAATAGTTTTTACACAGGTTTGAGTCATTATATTAACCTTATCTTTTAGTTTTAACTCTTAGTTAATTAGTTTGACATTTACCAAGTCACATTGTATTTTTATATTATATAGTAAATTAACATACTATATACATCCAAGAGACCCACAAGTGGTCTATTAATAATACACCTATCATGATATAAGTAATTTGGCCGATCTTTAGATTTTTAGGAATAGAATATAAATTAATAATATAATATTTTGTTTTAAAAACTCTTTTATGTCAATTTTGACACTATTGGGTATTTTGTTTTTGATAATTTCATAACCGCATTATTACTTAGAAAAAAATCTATACAACCAATCTTAATATGACATATTAACCTATAAATTTAGTGGACTTCAGAAAAGGTTTCATATTACAATTAATTTGATATTTATAATATCAATTTTTTAATATTGCATTAATTAGGTAATTACCGCATCACCACTATGTCATAAATAAATTAAATAATTTAATGTCTAAAAATCATAAATAAAATAAAATTATCTAGGGAATATTTTTATCTTTCTAATTAATATTTATAATAGAATTTATCTAATGTATAACTCTATATTAAAAATGTTTTAGTTATTAAACTTTTATTTTAACACTTTTAAATCGTCTTTGAATTAAATAACAATAAATGTCCTAATCTAATCCAAGTGGACCTAAATTATAATATTTTATTCCTAAGGTTGTTTTTGGTCTAGATTCACTTGTCCAATAGAATTAGGATATGTGTTAGGGTAATATTAATATCATTTTTACCCTTAATTACCATATTTACTTTTAAACGTGGTAAATAAAAGTAAAAAGTTACTATTCACCAAAACTTATTTTTATCTTATTGAACTAAATTTTACTCCTTGATATTAACCGTGTCACTTTTATTTTTTAAATTATACTCATATAAGTGGTAAAATTAAGTTTTATGTGAATTTCCAAATTCTCCTTGGAGGTGGGTAAAAGAGGATGAAAAGATCTATAAAATGTTTATATATCTAAAATTATTTAAACTAACTCCAATGAAATACATTGAACATATATAGGTATTATGTATCCATTTTAACCTTAATTAAATTTAAATAAAATAAATATTTATTTAAATAAAAATTCGGTTTTAAACCATGACTTAGTGTTTTTCACTATTCATCAAATAATTGAATGTTTTCGGATAAATACAAAAAATTTACACATGGATAATTTCGATATTCGAAATCCAAAAATGAAGTCTATTTTGAGTGATAAAATTTATAAAATTTCATAAAGTGGGTATTACTATTCAGAATGGATAGTTTGATTGGGTGTGGTGTGTGTTAGAACTCAAAGTTGCATACATCACACGCTACTATATTATTCAAAGAGAAGCATACCGTTGAAGCTTGGGGTGTTACATTCTCCCCTCCTTTAAATAATTTTTTTATCGATATTTCTAGAATACAACCACATGAAAAGACTTGGGTGGTTTTTCATCATGTGTTCTTCAGGTTCCCACATTGCCTCTTCCATCTTATGGTTTCTCCATAGAACTTTTACCAGACGAGTCATCCGGTTTCTCAACACTTGTTCTCTCATATCAAGAACCTTGATAGGCTCTTCACAATAAGACAGATTGGGTTCCAGTTATAATTCCTCATAGGTGAGTACATGCGTTGGGTCAGGCATGTATTTTCTCAACAGGGATACGTGGAACACATCGTGAACTTTGGAGAGACTTGGTGGCATTGCCAATCGATAAGCTACAACCCCAATTCTCTCTTGAATTTTGAATGGTCCGATGTACCTGGGACTCAATTTACCATTCTTACCAAAAGTTATAACTCCGTTTCATAGATATACCTTCAAGAAAATATGTTCTCCTACTTGAAATTATAAATCCTTCCTTTAGTTATAAGAATAGCTCTTCTTCCTACTTTGAGCTGCTTCAATGTGGTTTTGGATTACCTTCAGCTTTTCCATCGTTTCCTCCACTAGTTCTGGGCCTACATGTTTTCTCTCACCAACATCATCCAAACAGGTTGGTGTGCGACATCTCTTTCTGTATAACGCTTCATATGGTGACATCTGAATACTTGAGTTGAAGCTATTGTTATAGGAAAATTCCACCAGAGGTAAATATTGATCCCATATACCTTGAAAATCAAGTTAGAATGATCTCAATATGTTTTCTAAGGTTTGAATAGTCCATTCTGATTTTCCATCTATTTGAGGGTGGTAGGCAGTTCTCAAACGATGTTTAGTATCCAAGGCCTTTTGAAGACTTTTCCAGAATCATGAAGTGAAACGGGGATCAAGATCAGAAACAATCGATTGGGGTACTCCATGATGTCTGACATCATCATTAATATATAGTCTTCCTAGATGTTCCAGTGGTAGATCTTCTCTTATAGCAAGAAAATGTGCTGACTTGGTAAGACGATCAACAATAACCCATATCTCATCGTTCCTTCTAGGAGTCTTTGGTAGCCCTATGAAACATTATATCGTAATATTTTCCCATATCCACTCCGGTATGGGAAGAGGATGCATGAATCCTCCAGGATGTTTCCTTCTACCTTTCACTTGTTGACAAACCATACATCTTGATACAAAATCAACAATATCCCTCTTCATGTTGTCCCACCAAAAATGTTCCTTCAAATCTCTATACATTTTGCTGCTCCATAGGTGTATAGAGAAATTGGAGCTATGAGCATCATCTATCAATTTCTTTTTCAGATTAGGTATATCGGGAATAGAAAAGTCGCATCCCAAAATTTTAAAATTCCTTCTTCATACACAAAGTCTCTCAATCTCCCATCATTTACAGATTTTATCTTCTTTTAAAATTATTCATCATCGGTCTAAGAACACTTAATCCTTTCTTGTAAAGATGGTTTGGCAACCAATTGAAAAATAATTGATGTTTCACCTTCCATGGTTATTCCCATGTCCAACATCACTAGATCCATGTAAATTGGATCCCTTTCAATTCTCATATTGTTCAAAACACCATGATATTTTCTACTCAAAGCATCTTCCACCTTATTTGCCTTCCCCGGGTGGTAGTGTATCGTGAAATCATAACCGTTGAGTAATCAAGCCATCTCCTTTGCCTCATGTTGAGTTCTTTTTGTGAAAAAAATATACTTCAAACTCTTCTGATCAGTATAAATCTCACATTTTTCACCGTAGAGGTAGTGTCTCCATATCTTAAAAGAAAATATCCCAACTGCTAACTCAAAAATATGAGTAGGATAGTTTTTCTCATGAATTTTCAACTGTCTTGGTTCATATGAAATAACCCTACCATTCTTCATAAGGACAAACCAAGACCTTTCTTCGATGCATCACTATAAATATAAAACCCATCATTACCCAATGGCAGAGTTAATATAGGAGCATTGAATAATCTCCTCTTCAGTTCGTTGAAACATTCTTCACACTCTATTTTCCAAAAAAATTTAACCACTTTACGTGTGATCTTTGTTAATGGGTTAGCCAAACGAGCAAAATTATGGACAAAATGTCGATAATAACCTACTAAACCAATAAAACCGCGTACCTCAGTTATAATCGTCTGTGCAGGCCATTCTTTGATTTCCTTTGTCTTAGAAGGATCAACAGAGATTCTATATTTAGAGTCAATATAGAAATCTCCTGAATCTAGAATTCACACTTTCTAAACATCCCATATAATTCCTATCTTCATAGAGTATTCAGGATAATGCGCAAGGGATTTTCCTTATATTCATATCTTTTGGGGTATACCAAGATATCATCAATAAATACCACCACAAATTCATTGAGATATTCCTTTAAAACTGTATTCATTAGATCCATGAATATAGAGGGTGCATTAGTCAATCCAAAAGGCATTATTTTAAACACATAATGATTGTACCTGGTTCGAAATGCTTTCTTTGAGATGTATTCCTTCTTCATACACAACTGATGATATCCATATCGAAGGTCAATCTTTGAAAAGTATTGAGCTCCATGCAGTTGGTCAAAAAAATCATCAATGTTAGCTAGGTGATAATTGTTCTTTATTGGTATAGCATTGATCTCTCTGTAGTCGATACATGACCTCATAGATCCATCTTTCTTTTTAACAAGAATAATAGGGGCTCCCCATGGAGAAACACTAGGGAAAATAAATCCCTTATTACTAAATTACTCTAGTTGTTTCATCAGTTCAAATAATTCCATAGTGGCCATTCTATAAGGGGACTTCGATATAGGCCTTGATTTAGGAATTAAATCAATGGAAAACTCAACTTATCATTCTGGTGGATGTCCAGTTAAATCTTCATGAAACACATCTACATATTCTTTCAAAATAGGTACATCCTCTATTTGAACATTAGTTTCCTCACCCAAAGTCATTTCATTCTCTTCCTCCCCAATAATTGAATTTTGTTGAGCTACTGGTGGTGGATCTAGGTAATAATTAGGTGGTGATTATTCAACTCTAAAGATAATGTGTTACTTATCATCATCATCAAAAATACTAACCTCATTCTTCTTACAATAAATTTTTGCATCATTCCCTAAAATCCAATCCATTCACAGGACAATATCAAGTTCAATCATAGGATTAACAATGAGATCTAAAGATAAAGAATATTTATGTTGTATAATGGGGACTGATTCACAAAAAATTGTTGCAATGATACTTCCCTTATGAGTTTTAACTGACAACTCCATTGTTAAATCAAATTTGAAATATATAATTTTCTTGTCAAACTGGTAATATATAAAACAATGTGATGATCCTGAATCAAATAATGCATTTTCTATTCTTGAAGAAACCATTAAATTACCTGCCACCACATCTTTCGGAGCTTCTACCTCAGTAGTAGTGATAGCATAAGCTTGGCCTTGATCCATTTTCGTTTTCTAAGGTATGTTCCCCTAACGCTTAGGGAAATCATTTTCATAATGTCCCATATCCTTGCAATTATATAATTGGACAATAGTAGCTTCCTTCTTCCCCTTGAAATCACAAGCTTGGTGGCCTTTTTCACCACACTTGTAACAGACTCCCATTCATTTTAAGAAAGTACCGTGGTGTTTCTTCCCAGATATAATGCAGGATGGATATTTAAAATTTCCCATATTCCCCTTACTTCCATTCCCAGAGTGGTCAATAGATCTCTTCTTCTCCTGCTTTACATTAAAGTCATATGACTTAGAGAATTCCTTTTCTGTCTTCATAGCATAGGAGACAATATCTTCGTATAATGAGAAGGTTTGTGAGACTAATGCTTGACAGAGAAATAGTTTTAACCCATCATAGAAATGATCAATCTTACTTCTTGGGTATCATATATATTCTACAGCATACATTGCTAACCTTGTAATGTTAGCCTCATACTTTGCGACATTCTCAACTTTCTTTTTTCTCTAACTCAGAAATTGCCTTTCCATATCTGCTCGATGGTCACGAGGAATGTATTTTTCTAAAAGAAGATATTTGAACTCCCTCCATTAAATATTTGATACTTCATCATCTTCCTTTATCTTATGAATAAATGAACACCATTGATCAGCTTCTCCAGTGAGGTGGTAAACTACCATGATAACATTTTCCCGTTCACTACTCCCCAAGGCAGGAAATATTTTTTTAAAGAATTTATCCATTGCTCAGCTACTAATGGATTCTTATTCCCATTTAATGTTGGTGTTTGTTGCCTAATGAAGATATCTAACATTGATCATCCACGCTGCGGGTCAGTGTGCTCCGTACAGGTAAGTTTATTATTCCTAACCTGAGTGAGTTTTCCCAGTATGGTGATTAGCTGATCAGCACCAGTTGCATCACCAACACCAATATAATTATCATGAGCAGGAGGGATATCCCTACATGGAGTGAGTGAATTGACCCAATTTCTATTTCTTGCACTAGGCACCATTTCTAAACAATGGCATAAACTAGATCAGCTTATGAATCAAAATACATAAGTCCATACTTGCAAAACACTTAACATAAATTGAACTATTAATTGATATAATCTATAATCATGAAAATGTTTTCTTAGAAGAAGTATATACATATAAACCTTTTATAATGGTTTGTAAATAAAATGAGAATTATCCTAGGATATCCCTCGAGAGTGTCGTAACCAAGAGTGAAACAAGGCCCATTGTCGTGCACCAGTTCTAATTAAAGTATAGATCAAAGCGGTTTTTTCGGGGTTTACCGCTAGGTACATCTGTGCCAGAGCCGCCTCTACCTGCTCGTATCTAGATAGGGATGTATTTCTCGTAAAAATCACAAAATTTATACAATACCAAAATTCTAGGATGTTCTTCTATACTTATTTTCAAAGTCCATCTTAGGTCTCTGTGCTCTAATCAGAGTTTATCTAAATCTAGTTTCAAAGGTTTATACTAAACTTCTTCTAATACCAACTATAATGCCCTGACCCCAGGTACCCAGAGTTGGTGCATTATTGCATAACATTGGCATGATCACAAAAGATCATGTCTCGAATGACTGATTAGTTTTGTAGCCTTGAAACACTTGATATATTCATAATGTTTACATTACATCATAAAGTAAAAACTACAACATCATCTTGTCCCCACACTCATATCCCCATATACTATCCCTATATTTCATTCATAAAACACTTATTCACATCCTGGTAAAAATAATACATAGAAAGGGGTGAGCTCAAATGCCCGGTAAGGATAACAATATAGTGGTAACTTTAATAAATAAGCATAAACATTTAAGGAAATGTATAAAGAAAACAAAGGCCTTTTAAACTTTTTCTTCAGCATAATATGGAAAAGTTAAAATGAAATAATGTCATTTACTTATTCACAAGGATATTCTACTAGTCTAATAATCACATGCAATATCAATAATCACTTTCATAATGATGGAATTCATAATGCCAGACTATCATAACCACATTGTCAAGGCCTTGTGCCAAGACTAAAAATAAGATTTTGTCTAGGCCTTGTGCCAAGACACTATTTTGTCTCATGAGACCTACCAATGCATCGAGGAGCTATAGCGGACTCCACCCATCACATATTAAGTCCAATGCATTCCTCATATGAATAGGTTTAAACATAACATAAATATTCGTATTAAAACTAGCATACAAAATGTCAATACATTCTCCATAAACCATGAATGGTATAAAAATCACACATACACAGTCAAAAATATGAAAAAACCTTCAATAAAATATGGAAGTTTTGTATCATAATAAATAAACTTCAAATAAGCTTAAAATCCGTCAAAGAATGTTAACATAGATGAAATCAAAACTATGTGAGGGAAATATCTCTTTTTTAAAATCATTTTAATGTCACATAATTATAAAATAAAACATTTACATTGAAAAAATTCTTATAAGATTTTAAGGGAAGCTTCAACCATTTTATAATGGCGAAAATAGCCACAACCTTTGTATATGTTAAAAAATACATTCTTACATTAATTCTATCGAAAAGGTTAAAAAAGACATTGTTGGTTAAGCAACAGAAAGATTCCATTATAAACTTCATATAAAAAGTCAGCAAGGGTATAAATGAATTTAACCCATAGTTTATAAAATAGTAAGAATGTTTTGAAATACATTTTTATGAAACATGGATGTGGATGATAAAGATTTCCCAATAGATAATTATGTATAAACAACCTCGGATAATGAAGATAGTGTGAAATAAACCCTTACCTTGTAGTTTTCCATTGTCGATGGTATGTTAACCTCCTGTCTAATAGATAAAACAAATTTATTAAATTATACAAGAACCATATAAATAATTATGATATCATATACGATCTTATAATAATGCATTTTTAATAAAATTTTAGTATTACCGTCATTTCGGTTGTTAATTTACTCATTTTCTTTTATATGTTTTGTTACATAAGCCGTGTTTATTATGGATCGGTTGTATCATATTAATATTCAGAATGATATAAAGTTCATCAACATTATTTTTTATCATCAAATGAGAATTATATTTGAATGGATACGATGGGGAATGAATCTAATCACGTTCGTGGAGACGGTAGTCCGTACGTACGCATTAGTGACAATATCACTCCTTTGATATTAAAATAATATATAATTGGATAGTATATCACATATTATTAATCATTATCATGTTATATTTTTTATTTAAATGAATTACAATAATTACGCATACTTTACACACATTGTTAATACTTCAAAATTAAAGCACACTTATTACAACATATAACAGAACCATTAAAGGTCCGTATATGTACAGTGTCTTTAGAAACTAGGAAACATAAACAACTGGTTCATAAGTCATGTACACTATCTCCCTTTTATTTTATCATATCTATAATCCCTTTTGGAATATCATACATAATGCCCTTCTTCCTGACCTGGGGAAAAGAAAACATACAAAATGGTGAGCTCAAACGCCTAGTAAGGGTAAAAAAAAGAAATATCAATCACATCATATTCATAATAACATAACATTTTGGAAATCTTAACCTGCAAAAGAGATCATAATTTTATAACATGGGATAAATCATTGTAGTGACATGTAATCCCAATAATCATAACTTAAAACATGAAACATTATGGCATACACACATAATCATAGAGAATCCTTTCTTAGTTGTCAAGACTCATTGCCAAGACTATCTTAGCAGACAAAGTCCATTTCTGAACCGAGTTCACTCCTCTTTTCAGTCCTGTTTCCCTGAACCAGATTAACCTACTGTTACAGCCTTGCCTATATCATGAGATATTAATCATTACCCAATGCATTGGAGGGATATATAGGTTCCACCCATCTCTTAATGATACCATTCTTATGTGTGCCAAAAGATCATAAATCATACATCATAGCATGACCCATGTAATAAAAATGTGATTCTCAATCATCATTCCATCATAAAATAATACATATAAGATAAAAGGACATATTAAAAATAATTCCATCATAAAATAATAAAATCAATGTAAAAATATGGATAGAAACAGAACCCTATATTATCTTAGATGGAAAATAATTTTGATAAAACACTTGAACTTCATTCTTGAGGAAAATATTCTATCTACTTCAATATCATTTTTCTTTCTTAAAATGTAATAAAATTTTAAACTAAAAGAAGTTGATTAAAAATAAACATGAAAACTTGTAATGGATGGTTCATCGAAATAATGTTTTAAAAATCCTTTCATTCCATAAAAGTTAAAAAAACATTCTTCTCATAATTTGCCCAGAAAAGTCAAAAAGTACCTCGTACGAAAAACGACAAATGATTCTTTTCATATCTTTTACTAAAAACTCACTGATGGGTAAAATAGGATTTAAATAGTTGTTGGAGGATAGAAATAATATTACATATTGAGGAAACATGGATGTGGATGATAAATATTCGCCAGTAAATTCTGAAGTATAAATAATCTTGGATAAAAGTGAGATTGCGAGATTTTCCCTTACCCAAGGGATGATTTGCTTCGTACGTGTCCAAACCTGCTGTGTAATGATTTAAATAATGTTATTGAATTATTCCAGAATCTTAATAATTGTTATGATATCATATATGGTCATATTCTTAGCTTCATATTACTAATATCTCATTGCTACTTGTTATTCAGGTGTTTATTTCTTTTTGTTCTTATGCATGTTTTTTCGAATAAATTCTTATTATTATTTTTAGGTTATATATACCTCATTTCAAGAATGGTATTACTGTAATATATATCATATTTATTCATTCAATTTATGTATATAATCATTATTCAATGAAGATCATGTAGAATGACTCGCATCCCATCGTGGAGACAGTAGGCCGTACGTACGCACGAGCGATGATATTGTTCCCATTATCATGGAATTGTATATAAGTGTATGTATACTATTTCAGAATCAATATCAATTTAAAATTATCATATATTTTTATTCTTTACACCATTATACCCATCCATGTAAGGTGGTGGTGGAAAACAGATTACACCACAGCGTGGAGACTGTATTCCGTACATACGCACGCGCGGTGATTTCATTTTTTGTAGGATGGATAGAAGGTGAAATAAGGATGTTTCATATTTATAATAACACATAATTATATTATTTATACTTATGTTATTAATTAATAATTAAACAACTAAATAATAATAACTAGAAGAAGAAATAACGTTGAAAGAATCGGTAACAGACATTACCTCTTCATTGAAGTGCCTCTTATTGACCTCATATTAAGGCACTAAAGATAGTCCTTGAGGAAGACCAGGACCTCTAGGATGTTTTTAGAGAAGTGGAGAAGCAAAATTGGTAGGGTTTGGCCGAGACTGAAGGCTCAAAGTGGTGTGAGGAGGAGAGGAAGGATGTTCCCTTTTATAAGGGAGGAGATTGGCACCTTAGTAAAAACTTAAAATATTATTTTATAATAAATTAATATTCGGTTTTTAATAGATCCAAATTGATTTATTTAGAAGTTAAAGTGGGTATGTGGCAAAATCCTCTCAACTAATATATTATATATAAGTTTAAGTTTCTATTTTAACCTTATCATTTAGATTTAACTCTAAGTTAAATAATTTAACTTTTACTGTGTCTTCTTTTTTTCTTTCACTATATGATTAATAAACATACTATGACAAGACAAAAGAAACCCAAGTGGTTCATTATTAATATATATACCCTTACCTATGTAATATTTCTAATCCATATATTTTTTGGAATAAAATAACACTTAATAATATAATATTTTTTTAAAAAATTATTTTATGTCAATTTTGACACTATTTGGTAATTGATTTTTTTAAAAATCATAACAACATTATTAGTTAGAAAAAAGTTAATTTAATCAATACTAATATGTCCTATTAACCTATAAAGGTATTTTAATAATTAAAAAGTCTCAAATTACATTTATTTGGGTATTTATAATATCAATAATGATAATATTTTCTTAATAAAGTAATTACTGCATCATCATTGTGTCATAAATAAATTAAATTATTTAAAGTCTAAAAATTATAAATAAAATACCATTATGTATGAAATATTTTTATATTTCTAATGAATATTTATAGTCGAATTTATCTTATTTATTACCTTATATTAAAAATGTTTTAGTTATTAAACATTGATTTTAACTATTTTAACTCTTCATTAAATAAATTAATATTAAATATCCAAATCTAATCCAAGTGGACCTAAATGGTCATATTTTATCCCTAAGGATGTTTTTGGTCGAATTAAACTTATTAAATATAATTATTACAAGTGTTAGTTAATAATAATATCATTTTTACACTTAATTACCCTATTTACTTTTAACCGTGTTAAATAAAAGTAAAAAGATACTATTCACAAAAATTTTTTTTATCTTGTTTAACCACATTTTACTCCTTGATACTAACCATGTCTCTTGGATTTTCTAAATTCCACTCAAAAAAGTGGTAAAAGTTAGTTTTATATAAATTTTTAAATTTTCCTAGGAGGTGGGAAAAAGGCTGTGAAAAGTTAAATAAATTTTTTATATATCTAAAATAATTAAAAAATGACTCCAATGAATTACATTGATATTATATAGCTATTATGTATCAATTTTGACAAAAAAAATTTAAATAAAATAAATAATTATTTAAATAAAAAGTGGGGTTTTAAATAGTAACAGAGTGTTATCACTATTCATCAAAAATTAAAAGTTTTCAGAAAAATACAAAAAATTCACCCTAGGCTAATTTCGATATTATGAATCCAAAAATAATGTCAATTTTGAAAGATAAAATTTATAAAATTTAAAAAATTGGGTATTAATATTCATAACGGCTAGTTTATATAATATTTTAATAACATATTGTTGTTTAGTGAAACTCAGTTTTGCGTACAAGACAAGCTATTGAGGAAGGTTGATCTTGCGTGTAATGCAAGCCAAGGTAGTTTTTTGTGTAGTGAAATATTCCTTTATATAACTTTATAAAAAAATATTTCTCATAAAATCTCTGATGTTACATTCTACCCCCTGAAATTGAATTTCACCCTCAGAATTCACCACTTTGTAACAAACAGATGAGGATACATCTCCCTCAACATATCTACAAGTTCCCTTGTAGATTATTCTAATTGGTGGTTCCTCCATTATAATTTCACCAAGCGAGTGGTCTTGTTCTGTAGGACATTTTCGCTATGATCCAGAATCTCTATCGGTTGTTCTTCATAAGAAAGATCTTTCTCCAACAGTACAACTTCTGAGATGATTTCATGTGAATGGTCGGGTATGTACTTTCTCAGGGGAGATACATGGAACACATTGTGAACATGAGAGATATTCAGTGGAAGCACACATCGGTAAGCTACCTTCCCAACACGATCTAGTATTTTGAAAGGACCGATATACCTAGGGCTCAACTTTCCCTTCTTTCCAAATCTCATTACTCTCATTCAAGGAGATATTCATAAGAGCTCTTTATCACCCACTTCAAACTCAAGGCCTTTTATTCGGTTATTGGCATAAAATTTCTTGTCGACTCTGAGTTGCTCTAATGTGTTGTTGAATAGATCTGACCTTTTCTGCCATCTCATCAACAAGATCTGGTCCTAATAGCTTTCTTTCCCCAACTTTATCCCATCAAGTTGGAGTCCTGCATCTCATTCAATAGAGAGATTTATAAAGATCCATCCGAATACTGGAGTGAAAGCTATTATTATATGGAAATTCCACCAAAGGTATGTGTTGATCCCAACCACCTTTGAAATCGAAAGAGAAAGATCTTGACATATCTTCTAGAGTTTGTATTGTCCTCTCAGACTGACTATCTTTTTTAGGATGATAAGAAGTGCTGAAACTCAACTCTATATCCAGAGTATACTGAAGACTTCGCCAAAACATTGAGGTAAACCTAGGATCCCAATCAGATATAATGGAAAGTGGTACTCCATGCAATCTTACCACTTCCATTACATATATCCTGGCAAGCTGATCCAGAGATAAATCTTCTTTAATATCAATGAAGTGTGACGACTTCGTAAGACGATCAACTATGACACAGATACCATTGTTGCCTTTGGATGTTTCAAGAAGCCCAGTGACAAAGTCTATAGTGATGTTTTCCCATTTCCATTCGGGTATGGGTAATGGTTGTAACATCCCCTTATACTTCTGTCTCTCAGCATTAACTTGTTGGCAAACCAAGCATCGAGAGACATATTCAGCAACATCTCATTTCCTGTCATCCCACCAGAAGTACTCTTCCAGGTCCCTATACATCTTTGTGCTTCTAGGGTGAATAGAGAATGAATAACTATCAGCCTCATACAGAAGCTCCTTCTTTATTTCTAGTATGGGAGGAACACTAACCTAATTCCTGAACCTTATTATCCCATCACAATCAGTGTTGAATTCAGGAACATTTCTCACCTTTATTTGTAACTCTACACCTTCTTTTTGTGCCTCTTTAATCTTCACATGTATATATGGTTGAACATTCTTTTGAGAAAGATAAGATTTCTTCCCTTCCATTATAATTTCGTGATACGTTCTTTGTAAATATATAAATATTGGATCTTTTGTAATCCTCCCCATGGATAATCTAGCACGGTCTTGTCGACCTAATTCATCGGCCACCTTGTTTGCTTTCCCCGAGTGGTAATGAATTGAGCAGTCGTAATCCTTAATCAGCTCCAACCATATTCTTTGACACATATTCAGCTCCTTTTTTGTGAAAATATACTTTAAACTTTTATGATCAGTATAAATATCACACGTTTCACCATAAAGAGAATGCCTCCAAATATTTAATGCAAAGATTACCGTAGCTAACTCCAAATCATGAGTTGGGTAATTCTGCTCATGGATTTTCAACTGTTGTGAGGCAGAAGCTATCACCATATCGTTTTGCATGATAACACACCCCTATAATTTCTTGGATGCATCATTGTATATCACAAACCATTGTCCACTACAAGGCAGTGTGAGCACAGGTGCACAAGATAACCTTCTATTCAACTCCTTGAAATTCTCTTCACACTCCATGCACACGAACATAACTCATTTTTGATTAGACATGGTGAGTGGATTAGATAATCATGAAAATTATTTCACAAAAAGTCTATAATATCCAACCAAACCAAGATAACTTCATATCTTAGTTACTATTGTTGGTCTCGACCATCTTTCGATAACCTCTGTTTTTTCTGGATCCATAGATATCCCCTCTTTTGAGATTATGTAACCAAAAAATGCAACTTTTTGTAGCCAAAATTCACACTTGGTAAATTTGGCATAATGATTCACCTTTCTCAGGGTCTTCAAAACAATTCTCAAGTGATATTCATGTTCTCCATTTATCTTTGAATAGACAAGAATATCGTCTATAAAGACTACCACAAACTGATCAAGATAGTCTCTAAGGACTCTAGTCATCAGATCCATGAAGATATCAGGGGCATTAGTATGACCAAATGGAATCACTATAAATTCATAGTGTCCAAACCTTGTACGGAAAACCTTATTTGTTATATCCTCTATTTTGACCCTTATTTGATGATACCCTGAATGAAGATCAATCTTTGAAAACTATTGAACACTGCATAGTTGGTCAAATAAGTCATCAATGCATAGGAGAGGATATTTTTTCTTGATAGTGATCTTGTTACGTTCTCAATAACAAATGAAGAGTCTCATTGATCTATCTTTCATCATAACAAACAGAAAAGGTTCTCCTCAAGGTGATGCACTTGGAAGTATGAATCCCTTATCAAAATTCTCTTGTATTTGCTTCATCAATTCCTGCAACTCAATTGGGGCCATTCGATAAGGATTCGTTAAAATGGGCATAGCACCCGGTATGAGTTCAATTGTAAACTCAACATCACGATTTAGTGGAAGACTAGGAAATTCATACAGAAAGACATAATCAAACTCTCGTACAATGGGCATATTCTTAATCGTGAGTTTCTCTCCAACCATTTGACATAAATAACCTTAATTTAGTGGAATCAAGACCCATAAGATGGATAAAATTTCCACTGGAATGTTATGTTCATCCTTGCATCATTAGATGATCATAGATTGATCTAGAATATGAAATGTGACTTCCCTTCTTTGGAAATTTATATTAGCTCCATATAATGAAATCCAATCCATGCCAAGAATCACATCAATTTACACTGTAGGAAGGATCACATGATTTGCAGGAATCACTTTCCCATAAACTTCAATCGGAGAATAATTGTAAACTTTTCATGTGACTGTTGTGAAATTAGGGGTTCTCATAGATAACACAACATCTAATTGTTGAGGTAATACTATGATACCCTTAGAAAATTCTTCAGAAATAAAAGAGTGGGTGGATCTAGAATCAAATAAAACATTTTCTACATTAGAGTATATGGTAAGTGTACCTTTAACTACTTCGTTATCATACTCCACATTGCCGATAGAAATTTCATGTGATTTTCCTTTTTCTTTAGCCTTAAGAGTTTGTTGATGTCGATCATCATCAACAACACTTGGATTATGGAACTGATTAGCATAATTCCCTATTTCCATTCATTTGTAACATTTAAGTGTAGGAGGTGCACTTTATGTATCTTTTTCTTTGTTCACATCACTAGTCATCTTCTCCCAATAATTGCGACATTCAAATGCTCGATTACCTTCTTTTCCACATTTGAAACATTTACTTGTCCCTTTATGTCAACTCCCTCCATGTTTCTTTCCACACTTTGAGCATAAGGGGAAACTCATCTTCTGTTCAGTGTGCTCAATATATTTTCCTTTGAATTCCTTTTTCCTCTTCTTATAAAACCCATATGACTGAGGGGTTACTCCAATCTCCATCGAAACCTTGAGATCACATCGAATGATTTCCTCGTAGCTATTGATGTCCCTTATGGATAACACCAATAGAATACTTAGTTTTAAGACACTAAAGAATTGATCGATCATACTCTCAGTTTGGATAATAATCCCAAAAGCATACCTTGAAAGTCTTGTAAAATTTTCTTTTTAGGTACCATCAGATTCATCATCCTTTTACTATAGTTCAAGAAACTCCTTCTCCATCATTGTTCGAAGAATAAGAGGGAAATACTTGTTGAAAAATAAGTTCTAGAACTCATCCCATTCCATGGACTCAATTTCATATCTTGGCCTCATATTCTGGATAAGATTCCATGATTGATCATCTTCACCTTCCAAACGATAAATTACAAAGATGAATTTATCATGTTCATAACATTGAAGAACTGAAAATATCTTCTTAGTGGTACTAGTCCATTGTTCAGCCACTAATGGATCAGTAGACCCGCTGAATGAGGGTGGACGCTGCCTGATGAAGGATTCAACAGAATGTTGCTCCTTCCTTTGCTCGTTTGGAAGTCCTTCATGATTCATAGCTTGAGAAAGTTGTGTGAGCATGGCTACATGTTTTTCATTATAGCTCCCATAACGTTTGGTTTCTCAAAGGGAAAATCATTGCATTGCCCGTCGCATTTAGCATTAACACGGTTCCTTCGGGTTCTAGCCATTGACTAAAACCAATAAGCATAGTGTGAGAAACACTAATCATAATAGGAAAACCATATAATCAAGAATAAAATTTCACACTTAAGCTCTTATCATAGGTTATTCATGGGCATTTCTGAAACACTAAGATTGTGTTCTATGCTTAGACTTATCCTTAGGGTTCTTACTAAGGCTTTCACATCCTAGTTTCCAATGGTTTACTATACCGTTCCAATGATACCAACTATAACAACCCATACTTTACATACATTGTTAATACAACTAATTTGAAGCAAACTTATTACCACATATAACAGAACCATGAATGGACCGTATAGGTATAGTGTCTTTAGAAAGTGGGAAACATAAACAACTGGTTCATAAGTCATCTAAGTTGTCTCCCTTTTATTTTGTCATATCTAGAGTCCCTTTTGAAATATATTATGTAATACCCTTCTTCCTGACCTGGGGAAAATAATACATACAAAAGGGTGAGCTCAAATGCTCAGTAAGGATAAACAAAAGAAATATCAATCCCATCATATTCATAATAACATAACATTTAGGAAATATTAACCTATAAAAGTGATCATGATTTAATAACATGGGATAAATAATAGTATTGAAATGTAATCCTATTAATAATAACCTAAAACATGATACTTTGTGGCATACACACATAATCATATTGAATCATTTCATAGTAGTCAAGACTCATTGCCAAGACTATCTTAGCAGACCAAGTCCATTTCTGAACCGAGTTCACTCTTCGTTTCAGTCACGTTTCACTAAATCTGATTAACCTGTTATTCCAACCATGTCTATCTCATGAGATATAAATCATTAACCAATGCATTAGAGGTAGATATAGGTCCCTCCCATCTCATAATGATACCATTCTTATTTGTGCCATAAGATCATAAATCATACATCATAGCATAACCCATGTAATAAAAATGGTATTCTTAAACATCATTCAATCATAACATAATACATATAAGATAAATGGTCATCATAAAAATAATTCCATCATAAAATAATCAGATAAATGTAAAAATAGGGATAGAAAAATAACCCTATATTAACTTAGATGGAAAATAATTTTGATAAAATACTTGAACTTCATTCTTGTGGAAAATATTCTTTCTACTTCAAAAACATTTCTCCATTCTTAAAATGTCTTAAAATTTTAAACTAAAAGAAGTTGATTAATAATAAACATGAAAACGTGTAATGGATTATTCATGGAAATAATTTTCTAAAAATCCATTCATGTCGTATAAGTTAAAAAAACATTCTTCTCGTACATTGGCCGGAAAAATAAAAAAGTACCTCATAAAAAAAATGACAAGAGATTCCATTCAATTATTTTACTAAAAACTCACAAAATGGTAAAATAGGATTTACACCATTGTAGTAGGATAAAAATACTATTACATATTGAGGAAACATGGATGTGGATGATAAATATTCCCATGTAAATTCTGAAGTATAATCAATCTTGGATAAAAATGAGATTGTGAGATTTTCCATTACCTTAGGTCCAATTTTCTTTGTACATGTCCGAAACTCTTGTATAATGATTTAAATAATGTTATTTACTTATTACAGAATCGTACTCATTTTTATGATATCATATATGGTCATATTCTTATCTTCTTATTAATAATACTTCATTGCTACTTGTTATTCGGGTGTTTATTGCTTTTTGTTCTTATGCTTGTTTTAAAGAATAAGTTATTATTATTCTTTTTAGGTTTTAGATACCTCATTTACAGATTAGTATTAGTGTAATATATATCATATTTATTCATTAAATTCATTTATATAATCATTATGCAATGAATATCATGTAGAGTGAGTCGTATCACATCGTGGAGACAGTAGACCGTACGTACGCATGAGCGATTATTTCGTTCCCATGATCGTGGAATTGTATTGAAGTGTATGTATACTATTTAATAATCAATATCACTTTAAAATAATCATAATTACTAATTCTTTACACCATTATACCCATCCAAGTAAGGTGGCGGTGTAAAATAGATTACACAACGACGTGGAGAAGGTATTCTGTATGTACGCATGCGCGGTAATTTCGTTTTCCGTAGGATTGATAGAATTTGAAATAGAGTTGTTTCATATTTATAATAACATATCAGTATATGAGTGATACTGATGTTATTACTTGAAAATGAAACAACTAAAGAAGATGAAGTATAAGAAGAAATAAATTTGAAATAATCAGTAACAGACAATACCTCTTCTTTGAAGTTTATCTTCTTAACCTCCTATTAGGGCACTAAAGATTGTCTTTGTGGAAGACCAGGACCTATAGGATGTTTCTAGGGAATTAGTGAAAATAAATTGTTAGGGATTTTTCAATCTTGAAGGCTCAAGAGTGTTGTGAGGAGGAGAGGGAGGATGTGCCCTTTTATAAGGGAGGAGAGAGGCACCATAGAAAAAACATAAAATATTAGTTTATAATAAAGTCATATTCGGTTATTTATAGCTCCAAATTGATTTATTTCGAGGCTAAGGTAGGGATAGGTCGAAATCATATCATCCAATATATTTTAGACAAGTTTAGGTAACTATTTTAACCATATCATTTAGATTTAACTATAAGTTAAATAATTTAACTTTTACCGCGTCTTCTTGTATTCTTACATTATATGGTTAATAAAATTACTACAGTAAGACAAATGAACCCCAAGTGATTCATTATTAATATATATAACCTTATCTAAGTCATTTGTCACAACCTTCTATTTCTAGGAATAAAATAACAATTAATAATATTATATTTGTTTTAAAAACTATTTTATGTCAATTTTGACAGTATTTGGTAATTGATTTTTGTGAAAATTATAACAGCATTATTAATTCAAATAAAGTTAATTAAATCAATACTAATATGCCATATTAACCTATAAAATTATATTAATTCTTAATAAGCCTCAAATTACATTTATTTGTGTATTTATAATAACAATTATGTTAATATTTTTTTAATAAGGTAATTACTGCATCATCATTGTGTCATAAATAAATTAAATTATCTAAATTCTAAAAATTATAAATAAAATACCATTATGTAGGAAATATTTTTAGCTTTATAATAAATACTTATATTTGAATTTAACTTATTGATAACCATATATAAATAATGTTTTATTTATTAATCTTTGATATTAAATATTTTAACTCTTCTTTAAATAAAATAATATTAAATGTCCTAATCTAATCCAAGTGGACCTGAATGTTCATATTTTATTATTAAGGTTTTCTTGTTCGAATTAAACTTATCCAATAGTTTTAGGAAATCTGTTAGGGTAATAATAATATCATTTATATCCTTAATTACCATATTTACTTTTAACCGTGTCAAATAAAAATAAAAAGTTATTATTCACCAAAAATTATTTTTATCTTAATAAACCCCATTTTACTCCTTTATATTAACTTTGTCTCTAAGATTTTTAAAATTCCAATAATAGAAGTTGTAAAATTATGTTTCATGTAAATTTTTAAATTCTCTTTGGAGGTGGGTAAAAGACGGTGAAAAGTTCAATAAAATTTCTATATATCTAATATTATTATAAAATGACTCTAATGAATTAAAATGAAATTATATAGGTATTATGTATCAATTTTGACATAAATTAAATTTAAATAAAATAAATAATTATTTAAATTAAAAGTCGGGTTTTAAATAGTAACCCATTGTTTTCACTATTCATAAAAAATTAAATGTTTTCAGAAAAATAACAAAAATTCACCCAAGGCTAATTTCGATATTTTGAATCCAAAAATTAATACCATTTTGAAAGATAAAAATTATAAAATTTTAAAAATTGGGTATGAGTATTCAGAACGGCTAGTTTATATAATATTTAAATAACATATCGTTGTTTAGTGAAACTCGGTATTGCGTACAACGCAAGCTATTGAGAAAGGTTTCTCTTGCGTGTAACACAAACCAAGACAATGTTGTGTGTAGTGGAAGATTCTTTTATATAACATTATAAAAAATATTTCTCATAAAATATCGGGTGTTACAATTACACATCATTATTAAACCCATCCAAATAATAATGTTTTGAATAACAATTACACCAAGACGTGGAGACCGTAAGTCGTACGTACGCACGTATGGTGACATGTCATTCAAAGGATGGATAAAATATAGAATATGGTTGTACCATATTTATAATAACATCACAGTATATAGAAGATACTGAATTTATTATTTTAGAATGGGAATAACAAAGAAAGAAGAAGTTGAAGTCGAAAGGAACTTGATAGAGGATGGTGAAAACATTACCTCTTCTTCGTGTACTTCCTTTTGATTTGATCGAAAGGTCTCCCTATGTTGGATTTCTGATCAAAATAAGGCCTCTATGATGAAGTGAGGTAAGATGAGAAGATTTTTGGGCAGGGTTTGGCCAAACCAAAAGGCTTTGAAGGTATGAATTTGAGAGAAGAGGGAGTGCCCTTTTATAAGAGGGGTGGGGGGCACCTTAGGAAAAGTTAGAAATATTATTTTATAATAAATACATATTCAGTTTCTATTGGCTCCAAAGTAAATTATTTAAATTTTAAGGTGGGGATAAGTCGAAAACCATTCAAACAATAGGTTTTAGACAGGGTTGGGTCATTATATTAACCTTATATTTTAGTTGTAACTCTTAGTTAATTTGTTTGAAATTTACAATGTCATTTTGTATTTTTAAATTATATAGTTAATAAACATACTATATACATCCAAGAGACCCCCAAGTGGTCCATTAATAATACACCTATCATGATATAAGTCCTTTGGCTGAACCGTAGATTTTTATGAATATAATAATATTAATAATATAATATTTTGTTTTAAAAACTCTTTAATGTTAGTTTTGACACTATTTGGTATTTTGTTTTTGATAATTTCATAACAACATTATTACTTTGAAAGAAAATTATATAATAAATCCTAATATGTAATATTATCCTATAAATTTAGTTTAATTAATAAATAGTCTCAAATTGCATTTTTTTTTATAATTTGAATTAATTTAATATTTCATTAATTACGTAATTACTACATCACCATTGTGTCATAAATAAATTAAATTATTTAATGTCTAAAATTTAAAAATAAAATACGATTATGTAGGAAATCGTTTTATATTTCTAATGAATGTTTATAATCGAATTTATCTTATGTATAACCCTATATTAAAAATGTTTTAGTTATTAAACATTGATTTTTACTCTTTTCACTATTCTTTAAATTAAATAATAATAAATGTCCTAATATAATCCAAGTGGACCTAATTGATAATATTTTATTCCTATGGTTGACATATACTTGTCCAATAGAATTATGAAATGTGTTAGGGTAATATTAATATCATTTTTACCCTTAATTAACCTATTTACTTTTAACTGTGGTAAATAAAAGTAAAAATTTACTATTCAAAAAAATTAATTTTTATCTTATTGAACCACATTTTACTCATTGATATTATCCATGAGTCTCAGATTTTTGAAATTCCACTCACCGAAGTGGTAAAATAAGGTTTTATGTGAATTTTCCAAATTCTCATAGGAGGTGGGTAAAAGACGGTGAAAAGTACATAAAACTTTTATATATCTAAAATGATTCTGATGTAACTCCAATTAATTACAATGAACTTATATAGGTATTATGTATCAATTTTGATATTAATTAAAATAAAAAAAATTATTTAAATAAAAATTCGGTTTTAAACCAGGACTCAGTGTTTTTCACTAATCATTAAAAATGGAATGTTTTCAGAAAAATAATAAAATTTCAACCTAGGCACATTTAGATATTCCGAATCCTAAAATGACTTCCATTTTGAATGAATAAATACATAAAGTTTCAAAAAGTGGGTATTATTATTCATAGCGGCTAGTTTTATTGGTTTTGATGTGTGTGAGAACTCGAAGTTGCGTACAACACACGCTACTGTATTATTCAAAGAGAAGGTTACTGTGGAAGCTTCGGAAGTTTCAATTAGTCTATTAATATAGTATAATAATAATCCTACATTGATACCATAATAATATATCTATGAGTATGTGACACAAAAAATATTTCCATAACATCACATTCATGTAATATCATATAGATTAGAAAATACCTATAATAATTAAAAATTACAAGGGAAAATTTTATTTTGAAATTATTTGTAGAAGAAAATAATTTTTTGATAAAAAAAAGTATTTTGGAATGAATAGTTTATTTTTCATAGAAATGTTATTTTTTGATCTCATGATTACATAAATGTAGGAAGATTATGGTAAAACATTTTTCTCATAGAATAATTCAAGGTAAAAATAAATTATAGTGTTTCTTTATAGATTTATCATTGTCTTTTTCAATCATAAACATTATAAAGAAAAATCACAATAAATTGTGAGATTGTAACATAAAATATTTAACACTTAGGTAACATAGAACCATAATACCCATGAAGGAATAACATAAATTCCAAATAAATTTTCATAAGGATAATTATATAAATTTTACTAACATTCAAATGGGGTTTATATTCAAATCCTAACAGAATATGGGTTGATAACATACATTTTTCATAAAGAAGAAAAGTTGAGAAAACAAATTAATTAAAAATTTGGGTAACTTTTTAAATATAAACCCCACGAAAAAAACATAAATGGATATGTACATCCCATTAATATTAATTATAATAATAATAAAATAAAATCATTTTTGAAATATTCAAATCTTAAATACGGATAGTTGTTGAATATGGCATGCGTCTCCCGAAAGAAAAATGTGACATAGAAATCCCATGACGCTTTAATAATAATTGGAATCATAATAAAAAATAAAAAATAAAGTAAAATAAAACTATAAAAATAATAATAAATAATATATTAATGATATAATCTTACTAAGGGAAAGTATATAAACCTAAAAAAATTAAACGAGCGGTGAATTTTCATATGTCCACTACAAAGAAAAGAGAGACTAGAAATCATCATACATTAATTCTTGACTTCCATAAAACACATTAAAAAATACTATATAATTAATTAAATATCATTATAAATATATTTATAAATAATATTTATATTTATAATACCATATTATATTGTTATTACCTTTTATTACACCTTTATTAATAATTCCACAATAATGTTACGTGTCCGGTAACAACATATTTGTATTCCGAATATGTGATGATCGGTTGTTTTTATGGTCTTATTACTTTTATCATAATTTAATAATCTCTAAATTTGTATAAGTAATATAAATTGAATATATATTTATTATATATTTATTTATATTTATCATGAATATTTAGTGATAGAATGTGAAATACACAGTTCTTGGAGATTGTAGGTCGTACATAAGAGGGAATGTTATTTCAGTTTTTTATTTGATGGATATAAAAAACGTTCAACATTATATTATCATTGAATAATAATTTTTATGTCACATAAAGTACATAAATATTGACCTATACCCACAGTTCAAAAACATTGTTATATCTCAAAAAACTCTGGGGATAGTCTATAAATAAGGTTCTATGAACCATGGGTACGAAACCCATCAGGATAGAACTATAACTGCAGTTCATAACCAATGAAACTTGGGGTGACCTCTACCAAATGTTTTTGGAAAACCATGGTTATAGGCCCTTACTCTGAATTTCCATTCCATAAATTATGATTCACATTGTTAAAATTAGCCATGCATATATTGGTGACCTATACCCATTTTTTTTATGAACCATGGGTACATACCAATCATGTGAATTATTTACACCTACAATACCTATTCCAAATATTTAAAAAAGTGATTTGTATAGGGGTGAAATATAGTACTGATTTTTTAGATGACATAAGGTATAGACTTGTATTCTAGTATTAATATATCACATATACCAATTAAAATAATATGTATTACCTTATTTATAAACCAGGAATGAATCACATCACTTCATGAGGCAACAATCATTCATACACATGAATGACGTTATCATATTTCCAACAAAATGTAATAAATGATAGTACATGAAATATAATAATTCTAGAAGCATAATAATATAATAAAATTACATATAAACAAAAAATTCACCATTATTTATAACCTTTATTAGTTTTAATGGTAAAATGAATGACATCAGATTGCGAGACGGTAGTCCGCCAGACACATGAATGATGGTTTTGTAACACATTTGATTGATGTGAATATTGATGTACGCATGAAATAAACATATGAAAACAAAATTATATGGAATATACATTAGTTATTTTATGAACATGGAATAATAATAATTTATATAGGTGGAGGAATAAATATAATAAAAATGGCTAGTTGTTGAACGTTACCTCTTCCTCAGGTATCCTCCTTATGATTGCACCAAAATCATAACTATGTTAGATTATTGTCTAAATAATTCCTATATAATTAGAGAAGATAAGATGTTAAAGTACTTGGGTGGGTATTTTTTGAACCAAAATGGTTATAATGTGTGGTGAATAATAGAAAAGTGGTGGCGTTTTAATATTGAGGTGAGTAGCCCACATATAATTTTATGACAAGAATGAATTCAACCCATATTTTTAAGGTCAAAAGGCTCAAATAATGAAAATTTATTGATAGTATAAGGTATAATGTTGAAACATGTCTTTCCAATGGGCGTTTAACATGATTGGGGTTATTTTTATCGCTTATTATTTTAGTTTTAACCCCATGGTAAATATATTTTTACCTTAATTGTAGTGAATACTTTTAACAGTTTCTACAACTTATTTTAGTAAAATATTAATTTGACCATACAATATACTACAAATTCTTATGATTTGAAAAATTGAATCCATTTTTCTCAAATCCATTCATATAAGTAGAAAATATTAATTTAAAACTAATCCTACAAACATGATGAGAAAGTTGAACTGTTGAAAAGTATAGAATGATTTTTTATAAAGTAATATCATATTAAATAAATTTATTTTTGTTGTTATAAGAGATTTATAATTGAAAAAATTTATCTTTTTTTAAAATACATTATATATTACCATTAAAAATTATTGAAATATAACTGTTATTTTAAATTTTAATTTACTATTTTTCAATATACATCAAAAAATGAAAAATTTCAGAAATAACCAAAGAAATAAACAAAAAATAAAATTGAAATGATTATTTCAATGATTATTTTAATTTTATCATATTATATTTCAAAAAATGTGAAAATTTTAATTTAATACAAAACCCACTTATGTTATGAAACATCATAATTATGTTGAGTGTATATTTTTAGAAGAATATTATTTTATAATAACTATATTTCTAATAATAACCATTTTATGAATATAAATTAAAATTTTCTAAAATATAATATATAAATATGATATATAAATTTAATCATTCAGAATTATTTAAATTTATTAAAATTGTGAAACTTTATGATATTTTAAATTGTTTTTTTGAAAAACACATTTTTATTACTAAGAATAAATACTCACTAGAATACAATATAAATATGATTGAAAATTATTTATGGTTGTCAAATATAAATCATGAATAATAACTTTTCCATAAAAATATTTTATAATTTAAATTAATTAATTTTTTTTAATGTTTATTATAGTTTTATAAAAATGATATTTTTCAATATTCACTAAAACTAATATTTTCAGAAGACTCCAAAAAAAGAATAAAATTTTATTTTTTATTTGATAATTTCTAAACTATTCTTAATTTTATCAAATAAAATTCTAAAATATCTATAAATTATTTATACTTTCTTTTTCATATTATTTATAAAAAATAATTTTTGAACAAAGATTATTGCGCTTAGAATATAATTAATTTACAAAAAAATTACTAATAATTTAATATGAATTTATAAATAAATATACATTTTTTAATACATACATACATACATATATATATATATATATATATTTCATAGAGTAGTTAAATCTATTCAATCCTAACTATTTAATAGAAATTTTATACTTGTAATATTTGAAATAATATTATTTTATGGATTGTTGAAGGTTAGTGTTTCATTTTGTGCACGATATTGAATAAAATTATTTTTTTGTGTAACTCTAGTTTACATCTATGATTAATAAACTAATGAAACCTAATATTTTATATTTTTTAAAAATCAATCAGAAAATATCATGGTGTAACATTGCACCCCACTCAAAATGTATTTCTCCCTGAAAATTCATTGATTAGATAAAAAAACTAAGGTTACTTCTATGACATTATATAATTAGGTTCCAATATAAAACCTAAAGATGATGGTTTCATCAATATAAATAAGTACCAGATGAGTGTTTTTTTGGAAGAACATACCTTATTCAATTCAGAATCACTACCAGATGTGCTTCAAAAGAAATATCTCTCTCTATTGGTACAACCAATAATTTTAGTACATGTGATGGATCATGTATGTACATATTCTATATTGGTACATTTAAAACAACACGATCATTTGTAAAGGTTTGGATGAAGCACCAAATGATAATCTATTGGCCTAATAAGATCAGGTGTTTCAATGGGACCATTATAACGAGGGATTAGTTTTCCATTCATTTTATCTCAGAAAAATTCATAAAAATACCTTCTCTACAATAGTATGTTCTTGGTAATGTTGAAATTTGTTAGCATAAAATTTCATTTAAATTTGTATTTTATTTACATGTTTTCAAATATCTCTATCCCTCTATACTATATTATCATCTTTCTTAGGACCCAAAAGAATTCATTCTAAAAAATCATTTGAGTGTTATAAAATTATAAACTAGATTCCACAAATGGATTCATAAGGATCAATATAAATAATTGAGTGAAAACTATTGTTGTAACAAATTAGCCCTATTGATAGTTCAAACACCCCACATTAACATGGTTGTCAGGTTAGGGCTTGCATGGTACCACTAGTTTCCCCATACACATGTGGTCCCCTCTACGGGGCCCACCCACATGGCTGAACGGGTCATTTGACTAATGAAAATCCCCATTGGCCTACCCAAGTTCTTTCGAAGGTACTTTTTCCTCACTTATACAAACCATCAGAAACATACCCTTTGGTTATGCTTCTTTAATAGAAATCCAAGGATAGCATGCTTATCTATGGAATTCTATTTTAGTGTGATCCAAAAAATAAAGTCTCACCATGTTCCCATGAGTCATATCAAATATTTTTTATCCCATTATAATTTTGGTGTGGTATATTCACACCACTTTTGGATCAAAACATATTCATTCAGGACATGACATATCAGCCTAAAAAGTGCCCCCACACTTATGAATGGGCTCATTCTCTGATACTAATGTGACAAACAGGCCCTACTGGAAATTTTGACACACGTTCTTAACAAGGTCATACCGTCGTCACCTACCATGTACCACTAGTTTCCCCCACAAAAATATGTTCCCCTCCCTATGTCCCACCCACATGCCGGAACATGTCATCCAACTAATTACCATCACCATATGCCAACTCAATTTCATTCTTGTGTTAATTATCATCACATTCACACACCCTTAAAAATATCCTATATGATCACCCATTATAATTACTACTCAATGACATTTATGCGTAACTATGGAGATCTAATTAGTTAGTCTCCTAAAAAGAATGGTTCACCATGTCGACATGATTCATATAATTTAGTGATTTAACCCTTTATGATTTCTGGGGTGTTAAAATTATTTCATGAAATGTTATCATAAGAACATTTTTAATACCTTTATCCTATGAAAAACAAAAAAAAAATAATATCATATCCAATAGGGGTTTATATTTTCTCATATATAGATCGTCTATTTTTAGATAATATGTAGTCTTGAAACATAACTCTCTTTTCAAGAGACGTTAGTAACATCACCAAAACATCAAGGTAATATTTAGGTCCTAATTCTATGAAATTTAGTGTTTTTCTATATTTAACATTACCACTTTCTTATTTTAGATATCATAAAACATATCCCAATAAAACAATTCAATGATATAGATAAATCGAGATGGCCTCATATTATGATCGACCAAAACCCATGTCACAATATCCCATTTAGCTATTTTTTATAGACAGGTGAAGAAACTCGTCGTGATGAATTCCCATTTAACATAATGTATGGATAATGAAAATAACATCCTTTTAGGAATTTTTCTCTTAGACAAGAAATTGAGACTTACTATTCATCTAGTTGCATACTAGATAATATATATTTTTATTTATTCCCAAATGATTAAATTTTCATATAGTCATGTGGTATCAATCATAAAATTGTGTTTATTTGGTTCTTTGTTCAATACTTGTATCCATTCAAAATTTTATAGGTCTTCTCCGATATTTCAGGATATCATTTTTTAGAAACTATATTAATTTTTTTTTGAAATTAGAATAACGGATAATTATCTTAAGATTAAAGACAGGGTAAATTATATTGGTTAGTAATACCATTAATCATGTGTCAATTATTATTCAATACTCATCAAAACAAAATATTTCTATTACAATAAATTTATCCTAAAATATCATTAATCATGATAAACACCTATCATGTAAAACCTATTGAGTGGTATCTCAATCATTTAACTTCTAATCAACCCCAAATGTATAATTCTATGATGGAATCAGAAAATATTATATTAATATTACATAGAGACATTTATATTGCAAAAATAGCACAATACATTGATGATTCATTATTATTATAATAAAAATACCATTGAGAAAACAATTCAACACCATAGACCTTGAATCCAAATATATAAAAACATCAATCCTTCCACATCAGTGATTGAAATTTAATAGGTACTTCCATGGTCTGGAAGTTAGTTCTGTTAAAACGTCATTTATTTTCATAATTCTCATGTTATTCACACAGTATACATCAATCCCCATAAAATTTATTTTAATCTATGACCTCTTATTCAACACACATGGAATCTTACCCACCATTGGATATATTCATCAATGATTTTTTGACAACCTTCTTGACATATTGGAAGATGAATCATCTTTTAGTTTGGTTCATTCCCACATGAACTCTCATAAAATTTCATATTCCTCTTATTCAATGCTTTACAAATTTCCATGATGTTTATATTGTTAGTCATACATCATGATAACTGATTCGGCCTATCGATAATTTGTATCTCTCAATTAATTTTCTAGTTTGGTTTCTCATAGTCGCCAAATCATCCTCCATATTTGTTGTCAGAATGATACTTCCAAGTTCCTTCCATTGTCTAAATCATAAAATCATAGTTTTAGATACATTAATATTAATAGAAAACCACATAGTTGGTAAAAAATATAGGAGGTATTAAACAATATCCCATCTATTAAAAATATTGCTCTTTAGGTTAACCTATGTCATTCATATTCATTATCTATTTAAATCATTCATGATGTTTTTTATTGTGTTTTTCAATTTCAAAAGATAATCCCACAATAGTATTAAGACAACTGTTTGACATGGCCCACTATTTTCTACCACACCTTAGTCAAATTAATATAAACGTATCATATTCCAAGTAATTTATAAAATGAACCTCATGACTAATACATGCCTACTTTTATTATATAAATAGGGATGTAATTTCGTGGAAACAACTTACTCTTACATAAATAAACTTATGGGACATTAACTTAATGATTTAATTATACATATACATTCCATATATGACACCCCTAGACATAAAATTAAAAATATCCCTAGGTATCTCACTAGGGTTTTCTAATCCTATTTTGTGATTTTTAGCTAAAAAATATTATTATTTAAAATTTAGTGAAAAATTATTATCATGTATAGATATTGAATCATTTTTAATGAATATTCAAAAAATTACAAAAACACACACCTAAAGAATATAATAATTTAATTCCTTTGTATGAATGGAAAAATTATCAAATAAATTATATGTTTGATACAATATATTAAATTATGATATCTATATCCAGAACACCTCAAATGAAAATCATACATAATACATTTCATTATAACCACTGGAAATGGAATAAAATAAAGGGTCATCTCTAATGCCCAAAAAGGTTAAAAGTGATATATGTAATAATTCATTAAAATTATGTTTATGTGAATAAGATTATAAAATTTTAAAACAATATCCCTCATATGAAAGATCATAATATTAATTCATGTAAAAAATATCGGCAGTTAAAAGGGCATGAATGAAAATGGAATCAAATGACATTATCAATGAGATCATAAAAATTGAATAAGACATGGATTTTTTTTCATACATATAATCATATATAATTTTATTTCAAGGATACAGACCAAATAATTCATAACATCTTAGGCTTGTGTGAGACACTCGTGTACCAACTCTTGTCTTGTTATGTCCTCCCATATACCCTCATTCGTGACTAGAATAACAATATGTGTATGCAAATTTTAGGGAATAGAAAAACCATCCATCTACCCTCATTTTTGACAATGGTCTAGCAATCCATGTACCCACTATTTTATGCTTGGTATAACCAATCACGTAGTCTCTAGCTTTGTAGATCATTTACTATTACAATATTAAATTGAGGCAGAGATAGCCCCCACCCATAAGATAATGAAATTTTTTCAAATGTTATACAGAATATCCTAAAACATTATATATACCATAAAAAATGAATTTAAATGGTTTTCATATTCGTTTCATAAAATCATAACCCATGAAAAAGATATAGGTTTCATAATAATTTTATCTTGACATAATCCATGGGAAAAAAAGTCAGTTTAATAACATTTTTTATCATGATGTAAATCCTGGATGATAAATAGTTTCAAAAAAAAATTTCATCATAAAATATATGTATAAAGAAAAATAATGGCATCCTTGGTCATATTCACATCAACAAATAAGTAGCAATAATGGATGTCTCTATATATAGAAAATTATTTTGAATGATAACTCAGATAGAAACTTTATTGAGGAAGATAAATTTTATTTCAAAATAAATTATAAAAACAATATACATATTTAAAATGTTTTTATTTAATTTTTTTAATTAATAAACAAAATTATTTAAATGAAATTCATAAAAAATTATGGATAATATATTATTTCTAGTTAGAAATATACATTAAGAATCATTAAAAAATTAAAAAAATCCAATTAAAAATATATTTATACACTAAAAATATCATAAATATTAAAGGAAAAAATATTCATTAAAAGGCCCATTGAAGACAATTATAGGTATCTTAAAAGCATTGAGTAGTTGTGAAATTTTTATGTACAATTTATGTCCTACATGATAAAAACAAATATTCTTTTCAAATTTTATGTAAAATATAAATAATCATTATTTTGAAGACAACATGAAGATTTCATTAATTTTTTTTAAAAAAAATTAATAAATGGGTTAAAATAAATTCAAAAATTCATTTGAAAATATTACAATAATTTTTATTAAAAACATTTTTAAAGAATATTGTTTGGGAAAAAATATATTTTTTGACCAAAAAGATAATATTTCTTAATAAAAAAATTTAAGAAATCTTTATTAAATAAAGAAAAGAAAATGAAAGGAAAAATGTTTTGTCATGGCATAACCATAGTAAAAAAGTTATCAGTTTCATGATTGATGTATTATAATATTATAATATTCGAAATGTAATCATAAATGATCTTGATAGATGATGAGATAGTATGATTAAATATTTACCAAATTGGTATCATTAAAACATAATACCCATGAAATAATAACATAAATTAAAAAATATCATTTGATTAAATAAATTCATGATGTTAAATTTCAATGGGCTTATATATACACCTTCTAAAATAATATATCTATGTAAAATAAAAAATGTCATCATGAATTTTTTTTAAATTTTATCCCTAAATGCTATAGTAACTTTTGTACTATAAAACCCATGAAAGAGATATCCTAAAATAAATATTAAGAAAGAAAATAATTTTCAGAATAATATAATTTTCATTGATTCAAGATAAGTATATAAACTATATAAAGAAAATGATAGTTAATATATAATGTGTCTCATAAAAGTAAAATGTGATATGAAAATAAATTATTGTATTATTAATCATTATAATTATTCGCCCTAATAAATAACACCATCAGTTTAGAAATTAAATATCCCAAAAAAAGATCCATGATAAATTACATCAATGGGGAACTATATACACCACATAAAATAAACAATTGAAGAATTTTTATTGGTCAAAAAGAAATAAAAGAGAGAATTGAAATCCCATTACCATGACTCTTTAAATCCATATAACATAGTAATACCAGTTTTATAATAAATATTAGTTTATTATATGAATATTATAGAATAAATTTTATATACATCATACTATATATTATTTTCTTATGCTATTTTGTTATCTATTTCAAAACAACTCTATGTTATAATTTCATTTTGGGTAACAATTGCTTTGTTAAATACCTAAATGTTATATTCCTTATCAATTACAATGAGAAATATTTAATCTGTTAAAAAATGTTAACTATGATATAAATATCTTATGTTTTCAATATATTTTTATTCATAGTAATCAATAAAATTTATCGACAATATATTAAATACACCATTCAGGGAGACAGTTGGTTGTACGTACGCATGATCGTTGATTAAATTTTTATTTTTTATAATTAAATAAATATTGGTAAATTATATATTATAATTTCATAGTAGTTTTAATGTCATATATATCACATATTTTCATCAAAATAATCATTATTACCTTTTATGTAATGAGTGATTGAATCACATCAGTTCGCGAGGTGGTAGCCGATTATAAATATGAGAAACATTATTGTATTACCCAAAATGGACGTTATTGGGTTATGAGTGATCTAATAATTAATAAAACCTAATAATTTATTTAATATATTAAATAAACAATCATTAAATCATTATTTCCAACCATTCAAGGTGGTAATGGAAAAAAGAATGACATCGGTACTCCATGTGGTAGTCTTCCAGACACACGAATGATTTTATTAACCCATTTGATGGAAGTGGATATGGTTTCCTTCATGATCATAACATAACCATGTAAAATTATATTTAAGATACAAATGTTATTGAATTATAATTTGTTTAATAATAATTTATTGAGTTGGCGGAATAATTGAAAAAAAACACCCACTTATGATCATTACCACTTCTTCGGTTATTATACTTATGTTTAAAGAAAAATCCATTTTATTTTATATTTATATCTATATAATGATTTTTATGTTTATTGGATATAAGGTTGAAATTTTTTTGGTTATGTTGTGGCCAATACTAATGGGTTTTAATAAGTTTGGAATAGAGGATAATTGGTGGCCTTCTATCAGTCAAGTGAGTGTCACACATGGAATTTTTTGATAAGAAAGAAATCACTAATTATTTTAAATGTAAAATTGTCAAAATAATAAACCATTATATATCCAATATTGTATAAGGTTGTAATATTTCAATAAAGTGATTGTTTGAAAACATTTAGACAATTTTTATGCATTATATTTTTATCTTAACCACATAGTATACAAATTTTTACTTTATCATAGGTAAGTACTTTTTAAGGGTTTTCCATTTCAATTTAGTAAAAATGTTTTTTGAAATTATTAGATAATATAAATTATCTTTATTAAAAATAGGTATTCAATTTTTAAAAATTTCATTCCACAAATTGGAAATTTTTAATTTAAAAATGAACTCACAGATATGATGAGAAAGAGGGTTTAAAATAGAAAATGATCAATAATATGAAATGTTTTTTTATCAAAATTCAATAATAAATTTAATGAAATGAACAAAAAATAATTAATATAATTATAATTAAAATAATCTTATATTATGAAAAAATAAATATATAAGTTAATTTTTTTAATAATTTATAGGAAAACCCAGTTGTCAATTATAATTTAGTATATTTAACAATTTAACAAAAAATAAAACTATTTAGAAATATCCCAAATAATAACCATAATAAAATTCTTAATGATGATTTAAAAAATGAAATTTATTATTATGACTTAAATTTATAACATTTTTTAAAAATAAATAGAATAAAAAACCAACATATATTTATAAAATATTGGTTTTCGAAAAGTGAATTTTTGTGAAAATAATGATTTTAAATAAACTATATGCGTAATAATGAACTCGGTATGAATATAAAATATTTCTTATTGATATGTAATATATATATCACATAAAAAATCCGAAATAATATTTAATAAATTTACTAAAATGGGAAAAATATTCCCTTTATTTATTTATAAAAACACAATTTCACACCTAAAAATAAAATTACAATAAAACCCAATATAACATTTATGAAAAAGTAATTATGATTATTATAAATAAATTAATAATAATTTTATTACTTTTAATTTTTTTTAAATACTAAATTTTTTCAAATTAAATTATTGTTTAAATAATATCATTATTTATCAATGTTCATGGGAAAAACAAATATTTTCCCAAAAGTCCCAACATTTAAAAATAAGTTAATATTGATATGATGATTTGAAAAATTTAATTGATTTTATAAGATAAATTATAAAAAATATATATAATTTTGACATAATTTTTTTATAGAGAATCCATAAAAATCCATTTTTAATAAAAACAATTTTCTAAAAATATATTTTATTTACTACAAAACGATTGATTATTTCACCAGAATTTATAAATCTTATTATATAGAGAAAAAATATAAATCTATATTTTATAAATTATTTAATAAAATTCATTCCTATATATGTAATGGCTATACTATAATGGTCATATTTAAAATAATATTATTTCATGGTTCACAGACGATCGATGTCACATGCCATGAATAGTATTGAAGAAACTCATCGTTGTATATAATGAAATTTAAACTTGGTTTTGTGCATAATTAATGTTATCTTAATGGTTAAATTTATTTAAAAATAATTTCCAAAAATATCATGGTGTTACATAGTGTATTATAGTGGATAAACCATTCAATAAATGTAGAGGTAGGTAATCCCATAAAATAAAGTAAAAATATATTTTATAGTCTTGAACGTATATAGACGTAAAATAGAATGTAATATTGATTGATGACCATGATAAAAAAAATAAACTCAAAATACCATGGTGCTAAACTCAATTTCAGTCTCATCTATATAGTCCAACCCATCTACTAAGTAAAAGTCAACAATAATTCCCTCTTCCCTTGACCAAACTTGCAACCATAAAATCGGCACATGTACCTAACATATTCTCGAATAGGGTGAGAGTAAAACTCAATAGGTCTAAAAACCATGTTTATTCAATACTAGTCAATAATAAGTGAATGAAATAAATAAATAAATATTATTATTAATTAATATATTAATATAGTATAACATTCATCCTATATTGGGACCATTCTATAATATCTATGAGCTTATAGTGAAACCATACTAATTGTAACCACATCTCTAGGGCATAACCACATAATTTGGATAATCCCTATAAAATTACAAAATTAATTGTAAAACCCATTTATTTTTTATATTAGTATAACAATGGGGGTCATTATATAATCATTTAAACATCATGGTAAAAATAGTTATATATAAACATTTAAATATCACCATGATAATCCCATTATATAATCATTTTATCATCATTAAGAAAATCCATTTATATATGAATTTAAGAGTTACCTATAGAATCCCTTCAAATATGAATTTCAATATCACTTAGAAAATCCCAATATATAATATCTTCATGTCACCATGAAAATCCATTAATATAATCATTTCAACATAAATCACAACACAATTCATAATGACTATAATAAAAAATACAAAATAAAAATTCCCAATGGTCAATTTAGACAATTATCATTTGTTTTTCTATGTCCCATATTTCATTAAATTAAACTCTATTCAATTATTATTTGTGTTTGAACACTCATTTTATATGAAATTACCCCCAATTAGTTCAATAATCATGTAATCCAATTTTATAGGTGAATTTTTCAAATGAAATCACATATGATTTTATGTAATACAATTTGGATTTTTTCTATTCTACATACATTAATCAATCAATTAATGAAACAATATCAAATAATAATTTCAATAACAAATTAAGGTGAAGGAGACCACACCAAAAATACAAGATTGCATGAGATCAAAACCTTATTCCATAATAGTTAGTAGATTACACCATGATTACAGAGAAGAAGTTGATGAATGTGTAAAAAATAAGAAAAATAGCTAATTCGATATCAAATACATAACTAAGAAATATTGAAGGGAATAAATCACTCCAAAATATCATGATTTTACCTCATGGTTTTATAGAGAGAGAATCATAATGCATGAACAATATATAATACACACTATGTTAATTGAAACCACTGATCTTGAGATATTCAATAAATAAAATATATTCATGATGTGAATTTATCAAAATTATATGATATATCTCAAGACTAATCACATTTGATTAAAATAACCATGATCAACCACTTTAATGTGTGAACTACTTTAATGGAATATAAATTTTTTCACGATCTAAAATAATTCACAACTTCTTCTCAAATAATGTTTCATGTCATGTAACATGTTCCTGATATGAAAGACGCTAGAAGATAGCTCTCAACATATCTTTAGATGGAATATTCCAAACAACCAATAGAGCATTATGAACCAAAAAACCCCATTATATTCCCTTGAGAAACATATAAATATACACCATTAATTCAAAAATACATACTTATATTAAATTATAGTCATTTTAACATCAAAATTCTCTATACCCCCAAAAAAAATGGACTCAACAACCAAGTACTAAACAAGAGGAAATAAAAACTGAAATAGTTAAAATGAAAAACACAATGTCTAACATACCTTAAAAGACTAATGATCCTATATATATTATGTAATTGACTGATTTTTTTCATTAAATTTTTAGGATAAATTGTTATCTTCACATGCAACACCAAAAAGAAAACAAATATAACATTCCAAATATATGAGAGAGAATGAGAAGGTATAAATATATGAAATAGAATTTTGAAATATCAATACATATATATATATATATATATATATGTATATATATAACATAAATAGTGAAAATATATGTCTAAATAAACCTAAAACTATATTAGTAAATCTAAAGAACTAATAAAGTCACTTTTTTTCGTAAAAAAATTTCATAGAAATTACATTTTTTAATATTTTTTATATAAATGATAACCAGTATTTTTTGAAGAGTAATTAATATACCGAAAAACGATACCAATTATAACAGTTTTTTTGATATTTTATTTTTAAATTTTGAATTTAAACAATCATCTTTTTTATGATAATTTGAATAAGTATAATAATAAATGTATTTATCATGGATATATTAATATAATATTTATTTTTCAATTTTTCTAAAATATTTTTTTGAGTGATTAGTGAAAGAATATAGTTTTGGCGAGAATGGGGACTGTTATAAATTTATAATTTTATATAAAAAGACTTAAAGTAAAAAAAATAATGGAATTGATAAAATATATATTTTAATGGTAATAATATGAAATAAAATATATTTTTTCCAATGTATAAATTATTTAATAATAATTTTGGGACATAAGCATCATTTTATTATTATTTAATTCTTTTCCATATATTCATCATGTATACTATTTTATTGGTAAAAATATGTGATATGTTTATTTTAAATATACATAATACTATATTTTTGGACAATAAAACAATTATAAAAATTAATATTAGTAACCAAAAAATGATATCCTATATATATGATTACGATTGAAATAACACATTTATTTTTAAAAAAAATTATGAGTTATGTGTGTTTCTATTAATACATATTTCTATTAAATTTTTAATTAAGATAATGATAAACCAAACAAAAATTCATTATCATTATGTTAAAATTCGTTAAAAAGTAAATAATATGGTTTTAGCAATAAAATACTTGTAAATATTAAAATATATTTCATAGTTGTAACTGTTAAAATGACTACTCTTTGGTAACCTGAATTTTCCAAATTTAAATTAACCTTAGATATTATAGAAATAAGTTTTAGGAATTAACATATTACCTAAATTTCATAAAAATATTTCCTCATTTAACACACATATCAATTAATCACTTATATTTATACCCTTTACTTATCATTCATTTCCATAGAGAAGTATATATTCTACACATATAAAGGGGAGATCAATTTCCCAAAATAAATTCTTCAAATTATATAAAAATATATTTTATTTAATTCCAAATTATCATCTACATAATTTCCTTTACACACTCTAACCCATTGTTCACCGCTAATTAGTCTTAAACCATAAATTATGTGGCCATCAACAAGAAAAAGTTAATGGTATCATGAATAGAAACACATATTAACAATTCATTAGTAATCCATCATTTATAAAACAGCCATAAAAATAGTATAATAAAAACCTCATCCTCGTTAATGTGAAATATTATTAAATAATAATACTATTACTATTATTTATTCCCTTATATCAATTAATAATAGTGTGAATCACCAATAGTGCATTTTTGAGAATTACAACATCCACAAGAAAATGATTTTGGATTTTCATCACCACCTCTCATGGATGGTAATAATGATGTTATTATGGAAAATATATGATTTATATAATGAACTTATTATAATATAATTATCAATTACTTTCCACTTTAACCCCTCATTAATTGTGTAATGGAAATGAGAATCATGTGTTGCTTAGACTACCCCCTCGACGATGAATATTTTTTCAATTTTGGTTTGAGTTTTTAATTATTTATAAAAATAGAATAACATATGTTTCAAATTCATAAAATAATAATAATAATATCATTTTTTACATTTTAATTATATGAAAAAATACCACATTATCCATACCCTCCAATCTAGAAAAAGTGTGTTCATGTTTCGATTAGGTTGACCTCATACATGAACAATCATGTGAAATTATTACATGGGTGACTATGAAAACATACTTACAATGATAATATAATATAAATATTAAATAATTAATAATTTCATTTTTATTAGACTATATAATAAAATTAACCTGATTATATAAGAAAACATACTTCACAGGTACAAAATACAAAAAAATAAAAATAAATGTCAATTTCATCCTCTAGAAAAAGTATTTTAGTAATAAAATATAAAATTTAAACACCATATATAATTATATATAATAAATTGTTTTAAATTTAATGGACTTGTAGTTATTAAATTTTTTTGAGGATGGAATTCCAACGTTTATCCTAGAAAACTACATCAAATGGTAAATGATATATATACCCAATCATAGAAAATAGGAAAAACAAATGAATATAGAAGCCAGAAATTATAGTAAATGAAAAATATAATCATTTATGAGGAATTATTTTTGTTATAAAATTATTTATTAATATATTTTTTTTATTCAAGGGAATAGATTGCATATGATAATGATTAGAAACATGGTAAATGAACATATCTCAGTTTCAATTCATCAAGACATGTTTATTTTATAAAACATGGTCATATTTGAATTGTGTAATTACAACTAAATTATAATTATTATATAATTATTTTCTTATCATTCAAGATATTTATTTTTAAATATCATTTAAAAATGGTTTAAATTATTTCCAAGTCTATAAGGGGTTTTCTATCACAATTCATCTCAATTGATATATGATATAATGTTATGTACCTATTTATTATATCTATGTTGTATATAACACCGACAAATATATTTTGTCATACCTCATGATTGAATTCATGATATTTAAATATATATATGAATTTCAACCTTCTAATTACCTTTGTTTAAAAAAGTTCTAATTTCATAGGGGATCTATTCTCTCAAATTTGAATTGATAGTGTCATGATTTATTTTCAAAAAAAAATTTCATATTCAATATTGTTAATAAATCCTTATTTTTATATTTTACCATAATCCTATTTTACATATTAATTTCCCTATAAAATTTGATACAATTCGAGGGGTTTTCATTCTAAAATTACAATGGATGTAAGGGGTTTATTTGACTCAAAACTTTTAATTAAGTCATAAACACTAGCCATGGTCAATTCCTATTAATGGTTAATATATTTGAACCAATGATGAATTAAGGATTTATTACATCTTATTTTATGGGAATCCATGCTTCAATAAAATTGTTTCTTTCTTAATGATCTTAATGATAGGTTAAAATTAATTATTGTCATCAAAAACTCTCTATACATATAATGAATTTTTCTCTATTATGATTGTTTTTATTTCCCATAAATGTTCTATATTCCCAAATGGAAAGTCATTTTTTCCAGTTAATATATTTTCCCCCTTATGTAATTTTAATAAATAGATCTCATTTTTGTTTTTAACAATTATCGTTTCTAATATGTTTTATAAAAAATGTTTAAAATAAATTTTTCTGTTCAATATAAACATTTTATAATCCCTTAAAAATTATACTTTAATAATATTTATGACTATTTTAAGCTAAAATTTTTACATATTCCCTTTTAAGGGAAAATATTTAAAAAAATTCAAATTCATTTATTGAAAAAAATCTAAAATTTTATATATTCTATTATTAACGACTCTTTTAAAGCTAAAAGTTTTATATGTATTTTCACTAAACATAGTTAAAGAATTTATATCTTTATTAATTCTATTTTATTTTATATTAATTTGATATTAAAAGTCTTCACCTGTATTTTCACATATAATTTTTATGGCCCTTATATATCTTATGGGATGTTTAACTTGGGAAATTATTATATTAATGTTTTTATATATTTTTTCTTCACTTTCACTATAATGTTTTTTAATGTCTTATTAAATTAAATTTTAAATGGTTTTGTGAAAAGAAATTTATTTTTAGATTTGTTTCCCCTCAATGTTTAATAATTAATAAATTTATTTTTTTTCACCCTTCATAATCTTATTATGATAAGATTACTTCTTGGAAAAGGGATTTATTAAATATTTTGATTTATTAAGTTCATTATATGTGTTGTTTTTTAATGGTTGGGTAAACCACTTATTTTTACATCTATTCTTTTAATATAGTGAATGTATAATTTTCAAGTGGCATAACAATAAATTAATTACAATATGGGTATGATTGATATCACCATAAAATGAATCTGGTAAAGGATTATGTATCATTATATGTATATTTTTTGGAAATGGATATCATATAGGTATGTTCACCAGGGATGAAAGGGTGGAAGTTTATCACTACGATATTATTACATGTAATTGTTTAGTGGGTGGGTTCAAAATGATATGAAATATAATTAATATGATTGTGGATATTTATTCCCCATTTTATCAATTTTTTCAATTATTAATCTATTATTTAAGAACATTCTTCATATTTATTTAATGATAAATTTTTTTTATTATTGATATGTATTTTCAGTAGAGTCATATCTTATATACATCCATAATGATTTAGTTAGAAAATTTTGTCTCATTATGTTTTATGATTATCATATATTGTCTTATGATATCTTATTTTGGTATTTATGTCTTCTCATACTTACCTTCATGTTTATGACATTACACTATTTGGTATATATTTCCCTTAAAAAATCTAATCTCACTCAATTCTTATTTTTATACTATCAGGAAATTTTATTTGATAATATCATGAAAGATATTTATGAAGTCATCTAAATGTTCATTGTTCAGTAGAAATAATTTATTATGTTGTACATTGTTATCTTCGTGTACCTAATCACTAAGATACTACACATTTTGGTCATTGAGTGGTGAAAAAATTTCTCTTATGTATTAAATAAATAGTGATATTATTATAATTTTTATGTTAGATTTATATTTCGTAACTTTTGTTGGAATAATAAAATGGATTAGTTCATTACATAGATTTTCAATGTTTGAATTCATTTTTGGGTTGTAGAACCATTCTGAACACAACAAACGGGTGTCTATGTAAAGATGATATCCTATAATATTGGTAAATTCATGAGTATAATATCCCCTATAACAATACATCCTAGTAATGATATAATAATCTCATGGATGCTACAGAACTGAATTACAGTGGCATAATAACGCAATAATGAGTGTGTTTAGTATTAATTATAACATTAATTAGTGAATGTGAAATATGAAATATTGTTCATGGAGATTGATTCTATTAGTTCATAGGCTTTAGGTAACCATATTCTTCTTATGAACCAATGTGAAGGATTTATATTCTATTAGAATTTATTAACTACATTGGTATGTATAATAGTACAAAAATTAAGGTTAAATAGAATGAATATCAAATAATTTAAGTTTAACTAAGGTTGATATTAGTTGATCTCAGACTGATTGAGGTTAATCTATGATGTATATTAACTAAACCAAGAGTGATATGGAATTAATAAAAATAATTATAGGTTAACATTATTTTATTATAATTCGAAAAAAATTTATATTTAATTTCCCTTGGTTTATCCTTGATAAGTATATTATTATGATTATTTTTTATCCCTCATGTTATCCCCGTTTTGGTTTTAATGATAACTGTATGCCGAAGAAATAGATTTTACTATGGGTGTGAAGGGAAATTCAATGATTACCATAGAAATAAATATAGTGACATGGGATATGGATTGAGAAATATTGTTATTATTCCTAATCACATGTCACAAAATATTATTAAATATATGTACATAATTGAGATCATAATTTCTCCAAATAAGAGATGTATTAAGAGTCATAAAAAGTTTGTAAATAAATATGATAAAAGAAAATATTTTCAATCATTTATATGTAAATAATGTGGGATGAATCATAAATGTAATTTCCTCTAGTGGACTATATGATATTAATTTATTATAGAGAAGGGAATCTAGTGACTAGTTATCGATGTAAATGATGGATAAAATTAAGAAAATAATGTTCTTAGTAATGATATACTAGTGATATGATGATTTGGAAGGGATTAATTACATCACTATACAACCAAATACATCAATATAATGATTAATGTGGAAGAAAAATACTAACCACCTACTAGGTAATTCAAATAAGTGTAAGCCTATGAAAAAACCACTATTGTAGTATATATTTGTTTCTCACCCCACACTTCTCAACGTCTTGTTCTATATATTATTTCAAAAATTGTATATTGTGATATAATTAATAATAATTTATTGGTATAAAAATTATGTCAATAATATATAAAATTTCTCCAAGGCTTGATGAAATTTATTCCATAAAAGATTATATTATTTTTACAAAATAGGTTTTTATTTTTCATGACCCACCTTCACCAAGATGAGAGAAGGGACAACAGATTATCATACCTTTCCTTCTTCAAGTTGAAGGAGAGATAATGACCCTCAAGACCCGCCTACAATCGATCTCGAAGTGGTGAATAACACCAGGTTTATATAATCACACATATTATAAAAGGTATTACCCATCTTATTTAGTAGGATCGGGAGATAAGATAGAAAATCCTAACAACCCCAAAACTAGAGGTAAATGTAAATCCAAAATCAACCATTCCCATATGCATGTACTATAGTAAATCCTACAAAAGTACAAGGGAAAAGCCCAAAGGAAAGTACCAAGACAAGAATAATGGCAATAGCTAGGGTCCCAATATATGAGCTTGTACGGTCCCGCACGATCCCCGATTTATTCCCGGAAACATAGAAGTAGTTTATATTTGTACAGTGAGTATAAAAGTGTACTCAGTAGGGAAATCCAAAAGCTCTCGTGCACAAGTGGGGATGCATTCTAATGCCCCATGAGGAAAGGAAAAAAACTGAAGCACCTAGCATGGATTCTATCTATCCAAACCTCACCAATCCACACTCCCCAAATAACGAAATTCATGTAAAGTTATAGTAATAGCACATCAATATTTGGGTACCCCACGCAAATTTCCCACTAGTTATTGAAGACATTCTACTCATAGATCCTCTCCCAATATTCTCACTGTATTCCCACTGCCACACCCCCTCCCACACACACCTGGGATATCACTACCACACATCCCGCCCATAGACACATGGGCTATCACTGCCACACATCACACCCATAGACACCGGGGATTCAACAACCAAATGTTACCATGCCCGCACACACCTAGGCCCAAACAACTACCGCATTTCTTAAGGATACCTGGTCCTTATCCCAAAGATTCTTGGGAAACCTCATTCCCACAGGCACTTGGGCCAACCTTCACCATGAATCATTCCTGAAGAATCATTGTTTATAATGGACGTCTAGGTGTCAAAGACTACACAAAGGATCTTGGGAAATTAGGAAAGGGAGAAAAAAAGTATCTAATAACCATCCACTCATAGGAGTGTTGGAAGAAAAACCTTCCCCCATTAAATCAGGGTGTTCGACACAAGGTTCTCAAATCGGATGGGGCTAGAATAAAAAACATAAAAATTAATTTATACATGTTGGTAACTAGAACTCATCCCATTATTGGGGTTATAAAACCAACTCAAACACATCCACCCTTATTATTATTCATTATTACGAAACATCACACCGCAACCATGACACAACTAACTTCTAGAAAAACAACTCCAAATTTTACCCATTCTGGATTTCATATTCAAGTGATTACATTCAAGTAAATTTAATCTTCTGGTAAAATAACAGGCATCAACACAGTACAAGGAACAGAAAAACAACCAAACAACAATTTAAACATTCACACCTGGTTCTCTTATATTGTCACAAATAGGATCCATGATATCCCTCAAAGTAATGTAACCAACCCAAGACCCAACATATGGCCCCACACAGCCTCAGGTCCACAATCCCACAACTGCTCAACAGGGGATCACATCCCCTTCCATGTTACCTCATATGTATCAATCGTAAACATCACCAGAATAGAGAAAGGATGCTTTCAAATTTTAATATTCAATTCATTTAGTTATGTCTTTCTTTTTGGATAACAGGGGTGATCACAAAAGGATTCGTATTCATTGGGCATCCATTTAGTCAATGAAGTTTATGTCATTTACCAGTTTCCATGTTACAGCCATTCCATCACATAAATATCCAGAGAAATAGCGGTTTATTTGTACATGAGAAAAGGCCACCAATTACAATGATTTTTAGTGGTCATAATCCCATTCAATTCAAAACACAACAAATAAAGGATAAAGTGTACAATAGAAACATTGATCACATTCCCCTTCATTCCTTAAAAGCCCATTAATTTAAATAATTATGGTTTTGTTTCATCCATCCTCACAGAAAAAAGTCATACCCACCTCACATGATACACAACAAAGAGAGACAATATAAATACCCTACCTGGATGATAAAGGATTGTCGTTTATCTCTACACACCATGAACTAGGGATTCTCGACTTGCATGGGGAAAACTTCGGGCTCCAAGGGTGGACTGAAAAGCACTAGCATAGGTGCACCACTCCCCTCGTGAAGGGGGGACTTCAAATGAACATGGAAATAAAGGAAACTATCCATGAAGAATAATAAAAAGAATCAAATTCTCGTGCATTAAAAAAGTGAGATCCTGGAGTTACGGGATGTTGAATTTTGAACGGCTTAATGGTGGATCAGGGTTCCACCAGGTGGGTTGGTGGTTACACACGAGGAAATTAATTTTCATTTAATAATTTCCATCAAGGAGGTGTCCATAATGGCTAAGGGTTAAAGGATTTCCTTTAAATATAGGAAAACATGTGTGATAGGGGGGGGGGAACTAGAATGTATGGGGAAAGGGTGTGACTCTGAGGAAAACCACACGTTTTGGTATGTTAAGGTTTTCCAAACTATTTGGGGAATTCCATATCATTTATGGGATTTAAATATCCTTTTAATATCAGGGGTATTAAATCATTTTTATGTTAATGATACGTTTTGGGAGTGAAAAAAGTTGGAAGCGGGAAAAAGAATGATGGAATGGTGCCACCGTCATGGTTCCACTATCATGGTGCCACCGTGACCTGTGTGCGACCGTTACGGTGCCACCCTCACTGTGCCACCGTAACCGGTGCCACCGTTTTGGTGGAGCTGTTTGGTGGAACAGTGATTTGGAAACGTACTGGACCAGGAGGGTCCAAACCGTTACAAAAGATACATCGCAAACTATTCTTGTCATCTAGAATCAAAACTATACCAGAAGAAAAGATAGGGGTTTGAACAACCAACTCGAATGATACCTCTCTGGAGTAATCCTAACCCATCATTCGAATTAATATAGATACAATACCACTCATATCTCCCAAGAAAACACACAATGATTTAAAGGATATATTTTCCAGTCATGTGGGTTAGGGAGTTTGTTCTTCCATGTCAAGATATTATTCTCTTTGGGCAGCACTGACTCGCCCACACGATTTAAACCACATCCGCATTAATGCTCCTTGATTAGAGATCAGTTCCTCCCTTACCCACATATCAATTATTTTCATAAACATCCACCAGGTAAGCAAAACAAACTTCCCATAAACTATTAAGTTCAGCATTACATAAATAATAATTGCAAAATATAACAAAACAAAACACAAAACAGCTCTAGGTATCGGGCGCGCATCTGTGCCTGCTATTCTGAGGTACTCTCTTCGAGGTCATCATGCCTCCATCGAACACGAACAAAAGGGAAGGTTCTTCCAGAAATAACTATATCCTCTCAATCTTCAATCACCACTGGCCGCTCTACGAACATCTCATTATCACCGATATCTAGCTTCCGCCAATCGAGGACATGTGAATCATCGTGTAGATACCAACAGAGTAGAGACGCAAGGAACACATCGTGCACTCTATGTACTGGAAATGGTAGCGAGAGCGGATAAACCACTTCACAAACCCTCCACAACACTTCGAATGGTCCGAAGAACCTGGGAGAAAGCATACTCCACCTATCGTACCTCCTTGTCCACGCCGAGGGTAAACCTTCAAGAACATGTGGTCCCATACCTCGAACTCCATGGGTATCCTCCTACTATTTTCATATGAATTCTGTCAGTCCTAGGCTGCTTTCATCCTTTATCATATAAGATTAACCCTCAACGTCGTGCTCTGTACCACTTCCGGTCCAAGAACACCTGTTTCCCAACCTCTTTCAAGGACACGGGTGAGCGACATGGCCTCCCGTACAAAGCATCTAGGGGTGGAAAGTAGTGTTGAGGCATAAGCGGGTGCCAAAAGCATGTTGAAATGCTTTCCAGACCCGTGAGGTAAACCAGATATCCTGATTAGAGACTATAGACCAAGAAACTCCATTAAACTGCACCAACTCATCTACGTACCAATATTCTAGGGTATCCAATACACTCGACTCCTTGATTTCCAAGAAGTTTGCCGATTTCTTCAGTCGGTTCACCAATACCCAGATGGTATCGTAACCCCCTGAACTCTGGGTAGTCCGGTAAATAAATCCATCAAACATTCATCCTAATTACTCTCAAGGACATCTTATTGGTGCAAAACACCTCCTATTATGCGTTTTTCAGAATTCACCTACTGACATGCAAGGCACCCTGCCACAAACTCTGCCACTGCTCATTTCACCCCGAGCCACCAAAACTGACCCCTCATGCCCTGATACATCTTGGAAACTCCTGGGTACATCACCAAGTGTGAGATATGGAAGTCACTAAGAACTCTCTTCCGCATTTACAACAGGAATAACAACTTCCTGCGAAACGTCATCTGATTTCACCCATCTTCAGACCATCCTTCTGGGTCATTGCCCTGGATAACAGGATCATGGATCACTTCAGCCTCTAAGTCTCCCCACTGAGACTCCTACACCTACTGAAACATATAGGATTGAAATATCATCTGAAAAATATATCCTCTACCATTATCCTCACTTGCATCCAGTTGTAGGGTAGCCAACTCCTCTAACAACCTCCATGTGTCTGCCGACTCTAGAACCACATTCTTCTGTGACTTCCTGCCCAAGGCATCAGCCACCACGTTCCCCTTTCCCAAAGTTTAGGAAATTTAGATGTCGTAGTCCTAAATGAATTACACCCACCTTCATTGTAATAAGTTCAGGTCCCCATGGGTATAGATATGCTTCAAACTCTTATGATCTGGGAAGACAAAAAAATTATCCCTGATTAGGTAATGTCGCCACAACTTCAATGTGTACACTACTAATATAAGCTCTAGGTCATGGGTGGCGTTGTTATGCTCATGAGGATGTAACTACATAGACCCATAAGATATCGCTCCCCACATCTGCATCAGAACACACTCTAGGAAATGTCTAGAGGCATCATAGAATACCTCAAACAACACCCTTTCTTATGGAAACCTGAGTACTGGAGCGCTGACCAACCTTTCCTTCAGATAACTGATGGCTTCCTGGCACCACTCACTCCACATAAAGGCCTGGAACTTTCTAGTCAAATCTATCAAGGGAGATGCAACTTGAGGGAATTCGGGTACAAATATCTGATAATAGCCTGATAGAACAAGAAAAATACGAACCTCTGTCATATTCATGGGTGCTTCCAATGAAAAAACTGCTTCGACATTTGACAGATCGACCACTACCCCTTACTGAGAGACCACATGTCCAAGGAAATGCATTTATCATGTAATGAAATTACACTTGGAAAATTTTCCATAGATTTGGTGGTGTAGAAGGATTTACATGAAATCCCTAAGGTTATTAACATGTTCCTCCTATAATCTATAGAAGATAAAAATGTCATTGATGAATACAATGACATACTGATCCAGAAACTCATGGAAAATATATTTCATGATCCCCATTTACACAAGAGGTGCGTTTGTAATGCCGAACGACATGAATACAAACTCAAAGTGCCCATACCTACACCTGAAAGCAGTATTTGGAATATCAGAATTCTTCCCCCTTAACTAGTGACACCCAGACTACATATCAATCTTAGAGAACCAACCTACTCCCCTCAGCGGGTCAAAGAGATCATCTATCATCGGGAGAGGGTAACAGTTCTTGACCATTACCTGATTGAATCTCCAGTATTCTATGCATAGCCTGAGACCACCATCTACCTTTTTCACGAACAAGACATGAGCAACCCATGGGGAGACCCTAGGTCGAAAAAACCCTTCTTCATCAGATTTTCTATCTGAATACGAAACTCCTGCAAACCAGAATGCGCCATATAATAAGAAGCACTTGAAATCGGATGGGCACTAGGTGGTAAGTCTATCCAAAACTCAATGTTACGTCGAGGGGGTAGAGTCACAACCTCCTAGGGAAATACTACCAGTAACTCTATAAAAACTCTCGGGACATCCATCATCCCAACATCCACAGATTCTAATAAATGCTCGACCATCACAGAAAGAATATGATCCACATGCTGTTTCCCCACCTAACAAACCGTTTCTCCAATAAAAGTCACACACTAGCAATCCCTATCATAGAACATGACCATTCTCTGGAAACAGTTGATTACAGCATGAAAAGAAGAGATCCAGTCAATGCCTATGATAACATCATATGGTTGTACCTATAATAGTTGAATATCCCTACTATACTGATGTATCCCTATCATCATTCTACACCATCAGAAAACATAAAGCAAGTTGGTCTTACCTCTTATTGGCATACTAAGAACCAGGGGAACTGGAAGTCTATCAGTGTATAAACCCAGAGCACATGACATATTGGGTTCAACAAAGGAGTGTGAAGCTCATGTATGAATCATGGCATAGACAAGGGTACTAAACAGGCTTATCATACCTTGAACGGCTTATGATCGTATTAGAACTACTGCATCTGCGGCATGCAATAGCCCACACCTAACACATCTACATCTCAACTATCGGTTGCCTCCCCGACCACACCATGGTCGAGGTCCCTGAAGAGTACCCTGTGGCTGACCTCCCTCTATACCATCTACTCTCATAGGAGTAGAAGCACGTTGTCCCTACAACTACTAATGCTGAAAGGACCTGGCTAGAAGATGCTACTGTTGAGGTAGGAACTGGACCTTCCCAGTTCTACTATACTGTGCTCGGTCTAGGAAGTGATTCTGAAGGTGCCCACGACATCCACAGATGAATCATCTCAGTCCTAGACCGGAAAGGAAGGGAGGAGGACCGGGGGATCATAACTAGAATTGTTTAGGACTACACCCCACTGGTCAAAACCTAGACGTCCCTGATGCTGGAGGCCGGCTACTAACGCCTTTCCCCTTTGATGAACTCCAACAGGAATTGTCCCAACGTCCGAGCTAGTACGGTCTCGCATGATCCCTGACGTCCTCTTGGAAACTTGGAAGCAGTTAATATACATAAGGTGAGTATACAATTATACCTAGTAAGGAAAACAAAAATCTCTCATGCACATGTGGGCAGGCATTCTAATGCCCCATGGGGAATTGAAAAAATGAAGCACTTAGAAAGGATTCTATCCACCCAAACCTCACTGAGGAAGACTCGCCAAATAATTCAAGTCAAGTAAAGTAATTTTAATAGCACATAGATATTTGGGTACCCTGCACCACTTTCTCATTGGTTATTGAATCCATCCTATGCATCAATCCTCTCATGCAATTCTCATGGAAGTCTTAGTGCCACAACCATCCCGCACACACTTTGGATATCACTACCACACATCCTGCCCACAGACACCTGCTTTATCACTACAACACATCCCGCCTACAGACACCTAGGATGAAATAACCAAACATAACCACGCGTGCACACACCTGGGCTCAAAAAACTACCACCACTTGTGAAGACACCTCGGTCTCATCTTGAATACTATTGGGAAACCACCTACCCTCTCACACCTGGGCCAACCACCACCACCTATCCTACCCGAATAATCATTGTATATAATGGTCTTCAAGCCATCCCATCCATCTCGAAGGATATTGGGATACTCAAGAAAGGGAGAATAAAGGATCCAATAACCAACCACTCATAGGAGTGTTGGGAAAAATACCCCCATGGAATGGGGGTGTTTGGCTCAAATTGCTCAACATGGATGGCGAACGAATAATAAACATAAAAACTAATTTATACATATGAGTAACTCACACTCATCCAATTATAGGGGTTCCAAAACCAACTCAACAACAAGCACCCTTGCTACTATTCATTCATATGAAACAGCACACCCACAAACATGACAAAACTAACTTCCATAAAAACAACTCCCCATTTAACCCATTGTGGTTTTCATATTAAATTGATTACATTCAAGTAAATTATTCACTACTGAGAAACTAACTATAATAACCACAATCCAAGGAAGGAAAAAACAACAAAACAACAATTTAAATATTCATACCTTGTTCTCTTGTAAAGTCGCAACTGGGATCCAAGATATCCCGCAAAGTAATGGAACCAACCCAGCCCCAACATACGACCCAACATATTCTTAGGTCCACAATCCCACAACGACTCAAGAGGGGATCCCCATACCCTTTAATGTCACCTCATAAGCATCAACAGTATACATCAACAGAATAGAGCAAAGATGTTTTAAAATTTGAATATGCCATTAATTTACTTTCCTCTTTCTGTTTGGTTAACCGGGGAGATCACAAAATGATTTTTAATCACAGGGCGTCCATTTATAAAACCGAGTTTACATCACATACCAATTTTCATGTTATTTCCATTGCATCACATAAATATTTAGGGAAATAGAGGTTTATTTGTGCCTAACAAAGGACCACCAATGACCATGATTTTCAATGGGCATAAGCCCATAAAATTCACAACATGAGAAATCAAGGATAAAGCTTAGAAAAGATACATCGATCACATCCCCCTTCATTCCTTAAAATTCCATTTATTATCTTAATTAAGGTTTGGTTTCATGCATACCCACTGAAATAAAATCATTACCACCACAAATGATACACAATAAAGAGAGACTTAGGAAAAACCCTACCTAAATAATCAAGGATTGACGTTTATCTATGCGCACCATGAACTGGGGATGCCCGACTTGTAGGGGAGGAACTTCGAGATCAAAGGGTGGACAACAAAGCTCCATCACATGCGCACCACTCACTTAGAGAAAGAGGCACTCCAAATGCACATGGATAGAAAAGAAGACAATCCATGAAGAAGAAGAAAATTCATGTGCGATAAAAAGGAGATATCCTCGAGTTACAGGGTATTGAATATGGAACGGATTAAAGGTGGATCGTGGTTCTAGAATGAGGGTGGGTGGTTACACATGATGTAATTAATTTTTATTTAATAATTTCTATCAGGAAGATGGCCATAATGGCTGAGGGTTAAAGGATTTTTTTAAACAGAGGAAAACACGTGTGACTGGGGTGGAACAAGAAAGTACGAACAAAGGGTGTGACAACGAGGATAACCACTTTTTTTGGTAATTTAAGTGTTTCTCGGATCGTCAGGTAATTCCATATCATTTATGGGATTTAATTGGCATTTTAAAATTGGGGGTATTAAATCATTTTTACATTAATGATACTTTGTGGGAGTGGAAAAAGATAGAAACTAGAAAAAGAATGAGGAAAATGTGCCACGGTCACGGTACCACCCTCACAGTGGCCCCGTCCCGGTGCCTATGTAAGAAGTGCCACCATAACTAGTGGGCGACCGTTATGGTCCCACCATAACTGGTGCTACCATTTCGGTGGAGCAGTTTGGTGGAACTGTGTTTCGGCAATGTACTGGACCAGGAGGGACCAAACCATTACAATATTATGCATAAACTATCTCATTTTATAGGATCTCGTGTCAATATACTTAGTGGTAAATATCACTTATTATCCAAGCTCAATCAATGATCAAGTAATAATATATTGTCAATTTGAATTCCCCCAATGAAAATTAGTCTCATTGTATGAGTAATATAACTGAGAGAATGTAATTAATTTAATGGGAGAGAATTTAACAACCCGATTTATTCTACCTAAATGCAAATTATATTCGATATTTTTTTATATATGTATCACTATAAATAATAATAAATTCTACAATCATAATTTATACATAAATTTATCATGTAAAAACAGAGGTGTCCAAAATACAAAATATATATATTTAGGAATAAAATAATATAAAAATCACCATAATCATTGATATTAATTAGTACATTTAATGAACTAATAAAATCTTATTTTCTAATTTAATTTTATTCAATTAAATGTATGTTTTTTAGGATTGATATGTTTATTATTATCACTAATTTTAGAAGAATATTATATATACCAAAAAATGATTCTCTAAAAAAATAAATTATATTTCCTGATTTTTGTAAATATTTTAATGTTTAAATTTTCTATTATATTATGAGAATAAGGGGAAAATAAAAAAAATGTTACAATTTATCCAGGTTATATTATCTTTGAAAAAATTTATTATATTTTTCTAAAATAAATGATTATTGGTGATTTGTGAAAAAAAAATCCAAAACATTTAGGGACTTATATCACTTTATGAGATTATGAGAAAGGAATGAAAGTATATAAAATATATTTGTTGATATAATATAAATTATAATGGTATAATTATGAAACGGAAAATATAATCACCAAATTTAATTTTTTTTAAAATATGTCTTCAAATAATTTATTTCTAATTTTAGAAAGGTTCTCATTTGATTCATATTATAAAATATTTTCATAGTGAAATTTTGTTTTTTATTGATATAAATAAATATAAATAATATAAATTATAAATAATAATTTATAATATTTAAAATTAATAAACATCAAACATTTATCTTCTATACAGGTTTAAATTTTAAAAACATGATTTTATCAAGGAACAATTTTCATATGTTATGTTTGTTTAATTTATAATCATATATTTAGTACTTGTAAAATGATTTTGGTTATATATACACTAATTAAAAATTATTATGTATAAATTTTATAATTAGGTTTAATATATATATTTATAAATATAACAATTATAATTATAATTATTTATTTATGAGTAATTAGTAACTAAATGACTACTCTATGGTGTCATTAATTTTATAATATTAAAATGACATTTTTTACATTATATAAATCATTTTGTATTGTTGTAAATTCATACCTATTTTTCTTACCAAACTCCCTCTCCAAAATCAACTTGCATTCAAGACATTATAATTTAACACCTTAAATAATACTCTTTTCTTTATAAAAGAACCTCTTTTTGTATTATAAAAGATGTATCACAACACCCATTTTATAATTACCCTCATATATCTAAATCTAATTTAAAACATATCCAAATATCCTCAAATTGACGTAATTTATGGTCTTTATTTCCCCTATCTACAACAAATTATCCTACGTCCCTTAATATTGAGGAATACTTCAAGAGGGAGTTTAATGACTCAATGTGGGTATCAAGTAATTATTACTGTTAGTTTCATATTAACTATAATATAATCCATCCATATATATAGTATAATGGAAAAATAAGAATCATTATTTTTTTGAATATTTTTTATATTAATTATAGAACCATTATTTATTTTTTAAAATTTTATTAGAAAAAAAGGAATCAATGTTAGGTCATGTGTGTGGATTACCACATCCATGAAGCGACACATTTGGTTTTTCATATCCACATATCAGAACTTCTGTTAAGAGTACTATTATTGATTAAATATTATTAAAATAATTTTTTACTATTCCAAAATGTTATCATACTACCCATATTTACCTATCTCATTTATTGAGTAACTTAAATGTCGATCATGTGTTGTATAGATTGACACTTCCACAAATAATAATTAGTTTCATTATTATTTTTGTTTTACGTTTTTTATTTAAATATTGTAAAAAAAATCGACATTAAAAATAAAAAATTAATTTAATACAAATGTTCACCTATTATCAATATATTATTTTAATTGAAATATCTCCTCAACAATAAAATGTATTCGAGTTAAAGGGTGCTCAAATGTGGGTATTTCTGAAAACCTATATAAAACTTCTTTAAAATTTTCACATTATGGATTATAAAAACATAATTAATTATTAATATGACATAAATATGTTAAAATTATTATTTATATCATTAATGATATATAAATATTTAACTTATTAATTAAGAAAACACGCTTTGTATACTGAATATCAAAACCAATTTTTGTTCTCGATGTCATCTTTTATGATAATTTTTAAAGTAATCATAGAAATAAATTTAATGATCATAAATAATTACAAGTAATCTATATAAATTATATAAGGAAATTTTTATTATAAATTTATTAAATTGACAAATACTGACACTACTACCATGAAATTCCTAAAAATGGTCAAAACTATAAAGACGTAATGTTGGAAAATAGGTAAATAAATTATTTATATTGAAATGAAAATTATAAATAGAAATAATATAATTTAATGTATTAAATATGGATATGAAATTATTCATTAATGTGTTGTTGTTTTTTATACATGATAATAGACTGAATCTGACTATCAAGGGACTTATGTGTTGTTGTTTTTGTTTTTATTGTGTTATTGTTTTTTCATTATGTATGTCATACATAATGTGTGTGCTTTTATGGTGTACATAATAACCCATTTTTATTTTTATATCACTATTCTATTATATTTCATGATATTAATTTTTCCATTTCATGTAATTATTCAATATTTTTATGCTATAAATTTTCTAATGTTTTGATGATTTTTTAATAAAAATTCTATTTCATTGAGACATGTTTTTGTGTTATGTAACATTTTCAAAATGTATTGTGTATATACCAGAAACAATTTTATTTATCAACAATACATTAATAATTTCATTGGATTTATTGAAAAATATCAATATTACTCTTACAATGTTTTTTATTTAGAAACTAAAAATACATATGGGGTTCTTAAATAATATTTCAATCTATTGAGAAATATTTATGTTACAGACCCATTTTAATTTTCTATTGTGTTAATTATACCCTATTGTAATTTCATTATCATGAATATATAATTATTAATGGTTATAATCTATCAATCATACTTTATCCATCACATGATGTTCTTATTTACATGTTACAAATTTTATAAGGGGTTTTTATCTCTGAAATAATATCCATGGATCATAGTCACTCTCCTTTTTCTATTGTATCTCACTATTTATCAATTATAAAATATTATTATTATAAGATGTACCCTAAATAATTTAAGGTGTAAATAATTATTCACAGTAAATTATTCTTCCTTGATTATTATTATGTTTCATTTAAATAACATCATAATATGCATATTTTTCCTCACAGTTAATGGATTTTTCATCGATGTGAAATTGATAAATCCTACAAATGTTCATCATTACCTAGTAAAAACTAAAAAAATTATCTACAACCATATTATTATTACCCATATATCTTATTAATCAAAATGTTTCATTATCTTTTTTTACCATTTTATTTTATAAAATTATAATTATTTTTCCATACATTTAAAATAAAATGTCCTATCTTCTTATCAAAAATTTCAATTCATATATCTTGTACTCATTTAATGGATACATTATAATTGAATAATTTTAAAATAAAATTATTTCTTACTATTCTTACCTCCTTTCTGAAATCAACTATTAATTATTCATTTAAAAGTAAAATTTTTCTATGTATTATCACCACTGTTTTATGAATACTTTATATATTTTTTTATCATTCCTTATTTAATTAATCTTTTAAAAGTACATGTTTTAAAATATTTTTTCACATATCATTTTTTATAACAACTATTTTTAATTATTGATTTTTTATTTTAGAACTCTTCATATGATGATTTTTAAATGTCCTATTTTCCCCAATCATGAATGTTTTTTATTATATATCTATCATATGTGTTTTAATTGGTTTCTGAAATATCCACTAATTCAACATATATTTAACCACATTGGTTTATATTTAATTAAGTAATGTTTGGTACATCCTATATATATATATATATTATTGTTTTAATAATATTGTAAAAGGATAACTTTTATATACTATCATTTATGTTGTTTTAATGAGGAGACTTAGGAACCCATTCCTTTTCAAATGTGTTAATTATGAGAATATAAATTTCTTATTTCCAACATGAATGTAAATGTATTGATTATGGGATTATTGGGATCTATATAACCCTTCTATCTATTTGTTAATATCTTCTATCTCATGAGGTCGAAATGTTATATAAATGGGGCAGTTTTTAACTAGGAAAAAAATGTTGATTATTATGGTATTTATCTCTACTCAAAATTTTAGGAGGGAATGAGTTGGAAAGTAGCACAATTTATAATTATAATTTATCTTAGTTTTATGATTGTGAAAAATTCTATTTTTTAACAATGTTATTCCATTTTTTTCTGATTAAATAATATTTTTAATATATTCCACTATTTTATGTTATATTCCGATTTATTTATTTATGTATATTTTGAGCCACATAATAATTATTACATATAGTTAATGTTCTATTCATGTTATTTTATTTATTTATCATTTTTATGATTATCACATATGGAATTATGATCTTCTACAATGGTATTTAAATCTTCCTATCATCTCATTCATGTTCTTGAACTGACACATTATGATAATATTTTCTTTTACAAGGCATACGATCTCACCCCTTTTTTATATTTCCACTACCCACATAATGAATAATATTATAACATGTGAGATTTACATGGATTTTTTATATAGGAGAATGATATATCTAGGATATTAATATTTTTAAATACCTAGTATCTATGACAATAAATAAATTTTCTTTTTGTTGATTGAATTTATGTGAGATATATTAATTATATAATGAGATTATTATACAATATAATTTATGTTTATCTTGGCCTAATTTAATTTATATCATAGGTTTGAGATACCTCATTAGTGTTGAAAAACATCAAAATGAATAAAACATTGTATAATGTTAATTCCATAACTGAATGATTGTAATTGTTGAAATTCATACACATCTGCACATTGTCTTCATTTGGAGATGATAACATAAAGAGAATCTCAATAAAATCACTCACTAATGAACAAACTATACTCAATTACAAAATGAAAACTTAGGACATATTATTTAATGGATTGATGAGGGTATATACATAAACATCTTGATACTATAAGAAGTGGAATATATTCATAAATAAAAAAATCATATCAAGTTTGGTTTTGGGGACAATGTTGTACCTCTTCCTCGTTTCAATCCTAGTGAAACTATGGAAATAAATTATATTCTCTATTTTAGTATCAATTTTTTATTTCAATATCATACTATGTTAGTTATCTAATGAATCCATATAAATGATGATATGTATTTTTTTCAAAATGTTATAATATAATGATAGGCTGGAGAGATGAATTTCTTCATGATATTAATAAAACTTTGGAAATATTCATCCAATTAATACATCAAACCTTCATTTATTAATCCATTGAATGTTAAAAAAAATTCAATGAGTTCTGAAATGATATTATAGATTTAATATAGTCACCCATTATTTCCATTGAACCACCATGTGTTCATAAGATCATTCCCATTAACAATGTATTTATACATTTAACTTGATGCCTAAATCAAAGTTGAAAAACCAATTTAATTTTATATTGGTATCCCAAATATTTCATTCAATTGTATTTATATTCTTCTTATATTTTCATTGTCTAGAAATTACCCTTTATAGTCTAGTTATGTTTCCACATCATTAGTTTTAACTCACCACTTGATCATCGACATGTGATTAAATTATCATCACAAGAAGCAGCATAACGCTTTTCAGTATTTCCCATTGTTAAATGCCAAAAAAAATAAATATAATGGTATCAATTGAATTCAATTAACTACATGGTGTTTCTATAGAGGGATGAACTCCCCATCATTAGGAGCCTTTTAGATTTTATTATACCTCCAATATCCATCCTTAATGATTAGGGATATGAAATAAAATATTTCATCAATAAAAAATTCTATTATCAGTGTAGGGAAGCCGTTTTATCAGTACTATAGATATAGGTTTTATGAATTATTTAGTGATCTATATATTTCCATTACTATGTATGATAGGAAAAATATGGGACAACAATTTTGGGTTTTCAAGAACATATTCTAAATGATCTTCAATCGATTTACTAAACATAGCCTAAAGCATGAAATTATGAGATGTATGCATCATTCTTGAAGAGTTTATTTATCATATATATTTATTCAATTCACTAATGTGTTGTAATGAAACTCAGTCTATCTAATTCCATCATCTTCTAATCATTAAAATTTATTACATATAAATGATTAATTACAAATGGGTTACATTTATCCTGATACTTAGATTCCATATTTTTATAGATTATTGTGTTAGATATTTCTTTGTTTGTAACCAAATTGATATTTTAATTTTTTGAGACAATAATTATAATAAATAGATCAATTATAGTTGAGCATTATTGAATTTCACAATATTATAGTTGAAATATTTGTCTATTGGTCTTTCTATTTATAAAATAATTAGATTTCATATATTATCTACTAATTAGGGTCATTTTCACTGGGCACTTGACATTGGAGGGTATGGTATATGGGTTTTACTCTCCTGAAAGACCATATTTGTTTTGGAGGATCATACCCAGACATTCATTATAATCGTTCGATGATGTCTTATGCTATTAAACACCTTATATTATTTATATCAGACAAAATTATTCATTAATTATTATATTTTAATGTACTATAAGGTTGTCTCTCCATAGTGTTAGTGGGATGGTTTTCTCTTATTGTAGTTATGTGGGATTCAGTTATATCATATAGACAACCCATATAAGGGTTGTTCTTTTTATGGAAGCCTTTTTTTTCATGGAGCACCAAATATTTAACTAGAAATATATTTAATTCATTATTATATTGGGTAATAAATAAGAATCCATCATTAATATCATTCCATGGATTACATTGTGTGAAATGATGTTCATTATCATCTTTTCCTTGTTTTTTCACTATATGATATATCTGTCATTTTCTTTTGTAATAACCAAAATTGATATATTGATGTTCATATGCATATTATGGGAAAAATAACCACTAATAATACCCCTTAAAACATTAGGGGAATACATTAAGAATTTATGATATGTTGATGACACATCGTCATGAAAATGAAGAATGTTTTCTCCATGTTGGGCATTGAATACCATGTCTTTGATGGTTACCATTAATTCTATGTTTCCTACCAGATCCCCAAAATATGGTTTCTGTTTGATCTTTCAAATACATTTCTTATCGATCTTTTTATATCATGGGATGTTTATCCTATAAGGGTTAAAGACACCCTATGTTTTTAATAATCCATGGTAATTATTATTCGAGATGAAATTAATCATGGAACCATTTTCCAATAAAACCTCATGAAACTCTACATTATTGACTTTATTTGATAATTAGTAGTGCATGATGACATATGGAATATAGATCACTATAAATTATCTACAAAGTAAATAACTTTGTTGGAGTCAAAAAAAATATTTTATAGTATAATATTCCTGAGTTTTAGATATTACAATCTCAATATCTAGAATATTTTTCAAGGAATATATCAAGAACACATTATATTCATTATAAATATATGGGAGTATAAATTGGATTGTTATGTTGAAAATATAGTGAGGATACTTTTTTTATCATATTCCTTTTCTACTTTCCTAATATTCCTATACTAAACATGTTTCTAAATTTTGGTAATTTTATATTTTGAGGATTGTTAGGATGACTGTATTGTGTCTCACAGTCAATGTTATTTTAGTATATTAATTATATAAAAACTAATAGACATAGATATACATGCCTCATTTTTCAATATGTATATATCCATACAATCATTAAATTTTATATGATTTGGGTTGGAAATGAACAGTCCCATATTGGGTACTTTTACAATTACTAGTCTTGTTAGATTTTAATTTTTCTAGGTTTTATAGTTTCTATGATGTGGTTTTTGAATAGTATATGAATCATTGGTAGTCCTTTTTTTCTTCTTTATTCTGAGCGTCAAATACTATACATTGAGTGTAATAATTATAATATCACTCATAGAAGTATTCCTCACCCATATAATAGTTATAAAGGTAAATGACATTGACTGAATCACACATGTAGACATCATCTAAATAGAGATCTATTTCAAAATGTAGTTCTTATACTTCAAGTGTACGACCATGAAAAGAAAATGGTTGTATGCATGTTTAGGGAAACTTGTGGTTTCACTTTTATTCTTCTTAATCATTCGATAGTAAATTATGTAACACTAAAAAGCCAAAATATCTAATGAAATCATTGTTTTTGTTGTAGAGGAAATGAGGGTCATGATTGTCCATGCATGTAATTATCTATTGCTATCATATATATGATAAAAAATTTTCATGGAAATACTTTTAGAAAATCTCTATGAAATTATATGGATAATTTAGATCCACTATCCAACCTAGTTAATATTAATAGTGACCATGTGGGTCATGTTATTCTTTATGGGAGGAAATTTTATGTCAACATATTTTACAAATTTCAAGAATATATCTTTTTAAACATTGAATTAATATATTTTGTCACATATAATTAGATGAAAATGGATTTAATTTTGACGATCATAATGGCCATTATTTTCTGGTTTCCTGACCTAAATCAATTTTCTAATGTCATTCCCCATGATGAATATAATGAAATAATGAAACTTATTACCTTGAATATAATATTAACTTTAATTTATTACCTCTATACCTGTAAAATTTGCCTTCTCTTGAGTGTCTAATATTCATGGGTTAAGAAAAATTTATTCAATAAATTAAAATGTGTTTTATGTGAGGCTTCCTAATATAACTTAATCATGTCGGGATATTGTATTTGTATGAATCAAAAAGAAATTCTTCCATTTTTAAACCCATTTTATTTTTTATTGGTAGTGGTGGCCATTATTTTTCGTAGGTTTGATGATGTTGATTATCATTATTTTTGATTCATTGTAAAAATATCAAAATTATCCATTGTAGTTTTGTGGTTTTAGTTCAATGAAATACTCATTTATCAAATTCTCTACGATACTTTTGAGGTGTTTTTAAATCAAAATTTTACCTCTAAAGACTGTGTCATGATATTTTATGAAAGAAACATAGCCAAAAAATTCCCTTATGCATTTTATTTTATTTATATTGGACACATATTTTTCCGTCAACATCAAATTGACCTAATAAAATTATTTCTCGTTACGGACATGGAAACTAAAAATTTATCCAATCAGAATGTTGGCTCCTTATTAGAAGGAAAACCCATCTAATATTTTGAGAAATAACATGAGTTTGGTTTCCTCATACTATTCATGTGTTCCTAAAATGGGTCCAATTTGAGAATAAAATTCACTGTGTTTCTATTTATGATCCTTCATATTATTAAGAGTTGGAAAATAATGATATCCAAAATTCAATGGTGGAGGGATAAAATTAATATTCTATAGATATTGTATCATTTTGTCTATACTTGTGAGAACATATATTCAAATAAATAAAATATTCATATATTTTAAATTGAACCCACATTAATCATTACATGACATTACACTCTATTTAAGTTGAATGTGATATATATGGATAATACTTTTTACTGAAAATACCATATTTTAAATTGGGAATAAAGTGATCTAGATGGGAAAACATAAAAGGTATAAACATTCCAAAGTAGGATATTCACAATTTATTTGATATTTCCCATGTTAAATAAGTAGGTAACATGATTATTGTGGTCCACCATTATTATGAATATCATTGACACTATAGACATATTTCAATAATTGTGTATCATTGACATGGTAGGGTCTCTCAATCAGTTGCTTGAATTTTGAAAGTTTCTCTACAACTACGGGTATCTTAGTAGTCTTAAGTTATGTATATTCTATAAGTTTAAAAGGTGATAATATAGAGGGTACCCTATTGATTAGTATTCTCATTGATTTTATATTTAACTACCTAACCATTAAACATAGTGTGGCAGGGATGATGGATAAATGTTTTACTCCTATTAATATTTTCTATCTATTTAATTTAGTGACCTCAACTATGACTACACATTATAAAGTAATATTAATCTATTATATCACATCATCAATATTTTTTATGTATGGGGTTATGTAATTTTGTTATTACTATTTATAGGTAGTTTCTTAATTGACTGTTTTGGCATGTTTGGGGAACGAACTCACCACATTGTGGACCCCTTTGAACATCAATTTATCTAATGGATGTATTTATTACATCATTACAAAAGACTATATGTATAATGAAAATATTATGTTCTCTCCTAAAACCATTTATGAACAATATCATGAGATAAATTTTGACATAGAAGCTATTGATGAGATCATTCATTGCTATGAAAAAAATATTTCGTCTATGGCGTTCCAAAAATATCATTTATATATAATTTTCCACCAATATTAGTTTTGTTGGAGATATTGGTTATGATAATAGATTACCAAGACATATATACTAATATTTACCATATTATGTAGTTTCAATTAAGCATAACACCATTTTTTTCTCAATCTTTTATTCTTGGATATGATTCATGATGAGTTGTTTAAGATGTTTGTTTTATTTATTTGATGTCTACCATAGAAGGAGCTAAATTTACGGTCATTTTGATGGTATTGTACATGAGAATGTTTATGGATTGATATCAAATTTATATAAAAATTTGAGATAATGTGGTTGGATAATGTTTTGTAGAAAAATTATTTTAATTCCCTCTCATATTTGTAGTAATATAAGATTTCATCAGGTTACAAGTGTCAAATATAAGTTTTATAATGATGTTTTTAATAAATTATATTAATAATATCACTTTACAAAAAAACATTATGTAAAGGGGTATATAATTTCCCCACTACTGAATGAAAATATATGGATATACACATTCAATTACTCACCATGTGGTTTTGTGGATTATCATAAAATCATGATGAGGAAACCCATGATGATTCCCAGATCGATGCATTATGAATATCAATATAAAAACATGGTTGGCCTCCATACATCATATATTGATTTTTTTTAGATGTTATATATATCCGATATATAGTGTTACATGTAAATTGTATAGATTAAATATTTATAATATATTGTTGATGAGTGGTGGAATATTTTTATACTAAATTTTCATGGGCTCAATATAGGGTAAATTTGTCAATGGAGTATACATGATAGATAATTAGTCCTCATCCAATCATATCCACATCCCTTATTATCTTGATTTATAATATAAAAATTATTGACTTTTATACTCCACTTCATTTTATTATCTATAACATTTTCATGAAAGGTCTATTTTTTATAAGGACTTTTCTTCCCATCAATGTTTAAAATATTCCAACGGTGGAATAGACAGGGATAATTAGTTTCAATATTTTTCTATTATTGATTGGTAATCGCTACTAAAATACCATTGTTATTTATGATTTTTTTAATCTATATATTATCCTAGTATTTTAGTGATCTTATAACTGCAGTGGTATATATTAGTTGAATCCTAGGTGAAGATACCACATAAATTTTTTTCTCAACAAAACTATAAGAGAATATATATGACATCATCATTTTGACTCAAGTAGATGTATTGTTTTTTAGATTCTCTTAGAAATAGTGTATATCTTCATCTTATAGTCCCATACACATGAATTGGATAATAGTTAAAAAATTATTCAAATCATTTACCTCTAATAATATAGTATAAAAACATATAGAGGGCTTACATGGTGTCTTTTATGGGCATGGGAAAAAAATAAAATGGAAATTTCCTCATAAATGTTGATTCCTTTACCATACAATTTAACAATGACATCATAGTTTTGAAAAGTTCTTTAAGGATCTTCAATAACGTTTCTAAATATAGACAGCTATTGTACCCATATAACATTTTTATGTAGTTGGGTTCTCTTTATTATTGGGAAACTTATTTGCTCTATATCCATAAGAATTAAAGACAAAAATATCTAACGGGCGAGGAAGATTTATTGGGACAAGCAGAGAAAAATTGAACTATGGGGTTGGTGTTATTAATTTGAGATCATCCACACATAAATTGAGTTATACACTATGGATATAAGTATCTTTACAAAAAAATAAAGATATCATATTTATTCAGTGGCGATGATAAAAACACTAGGTGAGATCCAACAAAAATGACTAATGGTAATCTATTTTAATGTCATCGAAATACAATAAAAAATCCACTAGATATAATAAATGTAACTGTCCTAATTATGGAAGAGAATCCAAAAAAATTCTAAAGCTATGGTGGGGTCCACCTATATGTGTAATCTATCAGAAATTATGCAATCTTGAATAGACACATCCCCAATAGAATCTCAAGATCTTGAACCAATAATAGAATCACACATTCAATTGTATTCACCTGTACTATGGAATTATCCTAAAGTAAATTAAGCTAAAATTAAGGGAAGAATATGAAATATTTTCCTGTTGTTGTGATATAGTCATACATGGAGACAATATAAATATCAGTGAGAGTATCTATGGATGTTTTGTTGTAGGTCTTATGGTCACAAACATGTTTTGATTCACTACCAATCCAATTGTGCATTAAAAACAATGTTTATTCATCAATAAATTTGAATATTAATGGATTATTTAAAGGGTAATACTAATTGATATTCATTAGAAAAACAATAACATTAATAAATTATCTTCATTATCGGTGAATTAAACTTAATTGGTTAACTATTCTAATTTTTCCCAACATTTTTTCCTCTCAATATATGGCCACATTTCATAGGTGGGAATCTATTAAAGAATTGTTAATGATTACTCAAATTTAATTACTCAAAATCATATGGATTATATGATTACTCATATAAAATTATAGTTTATTATCTAGATTTTAATCTATAGTATATTTAGTTTTACATTCACCATATTCTTTGAGATAATAATTCCATCTTATTGTGCATCACCTAAAACCATATCACATAGAATAATAATTAAAAATATGGTTTTCAATCACCTCTAAATGATTGATTTATAAATAATATCTCAAGTGGGTTGGTAAATGTTGTAGTATAGTCAAATATAAGAGATAGATATCACTAGACTATAACCACTAAGAGATTTATATCACTAATATATCACCATGTGAAAAGAATATCTTAGGCATATCATAATTGGATTGATGGTTTTCATTAGTATATAAAATGGGGTAATATATATCAATATCCCTGAACTATTAAATGATGGATTTCATTAGGTCATATGTAGTTTTTAAAAAACATGTGAGAAAGATATACTCAATGGAGTTGGTGAGATTAGAATCTGTTTTGACCATGGGAATATATTTATCAACAAGGGGAGTAATTTTACTCACATATCATAGATTGATCCCATAATTCTTTTATTTCTAAAATTACAGGGAAAAGTGAATAGAATTATATGGGTGTATTTATTTTCTTTTCATTAGATAATTGAAATTATATCATCCTGAATCATTCTTAAAATATGGGATACATGTGAGATAATGATTATTTATTGGTTGTAAAATAAAATTATATGTTTATATTTAGAAATATTTATGTTAGAGAAATTATATCAATGTAGATGTAATCATAAAATAGTTCATTTATCCATTACATAGTTCATAATGATTATGATAAATAATAAATGAATAACATTTTATATATGTCATTTATGGTTAATGTATTATACAAAATGGTTGATTATTTTGGTGTAAGAGTAAATTTCCTAATATTCTATGGCTTTATTATGTGATTTATTATTATATATGATAATGATTTTGTCAGGAAATTCAGTTAATGAAATTATTTTGAAATGGATTGAATGTTCCAGGATGTAAAACTACAAATGTGTAGTTCAAACATAATACACCTAGATGAGGAGTTCAACTTATTAATGAATATATTTATTGTATAATGATGAATTATACAACCTGATAAACATTCACAATTTTTTTTATATAAGTACAAAATAAATATATAACATATACTAAACTATTCAATATATATTATATTATTAGGGAATATATCACAATATGATGTTTCATTCATAAGAGTATAAGTCATGCTATATAAGAGAAGCCTTCAGACTGTCTTTTGAAAGTGACTATATTGGGAGAATTTAGATCCTATCTATGGTTGAATGAGACTAATATAATGTCACATCGTATATTTTTACTCCATAGAGGAATTATAAGTCATTCGTCATTTTGAGAAATATTAATTTATTTCATCCTAAGGGCACATGTATGGTTTTTTTTAAATGAAAACAAAGAAATCATTATTTTTATGTGACCCTCCATTTTATTACAAGCCTAATAATAATTCAACATTTAATTACCTCATTTATATCCATCGGTGGTTATATTTTAAATATTGATTTTATGACATAAATAATAAATAGGTATGGGTGATGTGGAATTTATCAATGAAAATCATGAGTGATTTCCAATAATGTTTGTAAAAGAAATTATTTGAATATTTTTATGTATAATTATAGTGGATTTCATAAAGAATTATTGGTATAAGAATAATAGGTATATCAAGAGTAAAAGGAAGAATAATTATATGTAACAAAGCATAATAATGTTTTATGAATGGTAATAGATCCCATATTTTTAAAATTCAAATCTTATATCTATGTTTTTATGTGAGAACATTTACAATGATAGGCGACACAAGTCTAATAACATTAGTAGGAATAATGAAATTTAATTTTTAATTTTTTTTTATTCTAGGGGAATTTGTGATCATATGTTTTATAGGAACATGTAATGGATAAAGATTCACTTTTATATAAAGAACATTTTAAGAATTGGTTTTTCATGATTTGTTTATCACTTGAATATAATTTTAATTATTAAAATATATCCTTTCATGAATGGTTATATGATTAAAAATAATTTATGAAATAACATAAAAGGAAAATAAATCAATCCCCTACCCCTCTATGTGAATTCTCTCTATTATAGTAGATCTCGTTTCAATTGGTATCATATCATTCCAAACTAATTAAATTTTGACAAACTATTTGGGTTTTGAAGTGTTATTAATAATTTTACGAATTTTCATTTTATTTTAAGTTATAATCACGAACATTTTTACTTAATTGAAGATAAAATAGATTCCCACTTTTAATAGGAAGAACTACTATATTAGATAAGATAAAATATTAACATATTTTTTTAATTATTTTTTATTTTTAAGTGCATGATACTTATTTTTTGTACCTCATGAGCATGATATTAAAATTAATTTGGTGGTTATAATCAATATAGAAAATAATTTTCATGTTCTCAATTACCTCACATCATCTATTTTTTAAAATTTGTTTTTTAATGTTAATGAGATCAAGATAGTGATTTACATGTGTCTGAATTTAAAATAATTTTGTAATTCATTAAAACAGTGATGAAATGAAAAATAAATATTTTAAAAATATTTTTAGAATATCTCAGTATTGGTGTTCAAGAAATAGTGTATTAAATCTTCACCAGATTTAATAAAATTAAAAATAATGTGTAAGGAATTGGTGAGAAACTAAAGGAATCTATTACTGATGAAAAAAACAATAGGAATCATTATAAAAATGTTTGATACAATGGTTTCAATAATTAATATGACATCCCATACCTAATCATAATATAATTAAATGAAATAGTGAAAATATATCATACATTATTTTCCTTTGTATTTTTATATTTATTTAATTAGATAATTAGAATGAACTAGTATACAAAATAACATTAATTTTTTGACAAATCAAAATTTTATCATTATATTAGAAACATTATTGACAATAAAAATTATTCTGCGTATTAGGAGGATTCTTCCAATTAGATATCATTCACAACAAATCATAAATTTAATTTTCATTAAAAAAAATTTAAATAAAATCATAATAATGAGGTGAGATCAAATTCGGAGTAAGGGATAACTTATGAATGTTCAATATAGGATATATTTAAAAAATTGTGAATATAAGATTAAGAAAAATTATATATTTCTAAAGGAACATGATTCAAAAAAAGATTTCTAGTAGAATAAAATATATAAATATCAAAATTAATTTTAAAACCAATAGAATGATATATGAATCCAAAACACGAATCATTAATAATGAGCAATGTAATAATGGAATAAACATGACATATTCAGAATCATATGATTTATTTTCATTTTGATCCCAGTTACCCACGAACATGTTCAAATGTATCATTATGAGTATCATTAAATGCCATTACGCTCAACCTATAGGAACATGGATACTTTCTAACCAGTACACGGATTAATTTTTTAGTAGAGATACTCATCATTACACTCTCCATTTATGATCCAAATTAAACACTATTCTATTCATATAAAATATCTATCTCATGAGAGATAATGCTTTACCCAATTCATTAAATATAAATATAGGTCACACCTGTTTCATAATCCGTTCATTTTATTCACTCTTGAAAAAATAAAACCACCCCAAAAAATTACCCATGGATGTTAATTTTCAAAGGGATCATTTGATAAAACATTCATAATTCCATCAATAAGCCTAAAGTGACATACTTGTACAAAATTAATGGGTAATCAAATATATTTAGTATCTCTATAGATAAATACCATTCAATAAATATAACATTGAATATTATATTTACACAACATAGATAAATTATATATGATTATGAAAATATTTTCTCAAAACATTTTGATGTATATAATATTAGTGAACATGTATTAATCAATATTATCAATAATTAGGTATTCACATTGGAAATACATTTCATGAAAAAATAACAATTATACAATAAAAAGTATTATTCAATATAAAAGTAGTTTTTGTTCGTTTCTACAAAAAAGAGGAAAATTACATAACATATACAAAGAAAGATGTAAGATGATTCCAAAATTACATATTCCTATTGTAATAATGGAATCTCAGAAGGATGTTGAAATTATTAAAATCCAACTTTATAAAAAAAATATCATATAAAAAACCAAATATTAAAGAATCAAATTGTTTGATAATAAAAGCCATCGAACAAAATAATATATTTATATATTTTAATGGAATAAATAATGTTAAAATACTATGTGTTTAAATAAAAAAATAGGATATTGAAAATTTTAATAGAAATCATAAATTTGAATTATCAAAACATTATTTACAATTACATATAATGTAATCTTATATGTGATTTTAAAAACTAAACTTTGAAAATTGGAAGTGAAATATAATGATAATATGTAATTTAAAAATCAAATCTAAATTATTCTCCACATGAATATAAAATAATTTTTTCTATTTTAAATATGTAGACAAATATAAAATGATTGATAATGAAGGGAAATAATCCATTTTATACAATAAATATATCTAATTTTAAACCCCTCAATGTAAAACGTGTAATAAAACATTTTTGATAAAACATTATTTTAGAATGTTCATTGTAAATTAAAATATTTTAGAATATTTTTGTAGAAACCAAGCATTACAGAATAATTTTTAAAATAAATCATTATTGATAAATGAAATGGGGTTTGGGTTATCATTTTCCCTTATATGAAACATTTTATATGCTATAAATATAAAAAGGGAATTACATGGTATAAATGAAAGTAATGATAAAATAAAAAACAATACAATCAAATTATTGAATGTTCCTAACATGTATGAATTTATAGCAAGATGAAAATCATTACACAGTGATTAAAAATTGAGCTACAAAAATCCTCCTGATAATGGGGTAATACATGGGTCATTATATGGTTTAAATAAAGAAATTTACATTTATTAGTATATCTAAATAATTAAAAGTAATTAAACTATATATAATTTATTTCATAATAAATAAATAGAACACTATTAATGTGTATATCATGTACCATGCATTAATGATTTATAATTGAAAACAGAAAACCCATTACGACATTATAATATTTAGAAAAAACCTTTTATTATAGATAAATTGTGATTTATCATAAAATACTATGATAAAAATGATAATTCATGACATGATAAATTAAATTAGAAGTATGTACACCGTTTAAATTATATTTGGTTCATAATACCTCCCATGTCTTAAATATATGATTTCATGATTAAGATTGTTCCCTTATTTCCCTACTTACTAAAGTGAAAAAATAAATATGAATGAAAAATAAATATATTAATAACCTATTTCATAAAATTTTTCATATACACAAACATTTGTAGTATCATTTACAATTATTCCCTACATTTATATTCATTATTTATTACAAATTTTTAGTGTTGATTGTGGGTAAACATGATTGTTTTAAACAAGTTTTGTCATAACAATGTTGTGATTCATTCATATAAAAAATTGAATCATTATATATCATTATAAATAAAATTATCTTTAATTAATTTCATTTATTATTTTTACATTTCCTTTCATGAGTACATTACTCATTACCCTATAAGATAACATCGGCACTGATCAATTTATTGTATTTTTCAAACTAATGGTGTATTATCCTTTAACGATTAAAATATTGATGTATATTATTTCTATAAAATTATTATTTATATTTTAATAAAATATTATATGATTAATTATGTTTTCATAACAATCTATCTCATCATTTCACAAAATTGTTCACGTAGGTGGTTAAACAAACCCAAACTTGAACATATTATTATTATTGGATAACTATGAGGTGCTTAAGTTACAAACTAATTATAAATGTAAAAATATATTTTCATTTAGTGTTTATTTATGTGATAGACCATAGATAAAACTACTTTGGAAAAAATTTATGAATATTAATAAATTTCATAGTATGAATTATTTTTCATCCACATACTTTACATGTTTATGAAAATTTAATTTGTAATGATTTTTTACCATTAATATTGTAATGTATCAGTTTTGGGAGCTGCCTAGAGGCACCCTATTCTCGGTTGGTCACATGGCCTCAAGAACATTTCAGCAAAGGCCAGAGGCTTCCGACTAGAAATGAGGACCTTAGGTGTGATAGTGGGGAAACTATGCCCTCATTGGTTGAGTAACACAGTGGAAGTAAAATAGATATAAAATAGCGGAAAGATTAAAAATAAAATACATCATCAAACAACAGAAGACTGAGCTAATAAACAACTGGAGAACATGTATATCAATAATTCATGATACAAATGTCTCGGAAAGCAGCCAAAAAATTCACAATACATAAATAATGAAATGTCCGAAGTAAAAAAGAAACCCGATAAACTCCAATAGTAGTGAATGCCTCAGCTTGGTCCAATGTCTCCATATCCTCAATAATCAAGTACCTAAAGTTAAATGGGGTTCCCTTATCTATACCTATATGAATATAATTTTATTGGGGCCAAAATCATATCCCAAATAGTTTGTGAGACTAAATCCCAGTAGGAAACCACCTAAAGATCAATGATATATAGTCATTTAATATATATGGAAGGTAATAATCAAGATGGAGTAGTAAAAAAGGAAGTACTCAAAAGTAAAAATTACTTTAGTCAAATGAATTCAATTTCATATATCAAATAAGTATCTAAACAAAGATTGTAACCCTTCGAGAGTACTCACCTCCTAACACCTATGATTAAACCAAACAAAAACAAGAAACCCTCTAGGAAGTACACATAGTCTAACCTCTGTTGTTCATATTAGGAAAAGACTATATGAGGAATCACTCACCATCAATTCCCCCTCTTGTCTCGTATCAGTATTTAAAAGGCACTCAGGGGAAGCACTCAACATACAATTCCCCATGTGGCCCATGTCAAGTAACTACAAACACTCTAAAGAAGAATTAATGTCAATTCCGCATTTGATCTCATATCTTAGCAGTAAATAGACACTATGTAGAATCCCTCAACATCAATTATATCTATGGTCTACTAAACCAGGTCATCAAATTCACAAGTGAGTCCATCGAGCACATCAATGCAATGTGGCCAATTTAATCCCCAAGAACTACTTGGATGAACAGTCTACAACACAACAACATTTCAGGATACAATCACTTCATCCTACAATAATAGGAATATAATGAAAATAAAATTCCTAACATGAAAAGCTAGACCATGCTGTCATAAATGGTCCAAGCATTTGAAAACACATCCATAACATGGTAATCATCCATATTCACATCAATTATCTTCTACTCAAGCATTCATAGCATATAAGGTATTTTCTGGGTCAAAACCCTGAACACGCAATACCACGATCAAGGGTATTGGTCACATTTTCACATATAACTCAAAGACTATCCACATGAATGGATCAAACCAACTACCTCGGTGTTTTAAGATCTCTATATGTGAACCTCAATCATTGAATCGCCCAAGAACACCATATATCTACAATGATGATAAAGATTCTCAACTGAGGATAACTTGAGAAAGAGGGGAAATCATGAAATGAATCTCTAGAAGAAGGAAGATATTACAATGGCGATCCAAACACAATCGTTAGTGGTTGAATCATTGAATAGATTCTCAATCTGGGGCTTGGGGAAAGATTGGCCCCATATAGATGCTATCGAATAAAGAAGATGAAGAAGAATGTGCTTTTACCAAATAGATGCGACCCCGATCCGTTTAATGAAAAAAACTATATGTTGTGTATTTTAGAAGTACATGGAGTGTACATTACCTTACTGGCCCCTACATTAGGAAGTCTCCGGGTCACCAAATAGGGCCTTGTGCATGGCTGTTACACTACTAGAACACAAATACCCATGGTAACTGAGTACACATTATATAGTTATAAAGTACAATATGTGTACATTAGAAATTACCAGAAACTCCTATTTTTCTCAATAACACCATAAAAGGGAAAAGGTAAATGAAATGAAGACCATGGTTCTTACAAACATCCCCCTTAATGAAATTCATCCCAAAATTTCCCTAGATAGGTGACATAGAAAAATAATCCTCAAACAGTTCTGGCCACTGTGATCGTACATCAACTTCCCTCTCCCAAGTCTCATCACGTACTCAGCCATGCTGCCATAGCACATGTTCCAGCGGAAGAGACAAGCCAAAAATAACCTTCGCACTTTGATCAATAATCTGGATAGTTTTCTACTCGAATGAGATGTTGACCACTAACTCAAATTATTCAGGTTGAAAAATATGAGACGGTTCCGAGAAGTAACGACAAAGATAAGAAATGTGGAAGACATCATGCATAGCCTGGTACCTCTAAGGTAACTGCAACCGATAGGCAACAAGACCAACTATTTCCAACACCTCAAATGGCCTGACATAGATCAGTGAAAGTTTACCCTATCACCTAATCCTCTTGTGTCCGAAAAACATTGTGACCTGTAGGAAAACATGGTCCTTGACATCAAAATGAAAAGGTCATCTCTATCGATCAGCATAATACTTCGGTCGAGTCTGTGTAGTATCCATCCTCTTATGAATCAACTTTATCCGTTATATGATCTCCTGGACAAGATAAGGTCCTTTCATATCTACCACGCCTGCCTCCATTATAACGCCTCGACCCCAGTTACCTAGAGTCGGTGCATTACATCGTAACATTGGCATGATCACAAATGATCAAGTCTTGAAAGACTGATTAGTTTAGTAGCATTGGAAACATTAGATACATTCATAAATGTTACATTACATAAAAAAGTGAAAACCACAATAACATAGTATCCATTTTCAACACTCATAACCCCTTTAGAAAATCCCTACAGGTCATTCCTAAAATACTTCATCACATCCTAGAGAAATTAAAACATTGAAAGGGGTGATCTCAGATGCTCAGTAAGGATAACAATATAGCGGAAGCTTACATAAATAAACATAAACATTGAAGGCAATGTATAACTAAACAAATGCCTTTTAAACATGAACATCAACATAATATGGAAAAAGTAAAATGAAATAATGATATTTACTTATTCACATGGATATTCTACTGGTCGAATAATCACATGCAATATCAATAAAAACTTTCATAATGATGGAATGCATAATGCCAGACTATCATAACCACGTAGCCAAGGCCTTGTGCCAAGAGTAAAAATAAGATTTTGTAAAGGCCTCGTGCCAAGACATTAGTTTCTCTAATGACACCTGCTGATGCATCGAGGAGCTATAGCGGGCTCCACCTTTCACTTACTAAGTCCAATGCAATCATTATATGAAAAATGGTATATAAACATTTAGGAATACCATTTTTTAAATTACCGTTTGAAATTAATTGGGGAATCAAAATTCTAGTTCGATTATTAGAAGATACTTACATTTAAAAATGCTCAAATATACTCTAGTGTTTTTCTGAAAATATTATGCAAGCTTCTGAAAACAAAATAACTAATTCTGAGACTGTTCAACTAATTACAGGCCATGATGGGTCCACGCCCAATCCCTTACTGTCTACCACATTCGAGATTTGGGTTTTCTGAAAACATTTTTAATCTTACGTTAAATACATATACATTTGCATTGGGTTTTCATATATTAAGACTCGTAGACAACATTTGGTACATAACATTTTCAAAACCAAAATAAAAGAAAAGTAAAACATGGTATTTGTTTTTCATTTAAAAAAGTTATGGCTTGTAGAGGAATCTGAAACCCAAATAATGGTCATGGCGGTGGAGAAGTCGTTGTCACTGCATACGTACGACAAAAAAACATTCCCTTTTGTCGTTTAGTAAAACACTTTATATAAAAATATTCCTTTTGAATAAACATAAAAGTCAAAGGTGTTTATACACCACAAAAAAGAAAATTGTGTATAATATAAAATATGCCTCAATGAAAGGAGATTGAGATAAAGTCCCTTACAAAAAACATTTTTTTAATAAAATAGATCTATTATGTGTATTCACTATAAGTACACATAAAGAACGTAAAAATACAAGATAGGACATAATAATATCATGACATAATTTGAAATTAGGAGATTAACCCAATGAATAGAAATTGGTTTATTAAGTTCCCTTACCTCGTGTCCGACTTGACTCAATCATTTTTTAATCTCCTAAATAATAAAGTAGAGTTAATTTATAATTTCTTAAAAACCTTTTTCAATTTTATTATTCCATTTATATCACTTATTAATATGTTATGGACATTATTCAATTATTTACGTTAATAACGGTCATTTTGTCGATCTTTGGTACTGAAGTGAAAAATAAACTTATTATAATTACACATTGTTCATGTGGTAAAATATCCATTGTATCCATAATTATATTCCTAATATATATAAAATATATATCATATATATCCAGTATATACATGCATTTATAATATTTCATAACATTTAGAGGTAAGAAATGAAATGCACAATTCATGGAGACGGTAAGCCGTATGTACGCATAAACACTACTTTCATTTGTATTTCATATTAAATGGAATGAAATTATAATTATGTAAAGTTATAGTATAATTATAGTATAATATAATGTATAATAAAATTTACTCCATCCTTTATACATCCCACATATGGCATTAATGGTTCAAATCATATTGAGGGGGTGGTTGTCCGCACTTCCTAAAATGAAAATATCGCATTTACCCATAATGGAAACCATAAAGGTATGCCATAAATGAAAAATAAAAAAGATTAAATAAAAAATAAACTTATTATAGAACATATATAAATATAGTGACATCTTAATGTCCACCTTAGAAGGTGTTATATTAGTGTTGAACAATCATCGTTTCAGGAGGCAGAAATTCTCCATCCACAAAAACAATATGTTCTTTAACCATTAGATGTAGGTGTCTGTAAGTGTAGATATAATCCTTATTATAACAAAATCCTATTATATTTATGATACTAGTGTTGTTAAAAAATAAATTAATAAAAAAAATTAGGGGGTTGTAGAAGCAAAATAAAATAATATAACATAAGAGAAGACATTACTTTAAAATCAGGTAACTCTTTTTGATTTTAGCTCAAAGGCTTCCTTGAGAAGACTTATGCCCAAAGTGAGACTTAAAGGAGTAATATAGAAAATTTGGGAGAGTATTTGGGTAGAGGTTGGCCGAGCCAAATGGATTGATGGTTTGAATAAGGTGGTAGAGGTGGGGGCCATTTATAAGAGGAGAGGAGGGTCACTCTTGGAAAGATTGAAATGTTACTTTATTATATAATGAGTATCAGATTTTAATGGTCACACACACATATATTTCGAGGATAAGGTGATAAGGGTTCAAAATATACTCATACAATAGGTTTTGGACATGTTTATGTCTTAGATTTTACATTATAGTTTCATTTTATTAAAATTGTTTATTAATGAGGTAATCGCTGCATCATCATGGTGTCATAAATAATTTAATTTATATAATGTATAAAAATTATAAAAAAAATATAATGATGTATTTAATCTATTTATATTTCTAATGAATATTTATTTTCAAAAAAATATGACTTGTATAACCCCATTTCAAAATTGTTTTAGTAAAACAACTTATGTTTGTGACATTTTTATTTTAACATTAAATAAAAAGTTATTTATGTCATTTCCCTACAAAAGTGTCTCCATGGGGTCCCCAAGTTGACCCATGGATTTTCTTGGTCAGCCATGACTCATCCAATAGGGGTAGGAAATGTGTATAGGTATTTTCATATTTTTATAATATCATTTTTACCTTAAATTTCACTAATTACCTTTCATCGCGATTAATTAAACTTAAAAGTTATTATTCACCAAAAAATTATTTTAATCCCATTGAACCACATTTTACTTCCTAATGACAACCATTTAAATAGGTTTTTTTGATAATCAAATCACAGAAGTGGTAATATTTAATTTAAACAAAAATTCAGTTTTTTTAATTATCACTTAGTGGTTTCACTATTCATCAAAAATTGAAGTTTTTCAGAACAATGCAAAAATTTCACACTAAGCTATAATTGATATTCCGAATTCAAAAATGATGTCTATTTTTCAAAATTCCAAACATATAAGTTGAATTAATTAATTTTTTAACTAATTACCGTTGTCACAACAAATAGCGTGTTTTTAAGAAACAATATATATCAAAAGATTGACAATTGTTTATGTCCAACTTCAAAGTGAAATTAATTATAATGAACACCATTGGATTAAATGGTAAAAATATATTCTAATTATACATTAAAACCACTCAATAGTGTAATTAATCACTATAAATATTTTTATTAAAAAAGTTGTTTTTAATTATTTTTCACTATTCATAAAAAATTTGAAGTTCTCAGAAAATTAACAAAAAATCATCATAGGATAATATCGATATTCCGAATAAAAAAATGAAGTCTATTTTAAATGTTAAAATTTATATAATTTAAAAAACTGGGTATTACTATTCATAATGGATGCTTTGATTGGTTGTGCTGTGTTAGAATCTCAAACTTGCGTAAAATAAAAGCTATTGCATTATTAAAAGAGAAGCGTATCGTGGAAGCGCGGGGAGTTACAGTCTCCTATTATTCAGTAAATTGCGTCCTCACAATTTAAAATTTTTCTTTGAAAATAAAAGGTTGACAATATAAAATACATTTGTGAAAAACCCATATCGGAAATAAGGTTAATAGAAATATAACTTTAAAAGAATGAATGATATGTACAAAAGTCACCCGAGATAGCCCATACAAGGATTCTATGAAAATATGGAAATGGAAGAAAAACAAACCATCAAGGTCTAATGGAGAGTTGTAGAAAACATGATTAGGAGATAGTTAACCACAAGAAAATCACAAACATGTGATTGGTTAAACGATTATTGATTCCCCAATAGGAAAAGTTAACTGACAACGTTTTTATTTTATGTTACCTTTAATAAAGTTGTGTAATTTATTTAGGAGATTTACTAAGAATGTAAATAAATATAGATAATTTTCATGTAGAATTTTCATTCTTTAATAAATTTTGACCACAAACCCATTTTTCACTCTAAAAGGTAATAGAACAAAAAAATATTCTATTTATAATAATTTTATAAGGTTCCAAATATTACCACATACCATTCAGAATTGGAAAACACTTTTGTAATAACCAGGAACTTCCTGTAGGCTAGTGGAAGGTAATAAAGGCCTGTCACACTATGGTTGTGGGTTCGATTCCAGCAGCTTTGTCCGGCACGACGAGTTATCCCCCAACCTGCAGGTTGTCCTTTTACTAAAACTATAGTATTATAATATTCCAAAAATAATCTTCATAAATGTTTTAACCTTAATCAATAATATCCAAAGTTCAACATAATCCATTCCAACCTTTATAGTAATCCAATACCTCAATCCAGACTTTCTCTAAAAGGTCCTTAAATTCCAAAATCAATTGTAACATCAGATTCCCCAAACAATGTATAGTTTCTCTTAATGTCACATACTAAAAATATGATTACCTTCATCATATTAAATCCTGAATGAAAACAAAAAGTATTTCAGTACAATACTTATATATATCACATTATTCTTATAACCAGAATATATTCCTTGAGTCCAAAAGCACAAATACATTAATTATTCCACTTCAACTGTAGTAACAACATAAGATTGTCCTTAATCCCTTGGCCTTTTCTGAGGTAAGTTTCCCTGACGGTCAGGACATTCATTGGCATAATGCCCCAATTACCTACAATTGTAGCATTCAACATTGATAGCTTCTTTCTTTCCCTTACAATCACGAGCTTGGTGACCTTTTTCTCCACATTTGTAACAAACTCTCATTCCCTTTAGGAATGTACCATGTTGAATCTTCCTACAATTATCGCATAAGGGAAAATACTTCTTTCCCTTTTTACCTTTATCAATCTTTTGATCCACCGTTATCTTCTTCTCTTTCTTTACTTTGTTGTCATCAGGCTTTGAGAATTCCTTTTCTGTCTTGATAGCAGATGATACTATATCTTCGTATATTGAGAAAGATTGTGATACAAGAGCTCGATGGAGAAATGGTTTAAACCCATCAAAGAAACGATCAACCTTACTTCTTGGGTTACATATATAATCTACAGCATGCCTCACTAACCTTGTAATGTTAGCCTCATAGTTTGCGACATTCTCATCCTCCTTCTAACTCAGACTCAGAAATTGCCTTTCCATATCTTCTTGATGGTCACGTGGAAAGTATTTTTTAAGAAAATTTCCTTAAACTCCCCCCATTCCATACTTGATACGTCTTCATCTTCCTTTTTGTTTTGAATCAGCGACCACCATTGATCTGTATCTACAGTGAGGCGGTAGAAAGCCATGATAACCTTCTCCCTTTTGCTACTCCCCAAGGCATGGAATATTTTTTCTAAGGAGTTTATCCATTACTCAGCTACTAATGGATTTTTACCCCCATTGAATTTTGGCGGCTCTTTCCTCATGAAGTGGTCTAACATTGATCCTCCACGTTGTGGATCAGGGTGCTACATATGAGTAAGGTTACTATTCATAACCCTAGTGAGTTGTCCCAGTATGTCGATAAGTTGATCAGCACCAGTTATATCTCCAGCTCCACAATAATTATCTTGAGCTGCAGGGAAATCCCTACATAGAGTGCATGCATTGATACATTTTCCATTCCTTCCACTAGGCCCCATTTCTATACAATGGAATAAACTATGTTAGTTTTTAAATTACAATTAATAATTCCAAACATGTAAAATACATAATGTAAATTGATTCGTTTATGGATAAAATCCATAATCATAAAAATGTTTTCTTTGAGAAAGTATATACTCATAACCCTTCATAGTGGTTTGTAAAGAAAAGGATAATTTTCCTAAGAATATTCCCGGGAGTGTCGTAACCAAGAGTGCAGCAAGGCCCGTTGTCATGCACCAGTTCCTGTTCGAGTCTAGCTCAAACCGGTGTTTTCGGGTTTGACCCCTAGGTACATCTGTACTAGAGCTGCCTCTACATGCTCGTATCTAGACATGGATGTATTTCTCAGAAAACTCACAAAATCTCTATAATACCAAAATTCTAGGAAGTTTATCTATACAAATCCTCAAAGTCTATCTTAGGGCTATGTGCTCTATTTAAAGTTTATCTAAATCTTGCTTCCAAGGTTAGTACTAAACTGCCTCTGATACCAACTGTAACGCCCCGACCCCAGTTACCCAGAGTCGGCGCATTACTTCGTAACATTGGTATCATCACAAAAGATCAAGTCTCGAATGACCTATTATTTTAGTAGCCTTAGAAACACTAGATAAATTCATAAATGTTACATTACATAATAAAGTGAAAAACCAAAATAACATAGTCTCCTTTTTCAACGCTCATATCCCCTTCATCCAATCCCTGCAGGTCATTCCTAAAATACTTCTTCACATCCTTGAAAAATTAAAACATTGAAAAGGGTGATCTCAGATGCTCAGTAAGGATATCAATATAGTGGATGCTTTCATAAATAAACATAAACATTTAAGGCAATTTATAACTAAACGAAATCCTTTTAAACATGAACTTCAACATAATATGGAAAAAGTAAAATGAAATAATGCCATTTACTTATTCACATTAATATTCTACTAGTCAAATAATCACATGCAATATCAATGACCACTTTAATAATGATGGAATGCATAATGCCAGAGTATCATATCCACGTATCCAAGGCCTCATGCCAAGACTACAAATAAGATTTTGTCAAGGCCTCGTGCCAAGACATTAGTTTCACTCATGAGACCTGCCGATGCATCGAGGAGCTATAGCGAGCTCCACCTGTCACTTACTATGTCCAATGCAATCCTTATATAAAAAATGGTATATAATCATTTAGAAATACCTTTTTCTAAAATACCATTTGTAATTAATTGCGGCATCAAAATACCAGTTCGATTTTTAGAAGATATTTACATTTAAAATTGCTCAAATATACTCTACTGTTTTTCTGAAAACATTATGCAAGCATCTGAAAACAAAATAACTAATTCTGAGACATATCGACTAATTAAAGGTCATGATGGGTCCACGCCCAATCCTTTCCTGTCTACCACACTCAAGAGTTGGGTTTTCTGAAAACATTTTTAAGCTTGCGTTAAATACATATACATTTACATTGGGTTTTCATATATTAAGACTCATAGAGAACATTTGATACATATGATTTTCAAAACGAAAATAAAAGAAAAGTAAAACATGGTAATTGTTTTTCATTTAAAAAAAGTTATGTCTTGTAGAGGAAGCCGAAACCCAAATAATGGTCACGGCGGCGGATAAGTCGTTATTGCTACATATGTACGACAAAAAAACATTCCCTTTTGTCGTTTAGTAAAACACTTCGTATAAAAAGATTCCTTTTGAATAAACATATAAGTCAAAGGTGTTTATATACCATATAAAAGAATGTTGTGTATAATATAAAATATGCCTCAATGAAAGGAGATTGAGACGAAGTCCCATACAAAAAACATTTTTTAATAAAATAGATATATTATGTGTATCCACTATACGTACACATAATGAAAGTAAAAATACAAAATAGGACATAATAATATCATGACATAATTTTAAAGTAGGAGATTAACCCAATGAATAGAAATTGGTTTAAGAAGTTCCCTTACCTCGTGTCCGACTTGACTCGATCGTTCTTTAATCTCCTGAATAATAAACTAGAGTTAATTTATACTTTATTAAAATCCTTTTTCAATTTAATTATTCCTTTTATGTCACATATTATCATGTTATGAACAATATGCAATTATTTATGTTAATAACTGTCGTTTTGTCGATCTTTGGTACTTAAGTGAAAAATAAACTTCTTATAATTACACTTTGTTCATTTGGTAAAATATCCATTATATCCATAATTATATTCCTAATGTAGATATCATATATATCATATATTTACAGTATATACATGAATTTATAATATTACATAACATTTAGAGGTAAGAAATGAAATGCACCGTTCATGGAGACGGTAAGTCGTACGTACACATGAACGCTACTTTCATTTCTATTTCGTATTTAATGGAATTAAATTAAAATTATAGAAAGGTATACTATAATTCCATTATAATATAATGTGTAATACCATTTACTCCATCCTTTATACATCCCACATATGGCATTAACGATTCAAATCACTTTGAGGGGGAGGTAGTCTGCATTTCCTAAAATGAAAATATCGCATGTGCCCATAATGGAAACCGTAAAGGAATGCCATAAATAAAAAATACATAATCATAAGTAAAACATAAAAATATCATATATCATATATAAATATAGTGACAACTTAATTTCATCTTTCAAAGGTGTTATATGAGTGTTGAACAAGCATCGTTTCGTGAAGCAGAAATTCACCATCCACAGAAACGGTATGTTCATTAACCATTAGATGCAGGTTTATGTAAGTGTAGCTAGAATACTTCTTATAACAACATCCTAGTATATTTAAGATACTGGTTTTGTTATAAAAAAAATAATAAAAAGAGTTTAGGGGGTTGGAGAATCAAAATAAAACAAAATAACATAAGAGAAGACATTACCTTAAAATCCGGTAACTCTTTTTGATTTGAGCTCAAAGGCTTCCATGGGAAGACATCTGCCCAACTTGAGGCTTCTAGGAGTAAGATAGGTATGTTGGGAGATTATTTGGGTAGATGTTGGCCAAGACAAATGTCTTGAAGATGTGAATAAGTTAGTAGATGTGGGCGCCTTTTATAAGAGGAGTGGTGGGGCACTCTTGAAAAGATTGAAATGTTACTTTATTATATAATGAGTTTCAGATGTTAAATGTACCAAAATTATATATTTCTAGTATAAGGTGATAAGGCTTAGAAATATACTCATCCAATAGGTTTTTGACAAGTTTATGTCTGAGATTTTACATTATCTTTTCATTTTATTTAAATCGTTAATTAATTAGGTAATCGCTACATCATCATGGTGTCATAAATAATATAATTTATATAATGTCTAAAAATTATAGTAAAAATATCATGATGTAGGAAATATTTTTATCTTTCTCATTAATATTTATAGTAAAAAATATGACTTGTATAACCACATTTAAGAATTGTTTTAGTAAAACAACTTATGTTTGTGACATTTTTATTTTAACTTTAAATAAAAAGTAATTTGTGTCATTTTCCTACCAAACTGGCTTCATGGGGTCCCCAAGTTGATCCATGGATTTTCCTGGTTGGCCAATACTCATACAATAGGGTTAGGACAATTGTAAATGTATTTTAATATTTTTATAATATCATTTTTACCTTAAATTTCACAAATTACCTTTAATCGCGATTAATTAAACATAAAACTTACTATTCACCAAAAAATTATTTTAATCTCATTGAACCACGTTTTACTTCCTATTGACAACCATGTATGTCAGATTTTTTGAAAATCAAATCATAGAAGTGGTAATGATTAATTTAAATGAAAAATCAGTTTTTTAACTACAACTTAGTGGTTTCACTATTCATCAAAAATTGATGTTTTTCAGAACAATACCAAAATTTCACCCTATGATATAATTGATATTCCAAATTCAAAAATGATGTCTATTTTAAAAAATTCAAAACATATAATTTTCATTAATTAATTTTATAACTAATTCCCGTTGTCACAACAAATAGCATGTTTTTAAGAAACAATATATATCAAAAGATTGACAATTGTTTATGTTCAATTTCAAAGTGAAATTAATTCTAATGAACACCATTGGATAAAATGGTAAAAATATATTCTAATAATACTTTAAAACCACTCAATAGTATAATTTATCACAATAAATTATTTTGATTAAAAAGTTGTTTTTAATTATTTTTCACTATTCATAAAAAATTGGAAGTTCTCAGAAAATTACAAAAAATTCAACTTAGGATAATATCGATATTCTAAATACAAAAATGAAGTCCATTTTGAAATATAAAATTTATATAATTTCAAAACTTGGGTATTACTATTCATAACGGCTACTTTGATTGGTCGCGGTGTGTTAGAATCTCGAACTCGCGTAAAATGCAAGCTATTGAATTATTGAAAGAGAAGCGTATCGTGGAAGCTTGGGGTGTTACATCCATCCATGATAAGTGTTATCAGAATGGCCTACCATACATAGCTTCATAAGATTCCATCTGAATAGTTTCATGAAAAATATAATTGTAGGAAAACATCACAAAAGGTGTATGCATCTCCCAAGAACCTCCAAAATCATATATGCATGATTGAAGCATTTCCTCAAGCACTTGAATCATTCACATGGAATAGCCATCTGTCTGGGGATGGTAAGCTGTACTCAAAAGTACTTGTGTACCAAAATCCCTTTGAATTCCTTGCCAAACCTGAGTAGTAAGACGAGCATCCATATCTAAAATAATTGAGTGTGGAATGCCATGTAAATGCACAATTTCTCAGATGTATAACCTTCCCAGCTCATCAACACCGAAGGTATCCTTTATCTATAAGAAGTGGGAATCCTTCGTGAGTCTGACAATAATGAACCAAAATGCATCATTCCCTCGAGTTGACCTTGGTAAACACGTCATGAAATCCATCGTGACATAATTCCATTTCTACTTGGAAATGGGTAACTACTGCAAATCCTTGCTGGTCGCTGATGCTCTGCCTTCACCTGCTGAAAAGTGGAACACATCATGACAAAACCCACAACATCTATTTTCATACATGGACACCAATATTGATGGTCTAGATCATGATACATCTTGGAGACACTCAGATGAACTGCCCAAACCGAGGAATGAATGTTCATTATCAGTTCCTCGCGTATATCTGATGGCACCCATACATTCCCATGAAAACACAAGATATAATCCTCACCTATTGTCTATCCAGAATTATGGTCCTCTCCAACGACACACTCCTATAGGACTAGGAATTTAGAAACTGATAGATGCATCATTCAAACTCGTTCAAGCAGATTAGAGGTAATAGCTACAGAAAGAGAAATGTCTACCCCTGTCTTCTGGTTCCATGCATCAACTACTATGTTTCCCTTCCCAAGAAAATAGGAAAGTTCAAAGTCAAAATACTAAAGGTACTCAACACACAATCACTGTCTCAAATTCATGGCCCGGTGAGTGAAGATGTCCTTGGAACTTTTGTTGTCAGTGAAACCCACAAAATTATATCCTAGAAGATAATGCCACTAACAACAAAAATCATGAACAGCAATAGCCAAATTTTGATTGTGCATTGGGTAACTCCTATCATGTGGCCTAAACATCCGATAATCATATGAAACTACTCCTTATCCCTGTAGAAGCATAGCTCCCAGCTCAGTACCTGATGCATCAAAGTACACAATATAGCTCTTAACCGGCTCTAGCAATACTAGTATCGTTGCTGACATCAACCTCCCTTTTAGATCTTGAAAGGCTGACTATTAATAATCTGATCAAAAGTACATTACACTATTCTTCGTCAGGAAAGTCAGTGGTACTGCTATGTGTGAAAAATTTAGTTTGAAACCACTGTAGTATCAAGCCATCCATAGAAAACATCGTACCAGAAAGATGTTCCTTGGATACTCCCAGGAAGCTACTTCTCTCACATTCTCAGGGTCTACTGATACTCATGTATTTGAGATAACATGACCCAAGAAGTGAGTTTGGTCCATCCAAAAGTGGCATTTTGAGTACTTATCATATAACTGATGATCTCTAAGTGTACTCAAAATGAACTCAAGATGTTTTACAAGGTCATGTTGAGAGTGAGAGTACACTAAGATATCATCCACATATACTACCATGAAAGAATCCACATATGGATAGAACAATCGATTCATCAGTTCCATCATAATAACAGGCGCATTCGTGAGACTGAACAACATAACCACATACTCGTATAGATCATACCTCTTATGAAAGGCTGTATAAGGTACATCTGATGGTCTAACATGCCACTGATGATAAAAAGATCTCATGTAAATCATTGGGAACACCTGGGATCTTCAAAGTTGATTAATGAGATCTTCAATCCTTGGAAATGGATATCGGTTCTTGTCCCACAACTGGTTCAACATTTGATAATCCACATAGTTTATGGGGGTATCATCTGCCTTCTTTGAAAACAGGATAGGTGAACTCCAAGGAGATGTACATGGTCGGATGAAACTCTTTTCAAGTAACTCCACCAACCGCTTCTTGAGCTCCTATAGATCGGGTATAGCCATCATATAAGGAGGTATGGACACTGGTGACGCTCTTAGTACAAGGCCAATTGTAATGTCTCCCTCGTGCTCCGGAGGCAAACCATAAAATTCATCTAAAAATAAACCCTTGAAATGATTTACCACTAGATGAAATACTATATATGAAGTCCCTTGGACATACAAATACAGACTACCTATATGTGATTTATATCCTCCCAACCCATGATTCTTGGGTCCTGCTCTGCTCACCTAGTAATCCCATTCGCCCTTATGAAGAAATGATCTTCCCTCTGGTGATGTGTCTAACCCTATGATAATATCAATCAACAACATCCTAGAAGGGAACTAACAATTCTATTTTGAGAATGATTTCATAGCATGCCATCTCAAGGACATAGACATCCCAAGAAAAGTGACACCCACAAGACTATAGAGGGGACTTCTTGCACTATCGCACACCAGTCATTGTTGTCCCCAACAGAGTGACCAACATCAAGACATTAGTAGAAGAAGAAATATATATCACAAGTCCCTCCAAAATAGCAACAGATATAAATCTATGGGAATCCCCTATATCAAAATGATTATAAGGTAAAACTGAGGAAACTTGGATCGTACCTCAAACTGTAGAGAGTCTATAATCATGCACTTGTTGGGTCTGCTCCACTACAAAAGTTTTACCTACAATGCAGCCATGTGCCACTGCCTGACCACTCGAAGATGATCCACCATTTTTTACTGAATTCCTAGTGACTGGCTACCACATCCACAACCACCACCTCAGCCCAAATGGCTGGAATAACTGCATTCCCATACTAATGAGAAATTGGTGGTACTGATCCCGAATGGGGAGTCAGAGAAAAACCTATATCACTAACTTCTAGTGAGATAGGTTTGAAGAAATGCTGAAGATGGCCCATATTTCTACCTAATCAGCACACCACTGGGTCTCTCGGGAAATGTGGCCTCTTATGGATTCTCTTTCTTCACTGGTAGCACAACACATGCATACCAAAAGAATTTACCCGCCTCCTTGGATCTTCACGTGTAGACTCCCTCGGGAGCTTCTTGTTATCAGTGGGAGGGATACCAACATCGGATTTTGAACCACCATCACTCACAACTCCATAATCCCTCTGATTTCACTCCGTGATTAGTGCATGGTTGACTATAGAAGTGATGGAAGTCCACCTGAAGATGTTCACTGAAGATCAGATGGCATGTGTGAGACTATAATCAAACTTTCTTTCCAGGATTAAAACATCACCTCCTAGGAGGGGGGTGAAGCACTGCATCTCTGTGAAGTGAGAAGATAACCCATAATAGAAAGAGTACCCTACTCCAGATTCATGAACTCTTGGGATCAATCGGTTTTCAATGTCGTTAGGTAGAACCAGTCATAGAAGGCACACTGGAACTCATTTCACACAATAACCTACTGGCATCCCTCCTGTGAGATCACGTCCCACTATCTCTAGGTGGATTCCCTTATCATGAATGTATATAGCTTCACCATAATCCCTAGAGGCATCTCTAGATGGTCAAAGAAATAAATCATGGCTTCTAACCATGACTCTACAGCCTACGATCCTCTTTCCCATGTAGAGGTGGGGGGATGTTGCTGCTGGAAAACCCACATCAACTCTGATATATAAGGGGCAGGATGCGGTACTCCTCGGAAGGTATGCATGAACTGTATAAAGCCCTCTTGAAATTATGAATCTGCACCAGTGTCCAGAATAAGAGTTGGTGCCAAGACTGGCATGACTGAAGGATCATCTGGTAATCCCTGATCAGCCATATCTGGGGTCTGATCACTACCCTGTTACAGTAAGAAAAATGGAGGACGTCTAAGTGGAATGAATCTGTATGTTCAAGAACTCACCTTAGATCAGGATTAACTAGGGATGAAACATAGAAGTTTTAGAATAGAACAAGAGAAAGAAAGAATTCACGTTTTTCAAAACATGGATATACAGCGTGTTTGATACATACATGGCATGTTGCCTTAATCCGTCACATGGGGGTGTACTTTTTCCTACCCAGGTCGTGTAACACCCAAAACACACAACTTGTTTTATAACGACCCATACTTTACATACAATTTTAGTTATTCAAAATTGAAGTACACTTATTACAACATATAACAAAACCATGAAAGTAACACATAGGTATAGTGTCTTTAGAAACTGGGAAACATAAACAATTGGTTCATAAATCGTCTACACTCTCTCTCATTTATTTCATCATATATGTAGTCCCTTTTGGCATATCATACTTAATAACCTTCTTCCTGAACAGGGGAAAGAAACATATAATAGGGTGAGCTCAAATTCTCAGTAAGGGTAAACGAAAGAAATATCAATCACCTCATATTCATAAGAACATAACATTTTGGAAATATGACCCTGCAAAAGAGATCAAAATTTAATAACATGGGATAAATCATGGTAGTGAAATGTAATCACAATAATCATAACATAAAACATGAAGCATTGTTTCATACACAAATAATAATATAGAAACATTTCTTATTAGTCAAGACTCATTTCCAAGACTATCTTAGTGGATAAAGTCCATTTCTGAACTATGTTTATTCCTCGTTTCAGTCCTGTTTCACTGAACCGATTTAACAATCTATTCCAGCCATGTCTATCTAATGATATATAATATCATTACCCAATTCATTGGATAGAGATATAGGTCCCACCCATCTCATAATGATACAATTCTTATTTGTGCCACAAAAAAATAAATCATACGTCATTGCATAACCCATGTAATAAAAATGTGATTCTTAAACATCGTGACATCATAACATAATCCATATAAGATAAAAAGACATCATATAAATAATTCCATCATGTCATAATCAAATCAATGTAAAAATAGAGATAGAAGAAAAACCCTATATTATCATAGCTGGAAAATAATTTTTATAAAACACTTGAACTCCATTCTTGAGGAAACATGGATGTCGATGATAAATATTCCCCAACAAATTCTGAAGTATAAACAATATCGGATAAAAATGAGATTGTGAGATTTTCCCTTACCTTAGGTCAGATTTGCTTCGTAAGTGACCGAACCTCCTGTATAATGATTTAAATAATTTCATTGTCTAATTCCAGAATCATACTCATTGTTATGATATCATATATGGTCATATTCTTAGCTTATTATTAGTAATATTTCATTGCTACTTGTTATTCAGGTGTTTATTATTTTTTGATTTTATGCGTGTTTTTTTGAATAAATTCTTATTCTTCTTTTTTATGTTATAGATACCTCATTTCCAAAATGGTATTAGAGTAATATATATCATATTTATTCACTCATTTCATTTATTTAATCATTATGATATGAAAATCATGTAGAACGACTCGCATAACATCTTGGAGACGGTATTCCGTACGTACACACGAGCGATGATATCGTTCCCATGATCGTGGAATTGTATTGGAGTGTATGTATACTATTTCGGAATAAACATCACTTCATAATAATCATATATATTCATTATCTACAACATTATACCCATCCAAGTAAGGTGGTGATGGAAAATATATTACACCACGGCGTGGAGACGGTATTCCGTACGTACGCACACGCGGTGATTTTGTTTTCCGTAGGATGGATAGATGGTGAAATAGGGTTGTCTCATACATATAATAACATATCAGTATATGATTGATACTGATGTTATTAATTCATATTGAAACAGCTAAAGAAGAAGAAGTGCAAGAAGAAATAAAGTTGAATGAATCGGTAATGGACATTACCTCTTCTTTGAAGCGCCTCTCTGAGACCTCCTTTTAGGGCACTAAAATTGGTCTTTGAAGAAGACCAGGACCTATAGAATGTTTATAGGGAAGTGTAGAGGAGAAATTGTGAGGGTTTGGCCAAGCATTAAGTCTCAAAGTGGTGTGAGGAAGAGAGGGAGGAGGTTCCCTTTGATAAGGGAGGAGAGGTGCACCTTTGGAAAAACTAAAATTTTTATTTTATTATAAAGCCATATTCAGTTTTAAAATAGATCAAAATTGATTTATTTAGAAGCTAATGTGGGTATGGGTCGAACATCTCTCATACAATAAAATTTGGACATGTTTAGGTTACTATTTTAACCTTATTATTTAGATTAAACTTTAAGATAGATAATTTTACTTTTACCGTGCCTTTTTGTGATCTTACACTATAAGGTTAATAAACTTACTCTATCAAGCCAAACGAACCACAATATGTTTATAATTAAATTATATAACCTTATCTAAGTCCTTTTTCTGAAAATTAGATTTTTAGGAATAAAACAACAATTAATAATATAATATTTGTTTTAAAATATATTTTATGTCAATTTTGACACTATTTTGTAATTGATTTTTGTAAAAATCATAACAGAACGATTAGTTCTAAAAAAGTTAATAAACTCAATACTAACATGTCATATTAACCTATAAAATTAGTGGAATTCAAAGTCCCCAATTACATTTATTTGGGTATTTATAACATCAATTATGTCAATATTTCATTAATAAGATTATTACTGCATCATCTTTGTGTCATAAATAAATTACATTAATTAATGTCTAAAAATTACAAATAAAATACTATTATGTAGGAAATAAGTTTATCTTTCTAATGAATATTTATAGTCTAATTTAGCTTATGTATAACCCTATATTAAAAATTATTTTCCTACTAAACTTTGATTTTAACTATTTTAACCCTTATTTAAATAAATTAATAATAAATGTCATAATCCAATCCAAGTGGGCCAAAATGGTAAAATTTTATTCCTAATGTTGTTTTTGGTCTAATTACACTTATCCAATAGAATTAATACATGTGTTAGGGTAATAATAATATCATTTTTACCCTTAATTACACTATTTACTTTTAACCATGGTAAATAAAATTAAAAAGTTACTATTCTCCAAAAATTATTTTCATCTCATTGAACCACATTTTACTTACTGACATCAACCGTGTATCTTGGATTTTTGAAATTCCACTCACAGAAGCGGTAATATTATGTTTTATGTAAATTTGCAAATTCTCCTAGGAGGTGGGTAAAAGACGGTGAAAAATACAATAAATTTTTTATATATTATTATAAAATTACTCCATTGAATTACATTGAACATATATAGGTATTATGTTTAAATTTTGACCTCAAATAAATTTAAATAAAATAGAAAATTATTTAAATAAAAATTCGGTTTTTAAATACTAACCCGGTGTTTTCACTATTCATCAAAAATTGAAAGTTTCCAGAAAAATACCATAATTTCACCCTAGGATAATTTCGATATTTCAAATCAAAAACAAAGTAAATTTTGAAAATATAAAATTTACTAAACTTCAAAAAGAGGTTATCACTATTCATAACGACTAGTTTTAATAATATTTTAATAGCATATCATTGTTTAGTGAAACTCGGTACGGCGTACGATGCATGCTGTCAAGGAAGGTCGCAATTTCATGTAAAGCAAGAAAAGCTAGTGTTATGTGTAGTGAAAGATTCATTTGATGATTTATATAAAATAAAAACAAAATATTTCTTATAAAAGTCTCGGGTGTTACACTCTACCCCCCTTAAAATGAATTTCTCCCTCAAAATTCATCACTTCTAAAAAAAAAGATGAGGATACCTCTCCCTCATCATATCCTCAAGCTCCCATGTATCTTCTTCTAATTGGTGGTTCCTCCATAAAACGTTCACCAAGTGAGTGGTCTTGTTCCGTAGGACTTTTTCACTATGATCGAGAATCTCTATCGGCTGTTCTTCATAAGAAAGATCTTGATCCAGTGGTACAACTTTTGAGCTATGTACATGTGAAGGATCAAGTATGTACTTTCTCAAGAGAGATACATGGATTACATCGTGAACTTGAGAGAGATTCGGTGGAAGCGCCAATCAGTAATCTACCATCCCAACACGATCCAGTATTTTAAAAGGACCGATATACATAGGGCTTAGCTTTCGCTTCTTTCCAAATCTCATTACTCTCTTCCAAGGAGATATTCGTAAGAACACTTTATCACCCACTTCAAACTCTAAGTCTTTTCTTCTGTTGTCAGGATAACTTTTTTGTCGACTCTGAGCTGCTATTATGTGTTGTTGAATAGATCGGACCTTTTTTCCATCTCATCAACAAGATCAAGTCCTACTAGCTTTCTTTCCCCAACTTCATCCCAGCAAGTTGGAGTCTTGCATTTCTTTCCATAGAGAGCTTCATAAAGAGCCATCTGAATACTGGACTGAAAGCTATTATTATAAGAAAATTCCACCAAAGGTCGGTGTTGATCCCAAACACCTTTGAAATCCATAGAGTAAGATCTCAACATATCTTCTAGAGTTTGAATTGTCCTATCAGACTGACCGTCTGTTTGAGGATGATAAGCAGTGTTGAAACTCAACTCTGTAACCAGTGTATGCTAAAGACTTCGCCAAAGCTTTGAGGTAATCTTCGGATCCCGATCAGATATAATAGAATTTGGTACTCCATGCAATCTTAGAACATCCTTTACATATATCCTGGCAAGATGATCGAGAGAGAAATCTACTCTAATAGAAATGAGGTGTGCAGACTTTGTACGACGATCAAACTATGACCCATATAGCATTATTTCCTTTGAATGTTTTAGGAAGTCCTGTGACAATGTCCATAGTGATGTTTTACCATTTCCATTCAGGTGTGGGTAATGGTTGTAACATCCCATTAGACTTCTGTCTCTCAGCTTTAACTTGCTGACAAACCAAGCATCGAGAGACATATTCAGCAACATCTCTTTTCATGCCATCCAACCAGAAGTACTCTTTTAGGTCCCTATACATCTTTGTGCTTCTAGGATGAATAGAGAATGGAGAACTATGAGCCTCATCCAGCAGCTCCTTCTTTAATTTTGGGATGGGAGGAACACAAACCTGATTCCTAAACATTATTATCCCATCACAATCATGGTTGAATTCAGGAACATTTCTCACCTTATTTTGTAACTCTATATCTTCTTTCTTTGATTCTTTAATCATAACATGTATATATGGTTGAACATTCATTTGAGAAAGATACGATTTTACACTTTCATTATAATTCCTAGATCCATCCTTTGTAAATCCATAAATATTGGATCTTTTGGGATCCTCATCATTGATAAACTGGCATGGTCTTGTCGACTTAATGCATCTGCCACCTTGTTTGCTTTCCCAGGTGGTAATGAATTGAGAAGTCGTAATCCTTAATCAACTGCAACCATCGTTTTTGGCGCATACTGAGCTCCTTTTGTGTGAAAATATACTTTAAACTTTTATGATCAATATAAATGTCACACCATTCTCCAAAATTATACTGCCTCCAAATCTTTAATGCAAAGATTACCGCAGCTAACTCCAAATCATGAGTTGGGTAATTTTGCTCATGGATTTTCAACTATCGTGAGGCATAAGATATCACCATATCATTTTTCATAAGACCACACCCCAATCCCTTATTGGATTCATCACTGTAGATCACAAACCTCTCTCCACTACAAGGCAGTATGAGCACAAGTGCACTAGATAACCTTATTTTCAACTCCTTGAAATTATCTTCACATTCCTCCGTCCAAACAATCATAACTCATTTCTGAGTCAACCTGGTGAGTGGATTAGATAATCATGAAAAATCTTTCACAAAAATCGATAATATCCAGAAAAACCAAGAAAACTTCGGATCTCAGTTACTGTTGTTGGTCTCGACCATCTTTTGATAACCTCTGTTTTTGCTGGATGCACAGATATCCCCTATTTTGAGATTATGTGACCCAAAAATAAAACTTTTTGAAGCCAAAATTCACACTTGGTAAATTTGTAAAAAATCTTCTCCTTTCTCAGGGTCAACAATATAATTCTCATGTGATCATGATGTTATTCCTTTATCTATGAATATACATGAATATCTTCTGTAAAGACTACCACAAACTGATCAAGATAGTCTCTAATGACTCTATTCATCAGATCCATGAAGATAGCATGGGAATTAGTAAGACCAAATGGAATCACTATAAATTCATAGTGTCCATACCTTGTACGAAAAGCCATATTTAGTATATCCTCCCTTTTAACCCTTAATTGATGATACCCTGAATGAAGATCAATCTTGGAAAAGTATTGAGCTCAGCGTAGTTGGTAAAATAAGACATCAATGCGTTGGAGAGGATATTTGTTCTTGATAGTGATCTTGTTAAGTTCTCAATAATCAATGCAGAGTCTCATTGATCCATCTTTCTTCTTAACAAACAAAACAGGTGCTCCCTAAGGTGATGCACTAGGGCATATGAATCCCTTATAAAGATTCTCTTGGAGTTTCTTCTTCAATTCCTAAAACTCAATTGGGTCCATTCTATAAGGTGTCTTTGAAATAGGTAAAGCACCCGGTATGAGTTCTATTGAAAACTCAACTTCACGATTTGGTGAAAGACCCAAAAATTCCTCCGTAAAGACATCATCAAACTCCTGTGAAATGGGCATATTCCTAATCGTGAGTTTCTCACCAACCTTCTGAGATAAATAACCTTCATTTAGTGGAATCAAGACCCATAAGATGGAAGAAATTTCCACTGGAAGGTTATGTTCATCCTTGCATCGATAGATGATCAAAGATTGATCTGGAATATGAAATGTGACTTCCCTTCATTGGAAATTGGTATGAGATCCATATAGAGAAAGCCAATCCATGCCAAGAATCACATAAAATTCCACTATAGGGAGGATCAAAAGATTTTCAGGAAAGACTTTCCCACAAGAATCAATCAGAGAAGAAATATAAACTTTTGATGCGACTGTTGTGCCATTAGGGGTTGTCACAGCTAACTCAACATCTAATTGTTGAGGTAATATGGTGATACACTTAGAAAATTCTTCAGAAATAAAGTAGTGGGTGGATCTAGAATCAAATAAAACATTTTCTACTTTAGAGTGGATGGTAAGTGTACCTTTCACCACTTCTTTATTGTACTCCACATCACTGAAAGAAATTGCATGTGACATTCCTTTGTCTTTATCCTTAAGAGTTTGTTGACGTCGATCATCATCAACAACCCTTGGATTTGGGCATTGATTGGCATAATTCCCCATTTCCTTGTACTTATAACATTGAATTGTAGGAGGTGCACACTGTGTAGCCTTTTCATTGTTCTCATCACTATACATATTATTCCCATCATTGTGGCATTCAAATTCCCGATGACCTTCATTTCCACATTTGAAACATTTACTTGTCCCTTTAAGAAAACTCCCTCCATGTTTCTTTTCACACTTTGAACATTAGGGAAAACTCCTCTTCTTTTTAAGGTGCTCATTAGATTTTTATTTGAATTCCATTTTCCTCTTCTTATCAAACCCATATGACTGATGGGTTTCTCCAATCTCTATCTCAACATTGAGAGCACATCAAACGATTTCCTCATAGCTATTGAAGTCCCTTATGGCTAACGCCCTTTGAAGTCTTGGTTTTAAGCCACTAAAGAATCGGTCGATCTTACTCTCATGTTGGATAATAATACCAGAAGTGTACCTTGAAAGTCTCGTAAAATTTGCTTCATAGGTACCAACAGATTCATCATCCTTTTTATTTAGTTCAAGAAACTCCTTCTCCATATTTTTTCAGAGAATACGAGGGAAGTACTTATTCAAAAATATGTTCTTGAACTCGTCCCATTCCATAGACTCAATTTTATCTCTTGGCCTCGTATTCTTTATAAGATTCCACCATTGATCAGAATCACCATCCAAACGATACACTGCTAATATGACTTTATCATGTTCAAAACATTGATGAACTGAAAATATATTTTTAGTAGTACTGATCCACTATTCAGCAACTAATTGATTAGTAGACCCACTTAATGAAGGTGGACGCTATCTCATGAAGGATTCAATAGAATGTTGCTCCATCCTTTGCTCGTTTGGAATTCATGCATGATTCATAGCTTGAGAAAGTTGTGTGAGCATGGCTACATGATTTTTCATTCCAGCTCCCATAACGTTTGGTTACGTAGGGGGACAATCATTGCATTGCCTATCACATTCCTCATAAACACGGTTCCTTTTGGTTCTAGCCATTGAATAAAACCAAGAAGAATAGTGTGAGCAACGTTAATTATAATAGGAAAACCACATAATCAAGAATAAAATTTCACACTTATAGTCTTATCCTAGGTTATTCATGGCCATTTCTAAAACACTAAGATTGTGTTATTTGCTTAGACTTATCCTTAGGATTCTTACTAAGGCTTTCACATCCTAGTTTCCAAAGGTTGACTATACATTTCCTCTGATACCAACTATAACGACCCATACATTACCTACATTGTTAGTACTTCAAAATTGAAGTACACTTATTACAACATATAACAAAACCATGAAAGGGCCGTATAGGTATAGTGTCTTAAGAAACAGGGAAACATAATCAACTGGTTCATAAATCATTTACACTGTCTCCCATTAATTTCATCATATCTATCGTATCTTTTGGCATATCTTACTTAATAGCCTTCTTCCTGACTTGGGGAAAGAAAACATACAAAAGGGTGAGCTCAAATGCTCATTAAGGTTAATTAAAAGAAATATCAATCACATCATATTCATAAGAACATAACATTTTTGAAATCCTACCCTGCAAAAGAGATCAAAATTTCATAACATGGGATAAATCATGGTAGTGAAATGTAATCACAATAATCATAACTTTAAACATGAAGCTTTGTGTCATAAACACATAATCATAGAGAATCATTTCTTATTATTCAAGACTCATTTCCAAGACTATCTTAGTGGACAAAGTCCATTTCTAAACCGAGTTCATTCCTCATTTCAATCCGGTTTCACTGAACCGGTTTAACCTGCCGTTCCAGCCATGTCAATATCATGAGATATAAAATATTTACCCTATTCATTGGAGGGAGATATAGGTCCCACCCACCTCATAATGACACCATTTTTATGTGTGCCACAGAATCATAAATCATACATCATTGTATAACCCATGTAATAAAAATGGGATTCTTAAACATCGTGACATCATAACATAATCCGTATAAGATAAAAGGACATCATAAAAATAATTCCATCATAACAAAATCAAATCATTGTAAAAATAGGGATAGAAGTAGAATCTTATATTATCTTAGATGGAAAATACTTATTATAAAACACTTGAACTCCATTCTTGAGGAAAATATCCTTTCTACTTCAAAAAAAATTTCATTTCTTAACATGACATAAAATTTTAAACTAAATGAAGTTGATTAAACATAAACATTAAAACTTTTAAAGGAATATTCTTGGAAATAATTTTTTATAAATCCATTCATTCCGTATAAGTTAAAAAAACATTCTCCTCGTACTTATGTCGGAAAAGTCAAAAAGTAACTCGTAAGAAAAATGACAAAAGATTCCTTTCATATCTTTTACTAAAAACTCACCAAAGGGTAAATTTGGATTTAAACAATTATATGAGGGTATAAATAATATTACATATTGAGTAAACATGTATGTGGATGACAAATATTCCCCAGTAAATTCTGAAGTATAAACAATCTTGGATAAAAATGAGATTGTGAGATTTTCCCTTACCATAGGTCTGATTTGCTTCGTAAGTGTCCGAACCTCCTGTATAATGATTTACATAATGTCATTGAATTATTCCACAATCATAATCATTGTTATGATATCATATATGGTCATATTTTTAGCTTATTATTAGTAATATTTCATTTCTACTTGTTATTCAGGTGTTTATTACTTTTTGATCTTATGAGTGTTTTGTCGAAAAAATTCTTATTCTTCTTTTTAGGTTATAGATACCTCATTTACAAAATGGTATTAGTGAATTATATATCATATTTATTCACTCAATTCATTTATGTAATAATTATGCAATGAAAATCATGTAGAACGAGTCGCATCACATCGTTGAGATGGTATTCTGTACGTACGCACGAGCGATGATATCGTTCCCATGATCGTGGAATTGTATTGCTGTATATTTATACTATTTCAGAATAAATATCACTTTATTGTAATCATATATATTAATTCTTTACACCATTATACCCATCCAAGTAAGGTGGTGGTGGAGAATATATTACACCATGGTGTGGAGAAGGTATTCCGTACGTACGCACGCGCGATGATTTTGTTTTCCGTAGGATGGATAGATGGTGAAATAGGGTTGTTTCATACATATAATAACATATCAATATATGAGTGATAATTATGTTATTAATTCATAATGAAACATATAAAGAAGAAGAAGTGGAAGAAGAAATAAAGTTTAAAGAATCGGTAACGGACATTACCTCTTCTTTGAATCGCCTATTTGAGACCTCCTTTTAGGGCACTAAAATTGGTTTTTGAAGAATACCAGGACCTATAGTATGTTTCTAGGGAAGTTTATAGGATAAATTTTCATGGTTTGGTCAATCATGAAGGCTCAAAGTGGTGTGAGGATGAGAGGGAGGAGGTTCCCTTTTATAATGGAGGAGAGGGGCACCTTTGGTAAAACTAAAAATATTATTTTTTTATAAAGCCATATTCGGCTTTAAATAGATCCAAATTGATTTATTTCGAAGCTAAAGTGGGGATGGGTAGAAATCCTCTCATCCAATAGAATTTGGACAAGTTTAGTTTACTATTTTAACCTTATCATTTAGATTTAACATTAAGTTAAATAATTTTACTTTTACCGTGTCTTTTTGTGTTCCTACACTATAAGGTTAATAAATTTACTATAACATGCCAAACGAACCCCAAGTTGTTTATTATTAATATATATAACCTTATCTAAGACATTTTGCTGAACTTTAGATTTTTAGGAATAAAATAACAATTTATAATATAATATTTGTTTTAAAAACTATTTAATGTCAATTTTGACACTCTTTAGTAATTGATTTTGGTAAAAATAATTACAGAATTATTAGTTCTAAAAAAGTTAATTAAATCAATACTAACATGTCATATTAACCTAGAAAATTTGTGGAATTCATAAAAAGTCTCATATTAAATTTATTTGGGTATTTATAACATCAATTATGTAAATATTTCATTAATAATATAATTACTACATCAACTTTGTGTCATAAATAAAATAAATTATTTAATGTATAAAAATTACAAATAAAATACCATTATGTAAGTAATATTTTTATCTTTATAATGAAAAATTATAGTTGAATTTATCTTATATATAACCCTATATTAAATATTATTTACTTATTAAACTTTGATTTTAACTATTTTAACCCTTCTTTAAATAAATTATGAATAAATGTCCTAATCTAATCCATGTGGGCCTAAATGGTCATATTTTCTTCCTATGGTTGTTTTTGGTCGAATTAAACTTATCCAATATAATTAAGACATGTGTTAGTGTAACAATAATATCATTTTTACCCTTAATTACCCTAATTAATTTTAACCGTGGTAAATAAAATTAAAAAGTTTCTATTCACCAAAAATTAATTTCATCTCATTGAACCACATTTTACTTACTAACATCAACTGTGCCTCTCAGTTTTTTGAATTTTCACTCACAGAAGTGGTAAAATTAGGTTTTATGTAAATTTTTAAATTCTTCTAGGTGGTGGGTAAAAGACGGTGAAAAGGTCAATAACATTTTTATATATTATTATAAAATTACTCCAATGAATTACATTGAACTTATATAGGTATTATGTATAAATTTTTACCTAAAATAAATTTAAATAAAATAAATAATTATTTAAATAAAAAGTCGGTTTTTAAATAGTAACCCAGTGATTTCACTATTCATCAATAATTGAAAGTTTCCAGAAAAATAACAAAATTTCACCCTAGGCTAATTTCGATATTCTGAATCAAAAAACGAAGTCCATCTTGAAAAAATAAAATTTTCAAAATTTCAAAAAGTGGGTATTACTATTCATAATGGCTAGTTTTAATAATATTTTAATAGCATGTCGTTGTTTAGTGAAACTCGGTATTACGTACGATGCAAGCTATCAAGGAAGGTTGAAATTGCTTGTAAAGCAAGCCAAGATGGTGTTGTGTGTAGTAAAAGATTCCTTTGATGATTTATATAAAATAAAAACAAAATATTTCTTATAAAAGTCTCGGGTGTTACATGTTGTCCTAGCATAGGTCATGTACTTGAATCCACTTCCCCGCCCTAGTTCTTCAACACGACAAACCCACACGGTTCTTATAAAACAAGACTGCACGGCATGTTCTTGTCAGACATGGCGTGTACTAGACAAGCTTCACTTACCTATGTAGTTAGTGACATGGCAGGTAACATGGCTGACTATACAAATCATGTTTTTGCTAGACATGACGTGTATTAGGAGATTTCACCATCCTGTGTTGTTAGTGAGATAGACACATACATAGTGTACACTACAAGGCGTGTTCCGGATGGACATGACATGTATTAGAAAAGACTCAACTGAACCATGTTTTTAGTCACATTAATGTTTATATGGATTTACAACACGACATGTACATCTGGTACACAGCGTGTCCTAAAAGAGATTTCCCAACCCTATGTCTCTACCCACACAGTCTGTGATGCGGTTAGAGACTACATAGCGGGTACATACATTACACAGCATGTACATAAGAAAAACATTTACTTCCTGCAAATAAGGGCACATGGTGTTTATTCAGCATTACATGCTGTGTAATCTTGGTTTTTTTCTAGATAGTAATCATCAGAAACTACTCTGGAATCCATGAAAAAATTTAAACAAACATTATAGTTCCAAATTCCAATCTGTGAGAGCCTATACACCCCATAAATCAAATATTTTCATTGTATACATGTCAATATATAGGATAACAGTGTAATGATCCACCAAAATCTAGTCCGGGAGGACACATAACATCTCAAGAACCAATGATTGGCCGTCATTCAACCAAAACATTCACTATTTAATTCTCTATCAAATGAAACCATTCTATCAAGACATCTATCACATCAACATTTATATCTTTCACAACATCTATCACAACAACATGCAATTGATAATGCACAATAAATGGAATGGAAAGAATTAATGACATGTGATTTATAGCAAGATCCTATATGATGCATGATAATGCATTTACTTCATCTAATCAGGTTATAACATAAATTGAACCCCAATTACATCAACAATAACAACAAAAAACATGTGAATCATCCAATGGTGAAATCAAATAAATTCTAAAATTAATAAACTAGAAAATAGATTGCAATAAACGAAGTAAATTGGATTTTCCCAATACACGGGTTAGGTACTCCCAAGCACAAATCATTACCAAGTACCTATTCCATTGTATCCTTTACTCTAGGCTCCAAATATTAAGTCATGAAGAAAATAATCATTTTATACAACTTTTTAACACCCCGGTTTCGGGAGCCGCCCAGAGGTGTCGTGTGCCCAGTTGGTAATATAGCCTCAAGTGCATTTCCCTAAATGCTAGAGGCAGATGACTAGCAGAGAGGTCCTTTGGTGTGATAATAAGGAATGTATGAACTCATTGGTAGAGTAAAACATTGGATGTACTATAGATATACAAAAGTAGATGAATTAATAAAACCATACATCAGAAAAAACGAAAGACTAAGGTAATAAGTAACTGGGGCACATATATATAAATGATTCATGATACAAATGTCTGGGAAGGATGCCAAAGAAGTCACAATGCTGGAATATAGAAATGACCAAAACACAAAAGAAAACAGAAAAACTACAACAGCATCGTAAGACTCAGCTTGGTCACATGATCTCCGAATCCTTATTAATCATGTACCTGAAGTAGAAGGGCCCTTTCCCTTATCTGTACTTGCAACATATAATATGATTTGGCCAAAAAGCCTAGCCCAAAAAGGTTGTGAGACAAAATCATAGTATAAAACCACCAAATGATTTGTTCCTAATAGTTAGTGAATATATATGTAAGGTAATAATAAATATGGAGTAGTAAAAAAGGAAGCACAAAAAAATTAAACAATCCTACAGCTCAAATGCATTCAATTTCATATATCAAATAAGAAGCTAAACAAAGAAGGTATCCTTCTAGTAGTACTCACAACCTAACACATCCGGTTTAAACAAACATGATCAAGCAACCCTTTGGGTAGTACACACAGTCTCTCACCTCTGGTTCACCTTAAGCATATGCTATTTAAGTAAGAACTCACTGTCAATTCCCCCTCTAGTCTCATATCGGAATCCAAAAGGCACTATGGGGAAGTACTAAACTTCCCAGTCCCCATCTTGCTGGCTGTGAGGAACTACATACACTCTGATGAAGAACTTACATCAATTTTCCATATGGTCTCCGATCGTAATAGTAATCAAACACTCTGGAGAATCCCTCAACATCCATTCTCTCTATGGTCTAATACACCATGTTCTCATGACCATGAGTAAGTCAATCAATTATAAAAATGTATTGAGGCCAAGGTATACCTCAAAAAACACTTGGATAAACCGTCTACAATATAAAAACTTGTTTGAATACAATCACTTTATCCTACAGTAGTAGGCATTAAAAGCAAAGTAATAGCCTAATTGGAAAATCTAGACCAAACGGTCATAAATAGTACAAACTAGGGAAAACACATCCATAACATGTTAAAGAACTATATTCAAAACAATTAACCTCTACTCAAGAATTTTTTGAATTGAAGAAATTAACTTGGTCAAAACCTTAAAAACGGAATACCATGAAAAAGGGTATTGGGAACTTTTGCACATAATTCTCAAAGCCTATCTACAAAAAGGCATAAACCACCTACCTTAGTGTCGTAAGATCGATGTACGTGAACTTCAAGCCTTGAATCGCCCATGAACAACGTAGAATTACCAAAACACTAAAAATACTCCACCAAGGATAATTTAAGAAAGTGGGGAAAAAATAATCAAAGATCTATATGAAGGAAGAGCATTCCGTTGTGATCCCAATGTAATCATAAGTGGTCGAATCGGAGAGAGGATGCTCAATCTGGGGCTCAGGGAAAGATCAGCACCATAGGGATACTCTCTGTTGAAGAAGGAGATGAAAATGGGGATTCTGCCAAATAGATGTGACCCCAGTCTGGTTAATGAAAAAAAATACACAATGTGTACATTATAAGTACACGATGTGTACTTGCCCTTTCCGGCCCCCACATTATGTAGTCTTCATGACACCACACACAGTCGTGTGCACTACCGTTACATGTCTAGAACATGGCTACCCATGTTAACTATTTACACTATGTATACATATAATGTAGATGTTTTGTACTTAATAAATTTTCAGAAACTCATCTTTTTCTCAAAATCACAAGAAATGGAAAAACATACCTGAAAAGAACACCCTGGTTCTTAGAACGATAAATAGTTGGATTTTTCAATTTATATTATTTTAACCATAGTAATATCATAAAAATAGTTTTTTTCATTGTTAACCATTCTCATGTCTATCTAAATAATTATGTTGGGAAATTAAAAAAGGAAATTATTCATCCCAAAGTGGTGATAGACAACACATAGTAATGGGTGATGAGTTTATTTTAAATATAAAATATTAAATGATTAACATGAATTATCATTATATAATTTACAATATCTAATAAAAATAATAATTACATATTAATTTCTTTATTATTTCCATTATTGTGAGTTATTTAATGAAAACAAAACACGTTGTGTCCTAAAGGTTGTTGTCAGAAGATTGTACAAATTACAGTTTCATTATTCATAATAGAGAAGGGGGAAGGTGATTCATTATTATTGTCATAATAAAATAACACTCAATATATAACATATATTTATTTAATAAAAATTTATTCTAAATTTATAAATAGATAATAAAAGTAAAAAATATCGAATTTAATTTAAAAATATTACTCACATTGAACACTATGATATTTCTTTGGATGTTCCCTCAGAATTGATGAAATGTGGAAATAACATATTACCAAAACCACATTATAATGAACTATTATTCAAAAATAATGAGTAAGGAAAGTGTTTTTATAGAAAATTCAAAATTTTAGAAGATCATTAATGATGTTGTGGAGAGAATCAGTTTTTAAGTAGTTATAATGAATTTTTAAAAATATTATAATTTTATATAAAGAGATATTATATTAAACTAGTATCATAGATAAAAAACTTCTAATTTATTGAGTATAAAATATATCTGGTTGACACAAACCTCGTACACTCATTCCAACACATATTTCAAACATGTTCATAAACTTTCACTCTAAAATTATTTTGTTTTTAAATTTTAATATTTACATTAGTATTAGGTAGTAACTTATGTAGCTTATCCCTTATCCCAAAAATTAATGAAATAATTATTAGATTACATGGAAAAAAAGATTATAAATTATAAATTTATTTTATTTTATTCAAATATTAAAATTGATTATTTCTAATACTACTAACGTATAATGATTTAAAAAAAAATTATAAAAAAATTCTTATCAACTAAAATATTAAAAGATATTTTTTAAATTGTAATATATTATTTCAAAATATACATTTTTTTCATAAAACATATATTTGATTAAGAAAAAGGATTCATACATTATAGGTTGTGCTAATATGGATGTGATATCATAAAATCCACAGTATATTCAAAAACCATATATTACAATATTCACCAAAAATATTAATTATTTTAGAACATTTGACAAAAAACATCTTAATTAATAACAGAAATACTAACATCAAACAATTGGGATATTTTTATAAAATGAAATTTATAAAATATATATCACTAAATAAAAAAATAAAAATAAAAATTTTGAATAATTGTAATTTTATTGAAAAATGAATACATAAATATCATGTTCTATTAATCTTATTTCAAGTATATTTATATATAATGAATAATGAAATATTAGTTATAAAAATATCAATATTTATTATTTTAATGAAAAATTTATATGCAATCACATTAAATTATTTTGGTAACATACTATAACCTTTTTATAGTTGTTCTTGGAATGTAATACTTTATAAAATATTTTCCAACTGAAATCCTATTAAAAAATAACATTAAACGGTTATTAATAATTTTGTATATAATGGATTATAATATTCTTGTATTTTTAATTTCAATCTTTTCTTTAACTGGTGGTTTCATTATTCTGTCATTTCATGTGACATGAGCTATAATAGATATTATTTTAAGAGATCTAAAATTTCAAGACATTCCATTTTACCTCTTAAATAAATTATGTCATCACAATTTTAATTATAATAAATTGATGAATGTATGATTTTAAATTATTTACTTAATTTATATTATATATAGTACATACAATGTGAAAACTACCAATTCATCTTATGTTATATCAACATAATTTTCATTCCATTATCATCAAAGATTTTTATACCATATCATATACTATACAATGTATAGTTTTTAAAAAAGAATTTGAATCTCATGGAAAATAAACTATACGTAAATTTTATATTCTTATAGAAATATAATGTATCATTAAAAATAAAATTTTTTATCATCTATTTTAAAAATACACATATTAGTAAATATATATAGTTATCAAAATATTGAGATAAAATTTACCAAAAACATCAATGATCAAATTTTCATTAAATCAATAATCAATTTGATTAATGTAAATACTTTATAACTCAAATTTCTCAAAATGGAAGAACCAATTATTACATCCACATCATGAATATGTTAATCCTATCTGTTATTCATTCCACATTGATGGGTTTTTCAATAGTTTTCACCAATATAATTCATTTTCCTAAAATGACTTTTCAAAGATACTGATTTGTATTTTAAATATGTTTTATAAACCTTAAAGTTTATTTACTAATGATAAATACTTATATACATCATATAAATATCATTTACCTTAAAATATACCATAATAACATTGATTGAAATAACTCATAAACGAATGTATATATATATATATATTTATAATTATAAATAATTATTTATGTTATTATATCAAAATAACTACCATATGTAATACTAGGAAAGGAAACATTTATATCATATGATGAATATATTATGACATTAAACCATAAATTTAAACTCCCTTGATTACACTTAGTGAATTTAAGGATATATACATTTTATGAATTAACCTTCTTGATCATGTTTTAACCAAATACTCAATGCACAATTATAATGATAATTATTAATGGAATGAGAGTATATTAATATGGTTTTCATTTTCATACATGCAGTCTCTTGTCAATTATTCCTTCATTTTTATAATTTTCATTCATTATTGACCCAATATCTAACTTATAATTATCATTGATAAATCTTATTTCTTTCAAGCATACATTATACTAATCCAAAAATGTAATTAGGAAATAAATTCATTATTACGGTTTTTAGTGTAAATGTGATTGAAAATTACATATCCATAAGGGGTGTCAAGCTAGTGTGTAGTTATTTGTATTTTTTCATGAAGAATGTGTTGATAAATTTACCACATAATATATTCATTTTCTATTTATTACACATAGATACATATTTATCAAATCATTTATAAATTATTAATATTGAGAGGCGTGGTAAAATATAGGAAAACGACATAAGCGAAAATGAAAATATTTCTATAGGATATCATATTAATGGAATTATGTTTCAAAATTATCCATTTGGCTTTCAATAATTTTACCTTATCCAAATACAGAAAATTATTATTACAATAATTTAAAATGATACATTATCCTAAATATGATATTTTTACCATTAGTATTTGGGTAATCATAACATTATCATACATTAATGACAATTCTAAATCTGTAGTTTTACATAGATAATAAATATACTTATATACAATGATATCTAAACACCACTCTGATTCCAACTATGAAGAACCATACCAAATCATCCCATAATTACATGGCATAAAACTAATAATCCCAGGAAAATATATTCCCATGAGATTTTAAATTTAAATATTTACATTATTTTGGAAAAAATTTAAACAAAAATCTCATATAGGGTGTTAAATAATTGATATTTTCCCATTATATAAAAACATTTTAATGTATTAAAATAATTGAACATCACCCACAATTCAACTCATGGAATACCCATCTCAAAATTTATTATAAAAAACTTTTCTTGAAAGAATGTTGAAATTTAATAGTTGGAATTCAATGACCTCAATCACCAAATAAATTATTACATTTAAAAGTTCCATAATTATTTGATAACCAACTTATGATAATAAAAAAATTGAAATAATTTTCAAAATAAATACTAAAATTAAATAATATGTTCTTTTATAAGAATAAAAGATAGTTATATAACAAAAAATGATCAAGCAATTATATTGACAGAGGAGAACAAAACATGAACCCAAAATCATATACCACAGAACATAGGAATGGAAGTGACAGAAACATAAATTTATCATTTCGTATCTTTATTATCCTAGATAGCCACCACTGTCTTCAGAAGGAAATTTTTACTATATCTAAACACCATCGCACTCACCCTTTATAAGCCTCACCACATTCTAATCTGTTTATACATAACATTTTGGGTAGTGATACACACCGTCATAGTCACCCACTGTTAAATTAGATACACATTAACCTAATCAAAATAATTTTTTTATCATGATATATAATTATTTCATGAATTCAATTTATGATTATATTTGTCACAAATCTCTCATAATCCATTCATTTTTTGTTCCATTTAAAAACAATTAATGAATTATAAAATAACCTATTGAAGAAAATGGGTGTGATATGCTATCAATTGGAAATAAAAGAAAAATAAATTATTCCATTTATAATCACAACATTATATACCAGTAGAAAATAAACATGTTCCCAAAGAGATTTTCTACCTTTTAGTTATATTCTATTCAATTATTATACTAGATAATATGGTATTTATACTATAATGATAACGGGTATTTGATTCGGAAAATAACATTTCATTATCAATCAATGAATAAAATCTATAAGGACACCATTTAATTTATGGAACAAATAATAGGGTATTCAAAGAGGAAAGACATTAGAATAATGATTTACCATTATATACGGATAATAATTAATAAAGACAAATGCAGTGATGGATAATTTTTCCAAAAGTGAAGAAGATTTTATAATCCATCAAGAGAAAGATGTTGGATGGTTTAAATATAACATAAACATAGTGTAAAAAATTAATATCATAAGGATTTTGAATTTAATGGAAAAAATTCCTAAATAATCATTGAATGGTATTATAAAGGAATGGATCAAAAGATGAATTGTTTTATAATACAAGTTTAATTAAGAAAAATGTAAATAAACATATTCTAAAAAAATAAATCATGTAATGTAAATACCATATCGTAAGTCTTTTCTTAATATACATTTAAATTTATATTATAACATAATATATATTAGTGAAAATATTTTTTACATTAACAATGTATACAAATTTACATGTAAAATTCAAAAGTAACATTTAAAATGTCCAATTGAAATATTTCAAAATGATTTAATTTTACAAATCTAAATTATAAAAATGTATCATTTTAAATGAAATAATTAATTATATAGTAAGTATGGTAAAAAATATAAAATACTCAATAATGAAAGGAAAACACTTTTTAGTATTTTGAAAATTAAATTATTGATATATAATGTTGCCAAAATAGTGATAAAACCATCTTTTTATAAAAAAATCACTATCCTAAATAGAATTATAAAAAATCAAATACATGAATATAGGGTGAGAGTATATAAAAATGTAAGAATAATATTTATGAAAAAAATAAATAAGTCAAATATTTAATAATTTAGTTATATATATATCCATTATAGTCAACCTACTCTATGAAAAATGTAATATTTTAAAAGGGTTTTGTGTGGTATAAATTTAGAAAAATGAGAGAATACCATATTGAAAAGTAAATGTTTAATTTTCAAATAATATATTTAATAAATTCATGAAAACCATCAAAATTAAATGAACAAAAATCTAGTTTCCAAAAAAACATTCAACATGGGTAACATATGTGTAAATATTGTTTAAAGAAAAGAACATTATATGTCATATTTGAAAAAAATAATTAAACTGAAATAATTTATAAATATTTTACATGATATTAAATCAATAAAACACTATAAAATGTAAACATGGTTCAAAACATGTACCGTGTCATAATAAATCAAAAATGATACTAGGAAAACTAATTATCTTTAGTGACACTTTATTTAAAACCCCTTGGATAAGAGGTCCTATATCATAAATAAAAAAAAGATAATTAAAATATAATAAATGATATGATATCTCAATAATGATTTATATTCAACACATTAATGATATTATATGGAAACCATGATCTGGACTCAATGACGTGAATTTTAGATAAAAACCACATTCCTTGTTTCAATATTTTTTCAAAACCTATCTATGATCTAGAATAAAAAAACATAAATATATTGATAAAAAATTTCACAACCTCTTTTATATTTGTGAGCAACTATAAAATTTATTTATTTTCATTATATACTGTTCTATTTGTTATTTATTACTTATTTCTGATATTCATTAAGGATAATAGTGATCATTGAGAATTAATTTCATAATTGTGGTGTTATTATTTTTTAATATACAAAATTTCATTAGGAAAATTTAATTATAGTTACTTTAATTGAATAATTATATTTATTAAATCATATTATATTTCTTTTCATTAGTAGATTAGTATTTATCATAGAAGAAGAAATTAGGAACAAGAAGTTCTCTATTATTTATAAACTATAATGTTTGTTTTATTGAGTAAAATATTGACATTTCATTTATAAAATAAAAAATGAATACATAAAAACTAATATAATTTTATTCCATAACTTGATACTTTTTAATAACCATGGATATAATTTGATATAATTTTTCATTTATATGGTAAAACTGAACCAATCATGAACATGCCTTGATTAATTGAATGATTATTTAATGAATAAGTAATAATATTATAATATGAGAAGAATAATAAAAACATATAACATTTAATAGTGTTATATATCATAATTATAATGATCTTTTGGATTAAGCGATGAATAGGAAAAACATTTATAGTGTGTATAGTTTTTTCATATTAATTTCCATGATTAAGATAGTTAAAATTATTATGATTATTTAAAGTTCATATCACAATGATAATTATTATATTTATATGAAAAAAGATTTTTAATATTATAAAATCCTTTTTTCTATTTGATAATCACTATTATTTTTATCTGTGTATGGTGGTTTATAAATGATAAAATTAAATTGAAAACCCCATAGAGGTGTTTTTTGACATGTACTCATGGATGATTTCTTTATTTTATGTATAACAGGGAAAATGGGTAGTATGGTTTAAAATTAAAAAATTTCAAATATTTCCTAAATATTATAATTACATATATGATTTTTTATTAGTTTTATCCATAGAGGGTGGGATGAAACATGAATCATGTTGTTTCTTGGAGCAGATTGTCCACACAATACACACATTATTGGTTTTTTTAATTTTAAAACGTGATTAATTTATTAATTATTATAACCATATAATAATAAAATTCATTAAATAACTATTATTTATTTCATTGAATATTAATTTTAAAAATTTAATTACTAATTGAAAAATTAAAAAATGAATATGTCTAAAATAATTTACTCATATTAATGATTATGATATATCCTTATATAATCCATTGAAATTTTTATATTATGATAATATCATTATACTAGGACCACAACATATTGATATGGTGATATTTGATAAACAAATAATGTACAGTTTTAGGGTGAAACCAAATTTTTTAGAGTGGATAAAAGTGTTGTTGAGATGTCCCGTTTTTAAGTGGTAATTATGAACATTTTATTAATACATATTCCTTGTATTCATGAATAAAAAATTCTTTGTATAGGTAATTTATATATTATTATAAAAAAAGTGGATGGTCATTGTAAAATTATCTACACCTGTTCAAAATTTAAAATATATATCAAAATCTTTATTATATAATTGAGTAAAAAATTTAATATAAAAGTCTATAATGTATTTAAAAACATTTTTAAGAATATTACTTATTTTCTTATATATAAATTATTAATTATCAATAAAATTATACTATTTGGAAATAAATAATGATATGCATAAAAAAATATGTTTGATAATGAACAATGATTCATATGTTTTGTATACACTTAAATCTATGTGATGTCATAAGAGTAATCATAATTTCCAAAAAATCTCATGAGTGTTTGCACCTAAAATAATTTTTTTAGAAAAAAAATAACAGTAATAAAATCATGAAATTTAAATATAAAAAACTTATTTATTTTGTAAAATTAATATTATAAAATGTATATATTAATTTTTTTAATAAATAGTTCAATATTTGATGAGAAAATATTTTAATTTAATGGTGAATTCATAAAAATTAATTTTAGTCAATCTTATTTGAAATATTTTTTATAGAATTGAATATTCGAATTTAATTTATAAAAATCAATATATTACATATTATAGTAAAAAAATTCCTATATATCAACATAATTTGTTTATGTAAAATATTGTACCCATTTTTAAGTGGTTCTTTTAAAGGAATTATATTTATAATTTTATTATTATTGAATTATAACATATTATTATTTTAATTTTTTATTAACTATATATAACTATATTATTCCTAATATTTATCATTTCATGGATTTTTAGTCAGGTGTTGTGTTAGCTCAGTATTTCATTTGGCATAATTTGTTGAACATTTTTTAATTTAAAGGATCTAAAATATCTTATAATTACACACAAAGGCAATGATTTACTGAAACATTCCTAGGATTGATTAATTTAATTAATATTGATTATAATATTTGACAAGGTGTTTATTTCATGGAAAAGATTAAAAATAATTTGTAGATATCCTTTAAATATTATAACAATGAGAAGTGTTGATTATGTTACTATATAATTAGATTACTCTAATAATGAAGTAGAATTTAAAATGAAATTGGCAAAAATCATCTCATTCATTTCATTATTAATAGGAGGAATAAAAGGTGAGGGTCAATGAAGGCTTCCACAATATTATTTTAATTTGGGAGATATTAAAATTTTTGAAATTTGTAATCAAAAATTAAAATAAGTTAACTATTACCAATATATATTAGGGAAGAAAATGATATCCATTAAAAAATAATGCTTGAATGTGAAATACTGTAATGTTGATATAAAATTGGAATGTTAAAAAAATTAGAAACCCATAAAGAGAAATTTCTTATATTTTTTTGTAGACAATTATATTACTAAATATTAAAATTATGTCTAAACATTGAATGAAAAGGAATGTATGAAACCGAGGAAATATTGAAAATCATCATATAAAGTGAAACATTATATGATTTAAATCGGTAAAAAATGATGAAAGAAATTTAAAACATGAATACGATAGTTTCTAATGAAAAGAAACTATGTTTTTTCAAAGAATATAAGGATCAAAAAAGGATAATGAGAATGTAAATGTCAATAAAAACATTATAGAAGACAATAATGTATTTCCAAATTTGAAATATAAATTTCAGAATTTTATATATGATGTTAGAGAAATATTTCAAAACATAATTATTAAAAAGGATGGTGTAATGAAGTTGGTTCAGAATCGTTGAGTTTGGTGTAAAATAATGATAAACACATGAATATAGAAATTTGTGAATATTTATTTGAATAAAAAATTTTCTAAAATTTTGATATAAAAAATTGGGAATGAATAGTATAATAAAGAGAAATATTTTGTGATACCAACACATTATTCATTCCGAAGATAATAGCCAACTATAGGAAAACATTATAATGATAAACACTATTATACTCCTAAATACTGAATATTTTAGAAATGAAATTATTAATTTTTTCAATCATATTTTTTATAGTGTATTTTGATATGTCTCTTGGATATGTTGGTTCAATTAATAGAACCAGTAAGAAATAATATGATAATAGAGGTATTGATTTAGGGGGATCCAATCATTTGAAAAAATAAATGATAATAAATAATTATAACATTTCAACCATTAGCATAAAAAAATTATCAATCATTGAAGGATTTCTATTGAAGATATGACAAACCTAGAGACATAACATAAAATTTCCTCAATAATTTAAAATCCCAATTGAGTATATATTTTCCTAAAAAAACTATTATAATAATAAATATATTGCATATGAGAATGTAATGATTATTAATGTGTAACATAATGTATCTAAAAAGGGTCATCCATGGATCCTTAGTAGTGGAAGATATTTTCATAATAAAATATATTTTAATCTCTTTAATTATATAGATAATAGTAAATATTAATTGATTATATTTTAAATGATGGTTTACTCAAAATTTATTCAGTTCGATTAAGAGAAATTTTATAAGAAATGGTTATGTTGAAGTAAAAACATTTTTTGTGGTTTTGAAACACAACATATTATGTGTGTCTTAAGTATTTGATGAATTCAATAATGTGTTTTTTACAAATAATGAATTTATTTCTTAGAGGATAAAAGAAATATGTGTATTAAAGAATTAAGAGTGAATGTTTTGATCTTTTTCCATGTTAGTGATGCTAAATGTTTCATGTACTTGAGAATGATATTGGAAATAAGTTATAGATTCAAATACATGGCCACAATAGTGGAAGGATTTATAACCGGACGACCAGTGGAAATATTTTTTTTGATGTACATATGTTAGAGAGAGGGAGTGTAATATATCACAAAAAAAATGGTGTGCTATATATTTTAAATTACAGGGATTGGAAATTATTTCCAATCAAATTTATATTCTCAAACCAAGATTCCATTTGATATAATTAATTCTAATAACTTTAGAAATTTTAGAATGAAATAAAAAAATAAAGATATATATATTTTATTTTATTTAAAGATAAATTCATTCATAATACATGAATAATGGACTAGAAAATAAATGGGATGCCTTGATGGTTTTATGTATATTATGAAAAGTTAAAAAATTGTGCGTATTTTCTCTATGAATTTTTTGAGGATGAGAAATAGTGTTCAATATACATGTGTAATATATTAATAAAATCATGGAAATAATGGTATTAAACATGAATTCAGATCTCTATAGATTCAATATAAATTTTTTTTTCAAATAAAAACAATATATGTAAGAAATATATCAAACCATGATTTTGAAGTATAACTATTGTCAATTTTTATAGATATAAGTAAGAATTTTAGAGGAATACATTCTATTTCATTTTTATAACCCAATCAAAATAGGACACCATGTGAGATGTATTATTATTATAACTTTTTTTAAAATACATTATGTTATATTTTGGCCATTATTTATAATTATGAATTATTAAAATGAGGTAAATGTGAAAAAATTAGAGTTGAAGGTATCATATTTATACATAAGTAAATTACAAGATGATATAATTTTTGGGATAAATATGTTTAAAAGATTATGGGGAGTTCTGATGTGAATATTCTATATAATTTTAAAAATAATGTTACACATCAAAAAAATGTTTTAGAAGTTATGATGACAAAACCAATATTGTTTTCCAGATGGATAAATTTCATTACAATGATAAGAATGTTGAACAAACAAGTGTTGGAGATGATGGTTCATCCATTTCTATTATCAAATAACTCCCTTTTTAACTCATAAATGGATAAGAAGGATAAATTTAGTCTAAAATATTATAATTTAACATGGAATAAACATATATATGGGTATAAATTGAAGTAAAGAATATCATGCATAATTTTGTAGTAAGGATTAATGAGGTGATATGGAGGAGGATTTTTATCATCACGACTGGATAGATTCTTTGAGTGATTAATTGTATTATATTAATAAGAATGATATTTTTATGTGGTTCCGTAGATAAAAAAAATAATTTTATCAAACCCATATGGATATTCAATAACATGTTGGATGATAAAGGATATGTGCTGAGAATAAAATTAATTGAAAGAAAAGTTATTTTATATGTTGAAGCAACTAATTTCAATGAATTCATCACAGCTATGGCTAGGATAGAAAACATTTTAACTTCTTCATGAAATTGCAATGAAAGAAATACATGATAATTAACAATGAATTTAAACTAACCTTCCATAATGTAATATTGAAAATAAATTTGTATAATAAGAAACTTATTTATTTTTTTCTTGAATAAGATAAATATTATGATTCATAGATATCAATGGTTATTTATTGTTCAATGAAATAATTAATTAAAAGATAATAAGTTCTTCATTCATTCTATAATGTTATAAGGTTAAATAAAGTATGTGAATAAGAAAAAATATACCTAATATCTGTTAAATTATAATATATTATTGTTATTATTTATATATACAATATTATTATTTCCATAAATCATTATGTTTTTTAATGGAGTTTTATTTCTATTGGAAAATTTTTTTTAGGATGTATGTGATTGCAGTAATGAGGTAGTTATTAGTTGTAAATATTTCCCTATACTGATAGTATAATTTTTGTTAAGAGACTTATATCCATGATCGTTAATTAAATTCAGAATCATATAATCAATGGTCATATCCATTGAACATTAATTTAGAAGAAATGATTAGAGGAACTAAAAATGAAATTAAGATTATTCAACATTATTAAAACATCTAATTACTAAGTTTCATTCTTGATGTATTAATGAATTCATATAGTTTACACTATCACATTATATACCAAATAATTTATTGGTATAAATGATCTAAATTCATGAGTAAATAATAATATAAGATATATTACAAGAATGATAAAATGTTTATTAAAATATAGTTGAAAATAAAATATTACTATCATTTTATTTATATAATTATTTTGTGGGAAATGTGGATTCTAATAATCAAAATAGCATAGAGTGTTCTTTTTTGGGGAAAGGTGTGTTTTTTTCAACACATAGAATTAATTTTAGTGAACATGAGTTCTACTATTGTGGATTTTTTATAAATTATAATGTGTGATCCATTTGATATTGATGAAGAAAAAATTGGATAATTTCTTGTTGGATTTGCTATTTCAATTATATTGGAGATGTTGAAATAAATTTGATATTAATTTACAGAGATGTTTGGTTATGTAATCTTGATCAATGCATATTGAGGTAAAATATAACTTTATTAATGAGTTGTTAGAGAAACATAAGATTAATATAGATATTTTCCATAATAAGTATATGATTTTACAAGTGTTTCATACAAGTCAATTGAATGAATAATTTCATTTATTGAAGTTTATTATGGGAGTTAAATATCAATATTTTAAAAGATATCAATTTCTATGTATGCCCCATGACATCATATCTTTTTTACTTTGGTTGTCAATGATAGAATATGACAACATGTATTAAATTAATGTTGTTTAAAATTTTGTGGAAATCAAACATATGGTTATATTTGAATGGATAATTCTTTAAATAAATTCTGTTTGTGAGATGTTCAAGTATATCAACTCCTCTAATATATTTATTTATTATATATGTTAAAGGGATCCTATTATATTGAGGGTGGATAAATATTATTGAGAAGTGTAAAAATAGTTTGTTTCTGAAAAAAACATAGTTTATATCAACTGTTATAAGGAATTGGATGTTTCTAAATTTAATGTGTTATAAGAAATTATTAGTCATTTCTCGCATTATGTGTTTTCTTAAGAAACCTCATAATTATTTAATTATGGTTCATATTTATGTAATTTAATTTTTATAACTAGTTAATTGTCAATGATGAATACTGAAATCTCTGTTGTGAGATTTACGTAACATTATTTTGGTTAGAAAAGATTATCAGAGGATTATTTTATTACATTGGGAATAATTTTAACAACCCATGGTTATTTTTTGATTTATAATGTTTAAGAAGTATTACCAAGAAATTATATTTTTTTTCAAGGATATATGTGTCTTTAGGTTATATATGTTTATATAGTACTTGTATTTTCTTTTATAATCCACACATAAACAATTTTCTAACCCGAATAAAATTAAATTTTTTGTCAAAGGTGGATGATACAATGGAAGCTTTAAAATAAAGAAAGATATTGGGAAATGGAAAGATAAAATTAAAATGATGCTATTGAGAGGAATATGTAATCATTCTACAATTCATTAATACACATTATAATATATGATAGTTATGAGTAAATTCAATATGTGTAACATCCAATGAATGGAAAATATAGTAATATATTTGGGTTTTAGATTTGTATACATTTTTAATAGGAAATATTATTATTACATATGGGTTCCCTTCATGATTGAAATTTAAATATAGTTTTTTAATGAATTGGACTCTATGTCAGAAAAATCAAATTGGAATAGAATTGTAATTTTTTGGAGTACACTGGATTAGATTCCCCTTAAACCACTCTCCTAGATATAGTTTAAAATATAAAAATATTAGATGTATTATGCATTTCCAATTTAGATTGAAAAATTACATGATTATATATAGAATAAAAATTACACGATACAGTACCAGGACCCAATTTCCATGTATACTGATTATTTATAATCATAAAATACACATTAAAAAAATTTACTTCAAAAAATCAAAAAAAATCCCTAAACCTGATTGAATCTTAAATATTTAATAAACATATAGTTTCCAAGTGACATAGGGAAACATAATAAAGAATTTTTCTCGACCACTCAATAAGGGAAACACATAACAATGATTCATAGAGGGTCTGATCATAAACAAGTGAAAGAATATGGAAATGGAATAAATATCAAATTTAAATTATCATGTAATCATAATAGAAAATTATAAGGACTAAGAGTGAAATATAGCTCATGGAATTGGAAAATAAAATCACGAAAAAATTATCCAGAACGAATAAAATATACCATCGTTTTGCTATTTATAATTATGAGACAATAATCTTGAACTACGTAATCAAAAAAATAGAAATTAAATGTAAAATAAATTATTAAAATAATTTCTTATTTTGAGGTTCACTACCAATACCATAGTCACATAGTAGATCATGATAACTCAAATTTCTATAATTCTTTTGAATTGGGTTCACTCCCCATACTTATGCATTCTATATAATTAGATATAATGATTTACCAAATAAAAAAGTGTTTTACATAATGTTAGACTCACCCATATTATAATAATATAACATATATAGATATATATGATCTTAATAAATTCAATCATATATCTTTTTAAATAATATTAATTTTAATATTTACCATAATGGGGTATAAAAACATTAATGTGGTAAAATTCATCAAAATAAATATAGAGGATACCTAGGCCAATACCCTTCAATTAAATTATTAATATGTTATGTATTTTTAATGTATTATTTTGAAAGTTATATATAAATGGTTGTTTATATACCTAGTCACCCAAACATATGATTTTCCAATTCAATACCCATAAATTTTAGAATATAAATATATGATATAAATAAGGGGAATTAATTTATTAGATGGTAATTTTGATAAGTATTGAAAAAGTATTTGATGTATAAATCCACTTATGGACATTTAAATTCGAAATCAACAATTATTCATGGATGTTATGAAATAGATTTAAAAGATTTATTGAGAATAAGCTTAAATTATAAGATATTTACCATAATGAAACATTAAAATGGATAAATATAAATTTATATTAACATAAATAAAAAATCATTTACTACAATTTTTTATGTTGTGAAATATTTTAAAAAATAAATTAATTATCATTTATACAATATTGAAATAAATGAAACTAGAGAAGAGGATGGTTCAAATATTATTTTCATGAAATGAATTAAATATAACAATATTCTAATAAAGATAATAAAAATATCTATAACACGTATAATATTATCATAAAAAAATAAAATATATTGAAATGAGATTATAATAGAAATTAATATGTATAATGAGTTGTCTAAAATGTTTTTAGAATTGTTGAATTAAAAAATTGCATATCACTTGAAAAACATGGGAGAAATGATAACATTTAAAACATTATTTAAAAAGAAACACTAATAATATCAGATCCGAAACTTCATGGAAGTATGTTTTTATTTAAGGTTATGGTTTTCTCCATTATTAGGCCAATGAATGGTATTTTGGGTGAATGTGGGGTATAGAGTTTGTTCAAAGGTTTGAACATGAGAAATGGGTAAATCAGGTCAACCTGTCCATGGAGCATGGTTGGTGCATAGTTAATCAAACAACGAGGAATTCACACATAATCATTCATCCTTAGAGAGAGGATTAATGTATGGTCAGCACACAATATATCATATTTTGTGGCATGCTTAGGTAACTGTGTGAACCATCTTCCTTTGGATATTGGATAATGAACGGTTCGCACACGGTTTGTCAAATAGTGTGGGTAAACCTTGCACCACTGTAAGGTTTGGAAAAATTAAAAAAATATAAAATTATGGGATTTTAAAGACTCACCAATTTTTTTTTCAAATTTATTCCCTCTCAAAAATTATGATGAACAATCTCTGTAAAGGGAATCCATGTTGTTTTCTCTTTTATCTCTAGGTCTTTTGGAATGTTGTCGGTTATAGATTGATGCTCTAGGTAATTCAAATCCCTATCATGGTTTTATTTTGGGTTTAAGGATTTTATCCTTAACTTATACCATTCCAAATGTCTGAAACCCATATTTTATAAAGATATCTATGTAGATTCTTTAGTGAGTTGATGAATTAGGATCTAAGATTATGATTACGAGTGAATTTTTCATTGTATTTGAGGTATGATGTCAACAAGAATATATCCCTTGGGTTAGATAAATATATTGTGCATGTGGGGTACTAATATTGTTTATTCATTAATTTGTTCTTGGTGTAACATTTAGTAATTGATATAAGGAGTGTCAAAATAACCAATTAAACCCACCTCATGACCACATGGGATGAATGGAAGATGACTCGACAAACTTTGGGCCACCCATGGGGTTTGATGACCATATCATATGCGGATAACAAGATTGTAATGTGTGAAATTGACTTGTGATTTAGTATACATATTGGAAAATGTGTCTACGAGATAATGAAATTATTATGAATGTATTATTGGTAGTTTTTTCTAGTTATGGATAGTGGGTATTGGATTGTTTTTTTCATGTAAATGGGTTAAACGGGATTCATGGAATGTGTTTGTTAATATTTTTTGTACACAAATATGCATAGTGTGTTTGAAATGGGTAATGAGAATTGGGATAAATGGTTATCTGATATAAATGATAAATGCATCAATGAATTATGGAATAATATTTATTCCCATTTTAGTTTTTATTTTTGTGATATGGCGAACGATATTAGAAATTCATGGTTTTATTATTTTTATGTGTGTTGAATGAATAAATAATCATATGAGCATTGATTGGTAGAGTGGGGTATAAACATGAGGTTCTACACCCACTGATCAAGTTGAACTGAGGATGTAAAATCTTGCCTTAATGAACACGTTCAGAATTGAAAAACGTTTTATGCCCCTACCGGTTTCAATACACCCAAACTAAGGCTTTGAGGTGAGTATAATTCAGTTATTTTGACGTGTTTCCCTAGTGATATAAGACTTGATTCATTCTTCTATTCCTTGCAATTATTGAACATTCTTAATCCATTGAAAACATGAGAATGGAGAAATGTGTTCTTTGATTTTTTAAGTATTGTATATGAATTTAATGGACCATCGAATTAGAGGAATCTTTATTAATAATGGTTACATTAACTATTCTTTGTTTACTGTTCACTAATTATTATTTTCCTAAACTATCTGTTTAGACTGGATATTTTGTAGACATAGTTGGCAGGGGCCTACTACATTGTATTCACACCCTCTTCTGGCCTATATCTGGTACATGAGTAGATTTCATGGTTGTAGGACATGAAATGTGAAAATTTCTAGAGGATAGGAGTTGAGTTAGATTCGGGATGTTTGTGCATGTATTTCCATACATGAACTCATTTCCATTTTATGTATTCCTCTAGTGTCTTTATTTTTGGTTTTTTTTCACTTTGTACAGAATCATGAAATTTCATACTTACAATGAGGTATCAGATTAAGCATTTTAAGTGACATAAAATATGTTAATGGTAGATAGGAGATTAGAAAGGTGTGGGCCCACGAAATGAGATCATTCATTGTAGTAGCTAACCCATGTATGAGGGAGAACCCAAGTCAACAAGGGTGTGAATTTTTATTCTCATTGATTCCTATTGTATATTATGATATTTTACTATTGTATGATTTATATGCTGTGGGATGTGATTTTTTAAAATATTTTTCTCATTTATATCATAGAACAATGTTGTTCATTCATGCATTATAATAGGTAATTAGGTCTACAGTATACATTCATCCTACTTTTCACACACATGATGGGTGTGTTTGGAAAAATTTTAGGTTTCATTTGAACATCAAAGAAGTAATGAAATAGGGTTCTAATGAGAAGTTGTAAATTGGTAAAAATGGAAGTTAAATGTAAAATAATAATTAAATTATATTATCATGATAAGTGAAGGTATGTGAATTAATATGTTGATGGAGTAATTGTGAAGTAGATTTTTTTAAAATGTTATATAATCTAAGGGTTGTAACCTTACGATTAAGTTACTTTGTGATAGTCGTGACTTTGGTGGGGGTTGGTTGAGAGTAGTTTTAATGGTATGGTTGGTCCCATTTGGATAGTGTATGATAAATGGGGTTTTATGTCTAGTGATTAACCCTTACTCATATATTTTGGAAGCTTTATGGTATGTGTTCTAAGGCTCATTTTTTGAATTGAAGAGAAATTACTCAATGAAGCAGTTTGTTGGATGGGAGATAAAAGGATATGGATTAGAAAACATTTCCCATAGTGGAGTAAGAGAACATAGTGATTCATGAAATTAGAGATGACATCCTTCTTGAGAATATTGCTAATATCTTACAGATGATGGGTCGGGACCTACGGTGGGTTACTCTATGTATGTTTGAGCGGACCTAGATGTTTTAGTAGTAGCACCCTATGACCTTTATTGAATAGGGTGGTATATAAGTGGTATAGTTCTAGATAAAGTCTATATAGACTATTCATGATCATATGAGGACTCTTCTAGAGATTTTATTCTTGTTAGAGGCCTGTTTATTGTGAGTCCAGGAAAATCATTGATGGGATATCATTGTTTAATATGATTAAGCTGAATGAATGATGTGGAATGATTTCATAGAGAATTTCCTCAAACACTTTTATCCAAGAAATCATTAGGTAGGATAAGGATGTATATTTTATGAGATTTACCCAAGGGAAAATGATAGTGATGGATTATTCCTGTCATTTCACTAATCTATGTCGCTTCATTCTAAAACAAGAAGGAGATGAGGCAGGTGTGCTGAAATTTTTTTAGGATGGACTGAGACATGAAATCTTGTCATAGGAGAACATATACCATTTTAAAATGCCTTCTATAATAGTGGATCATTATCATATCTCATAAGAGAACATAATGGGATCTTCAGGTGAAAAATATATGGAACTCGATGGGTGATAATGTGGTTCATCTTCTATGTTTTTAAAGCACCATTTTGTGGAATCTCTATCAGAGTGGAAGTATATAGTGTAGCCAAAATAGGGGTTCATCCTCTTAGGGTCATGACTAGGTGTTCAATTTCCAGTGTGGCACGACAGGGTGCATGCACAGTCAATGCCCCCGGCCACCAGTCGAGTGTAGAGAGTGTGGAAGGCTGTGTCATGTGGAGAGATTATGTAGGATCCTATAGAATTTGGGAAATGATAAAACTTATTGGAATATGTAGAGTGTAGCCAGATGTTTGGTGACTCAATATCAAGAAGGAATTCGGAGCTTCACATGTCATACTAGTAATGGTGGGGGATGTGGAACATCGTGGTTAGATCATCCATACCCTCAAGGCATTACTATCCAGGGTACTCTGGTTGGAGACCATTGAAGAGGGGTATGTAATCATCATTTGATTACGATTACACCTAATATCAGCGAGGCAAGTCCATCAACAATTCGATGTACTATTCTTATATCCTCTACATATGCCAGTGCACTATTTGATACACGTGCTACACATTCTATCATCTATTCTATGTTTGTATTTGTGTTGGAATTATCTATGGAAATGGTATGTAGAATTATGTCACTTGATACTATTCAGGGGTATAGGTTGATTATATCAGTCATTGTAATGGTTTTTCATTTATGGTTGATGGATTTCATTTTCTATAGAACCCCATTTTCCTTGAGTTGATATGTTTTGACCTGATATTTATTTAGGATTGGATGGTGTGGTATCAAAACCATGTCAACACTTAATAGAATTAGTTTATACTCAATTCTCTTAATGAAAACAATTATGTCATTCTTGGAAAGTGGGATATTCAAGCAGGCATGCACATGGACAATTTTCTAGTAGGTGGGAGAACTCACTACTCATGTGGCTTGCCTTGTGCTAGATGAAGGGCGATGGGATCAAAAATTATATTTCCTTTTGTTTTAGATTGATTTATTGAAGTTTTTCTGGATGATGAATTTGGGATAACACATTAGAGGGATGTTGAGTTTATGACTGAATTTATCTTGGGAGAGGAGCCAAATTCCATTCCACCATATCGATTGTCACCAACAGAACATTAGGAACTTATATTTCAGCTAGAAGAGTTATATTATAAATTTTTTATCCATCGTATTATTTCACATTGGGGATCTCCCATTGTATTTTATTTGAATTATAACATATCATTGATTCTATGTATTGACTATAGAAAATTTCATCATATGACATTTATGAACTGAAACCTATTATACATAATAAATACAATGTTTGATCAACTATGGGGTTCTTTAGTGTTCTCTAAGATCAATTTATTATTTGGATTCCATCATGTGTGGATGATTCCCACTAACATACCCAAAATTGTTTTCTATAGTAGGTACATGATATATGTGTTTGTGGTAATGCCATTCGGTTTGACCAATGCATTGTCTGTCTTCATGGACTTGATGAACTGGATATTCCAACCATATCTGGATTAGTTCGTAGTCATATTCATTGATGAAATCATTGTGTACTCATGAATTATTGACGATTATACCATTCATCTTGACACCATCATTTGTATAATAATAGAACACAGTCTTTATGATAAGCTATCAAATTGTCAGTTTGGGATTGAATGAATGCATATCGTGGGGAAACAATTGAGACAACGGTGTTGGTGGATCATGAGATACTATAGTTTTAGGTGCCTTGTGAATAACCTAATATCTATTCTAAAATTCATTGTTTTCTAGGATTGACCAGTTATTATGGAAGAATCATTAGGTATTTCTCCCATTTTGAAGCACCACTATCATGCATAACCATGAATGGATTAATGTCATTATGGTTAGAGTCATGTGATAATTTTATCAATAGTTGAATTAGCAGTTCACTACCACATAAATTCTAATGTTACCAAAATTAAAAAAGAGGTAAAACCTTTTTTGTGAGGCTTCCTATGATGGACATGGAGAATTTTTGAATCATAATGATCTAGTTGTGCCTTATTGGTCGAGATATTTGATTAATAATAAAATACAATTCCATACTTATGACCTTGAGCTAGCTGTTGTGGTTTCCACCATAATTTCCTAGAGGCATTCCTTGTCGGTAGAACAGTTTAGGGTGTTTACCTATAAAAAAATTATTTAGTACATTTTCTCTCAACATGATTTGAACCTTCCATAATGGAGGTGGGTCGAGTACCTAAAATACATAGATTTCAAGATGGGTTATACAATACGAAAAGAGAATACTATTGTAGATGATTTTAGACAAATGAATTAGAATTAGGTGGTTCAGGAATATAATTCCATTTTGAAAATGATAGTTTTTTTTCCTGAGTTGGACATGGAAGTGTAGTCTTGGCATGGAAAAATGGATATTAGTATTATAGTAATTTGTTCAATGCTTTGAGATGGGTCTAGGATAGTCATATGGTCGATAAATAGTTTTTGGAGATGATGGAAAGTCATAAAGGGTGGATTCACTTTCTAGATGGGCTATTGGTGATGATGGGATAGTTAATTTTCTTGGCTGTGTGGTTGGTCCAGTGTGTATGCGGTGAGAGTTAATGTGTGTGTTTCTTTAATCAAAGTGGGTAGTGATTTATGGAATGACTATGATGTTTTGTGATCTTTGTTGGTAGTATTGGTGGTTGGGAATGAAGAATGGTGTAGCACATTTTTTGGCATGATGGCTTTACTATCAGTAGGTGAATTATAAGCATCATCACCCAGGTAAATTGTTAAAATCATTTCCCCTCCCTTAGTATAAGTGGTTTGATTTAGTGATGGAATTTATGTGGAGTAATCCAAATATGAATCAGAATAATAATGCAGTTCGGGTAGTCTTGGACCGAATGACTATGGTGTCTCATTTCCTACTGATCCAGCAGACCTACACAATTGATGTGTTGTGTGAGTTATATGTTCAAGAGATAGTGAAGTTTCATGGTGTGCTGAGAACCATTGTTACGGGATTTGAACCACATTTCACATCATTCTTCTAGAAAGGATTACTGAATGCACCTGGTACCCACTTCTATTTTAATACGACTTCTCACCCATACAAGTACATGGAATCAGAGCATACAATCCATGTATTCGAACATATGTTTAGATTTTTTGTTCTTGATTTTGATGGATCATGGGAAAAAGAATAACTTATTATTTAGTTTGTCTGTAATAATATATTTTAGGATATGCTTTAGATGGGGAATTTTGAATGACTTTTTGGTAGACCATGTAGATATTTTTTGTGTTATTTGGAAGCTAGGGAATCATAGCTATTGGGACAAAGTATCATTTAGGAGGTGTCAGAGAATGTTCTATTGATTCATAAGTGTATTATATTGGCTCAGAGATGAATTAATTCATAATAACATGGGTTATGTAGACCCCATGATTTTTTATGGATGATATTGTGTTTCTTCATTTTTACCAAGGTTGGGTCATAATCAAATTCTAAAATAGGTCATGTTGGCACCTAGGTTTGTGGGACCGTTTGAGATTATGGAGAGTATCAGACCGATGGACTAGTGAATGTATATTCCAAATATGTAAGGAGGAATTAATTATGTTTTTCATGTATCAATAAATTGATAGTATCAACCTGATCCATATCATGTAACTAGTTTTGAGTTTTTTGTTCTCAAGGAAGATGCATCCACTGAAGAGGATCTACTTCATATTGTCGATCATAGTGAGTATGTGTTATGGGAAAGGTTGTACCATGGCTTTGTTTTCTGTGAAAACAAGAAAATGTTCTGCAATGAACATATTATAGGTTATATGATATGCTGGGATAGTGTTCTGAACTATTTTATATAGAAAATAAATAATACTCGGGAAGAGTGGTTCGAGGAAGAGTCGTTATATGGTGGGGAGGATGTCAAATTCCAGACTCCATGCAAGTGTGTACCTATTAAAAATTTTGTTATAATCCTTATATTTAGGCCAATGAAATGTTTCCTGGGTGAATACAAGGACTTGCGGGTGTTCCAATGGATTAGACATGAGAATGTTGGGAAACATGGTCAATACATCTATAGAGAACTATTGTCACATAGTCAATCAAACAATGAAAAAATAGGAGATTACCATATAGCCCTAGATAGAGGACTAACACACAGTTATCACATAGTCTATCAAATCATACAGCTTGGCGTGGTATCCATGAAACACATTTTCCCTTGGACATATTTTAGTGTACAGTTTAAGCAAGGGTTTTTAACTGTGCGAGTAACCCATGTGTGATAGTGAAGATTTGAAAATTTAAAAAATAACATTATATGATTTTAAAACCTCACCATATTTATCTCTCAATCCATCCCACTCAACCCTAGTGATAAAAAATATCTCTAAATAGTTTCCAAGGGTATTTATCCCTATTCTCTATGTCATTTTATGTGCCATCGGTTGTGGAATAAATCTCCAAGTATGTCAAATCCATCTTGTACTTCTCTTTTGGTTTTAGGGATTTCATATTTCTATTATCTCTGACCGAGGCTCATCAACCCTTCCTTCCTGTTGATATATTGGTTGAGTATGTAATTTTTTATTGAATTGGGATCTAATTGTTCTATTAAGAGTGCAATCATTAGTGGATTTGAGGAAGGTTGTCTAAAAGATTATATCCCATGGTTCTTTCATAGATTTGTGCATGTGGAATTATGTTCATGTTCTTTTGATAATGTTTGTTTGGTTTCATTTCCATGAATGTATATAATGTGTATCTAAATAACCAATTTAACATCATCATGACCCTTGGGATATATGGTGGCTGACTTAACAAAATTAGGGCCACCCATTAGTTCGGTTGACCCTCCCGAATGTGGTTAAATAAATTTAATAATGGAAATTTACTTGGGTTTTAGAAGATACCTTAAATAATGTGTAAGTGAGTCAGTGTAATGATTAATAATGGAATATGGGAAAGTATTTTTTGTTTTGTATAATGGGTATTGTATTGTGTTGTTTTGAATGTAAAAGGGTTTAAATGGGATTCATGGGAATGTGTCTGTGAATCATGTTTTGTACTAGAATATGCTTATTGAGTTAGGCATTGGGAATGATAAGTTTGATAGATGGTTATGTGATATAAATGATAAATGGTTTAATGGATTTTGTAATAATATTGACTCGCATTTTATTTTTTATTGTTCATTTAAAGCTATTTATATTGGAAATGCCCAGTTTTATTATACTTATTTATAGAAAATTAATAAATAAGAAGATGGACATTTAGTGGTAGAGTGGGAAGTATACATGACATTAAACACACACTTGTTTATTTGGAATGAGGATCAAAACCCTAATCTCAATGTAAGATTTATAGAAGGAGGTATAGTTCTATTCCCTTAATGGTTTCAATCCATCTAGACAGAGGCTTTGATGTAAGGAAAATGTGGTTGTGGTGATGTGTTTACCTAGAGTGAGAGGTCATAATTAATTCACATATTCCATGTTATTATTGAACATTAATAATCCATTAATCACATCAGATGGGTTAATTAAGAATTGTGATATTATATGTATTCAAACATTATTTAATAGTGGATCATCATTGGGGAAACATTACTTCTAATGGTCACTTGAAATATTCATTTTTCACTTTTCCATTCATATTATTTATATTAACTATATTTTTAGAATGTATATTTTTGTACATGATATTTGTGGAAAAAAATTGAGTTGTTCTCACACCATTCTCACTCCTCTATCAGGTACCTAAGCATATTTAATTATTGCAGGTCTGGTAGAGGGAAATGGTTTGGTTCTCTAGAGATGAGTCGGATTTTGGATTTGTGTGTATGTGGTTCTAGACATGGAGTCATGATATGTAATGGGATTACATAGTTATCATTATTTTTGGTTTTTCTCACTTGGTACTATATCATGACATGTCATACTAATAGTTAGTTATGGTTTCTACCCTATTTTGGAAACGGTTGTTTATGTATGTTCATTGATTATTAATTTTATTATAATTTTTTATTTAATTCATTTTTTTGATTACTTTATTAATGAGGTTATAGTCTCCCAATGTGAGTTTAGACACTCACTACTAGTCGTGATCCTTTGGTGTATGGGGAGGTCTTCGGGAGGTCATGTTGTGAGATGAGTCGGCGCACTTGTTTTGTGGCTCCTAGGTTAATGATGTTACAAATATAGAAACCTCAATCAATATGTAAACATATCAAATATGAAACAAGTTTTAGAAAACACAAAAAATACATAAATGTGAAAATAAATAAATTTTTAAGATTTTAAATAGTTTTAAATAAACCCACATTATTAAAAGTGAAATAAAATATCATTTTAAATATATATAATAATAAATAAGTCTGATAAAAAATACAATACCCTCATACACCCAAATAGATTGATATATATATATATCAACATATGAATAGATTATATTTTTGGTTATATATAATATGGAAATGGTTGTAGAACAACAAAAATAGAAATTGATTGTTATAAATCTATAATGATACATATTAATGAAGTAAAATATATTGAAATGGGTGACATATTATTGATAGATATTAAGCATTTATTTATTGTAAATAATGAAATTGTGTTTGATAAATGAAAAATATATGACAATCACATGAGAACATAGTCAAAGAAGAAGTTGAAGAAATCAATGGAAGGGGAATGAGTAAATAAAAACCCTAACAATTTCATATGATGAGAGAATTGAATGAAAGAGTGACTATAGTAATTAAATAATAGATATTATTAAAAATATTATTTTAGTTATAATAAATGCACAATATTTAATGTTCCAATCTAATGAAAATGATGTTCAAAATAAATGTGTATAACTCAATTTAAATAGTTGAGTTTATAAAATACCATACCTCAAATTCCAACTTGGACAGACATGATCTATCATCATGTATAATAAATTTTTGTTCTATTATTATTATATTTTTAAATATAATTTAAATATATTTTACTCAATTTTTTATTTTTAAATGTTTATATTATCCATCAATTTGTCCATTATTGGGAGATATGGCTGTGGTTTAGTCCATTTTTCTTTTTATTCTAAACATATATCATTATGGAATAGTTTTTTCTTATTCATTGATAATGTTTTTGTTTCATATAGATTTTTTATGGAAGTGAAATTAAATTTGTTTAAACATAAAGATTCACATATTCATTTTATGGATGTTATGGTGATAGTGTGTAATGAAAAATTAAAACAATCCTTTTTTCATTTTTAATGTATAAAAAGTTCATATTAATATTTAGAAATGTCAATAAAGATTAATATTATGTAATTAGGAAAAAAATATAGCAATCCTTATTGTAAAGTCTCCCCCACACACATTAGCCTAGGAAGCAGCAGTGATTAATTATAGCCTTCGGTGACATACCCAAGACACCAAATGAAAGAAATAAATTGCATTGTCCTATAGAACATTGGAGGGTGATAATACCTTCAAAATATTAAAAAAAAACCCACATGAATATAAAAAAAATATGATTCCTATGTACTAAAATACAACTTAAATATATCCTAGACAATAACCATATTAGATAACAAGTTGATACCATGTGACATAACCTAGGGAATCAGTATACAAATTACCAAAATACATGAAAACATAAAATAATAATCTCATTCCATTATCCAATATCCAATTTCAATATCTATTAAATAGTATCTAGAATAAACACTAATGAACTATGATACCTTTCCTTTACATTGTATTGATAAATTACATCGAAAAATGCACAACAATGCCAATATATGAAGTGATCATTTAAATTGGATGATTTCCAAAGAAATTACCAACTCATGCCACTATTATAAAAATCAGTTATCTTAATTTATTCAAAAGAATATAAATTAATTAAAACAATTTATATCAAATCCAAAAAAAAATTCCAATAGAATAAAATAAAACATGGCAATAAAATATTTCTCATCTCATTTTCAATACACATTCTATGATTCCACACATTAATTAATACAGTCACGAATTCCTAGGTGAAAATTCAATAATCAAGAGTAGTCTCTCACAGATTTAGCATGTCATCACATTGTGACAAATACCAGGTTCAAAAATGATACACTCCCCATCCACAACATCACGTCCAATGGAAATGAACCTACACCAACCACTTATTCCAAAATACATGAAAATAAATTTTACATAATGCCATTATTTGTTTAAAATATGTTAGAAAACATTTTCCATGTGGAAAATTAAAACCATAATTTTAATATATCCTTTTAAAAACTATCAAGCAATAAGATTTTCCAAAAACCCATCAATCATCGATAATTCCTCAAAACCACCACCAACAAAAAATCCCACTAGAATCAAGTAATACATTCCCAATAATTTCAAGAAAATAATTTTATTTCAAGTCATTCAACCATGTTATAGAATTTTTGAATTAATATTGAATCAACCTACAATGAAAAAATTTGAAAAAATAAAAAAAATATTATGTATCATCAAAATTTTATGATGAACCATTTTTCCATTTGTACATCTTACTATAAGAAATAAAAACTACCATCAATGAAAATTTAACTCTCTACATTGGAAAAAATAAAGAGTTTCTAGGAAAGGTGATTAGAATTTATCATTTAATTAAAGCCAATAAAGAAGATTTACCTATGAAAGTAGATCTCCAATGGGATTTGAATCTCTTAAATGATTCTCCCATGTCGATGTTAATCACCTCCCAAGCATTAAGATAAATATGAATATGATATAAAGGAATATTCGGTGAAAATGATTCTTAAAGAAATTAAATTTATATACATCCACAAATTATTTATGGTTATACATAAACTGAATAGTGAGGCCACACAATTTGGAGAACCATCATTCTACAATGTGGTAATAGTTCCTTAAGATAATAACATGAATGATTGTCTAAAACAAATATACCAGATCTTATTCATCATTGTGTTTCTCACAAAGCTAAGATGAATGGTTTATCTGGGGAATTTACATGAATTGGAAAAGATGTAATTACCATTATGCTAACCAGTTTCAAATTTCATCCCTTTCATGGTTTCCTGATGGTGGTTTACTATTTATACTAACTTTCCCCAAACTATGTGCCTCCATAAAAATCTCAAAATAATGTAACACTCCTCTCATCCTACAAAAAATCATCATTGTCATTATATATACATTAAATACATATATTATGTTTCATGTTCATGAAAAAAGGGGTGATAAAATCATTCCACCATTGATTATTTCATCAGCATAAATTAGAAGACCGATGTTTTCATGGATGATTTAGGGAAATTTCTACATAATTTCCTTCTCATGACCCCACATTTGTTCTTGAATTAGACTATGCTACCACGACACCACCACTATATTGATTCTTTTTTTGAAATAAAAATTCATTTTCTAATACATTCCTCATACAAAAACATGAATCGACATATTATAGATATCTATGTCAGTGTGATCCCATGAAATAACATGCACAAGATCAGGTTAATACTTTTTCAATTGAAAATAATGATACACATGATGCACAAAAATGAATATCGGATGAAAATCTAACTGATATGTGACATCAAAAACTTGTTCACGTGTCTATAAAAGGACAAATGTACCATGGAGGAATCATTTCATGGATTACAAAATGATGGTATCTATGCCTTGGAGATATTATAATAAACAAATATTCAGTAACTTCAAATGGCTATTGTTTCCACCAATAATCTACATTAAATTTCCAACAACTCAGTGTCGTATTCATCTTCTTTTTTGTCAACTAAAAGATTTCTATTATTTCATAATCAAGGATGGTATGAACTAATGCTGTCTCAAACATTTGAAACCAACATAGTAGAGTACAATATGGTCATTGAATTAACACTTAATATTGATGCATGTGTATCAAGTCATAAAATTAATTTTTGTATGATTACACCCCTAATGGTATGTGCTCCTCCAATGAGTCAAATAATTCAGTACACAATCCCTATGAAAATATGGAACTAATTTTATTTCCCTTAAAAATATTCTACCCATTTGAGGATGATACACTATTATAACAATCAAATTAATCTCAATGGATTTATATAATGATTTTCAAAAATGAGAAGAAATCCTAGGGTCTCGGACAAATAAAATTTAGAAGATAATTCTATAAATTTTATAAAATTCATTGATATTGATTTAGGGAATTTCATCTACCATATGTGATTTGTGAATAGGGATAAATTGATCCCAATTCATTAGTTGATCCAATATTACCGATATGGAATCACTTTTTGAAATAATTATTTGTAATATAGTTACAAAATCAAATGTTATATACTCCCAATTAAACAAATGAAGCTATAAATACTACAACAGTCCTACTATCTTTTGGCCTTCCTACATTCCATACATTAAGGAGATGTATATAAAAAAAATTCTTTCACATCACTTTCTATGCCTAACAAATTAAATAGTTCTTTTCATGCATTATAAATTTTATGAAACATTGGGTTAACAACACATCTCGAATAGTGGTATACACTAATATGTTGTTCTTGAAAATCCAATGGTATAAAGATCAAATCTCAAAACCATAAAAATTAACTCCTTTAAATAATCTATCCCAAAATGGTCTCCCAGAAATTTAGTTTTTAACTTTTATAATCAAAATTAGAATTGGATTATTTTTATAAAACCCCAATCCGGTATAATGATGGTTTAGGATCAATTATATATACTACTTTACCTTTTTTGTGTAATTCGTTCTGGAATTTACATTCGGGTGTTTTATGGGAAAATTTGATAAAAATTGAAGAAAGAGGGTAGTGCATGGTTGGTTCTTGGTTTTACCGACCCATGCACCCTGGCCCAACAAGCCATGCAACCCTAGATTGTGTGGATTTAAGTAGAAGGCACCCAGTATGTCAACTAGTTAACTCTCATAGGAGAAACCCTACACCACCTTAGAATATCAACATGGTAACACTCAAAGATAGTGGAACATGTGTGCCATGAGTAGAAAACCATGCGTATGGTCTTTTAATCAATCACAAATTATTAAAAAAACACTAGAAATCTATTTGAGAACATCAAAAACACTAGATTCACTTGTAATCAATTTCTCTATATTCTAAATCCTCCTATTAGGATTTCAATGTCGCCTAACATCCATTATTTTTTTATTTGAATCATAGTTATAATATCATCATGTTATTGGGTTTAATATCAAGATCTTGTTCTACGTCATCATTCTATTCAAATTGGGGATTTCTGTTGGGTGATTGTTCATAAAACAATTGGTGCAGGTACTTTATAAATGAAATCATATAGTATTGGTTTAAATAAATTTAATTAAAGTTATAATTAATATTGAATATTTATTCATTGAGTTGATGGTTGATTTAATTAAATTGGTTGATTAATTAATTGGTCGAAGTGTGAATTTGTTGATAATTTAGATTGTAGATTTGAGAAAATGAATTTTTTATTTAGTTATGATATATGGATATTTTTTATATGAAATTAATAATTTTTGATTTACTTATAAGATGAAAAATTATGATATGTGGAAAATTAATTATTTAGCTAATAATCAAAATATTGATTTTGGATTTTGGGAAAATTAACTCTTGGGTTGATTATCAAGATATTGAATTGTGAATTGAATAATTAATTATTCAATTGATTGTTGTATATTGTGTTTTTAAATATAGATATATTATTTAGTGATTTAATTAATGGGATTATTGTGCTTAATTAATTAGATAATTATTGAAGGGGACTGATATGGTAGACTAATTATTGAATTACTTATGAGAATGAGAAGATTAATTAATTGTTGTATTATTAATGAAATGAATTTTAATAAATTGATGGTAACAATTGAATTTATGTGACAATATGAAAATAATGATTGGTAACAATTGAATTTTTATGTCCACTAAGAACAATGTGTGGTAACTATGGAACTCATGTGTTAATTGTGAATAATTAGTGGTTAAAATGGAAATGATACGTTAACTAAGATAATAAAGTTTAAATAATGGAATTCATATGTTAATTGAGAACATGGACTAGTAAAAAATTTATTCATATGTTAATTAGAATAATAAATAGTACCAATGTAATTTTTGTGTTGATTGAGATAAGAACTGGGAACTTGTTCATTCATGTATTAATTAAAAAATGGTAACATGATCATTATATTTCCATGAATAAATAATGGTAATAAAGGAATTATGTTAAATGATATTATTTGGAAATAGATCATACTCTGACACACATTGAATTAGGAATTTAGTTAAGGCGGTCCATTCGAAATCGGTGGATTACCTGATTAAATAAAAAAAATTCACTAATGTTACAACTATTTAATTATAAATTGTTATTTATTAAATGTACAACTATATACACATGCTATTAACTGTATATTGTTTTAGATGTTGTTTGTTGTGTCCTTAAGTGTTTTAATCACACCATACAGAAGCTTTTGATCAGTATATGAATAGATATCATTATAGTAGTACAATATATGAGAAATTAAAATGTAGTAGATGGCATAGTTGGGGATAGATCATGGATGAGGAAATGAAACAATGTTCATGAAATTATATTTAGTTGTTAGTATCTTTACATTTGAGATTTATTTTAACACATAGAATTCACTTTTGTGTGGCATACCCATTGTTTAGTTTTGATATCATACTTCCATCATTGGTTATCCTGAAATATTATAATACTTCTTATAATGGTTATATGTCTGGTTGTTTTCTATTTATTCTAAACTGATAGATTACTCTAAAAGATAGGTTATAGTATTCACATGACTGATATTAGTCCTTGTCCACTAGTCGGTAGCCTCTAGTGTATGGGGAGGCACTGTTGAAGTCATGCGACCGACTAGCATGGGGAGCCGGTGTGTGGAACCCATGTCAGGATGTTATAAATTTTTATCAAAAGAGTTTTATTTTCATTTATATTAATATTTAGGAATGGTAGATAAGAGAATAATATGAGTATATAATTTCTCGTGATCTCATGCGTGGGATTTGAACACCCACGTAAGGGGGAATCCCCAAATACCTATTGTGGGATTGTTTTTATGGATGTGTGCAATTGCAGTGGAATATTATTTTAACATGGGTGATGCACTTGTTGTGTGATTTGATATTTTTATTATGGATTTGTTGATATTTTCTTTATATCCTAATATATAAAGATAAATGACTATGCATGCATCATTCTTGGACAACAGGATAATTTTGTGACATGCATCGTTTTATTCATGCATGGGAAAAATGTTATTGGTATGCTGTAGAACATAAAAAATGATTCGTTTCTTGTGAAATTGAATTTAAAATGTTCCTATGATGAAATAAATTGTAAAATAATTCATGATTAAAATAATTGGGTGTATAATTAGATTAAAGATTCTAGAATGATAATTCACATTGATAACCAAGGCCTAGGTTTAAGATAGATATTTGTATTAATAGTGCCTCATATTTGAATATCTAGAAAGGCTCAGGGAAAAAACATGTTTGTAAGAACATGGAAAATGTTTTCACTTATGGGTTTCCTTTTCTAGTGAATTATGGAAAAGGGAGGAATCATGAAATTTAAATAGTACATGCTATGTAACGATTGTCGTGGGTGACCGTGTACTTGCTGTGTGACAGTCGAGTACATGGTCGTGTCGGGTGACCTAGAGACCGCCTAATGGAAGGAGAAGAAAAGGAAAAAACATGCTCTGTACTTTTATGAGACATGCCTAGTACATTTAATTTTATTTTTTTATTGGACCAGGGTCACATCTAATTTGCAGAAACACCTTCTTCTCGAATCATCCTGTCAAGGAGAGACCGTATGGCACAATTCTTCTTCATTCCCCAACTGACAATCCATTATCAAAATCTTCTGTCATCGATTGCATTGGAATCTCTATAGTGTGTTCTTCCATCATCTAGAGCCTTGTTCCTTGATTTATACTCTTTTTTTATATTTCTTAGGTTGAAATTTTAAGAATGTTTTTGTAGATCTACGTCGTTTTATTCCTATTCTAGTGTCAATATCATAGTATATCGATCTTAAAATGCCTAGGTAGGTTGTTTTTGCCTTTTCGTAGTTGGAAATTGAATTTTATGTGAAAAATTGATCAATACCTAAGATTATGGTATTGGTTGATTATGGATTTTAACCTTGTTGATGCATGATAAGCTATTTTTCATGAATAAGGGCTCTGGTATGTGAATATGGTTATTTTTCCTTGTAATGGTGGTGTTTGACAATGTTTTTTTGGGTATTGACCACTTGGTCTTGTTTTTCCTGTTAGGATGCTTTCTTTCCATGCCTAGTACTGTTAGAATGGGGTGATTTATCTATTGCTATGATATGTTTTGAAACTATTCATCCATGTAGTTCTTGAGGTTTACTTTAGTTGTTGAACATATTTTGTGCATGATTGCTTTACACTGGGTTTTGGGAACCTGGTGTAGTGAGATCATAATAGAAATTGATGTTGATATCTTCCTTAGAGTTTTTATTATATTTATCACACTACAAGACCATAGGGGGATTAACGTTGAGTTCTCCCTCAGAGTGTCTATAAATATTGTTTTGAGACCACATGGGGAATTGGCACTGAGTTCTTCTTCAGAGTGTTTATATTTTATCATTTAATGGCTATAGAGGTAATTGACAGTGCTTGATTCCTTGATGAGTCATTGTTGGCGTGAGACCAAATGAGTTAGACCATGTGACCTTACCCAAAGGTCATTATGTCCTTGTATAATTTGAAACATAGGGGTTAGGCTAAGAGAACATACCTAGAGGGTTACATGAGATTGACTGGTTGAACCAGAGGGGATAGGATGTTTGAAAATCCTAGTTGGTTTCTTGTTTTCGTTTGGTTGAATATTTGATGAATGTAATTGAATGTAATTGAAATTGTAGGACTGTTTAATTTTGAGTACATAATTTTTTATTGCATCGTTTTTCTTATTGCCTGAAATATATATTCATTGACTGTTAGGCATAAATCATTGGGTGGATTCTTATTGGGATTCATCTCACACTTTATCTGGGTCATTCTTTGGTCCTAAAAAGATTATATTGTTGTAGGTAGAGAGAAGAGAATGATCCCATCTACTTCAGGTAAGGGACTATTGTGGAGCTAGAGAGCATGGGACCAAGCTGAGGCTTGATATGTTGTTAGAGTTGTTTAATTTTTTCTTTTTTTCTTTTGGTTTAGCCCTGTATTTCCAAATTGTGACTTTTTTGGTTGCTTTTCTATACATATGTGACATGCACCATTTATATATATATGCTCCTGTTGTTTAAATAAAATTAGTCTTCCGTTGATTTCTTTTCTATGATATTATTATTACATCTGATACTGTTATTTATTTCTTTCAAATACATTACTCTGCTAATGAGGGAATAGTTTCCCCACTATCATGCCCAAGGCCCTCGCTGCTAGTTGGAAACCCCTAGAATTTGGGGAAATGCGCTTTGAGGCCATGTGACCAACTGGGTACAGCACCTGGGGGAGGCATCCAGAAACGAGACATTGCAAAGCGGTATTAGAGGAATTATTTTTTATTTTACTCACTATTTATAGCCTATATCCATTGATAGGATGAAATATATCGTTGGGAATAAGTTGTTCCAGTGAGTAGCTAACCCTTGTATAGAGAAAATCTAATTTATCATGATTATTGAAATTTTTCTGGTTTGCAATTTTACAGTTGATTGGAATTCACTATTGGGTGATTCCCATGATTTGTGTTGTTAACATTGATAATATTGAGGTTCTATTTCTGCAGAAACCCGATGATATGAGCGTATTCCATCAAATGTATCATATAAACACCTTCTAGAGGTCACATTTCAATCATTCTCTCCATGCCATTTAGCATGCATTACCGATTTCATGTTGTTCTGATATATTTTATGCTAGATATTCTTGTTGTTGTGATATATGAATTGATATAATTACTTCTATTTAATATGGTATGGAAGTGTGTATTGTTTTGACTAAATGAACTATAATAATTATTTCGTATGGTGTAATGGTCCATCTTGGATTGGAATTTGTTGGATCATTTCATTGACATTCATTGAATATGACATGCATAAGATGTCAAGATTTGATTCCTGCAGAGTGTGAGCCCTCAAGGTTCAGAATTTGGAACATTTATGTTTATTTAGTGTTCTGTAGGTTCCAGAGTAGTTTCTTGAGGGTTACTATCTGAAAAAACCCAGAATATACTATGTGTATTTTTGAATACACACCATGCAACCTTCTGTTTTGGAGGGAACTGTTTTATTTATGTAGATGTCATGTAGTCTATAACCGTGTCGCTGGTTGTGTGGGTGGAGACACAGTATTGGTAAATCCATGGAGGAACATGTCATGTTCTGGATATACATGAAGTGTTGTAGATACCATGTATCCGACCATGTGACTAATGAAACTGGTGGATGAAAATCATGTAGTAGATGATATTCTCTTCTTGAACACGCAGTGTGGAGTTGACCATTTTACCATCAATGTGACTAACGACACAAATCGGTGAAATAATTCTTGTACACGATGTGTCTGGAATGAACATCCAATGTTGTATCATTCTAGGAGAACTTTGTGGCTTCGTCTTGTAGAATAACTTCAGTAGGGAAAAAAATTACAGTACATTCCATGTCTTGGGAGAACATGACGCGTGTATGGGGTGTTACAAGTCTAATGTTCGAAGGAATACAAGCCCATGTAAAGGCATAAAGGAACATTCCATGTACGGGACATACATGCTGTTTATCCATCTTTTAAAAAACATGAATGTATTCATTACCCTATTCCTTTCATGTGCATCTATGTCATAGTCCATGATAATCCAAGAGTAATGTGCGTAGTTGACCTTGTTGATTCATTCCACTGAGATGTCCTCCGGTTCAACACCAGATTCAGGGAAGTGATTAGACACCGAACATGGATGATCAGATATTACCATTAGACCCTCCCTCTGTGCCTTTCATAGAGCTATCCATCATTCTAGATACAGGTGTCGATGTATAGTCTCGAGAAGGGATCATGAGATTTACGTAGACCCTCTAAGGAGCACCACATCCTGCCCTATCTATGGAAGAGCTGACGTGGGTCTTTCAGTGAAATCATTATACCATTTATCAGTGGATGAAGGACCTAACTCTACAAATACTTGGTTAGAAGCCATTATATCTATCTTCTAGAATCATGAGATGCCTCTAGGGAAGAGGGTGAAACATACAACTTATATGCTTCAATATTCCGTCAACATATGATGGGATGTGATCTCAAAGGTAGGACTATAGAAGGTAATGGCTTGGGGTGAGTTCCATCATACCTTCTGCAATTACTTCTACACAGAGACTCTAAGGGCCGATCGAGCCCGAGAGTTCATGAGTTTGGAGCAGGGCACTCTCTCAGTCATCAAGTATTCTTCTTGCCCCATAGATTTGCAGTGTTTCACACCCATTCTAGTGGGTCATGAGATATTACTCACAATGATGTTTGAGGATGGTCTCGGGAATGACATTTGATCTCAGGTAAACATCCTCATGTCGAATTCCATTTATTTATATCTATAACCATGCGCTGATTACAGAGCACAAAAAATAGGATTCTAGAGGTGTGAGTTGGGCCGTTTTAGCATCCATGGTCAGTGCTTCTCCAGTTTATAGTATGAAGATCCATAGGGATTCTACACATGGTGATTTGAGTAGGTGAGATAAACCATTAGTCATCCATGTGATATGCTACCAGTGTGGGAAGTGCAGGTATATGCTGCCACATTTCCCGAGAGTCCCAATGGAGTGCTGATCATACTGATATATATGCCATCTTTATCAGTTCTTCCAGTTTTCTCTCTAGAATCCAGTGAAAGGTGTTCCTCTATGATTAGTCATTCAGGAGAAGTACCACTTGTTTCTCATTACATTGGGAGCTGTAGTCCATCAGGCTGTTCTGGATGAGGGGGATGTTGCTACCGTGGAAGCCAGTCAGAAGGTTTTCAAAGACAATAAGGTGGATCAGCTCAAGGTGGTCAGGCTGGGTCATACGGTCACAATACAGGCCATACATTTGAATTAGAGCAGACCCATCAATAGTAGGATCGTGATCTCTCTACAACTCGAGGTACGAGGGTAGTTTCTTAGTCATAGTTTTTCAACATTTTGAAATAATGGATTTCAATAGTTTCATATCTATTGTTGTTTTGGTGATCCATAGGCTTTGTATCTTTACCTCTTCCTATATCTTGACACTAGACAATCCATTAGGGACAATAATGAATAGTGTACGTCTGTGCAAGTACTTCTATCTTGAGGTCTGTGTGTGTCACTTCACTTGGGACATTTATGTCATTGTGATGACGGGGTATGACACCATTCTCGGGATGGACTAGTTAGTTTCCATCCCAGTTGTTATTGTTTTTTATCATTGTAGGGTTGGTATTACGTCACTAGAGGGTGAATCCTTTTTAAAAAAGTTGGAATGGGATGTCTAGACAGGCAAAGCAGGACCCGAGCATCATGGGTTGGGAGGTGTTACAAACCATATTGCTATTCTATATCTAGATGACCATAAAACTTCACAATTTGAATATCCTCTAGTGGTCTATCATTTTAGAGATGTCTTTCTATAGAAATTTTCTAGTTTTCCACTAGGGCGATAAGTGGACTTTCTTATTGAGATTGTGAAATAAGCGGACCTGGTGTCCATTCCTCCATATAGTATGGCTACACCAGAGTTACAAGAGCTCAAGAACCAGTTAGAGGACTTGCAGGGAAACGGTTTAATCTGACATGACACTTCTCAATGGGGTTCACATGTCTTATTTGGAAAGAAGTAGGATTTTACCTTCAAGCTTTGTGTTGATTATCTAAAGCATAACTAGTTTATGGTAACGAACCGATATCTCTTACTGAGGATTTTTTATCTCTTTGATCAGCTTCAAGGAGCCTGGTTTTTCTTGAAAATTGTCCTCAGATCTAGTTATCATCAGTTGTATGTTAGACCATCAGATATATCTCTTGCAACCCTTTGGAGCATGCATGGTCTATACTAGTATTTGGTTGTGTTGTTAGGTCTCACAAACGCACATACAATTTTCATGGAACTGATGAAATTGATTATCCAATCCATACATGGATTCATTCATGGTAGCCTTTCTGGATGATATCTTGGTGTACTCTCACACTCGATGTGACCATTCAACACATTTTGAGATCATTTTGGGTACACTGAGAGATCATTAGTTATATGTTTATCTCTCAAAATGACACTTTTGGATGGACCATATTCACTTATTTGGTCATGTAATCTTAGATACAATAGTATTAGTACAGCTAGAGAAAGTGAGAGCAGTGGTTTATTGGGAGTAACCGATGAACATCATTGAGGTATGAGGTTTTCTAGGGAAGTATGGGTAATACAGACATTTCATTCTAGACTTTTCACACATAGAAGTGCCACTAACGAGGCTCATTATGAAGTTTGTGAAGTACTTATGGTGATATTTTTGTGAGTTGTCTTTTTAGGAATGAAAGGGAGGTTTAATTTAGCACTGATATGAATATTTCTTGAGTCAGGAAAGAGATATACAATATTCAATGATTCATGAGGTAACGGGCTTGGGGAAGTGCCGATGTTGAGGGAATGATTAGTTTCATATGGGGCTCTGTAGTTGAGGTCACATGAGAGGAATTAATTTACACACAATATTGAGTTGGCTGCAATTGTTGATGCCTTACACTTTTAGAGACATTATCCGTTGGGAAAGAATTTGTGGTTTTCACCAACCACTAAAGTACCATTTATTTCTTTAATCAATGTATTATGAATTTGAGACAGCGAAGGTGGGATGAGTACCATCGATATTTTGATTTTAATCTTTCCTACAAACCCGGGATTGGAAACACATTAGTTTATGTGTTGAGCATAAGGACACAGATATAGGTAGTCAAGGATGCCAACAATGAGTGGTTTCTTATGGCCCTATTCTCTGAGATGTATATGGATGATCATGATAGATAGTGGAAAAAATGTCTTTCATTTGGGGTGGTTACCTTTAATATACTTGATCAAGTGAGAATGAGGTAGCTATCCAAATATGAAGTCCTAGTTCTACGGGAGAGTGTGTCAGGAGAGGACGATATTTCCGGATGGACAGTAGGATATGATGAGATATTTCAATTTTATGTGGGAATATGGGTGTCACTAGACTTACGTGAGGAGATGATGTGGGATTTTCATTTCTCAGTTTGGATTGTTCATCCTGGTGTCACCATGATGTATCGAGATCGACACCGTTTGTATTTGTGGACATGTACGAAGAGGGATGTCGCTGGTATTGTCATGTTGTGTTCCACCGGTCAACAGGTGAAGGCAGAGCATCAGCAACCAATAGGGATTTTGTAACAGTTAACCATTCGTTAGTGGAAGTGGAACAATATCATGATTGGTTTTGTGATATTTTTATTGACGTCTCCTTGAGGGAATGATGCAGTTCGGGTTGTCATTGACAGACTCACAAAGGTTGCTCACTTCGTGCTGATCAAGGAGACCTCCTGTGTAGATAATATGGGAAGGTTGTACATCTGAGATATTCAACGTTTACATGGATGTTCACAATCAATTGTTTAATAAAAGGATTTTCGTTTTACTTCTCTAGTTTGGCAGGGACAACAAAAGGATTTGGGTGCACAGGTAGTTCTGAGTACAGCCTTCCATCCTCAAACAGATGGCCAGTCCGAGTGTACGATTGAAATACTGGATGATATGATTTGAGCATGTGTCCAATAATTTTGAGGTTCATAGGAGAAGCACACAACTCATGTTGATTTTATCTCCAATAATAATGTTCAATCCACTATCTAGATGGAATCTTACGAGGCATTTTATGGTTGGCCATATTGATCACCCTTTTGTTGGCTGGAAGCAGCGGAGACAACTATGTTGGGACCTTGTCTTGTCCAGGAGACCACATATTAGGTGGAGTTGATTCGAAAGAGGATGGATACTACATAGTCATGACAGATGTATTATGTTGACTGACGGATATGACCTATAGAGTTTGAAGTCAGAGAAAAATACTTTCTATGTGTCACATTAAGGTTGGGACACCATACGATTATAAGATAGGGAAAGCATTCACTGAGAAATGTTAGACCATATCAGGATTTGGAGAGTTTTAGGCTGGTTTCTTGTTAGTTTTAGATACATCATAGGTACCTTTCTATGCATGATATCATCCACGTTTCTCACCTATGACATTACTTCTCAGACTCGCCTCATGTTTTTCAACCTGAGGAGGATGATTTTGAGGTTGACATATCATTCAAGGAGCATCCAATACGGATTGTTGACCATAGTTCAATGGTTCACCGTGACTAGTCTATTCCTCTACTATGTGTGTTATGGCAGTATGGGCGAGTACCATATGAGACTTGGGATAGGGAGGTCGATGTATGATCATAATGGTCTGATCTGTTCGAGGATTCTCTTTCAAAACAACCTATCTAGTGAAATTCATTGACGAAGTTAATTAAGGGGGGAAGATTTTAAGAACCCAGACCTTCTTTTTAGGATTTTGTTTTCCTTCCATGTGTTTTTGTGGAATGGAGAAGAATCTGGAAAATTATGGAGTACATTCCATGTACATTGGAGTACATTCCATGTACCTGGTTGTTGCTGGTGATCGTGTATTGGTCGTGTATCAGCCGAGTACACGTTCATGTGGGGTAACCTATATACCGCCTAAAGTGGGGCCTAGTAAAGGCATATACATGTCATGTACTTTTAAAAGACATGTTAGGTACTTTTATTTTTGTTGGTTAAATCAGACTGTGGCCATGTCTAATTGGTAGAAACAACTTCTACTTGACTCATCTCATCCTGGAGTGACCGTAGGGTGTGATCCTTCTCTAAGACCCCGATCGACTATACGTTCTCTGAATCAACCACCATCAATTGCGTTGGAATATCCACAATGAGTTATTCCTTCATCTAGATCATAATTACTTGATTTATAATCATTCATGAGATATCTATGGTTGATATTTTAATATGGTTTTATAGATCTACATCATTATAAGCCGATTCAATGGAAGACTCCAGAGTATATAGACTTTAAAATGTCGTGGTAGTAGGTTTTTTCCATTATGTAGTCGGTATTCAAATTTTATGTGCAAAAGTGCCCAATAACATTGATGGGGGTATTAATTGTTTGGGGATTTAAACCCTGTTGATGCTTACTATTCTTGTTTCCTTTGATTCAGGTCTCTTGTTAGTGAATAGGTTTATTTTTTCCATGTTATGGAGGTGTTTTTCCATGTTTCTTTTGGTTTTGAAAATTTAGTCCAGTTTTTTCTTATTAGGATGCTTACATTACATGCCTTATGTTGTAAGGAAAGAGTTACTTATCTGATACTGTGATATGTTTTGTAGCTATTTATCAATGTATTTATTGAGGATTACATTGGCAGTTGAACATAATTTGTGCATGATTTCATTACACATGGTTGTGGGAAACTTTTGTAATGATACCATAGGGGGAACTGATGTTGAGTGATTCGTCAATGTGCTTATTATATTTACCATGATGTGAGACCATAGGGGGATTGATGTTGATTTCTCCGTCATAGTGTCTATAATTACCGTTATGAGACAACATGGGGCATTGAAGTTGAGTTCTTCCTCAGAGTGGTTGTTGTTTATCGTTAAAAGTCTATAGGTGGAATTGATGGTCAGTTTATCCTCAATGTGTAATTGTTTTCATGAGACCAAAGATGTTCGACCATTTGAGCTTACCCAAGAGGTCGCAATATCCTTGTATATATTGTAACATAGGGGTTAGGCTGTGAGAACATACCCAGAGGGTTACTTGAGATTTATTTCTTGAACTAGAGGGGATAGGCTGTGAGAACATCCTAGATGGTTATTGGTTTTAGTTTGGCTGAATATTGATGAATGTAAATGAATGTAATTGAAACAATAAGACTATTTACTTTTGAGCACTTCATTGTTTATTTCTTCATTTTTCTTATTTCCATCTATATTTTTTCAATAACTTTTTGGCATAGATCATTGGGTGGTTTCCTACTGGGATTCGTCTTAGAGCCTATTTGGGTCATGCTTTATAGCCTAAATAGATTATATTTTTATATATTTAGATAAAAGAATGTTCCCTTAAACATCATGTAATAGACTGCTTTGGAGGTGAGGAGCATGGGACCATGCAGATGCATGAGATATAATTCGAGATGTTTACTTGTTTTCTAAGTAGTATTTTTTAGTACTGTAATTCAGAATTGTGACATATTTGGCTACATTCCTAGACATATCATAAATGCATCATTTATATATGTACACCATTTGTTTATTTACATTTAGTCTTCCGCTGATTATGGTTGTGTGGTATTATTACGGAATATACTACTGTTTTTTGTTTATTTGGTATTCATTACACTAATAATGAAGGAAAAGATTCCCCACTATTGTGCCCAAGACCCACACTGCTAGTCGAAAGCCTCTATCATTTAGGGAAATGCACTTGAGGCCATGTGACCAACCTGGTATAGGGCACCTTGGTGCGACACCCAGAACCAGTACATTACAATTTTTATATGTTTACATATTTATATTATATAAATGTGAAAAAGATTTGTTATGGGTCCTAATATATGTATTTGACATTGTATAAAATATTCCTATATGAAAACAGTTGTTCATAGGAAGATAAGAGGTAATGTATAGGGATGATCCACGAGTAGTGTGCCCTGGGGATCTAATAATAATGGTTCATGATATAAGAGATAATTAATGAGATAAAATATCTCACTTAATGAAATTATTGGGAAGATACCCTAAATGGGTTGTGAGGAGTATGGATAACTTGAGATTGGAGTTTCAATAGAAACACCCTCTAACATTTACCAGAGAGGGTAGTCCTGAGGGAGTTGATTCGGGATTAATTCCATCGAGAGTCTACATTTAAATATAGATACTCATTCTGAGAGGGATTCCATGTTGGATACTTATATTATATAAGTATTAGTAGATAACTATTTGGATGTTCAGGAATAGACATGACATGTTGATTTTATTTTATGGAAGGACTTATTTGATATGATATCAGATAACTCTTAATCCAGAGACACTAAGGTTGGACAGATCGATTAAGGTCATGTGGATTACTTAGGGGAGTATGTCTGTGATGAACTATTCTAGATATTTAATGAAATGAAGTAGTTTTCTCAATTATGGATATGGGATGTGGTGAATATTGATAGATGTTTCATGGATGGACATAAAGCTATTATTAACTCTTAAGAAAACCTCTTTCAGTTAATGATGTTTTTTGAGGTGGTGGATCAGGATCTCATACCTAAGGGGAACCTGAAGAATGATTTTGGTGCATTATGGGTGCTTGCATCAAGAATGTATTGAAGTACATATTCTGAGAGATGTAAAAGTCACTATAATAATGTTAACCATGGTAGTGGGAATCAGAGCACTGATACAAAGGGATACGTTGTTCAAAAACATACTTGAGGGATCTCTCTCCAGTGTAGTAGGTTATGAACCCTTGATAGAATGTTCCCCTTACCTCTAGTATTGTGTCGATCTTATACCATGATGGAATATCTACAGAGGTTCTATTGGAATCCACATGAGATAGGTAATGATGGAGAAACTAGACAGAACCAGGGTGTGGGAAGGGGATCTTTTGCACCATATCTGTCTAATATATGAAGTTATACTTGTTGTGATATCATAGGTAGTGGATAGAAATAATTGGGTAATGATCTATTATATTATCAGAGTGTTGAAGCTCTGGGTGTTCAGACTACATTATAGGGAAAAGGGGGAGGGGAGTCACATTTCGTACCTCATACTCTTGTGGATAGCGAGGTTGGGACATCTACAATTTGAAGTACTTTTCTTATATCTTATATTATATCATGATTTTTTATTTGATACTTGTGCCTCTTATTCCATTATTTTGTAGAAAACATTTTAATGTTTTTCGCCTAGTAGTGGAGTTCGTCAATGAGGTGTTGACGATAAATACAGCATTGGGAGTATGGTAAAAACATATTTGGTCATGGAAGGGATGGTCCCTAAAGGATGGGAAGTATTATCTTATATGGGATCTTTATATAATATATATGGTAGTAATTGAACTAACTGTTGGTGTTGATTGAATAATATTATACTAAGATCACATAAATAGTTACCATAGTAGGGTGACATTTATGTCTCTTGAGCATTAAAATAACTCTCACCGAGGAGAGTGGGATATCATTATGTATGATTCAGGGACAATTCACCAGCAACACAGTGAACTTATAGCTCATATTGAATGATTGTTATTATACGATGGAGGATTAAATTAGGATTTCATTCCTTATATGGTGGATATATTTATGGATATATTTTTGTATATATTTTATAAGGATTACACATGATAAAGATGGTGAAATTACAGTTGATCTCACTTCAGGTGTAGTGAATGTTTGTATTCCACCTTCAAAAATAGAACTAATATAGATTCATCATCCCAAGAATCAGTTGGATAAGCTAGAGGGTAAGGGGTTTATCTGGATGACGAAATGGATATTAGGCTCTCCAATGTCATTTTCTAAGAAGGATGATGTGACACTATTCTTGTGTGTCAGTTTTGGAATGATGAACATGATAACATTGAAATATCGTTATACCCTTCTATGTATCGAAAATCAATTTGACCAGTTGAGTGGAGATTGTATTTTATCAATGATCGACATGATAGTAGGGTATCATTAGTTAAGATATCATTCATCTGATATACTAAGGACTTCATTCAGAATAAGATATTTACTATATGTGTTCATCATAATGCTATTATGGTCACAGAAACACAATATGTGTTTCTTACAATGATGAACAGAATCATCCATTAATACCTAGATCAGTTTGTGGTGGTGTTTTTGGATGACATGTTATTGTACTCCAATACTCATGATGATCATGAACAACACATTGAAAACATTCATAGTACACTATGAGAGTCCAAGATATCTATGTGTTAGGGTATGATAGATCATGTACTCTATTTGGGGCACATAATCATAGAGGATAATGTGTTAGTGGACTTAGATAAGGTGCATATATTTGTTTCTTTGGAGCCTCACAAGAACAATTTCAAAATCTCATAGCATTCTTGGTTTATCTGGTTATAATCCAAGAGTCAATTATGACTTTTTCTATTAGAGATAATCTATTTTGGACTTTATCCAGAACGGGATAAAGTTTTAATTGTAAAGGGAATTTGAAAATTATTTCCAGGATACTATGAATTATTTGACCTTAACACTGATATTGATCCTACCCTATCTAGGTGAGGTGTATTCAATGTATTGTGACACTTCTGGTTTTGAACATATAGAATTTTTGATGTAGAGATATCGAGTTCTAGAATATGGGTCTTATTAGTTGAGGCCACATTATCAAAATTAACTTACATAGAACCAAGGGTTGGTAGTAGTGGTTTATGGATTGATGTTTTGGATGGATTAACTATTTATAGATATGTTTATTGTGTATATGTACAATAATAAATTTATTTATATCTTTCACAAGTGATATTATTATCTCTAGTGGTAGAGTTAGGTTTATTATATACATTAAATTTTTTTAGCTAGAATATGCATATGGGAATGGAAACGGTGTCATCAATTCCTAGAGTATGAACATATATACATAGAGGGTTCAGGATTCTAGTGATTAGTGGAAGATGATGTAATTTCAAGAAGAAATTCAAGTAGTAATTTAAGAGAGTTAAGATCGGATGAATATCAGGTCTCTTTTAGTGGAGTCTACACTTTTTGAGATGGATTAGGTATAGATAGTATGATCATCCAAAATTAATTACCTATGGGAAATCCTTTATGGTGGGGAGAAACTTTCATGTTGGACCATTGATGTGGATTAATTAATTTATGTTATGAATCACTTTTGTGTGCCTATGATCATGATAAATGATTTGATGTATGAATTTCATCACATCATGTGGATGGTGATTCTAAGTGTGAATAAAATGTATTGTTTCCAATGATGACATTTTTTTGCCTTTCCATGAAAATGGATATAAAATGGTCTGTGTAATGATACTACACATTCTAGTATGTGAAGGCTGAGCATCAATGTCCTGGTGTTTTGATACAGCCAATGCCCATTCCATAATGAATGTTATATTCCATAATCATGTAATTTATTGTGTCTATCTTGGGGAATCCTCTAAAATGTTACATTATTTGGGTGATTGTGTATCACATTACACTTGTTGAATATTTAATACTAGTATGAGAGACTTTTTCATTGGATTAGTTAGAAGCACAACATGGTATGGTAATATTCCAACATCGTGGGGTTCCACAGAATATATTTTTAGATCATGACTTGTTATTTACGATTCACTTCTGGTAGGTATTGTAGAATGATCTTGGTACATTGGGTGTGTTGAGTACAAATTTATACCCACTAATAGATGGTTAGTTGTAGTATACTATACATGTGCTTGAGTATATGACGTGAGACAGTATTGTAGTCTTTGATGGGACTTCGTTGAAGAATACGACACTATTGGAGTTCATCTATAATGATGGTTACCATGGAATGATTCATTCAGAACCATATATTTATATTTATTATAGGCCATGTAGATCTCCACTATTATGGATAAAATTTGGTGAGTCCGAGTTATTGTGACCGTGTCTCATGGAGGTTACAACATAATAGGGTCAGTTGATCTGGTAGCAAATGTATATGACAAACAGTAGAAACAAGTCATATAATGACAAAATTTTCCAATACCTGGATTATACAGAGGATGATCATGTATTCCTTTCGGTGTCACCATGATTATTCTTCCAGGGGATATAGAGATACGGAATATTGGGGAATAGGTTTGTTAGACTATTTAAGGCAGTGGAGAGAATCAGTTCAGTGGAATATCAATTTCCTCTTCCATTGTGATATAGTACTATGCATGATTTTTTCCATGTTTCACAACATTGGAGTTGTCATCCCAACCCTTATCATGTAATTTATTTGTATGATGTTGACATTGTGATGGATGTGTCCTTTGAAGATAATTTGATACGGGCGTTGAATCCCAATGAGAACATGTTGATGAGAAAGACCATGTTGATAGTTTTTATATTAGGAAAATATGACATTTTGCCTGTGTAATCCTGGTAAGTGTATGATGATATGGTGAATTAGTGGCCTGATATTTTTGACACGGAATCAAAAAGATTTTTTTTGAGTGCAACATGAGGATGAGCTTCTATAATGTGGGGTGACTACAAAACCCCAACATTTTATAATGATTTATTATGATCATTTACAGGTATTATTATTCTTTTCTTATGACATTTAATTTGGTTTTAGCATATTGTGTTATGGGTAAAAATTTGACAAAAATAGATGATATATGGAAATTCAATGTCAGCACACAGTACTCCACAACAATGCAACCAAGACTAGCAAATCTTGCTACCCTATACAATAGATATTTCCAAATATGGAGCAATGTTTGTGATACCATATTTCCTATTTGGAGAAACTAGGGACCCCCGAAAGAGTGGAAATGTTATGTTCACTATTAGGGGAAACCCTGCAACCATAGCAGCACAATGTTCAGACATGGGTTTCATCAGGTTTTTTTTATAAAAGAAATATTGAACCATAATGTTATACTGAAGAATTCCCCAAAACATGCCATAATTGATTTCTTTAAATTCCAGAGCCTCCTAATGAGATTTAAATGTACTCAAACCTCTATTCTAGTTGATTTTCTTCTCAATTGGAATATATGAATCTTTTTAGTATTTAGATCCATGTCTCATACTAATTCATTATTCCACTGATAATGGTGTTTCCCATGGGGTGATCATTCATCAAAAAGATGAGGTAGGTTGTATATAATCCAAATACAAAATTATTTATTTAAATTATATTTATTTAATTATAGAATTTCTATTAGATGTTTAGAAATTTTGTACATGATTTAATTAATTAATTTGGTGGATAATGTAATCATAGAAAATGTGAATTTCTGGATAATTAAGATTATAGAGTTGAAATAAATAATTATTGAGTTAATTGTGATATTGTGATATTATTTATTTGTGAGACTTATTTATTGAGTTAATAATGATATTTTTAATTATTATTTTGGGGTAATTAATTATTGAGATATTTATTACAATATTGAACATGGATTTGGTGTAATTAATTGTTGAGATAGTTATTCAGATATAGAATTGTAAATTGAATAATTATGTGTGTAATTAATTATAGGATATTGAGTTTTTTAATAATTATTAATTTATTTGTCAATTATTTAAGCGGTTAAATGTGCTTAATTACCTAAGGAATTAATATAGGGGATTTTTGTGATGGACTACTTGTTGAATTTTTTAATGAGAATGAGAAAATTAATTTTTTATTAGATTAATTAATGAAATGAATTTGATAAAATGTCTTGTATCAATTTGATTTATGTGATTATATAAGAACAATGAGTTCAAACAAATTATTTCATGTTCTAATTGAGAGAGATGATGGGATACAATGGAATTCATGTGATAATTGAGAACAATGAGTGGTAAAAATGGAATTCATGTGTTAATTGAGATATAAGAGTTTAAACTATTATATTCATGGGATAATTTGAAAAAATAAATGCTAATAAAGTTTTCCATGTGTTAATAATAATAAAAAATGGTAATAATGGAATTAATGTGTTGATCGAGATATTTAATGTGAACATTCTCATTCAAGTATATATTATACAGTAGTAAGATGATCATTAAATTTCATGGAATAAATAATGGTAATAAAAGTTTTATAGCTATGATATCATTTAAAAAGAGATCAAACTCTAGCATGGGCCGAAGCAGGTATTGTGATACGAATGACCATGGGAACTCAACGAGATTATGTGTATAAAGGAATAATAGTTTATAATGTAATAACTTTTCAATTATGCATTGTTATTTATTCCTTATACAACTACATTCAATTTTTATTTAATGAATATTGTTTTATATTTCATTGCTGGTTTTTTGCTGAGTCTTACTCACACTATACTAGTTTCATGATCAGTACCTAAATAGATTTCAGGTTAGCATAACGTGTTATGGAAAAAATCCATGTGTTAGACGGAAGAGTAGGTGGTGGATCAGGGATAAAATAACCAAACATGGTTTAGGACCTTGTACGAAGTTGTTAGTAATTTTTGTTGAATTTTTAAATATAGCACATAATTTGGGTGGGCATATATTTAGTCCAATATTGAAATTATGTTTTCAACATTAGTTATCAAGTGATATTGGAATCCTTCTAGTTATATTTATATGTTTGGTTGTTGTTTATTTATTTTATGATGGTTTGTAGCTTGGAAAAAGAGTTAATAGTCTATACATTACTGATATTAGACCCTCACTGCTTATTGGAACCCTCAAGAAATTGGGGAGGCATTCATGAGGCCATGGAACGAACTAGATCATGGCACTGGTTTGTGGGAACCAGTTTCAGATGTTAAAATTCTATCCCTAATAACAATCTAAAATAAATCATAAACAAATAAAACTTTGAATAAAAGTGCAACATAACTCTATTCAGTATAATCATGGGGAATGTCTACAATAAATGAAATCATCTTGCAATAATCCAAAGCATCGTTATCCAAAATAATATATTAATACCTTCTTAATAAATCCACCACATAATTTTATTTACCCAATCTATACATCATTTCAAATTAAAACATTTGAAGTCATTCAATCCATCTATTATCCATTACATTAAAATATAATTAATAGAATTTTGTTTCACACTCTTATGATATGTCAACAACATAAATATTTAGACAAAAAGAAAATAATACTTGGTCATCGAAGAATATCCTATAGTTTCTAATTCCAACACATGTATTTGATAAATCATTCAATGAAACTATAATTATCATAAACCATAAACAAAAATGTTATCTTGATACATAAGAACACATCCCAATCTTGATATTGATGCATCATAATATACTACATATCCCTATCTAGATTTTGGGATTGTGAGGATACATTATAATTTAAACCAACCCATATGTTACTTAAATGATTTCTTACATTTCCTTCATCAAAGGGAATGGAAATCCATATCTCTTCAAATACATCATCAGTGATTAGAAATATAAAAAACATGTACAAAATGTCAATTTTATCCCACTAATCTATGAAATCGACATATCTCAACTATATTCATTAGAGTTTTAAAATATAAATCATCTTCAATCATTAGGGGATCTACAAATATAAACATTTCATAAAATACCTAGTCTTGTAGATATTCCTATTTTTTCAAAAATCACATTAGATAACTTTTAATAATTATGGTGCTCTATTATGATACAAAAAACTATAGACAAGTATTTCTAATGGTCCACATTTTTCTATGATTACATGGTACATCATCTACAAACACTACCATAATGGAATATAAATTCCTTAAAAAATTCTAATTCATCAATTCTATACATACATATTGTGCATTCATAAGACTAAAATGAATATCTATAGACTCACGGAGGACATATCAACTTATTAAATCGATCATCAGAATAACCTTCTTATGAATCAACATTTGGTTATATACCAACGTCTAGTCTATTTTCGGGAACCACTTGGATCCCATAAAATGATCCAATATATCATCAATGCCTCGAAGAGGATTCCAATTAATGATATTAACATGTTTGTACTTATGATAATATAAAATATTCTTAATAGATTCATGTGCCTTCTTCAAATAGTGAATTGGAATATCCCAAAGTGATGTAGTCATTCGGATGAAAAAATTACATTCAATCTCATAAAACTAAATCATTAATCCACCTAATTCTTTAGGTCTTGTTGAATGCTACATAAGGGAAATTGGATTGGTCCTTGGTAAGAGATCAATCATAAATTACACATCACATTTGGGAAGAAACCATAAGAAATTTTTAGGAAAATAATTTAGGAAATAGATCACTATAATTAGAAAAATTCTATTCATTATCTCATCAAACAATTCCAGAGGAACTACTATCAGCTGGAAAGTGAATGTTCCAACAACTAGTACCAATGGTCCTGCTCTTATTTCATCTACTAAACAATTTCTTTTTTTGATATTTAAAAATGAATAGAATATTAAAACTAACATTACATTTATAAAAATTGATTTCAGAATCAATGTTCATCAACCAATACATTCCCAAACTCAATTCACAGTCAACCATCACTATCATAATGAAATCCCTTACAGACCAAGTCACATAAATTACCTTAATGCCCGAAAATTTTAAGAATGTTTATAAGACATTAATTGTATTTAATTTCCTGCATTACATGCTACACAAATTTATTCTTTCACCATATTTTATACCAATATATTCATTCAATACATGCAATATTGATTGGGCATGTGTTACACGCAACAGTGAGTTTCTACGGAAAAAACATTACATTATTATTATTTTTGAAACTGGATAGTTATAGAAATTAAATTAAACATAATAAAATGAATAGTAATTAATTATTTTTAAATTCTCATAATAATGTTTTTGTAAAAATAAAAAATATTGATAATAAAACATATAATTTTTGTTAATTCATTATATGTATGAAAATACTATTTTCCCAAATGAATTTTTTTAGGTCTTCTTATAAATAATAATAAAATTTAATTTATGTAAATTTATAAAATTAATTTGATAAAATAAAATTTATTTTTGAATTCAAAATTTAAAAATTATCTTACTCTGATTTTTTTATCTAAAAAATAAAATTTCTTAATTAATAGTTAAGAATACTAAATTTTAATTCACAACATCTTTTTTCATATTAGTTATTTATATTGTTAAATTATATTTTAAATATATTTTATAGTGTAATTAGATAAAATGTAAATAAATTAATTTAATTTGGTACATTGGAAAAAATTTCATATAGAAATTGAATATAAAAACCATTTCAAAAATAGAAACATTTTCTCTTAAAAACCAATTATCACGTCCCATTTGTGGGATTATATATATTTTAATTTCATTCAATTTTGATAGTTGAATTTTAATATATATACTCTATAATTTGAATTAGAATAATTTATAATTTATAATAATATAAACATAGTTTTTGACCAAAAAATATTATTAAAGGTAATTAAAATTAATTATACTGATTATGGTATAATGACCTTACTTAATGGATAAATGAAGAAAACATTGGGTAAAAATGACACTTAACTTCTTTAAAATATATTTAATATTGATAATTTAAATATTAAACGTATAATAATATATAATTCTCCATTTTGAACTCTTAGAAGACATGTTAAAAGAAGGTAGAACACATGTATTTTCTTAAATAACCAATGAGTTCCGTTTCCCACTTTAAAAGGCAAAATCTACGGCCCCTATTCAAACACATATCAATAGCTTCTTTCTAAAAAATATCCTTCCTAGAATGCCACCCAAATTATCTCTCTTAATCCTATAACTGTCCATTTTGTAAAAAATAAAACCATATAATCCCTTTCAATCAAACCAAAAGGAGTTACCAAAGGAAGAGGTAACTTCTTTACACAAGCTCTATTATATTATTTTATTTGTCCACCCCCTCAGATACACTTATTCAATAAATAAATCTTAAACTCGGTATGTTAAATATACTAATATTTTATTATATTAATTTTTTTTCATAAACTAACACACACTTCCATCAAATGGGATCTGAAATAACCATTTGGGGGTACGATAGTCTACTTCCTTGCGAATCAATGTCATTCATTACTCCATTAAAAAATTTCAATGATTTGAATAATGATTTCATTACATTTTTTATATTATATATAAGATATTTATGGTGTATTTATTAATCGATAATTATAATACAACACATATCTCCATACATCATATTTTGAGTAAATAGTACAGCCTCGTTGGGGGATGTTTTGACTACCTCCTCCTCAAAGAGATTTTATTTATTTACACTTAACCTGGAATGTAATACGGAATAATTTACTAATTTTATATGATATATATATATATATGAAATTATCATTATTATTTAATTATAGTATTCCAATTGACACAGATATTCTCTTTAATTTTTTTTCATTTTATATGTAATAAAATAGATTTTGTGTTCATGTGTATGTATTGTCTATCATCACCATGAATCATGCTTTTTATTTCATTTTAATATATTTTATATATAATTATTTTATTGTCCTGGTTTTTTCCATCTATTATTTTAATATTATATGGGAATTAATCTGAGACCAGGCATTGAGACGGTGTGAATTTCTGAGGCCCGGTGAGCCCGGAACAAATTTTTGAATTTAATTTAATAATTATATAATGCACGAATGGGGTTTTCCAGAAAAGGTGGAATAGCTCCCGAACGGGTGCTCAGATCAGAAATCTGAGGACACCGTTTCGTTTGGAACATCGATTTTACCTTAGGCAAGGCCTAACATCGGCTAGCATAGGTCGATGGTGGAATCCAGTTTCTGGGACGTAAGAGAAATAAAATATTTAAATAAAAATATTTTATTATGCAACAAAATCTTTTAAATATGCTGCAAAAGATATCCCTTTCCTCTTTAATTAATTATTGGCGCAAGGGTCCAGGGTTACAAACATCCTAACCTTGAAACACTTGGCGGATCTGGAGGCTCTGGAGAAAACCTCCCTACGCGGCGACGATGACGCAGCGACCAGATCATCGCCGACGAATGCCACAGAATTCAGATTGGATGTTTTAATTACGATTTCGTTCCTGTTTTTGATTTCTACGATGAACATGGGATAATCCACGAACAGATTAGTATGCGGATCCATCGTTCTTACGGGATGGGATTTTGCAGTGTTTTATGCGGGATTGAATCCATGTTAATCCATTGTTGTTGATTTTTTTCTGCTTTGTTTAAACCCATTAATGGGAGCAGATCAATTTTGTGACGAACGAAGGCGGAGGTTCTTTCCTCAATTTCATTTATTTGGATTTGTCCCCTTTGGTTTCTTCGCGTTCTTCGCGTTCTTCACGGGGCGATGGATGACGGATCTTTGTGAATCCGTTCTGCGACGCAACGATCCCAAACTATGGATCCATCCCCGGAGCAGGGTCACGGAGGTGTGATGGTGATATCAACATACGATTCGAAGAGGATTGAGAGTTATGAGTTTTTGGGTGTTTTCGTCGGATGGTTCTTTCAAGTTTTATGATCCATTTTAAAGGCCGAAAACACCCGTCGTGGTGTTCATATGAAGAACCGAACCAATCCCTGGAGTATCGGGACAAACGGAAGAGAGATCGTGGATCTAGATGATCGGACGAAGCACGAGGAAGAAGACAGTGTTCTGGATATTTCTAGACTACACGATGATTAGTATGGGCTACACAGCGTGTGTTTGTCGGCATCCCACATTACGTGTACTCCGGGAGTACACGGACATGGGCTCTATATGTGGCCAAGGAAACGGCATGTATACCACTCCCTAACCAGACCCAGTCAGATACACGGTATACCCAGTGTACTGGTACATGGGCAGGCGACACGGACACAAGCAGAGACTGTGTACAGGCACATGGCCAGCGTACACGGAGCAAGCCCCAAGTGCTCGGACACGGCATGTGAATCATCTACATGCAGTGTAGTTGCTTTCTATCCAACAAGACAAATGACACATGCCGGTTACATGGGAAGTACCTGAGTTCAAGGAACCTGGAGTGTACTTTTTCTACATGCTGTGTAGTTTGGTTTTACATGACCTGATCAAATGACACTGGTCGTTTACATGGGCAGTACCCGAGGTCAAGGAACACATCGTGTAACTGTACTAGACGCTATGTAACCTGTCTTAAATGACATGAGCCACTCATTTTCTGTGACTTGCAATAGTTTTCTAAGGTTTCATACACTCGGTCATTTCTCTAAAGGTTCTGGTTTCATTTCCTTTACACAAGAGTATGACCCCTTCAGCAGAACTTCTTGAAAAAAGAGTTGTTTGAATCCCCCCTGTGAGACATAGAGCCGGATCCTATATTCATTCTTAGAACCCTAGGTAGAGTTATTGGTATCGACGTGACCAACTTTACCCGGGCACCGATCCACTACATAGCGTATTAGCTCAGACTGAGTTGTTGGAATCACCCCATGACTTGGTTGTGATCCTCATCTGAGCATCATGTTCTCAAAGTACATGTGGAGTGTGTGCTCCGGGAACGAGTACTTAATATATCTTTCTCTTCAGACCTAGGAGTGTGTTCACCCGGTTTCTTGATTAGGGAAATCTTTGAGCTGGATCTTAGTGGTGGTATTTTCGACAGACGGTCGTGCAGTAGTATATCTTGAAATTCTTATTATATGTTCAGTAGGCATATACTATATACAGTTGACTGTATCATCCTTTGTGGTAAATTTCCCTTGTGGTATTTACATTTTGGTTATCGGGTGTCCTACTGGGTATTGTTATACTCACCCATGCACGATATTTTCCCGCACGTGTCATGTCTTGTGCAGACGAGCGAGCCTTTGATAGGATTCTAGATAGACTAGGGCCGAACTGCGCTCAGTGAGATCAGGTGGGCCGAGGTGTGTTCCTACGGCTATAGATTGATGTCCTAGTACCTTTCCATACAGGTTGGACTATGTTACATAAATTCTTTTTGGTAGGCGTGTACTTTTTGCCCTGGGTTTTACTGTCTTGCACTTTAAATTCCTTTCGTACTCTGTGGTTGGGTTTTAGTGTATTCATGCATCTTTTCCTTTTATTAGTTTTTACATTTTTAGCTATGTGGTCTTGGAGATGTGTGTGTGTGTGTCCAGGTGTATATGTAATGCCTCTAATGTTAGAAGCATGCCTACTCGGTGCTAGTCAACAGCCCCTGGAATATTGGAGGTGGGCTTCGGGAGTTGCGGATCGAGCCCCACAGGGACGGGTCATGACAGAGTGGTATCAGAGGATGTCGGTTCTACCATAGGACTAAGAGTCTATGACTAGGTTTGGGGCAACAATGTTAAGTGTTTCGAGATCGTTTTTCTGGCTAGGGACCCTAGTGATTGTGTGGGCGGCCGACGTAACCATACACCAAGACTCTAATAACATTCTTTTAGACTCGGAACATGATAACACTAGTTTCAGGAAAAAATAATGGTACATGCATCATATTGGAATGGGTTGTGGTTTCCGTGTCCTTTTTGAGTCAGCTCTCTAGATATACTCGCTGACTGAGACACATCTTGTTTCTTAAACAGGATGCCTCCATGAAGCGCACCCTCTAGGATCCAACAGCTCGATCACGAGGTTGACCCCCTCAGTGATGAAGCCTCGATATAGGGACCAGATCCCCCTATTTTACAACCAGGTGGTGTGCCAGTTATCCCACCACATGTGGAGCAGTGTTTAGTGCCTGCTATACTAGTGGAGGAGGAGTGCAGGCTGAGCGCACTCCATGAGTTTCATAGATAGAGACCCCTCAGGTTTCAAGGAAAGCCTGACCCCCAGGCAATGTAGGATGGACTCGTACATAGGAAGTCATAACCGATTTCACATCAATTGGCTAGGCTAGCCCTTGGCGAAGTAGATGTTACAATTTTCCGGTTTCCAGCAGTACTGGCTGAGTACGAGGATGTCTTTCCAAAGGATGTACCCATGCTACCTCCTCATCGGGAGACAGATTTATGCATTGAATTGAAACTCGGGACGAAACTGATATCAACATCAGCATATCAGATGGCTCCTGTAGAGCTTCGTAGGCTGAGAGTGCAGCTGGAGGACCTGCAGAAGATGGGCTTTGTGAGACCCAGCGTTACACCCTGGGCGGCCCTAGTGTTGTTTACCAAGAAGGCAGACGGGAGCATGAGGCTATGTGTGTATTACCGGTGCCTGAATCAGTTTACCGTTAATAATCGGTATCTACTACCGAGGATCGATGACCTCTTCGGCCAGTTGAAAGGGGCACGATGGTTCTCGAAGGTTGATCTACGATCAGGCTATCACCAGTTGCAAGTACGGGATAATGATATAACGAAGATGGCTTTCCGATGTCGCTACAGTCACTATGAGTACTTGGTGATTCCCTTCAGCGTGACAAACACCCCGGTAGTGTTCATGGGACTCATGAACCGGATCATTCAGCCCTAACTAGACCGGTTTGTTGTGGTCTTCATCGATGATATCCTTGTGTACTCTACATCTGAGGAGGAGAACGCGAGACACCTAAGTATGGTTCTAGACACCCTCCGAGAGAACCAATTGTATTGGAATCTCTCGAAGTGTCATTTCATGTTACAGGAGGTCCACATTCTGGGACACGTTATCTCGGCAGATGGTGTAGCAGTGTACCCAGCCAAGGTGGAGGCAGTGCTTGCATAGGAGCCAACCCAGAGCGTGATGGAGGTGCGGAGTTTCCTTGGTTTGGAAGGACACTATCAGAGATTCATCCTTGATTTCTCCAGGATTGCAGCACCCATGACAGCTTTGACCTGAAAGGGGCAGCCTTTCGTGTGGACCGAAAGATGCCAGTAGGCATTCCAGCAGTTGACACAAAGTTTGACGAGCACCCCGAACTTGAGATTACCAGAGGATGGTGTCGAGTATGTAGTGTTATGTGATGCATGAGGAACTAGGTTTGGTTGTGTCCTGATGAAAAGGCAAGCAGTGATTGCCTATGGCTCACATCCATTGAGGCCACACGAGCAGAACTACACGTCCCATTATCTTGAGTTGGCAGCGGTAGTCATCGCATTGAAGATATGGTGGAACTACCTGATGGGAGAGCAGTTTATCGTCTACTCTTATCACAAGAGTCTCAGATATATATTTTCTCAGAAGGATCTAAATTTGAGACAGAGACGATGGATTGAGTACCTTCCGGATTATGACTTTGAGATCGTTTATATTCCTGGGAAGGGGAACGTAGTGGCAGATGATCTCAGTAGGAAATCCAGTTCGTAGTTGCTGGATGAGGCGATGAAGAAGTATGTGTCCTTACAGATATCCTTTATGAATAGAGATGAGGGATCCGACCTTCAGTCGATGGTTGTTACCCCTCTACTCTTACAATGAGTCAGGAAAGAACAGTGCGAGGATGCTAGCTGTGAGACTCTACGTTCTCAGATATCCACAAGTGATACTGCTAATGGATATTCAGAAGGTGGGGAGCAATTTGTTCTTTTCAGAGGGTGCACGGTAGTACTAGCGACGTTGCCAGGGGATGTTCTGAGGGAGTTCCATACATCCCCTTTGGTGGGGAATCCAGGCATAGCAAAGATGTATCAGGACCTCCGACTTCAGTTGTGGTGGCCAGGAAGAAAGAAGGGTGTGGCAGAGTTTGTCTCTCGGTGTATTACTTGTCAATGAGTAAAGGCTGAGAACCATTTTACAGTAGGTTTGACTCATCCCCTTGAGGTGCCAGAGTGGAAGTGGGATGGGATATCCATGGACTTCGTGATGGGTTTACCACATACAGCCTGGGGACATGATGCCATATGGGTGATCGTTGACAGACTCACCTCGTCGGCCCACTTCCTAGCAATATGGGAGCAGATTTCAGAAGAGAGATTGGGACACCTCTACATGCAGGAGACTGTCCGACATCATGGGGTTCCATCCACGATTGTCTCAGATCGTGATGCTCATTTCACATCCTGGTTGTGGAATGGATTGCAGGAAACTTTTGGGACTCAGTTACGCTTGAGCACAACGTTTCATCCCTAGAATGATGGTCGTACAGAGCGGACCATCTAGGTCCTAGAGGATATGCTTTGAGCTTTCATACTTGACTTCATTCATAGCTGGGAGGATCACATACCACTGGTGGAATTTTCTCATAACTACAGTTATCATTCCAATATTTTTATGGCACCATTCGATGCACTGTACGGGCGACCTTGTAGGTCGCCACTTTACTGGACTAACCAGGGAGAGTCAGCATTCATGGGCCCAGAGATGGTGAGAGATAATATAGAAAATGTGCAGGTCATCCAAGAGCGGATGAAGACTACACAGAGTCGGAAAAATTCTTATGCTGATAGGAGGCAGAGTCCCTTGGAGTTCAAGGAAGGAGACCTTGTGTTCCTTCGGGTCCCACCTCGAAGGGGATTGTAGAGATTTGGCCGAGGCGGCAAGATATGTGACAACTGAGTCCCGGTGACAGCACAACTACCCGCCTTAACATGGCCGTCGGGTCCTGGCCCACCAGGTACCACCAGTTGCCCCGCAGACACGTGGGGCCCACCCTAGGGTCCACCCACATGCCCGAACAGGTCATCTGACTAATGAAAGTCCCCACAGGCCAACACCTGTCCTTTCCAGTGTGCTTTGTCCTCAGTCACACACAACATGAGAAACTTACCAAGAGGTCACCCATCCTAATCACTACTTCAAGACAAGCACACTTAACAGTGAAATTCTAATCAGACAGGCTCTCGAAAAACAAGGTGAACCTTGTTAACATGATTCATATCATTTAGTCACATAACCCTTTATCATTGGGGATGTTACAATCACCCCCCCCCCCCCCATTAGAGCACAACACCCTTGTTGTGGGCCCTATATCTCAACCTAGGCAGTGCACCGCGCACTTAAAGCTGGGTTCCTCCTCTGATACCAAATGTGACAACTGGGTCCCGGTGACAGCACAACCACCCCCCTTAGCATTTCCGTCGGGTCCTGGCCAACTAGGTACCACTAGTTGCCCCGCATACGCGTGGGGCCCACCCTAGGGTCCACCCACATGCCCGAACGGGTCATCTGACTAATGAAAGTCCCCACAGGCCAACACTTGTCCTTTCTAGTGGTCATTTTTCTCCCTCACACACACCCTGAGAAACATTTCAAGAGGTCACCCATCCTGATCACTACTCCAAGCCAAGCACGCTTAACTGTGGAGTTCTAATCAGACATGCTCCCAAAAAAGAAGATGCACCGTGTTGACATGAGTCATGTCATTTATTCATTTAACCCTTTATCATTTGGGGATGTTACAAGCTATCTCTGAGGTTCGTTGGCCCTTTTCAGATTCTGGGTAGGGTTGGTGAGGTGGCAGATCGCTTGGCTCTACCTCCTTAGATGGACTGGGTACACAACGTCTTCCATGTGTCATAGCTACGGAGGTACGTGCATGACTCATCACACGTTATCGACTGGGGAGAGCTGGACATCGATAATGGGGATACCTTTGCAGATTACACAGTAGAGATCGAGGATCGACAGGAGAAGATCCATCATTTATGACTTATTCCCTTCGTGCGTGTTTGGTGGTAGTAGAGGAATCTCTAGGAGAGCACGTTTGAGAGGGAGGCTCAGATTCGTATGCAGTACCATCATCTTTTTGGGTAGCCTTTTTTTTGGCTTTTCTGGGACGTAAAAGCCCTTATGTGGGTGTCATGTATTGTCCCTGAATTTTCCAGGTATTATTTTACTATTATATGAGAATTAATCCTAGACCAGGCTCTGAGAGGGCTTTCATTTCTGAGGACCGGTGAGCCCGGAACAAATGTTTGAATTTAATTTCATAATTAAATAATGAACGCATGGGGTTTTCTTAAAAATGTGGAATAACTCCCAAACGGGTGCTCCGATCAGAAATCTGAGGGCATCGTTGCGTTCTGAACATCGATTTTTCCTTAGGTGAGGCCTAACATCGGTCGGCGCAGGTTGGTGGTGGAATCCAGTTTTTGGGATGTAAGAGTATTAAAATATTTAAATAAAAACATTTTATTTTACAGCAAAATCATTTAAATCTTCTGCAATAGATATCCCTTAACATTTTAATTAATGATTGGCACAATGGTCCAGGGTTACAATCCCCATAACCCTAAAACCCTTGGTGGCTCTTGAGGCTCTGGAGAAAACCTCCCAATGCGGCGATGATGACGCAGCAACCGGATCATCGCCGACGAATGCCGGGGAATCTAGGTAGGATGTTTTAATTATGATTTATTTCCCGTTTTTTATTCCTACGACGAACGTGGGCTAATCAACGAACAGATTAGTCCACGGATCAATCATTCTTGCGGGATGAGCTTTTTTCTGGGATTTATGGGAGATTGAATCCATGTTAATCCATGTTGGTTGATTTTTTTCTGCTCCATTTAATCCCATTACTGGGAGCGGATCAATGTCGTGACGATTGATGGAGGATGTTCGTTCATCAATTTCATTTCTTTGGATTTATACACTTTAATTTCCTCGCGTTATTCATGTTCTTCGCAGGGCGATGGATGACAGACCATTGCACATCCGTTCTATGACACAACGATCCCATACTATGGATCCAACCCCGGAGCGGTGTCACGGAGGTGCGACAGCGTTATCGGCAGACGATTCGGAGAAGATCGAGAGTTATGAGTTTTCAGGATTTTTTCGTTGGATGTATCGTTCGAGATTTATGTTCTGTTTTAAAGGCCTAATACACCCATCGCGAGGTTTTTATGACGAACCGAATCAATTACTATAGTATCGGGACGAACAGACGAGAGATCGTGGATCTGGATGATCGGCCGAAGCGCGAGGAAGATGACAGCGTTCTAGGAATTTCCTGACTACACGACGTGTAGTATAGGCTTCACTGCGTATGTTCGTTGGCGACCAACATGGCGTGTACTCCGGGAGTACACAGACACGGGCTGGGTACAGGGTCAAGGACATGGCTTGTATACCCCTCCCCGGCCAGACCCGGCCAGATACACGGGATAACCTGTTTACTAGTACACGGGCAGGCGACACAGACACGGGCATATACCATGTACGGGCACATGGCCAGCGTACACGGAGTGATCCCCAGGTGCTCGGACAAGGTTTGTGAATCATCTACACGCCATGTAGTTTCATTATATCTGACAAGCCAAATGACACGGTCCGGTTACACGGGCAGTACACGGAGTCAAGGAACACGGCGTGTATGTTTTCTACACATCATATTGTTCTGTTTTACACGACCTGAAAAAATGACAGTATCCTTTTACCTAGGCAGTACATGGGGTCAAGGAACACGAAATGTAACCATACTACAAACCATGTAGCCTGTCTTAAATTACTTGATCCACTAATCTTTTGTGACTTTGACGAGATTTCTTAGGGTTTGTACCCATGGTTTATTCCCTGAAGGTTCTGGTATCATTTCCTTCACACAAGAGTATCATCCCTTCAGCAGAACTTCCTGAATAGAGTTATTGGAATTCCCACTCTGAGACATAGATCTGGATCCTCTATTAATTCCTGGAACCCTAGGTGGATTTCTTGGTATCGACGTGACTAACTTTACCCGGGCGTTGATCCTCTACTTAGAGGATTAGCTCAGACTATGTTCTCGGAGTCACCCCATGACTTGGTTGTGAGCCTCATCTACCCATAATGTTCTCTAAGTACATGTGGAGTGTGTTCTCACCGAATGAGTACTTCATATCCCTCTATATTCAGACATAGGAGTGTGTTCTCCCAGTTTCATACTTAGGGAAATCCTTGATCTGGATCTTAGTGGTGGTATTCGCGATAGGCGGTCATGCCGGAGTATATCTGGATATTCTTATTATATGTGTAGTAGACATATACTATATAGAGCTGACTGTATATTCCTTTGTGGTATTTTCCCTTGTTGTATTTTCTTTGTGGGTTTAGGGTGTTTTACTGGGTATTGTTATACTCACCCCTGCATGGACTTTGCCCGCACGTGTCGTGTCTTGTGGAGACGAGCGATCCATTGACAATATTCTAGATGGACAAGGGCTAGACGGTGCTCAGTTAGATCAAACGGGCCGAGGTGTGTTCCTACGGCTATAGATTGTAGTCCTAGTACCTTTCCTTACAAGTTAGACTTTGATACAGACTTTCTTTTTTGGGGGATTGTACTTTATGCCCTGGGTTTTACTTTCTTGCACTTTACTTTCCTTTCATACTCTCTGGTTGAGTTTTAGTGTATGCATGCATCTTTTCCTTTTAGTAGATTTTACTTATTCAGCTTTGTGGGCTTGGAGAAGTGTGTGTGTGTGTGTGTACAGGTGTATATGCAATGCCTCCCATGTTAGTAGCATGCCTACTCGGTGCTAGTCACCAGCCATGGGCCTATTGAAGGTGGGCTTGGGGAGTTGTGGCTCGGGCCCCACAGGGACGGGTCATGACAATTATAAATATTTTCACACTAAATACATATTATATTTTTCCCATGTTTCAAATCATATAAATAAGTAAATAAATATCTATTTATTTGGATCAATAATAACAAGTCAAAACAAATATTAAAACAAAGTGGATATTAACTGATACAAATCTTTAACAAGGAATTGTATATAAAAATATAATATACAGTAATATTAACATAATTTATGGTATCATATATCTGAATATTAAGCTTAGGTAGATTTTTAATAAAATTTTATTATGTATATAAGATTTTTGAATGATTACTTTGATATCCAAGATATATGGTGTGGGTTTTTCCATCTCACATTTATTTCTGGGAGATTTATGTCTTATTCAATACTATTTTTTTGTGATGTATATTTCTTACATGAATATATTATATTCTTATTATACATAAATATATTGGTATTTAAATATCCATATACTAATATAAATCTCTTTGGTTTTATGTTTCAAATGTTACCAAATCTGTAAATTTAATTTGTCTCAATTTCCTTATGTGTGACATCTATTTTCTTATGCACCTATATTATTTTACGAGTTGTATATACTACCATTTTACATGATATATTGCAACACCCCTGGTTTTTACAAATAAATTTATTATAAAATGAATCCAACATTAAGTCTATGAAAAATAAACACTTTCATATTTATAAGAGAGAGTTATAACCTAATTCTTATATATAATATTAGCACTTATGCTTTTTGAATTTCGAAAAACGAACATACACATTTGAAATGAGTAAAATATTTATTAGTCTGATTGGATCTAGTAACATTTTTGGTGAATATTAACATACCATGATAAATAGATATGTTACCTTTATGAATAGTAATATGATTAATAGAATTGTTACCTCACCTAAGATATCATAAATATTTTTGTTGTTCTATTATTTATTTGTTGAGTTTATTTTTTTCGTAATAATCAGAAAAATATTACAAATTGATTTTTCAAGTAAAAAATTTAGAATTTCATAGGGATTTAAATTATTATATATAAAATAAAGTTTTATTAATTATTATTATATGGAAATATTATTATCAAAATTCTATTCATTAAATAGAAATGGAAAAATAATTTAAATTTGTTTATGTGTCGAAAATATTACATTCCATTTTACATTCCATTTTATATCAGATATTATTTTAAATAAATAAATATATTCATAGATAAAAGATAAAATTTTAATATTTAGATAATTATTAAGATAATACAATGTCATTTTTTAATTTATAATATAAATATTAGGTTATGGTGATATTATGATAATTTTATAAAGTACATTAGTTTTTCATGAATAGTAGAAATAAAGTTATGAGTTTTTTCTATGATTAATGACATAATAATTAATTAATAATTAATATAAAATTCTGGAAGACATGTATAAATTAAAATAAGAAATTTGGTTTCCCAATTGTCCAATACCACATGGTAATACCATGGTAAATCCCATGGTTTTTCAAGTACCACTAATGTGGTTCCCCAATAAATTAATAAAAAACTCCCTCTATTTTATTATAAATACCCACCAATTTTTTCGTTTCCATTCATTAAAAACTCACCATCCTTGAATCATTGGTTGGTTAACCACCCTATTAGTACTCCCAAAGTGTCCTCAAGTTCCCATGGTCCCAATAATAAATATTTAGATGTTACTCTACTAGATTAGTGATTCTATCACCCTTCTCTTTATCAAGAATTCCATTTATGTTATTCCATTCAAATTTCCATTTTATTATGTTGGGATATGTCATTAAATAACCCATTAATTTAAATTTAAGTAAAAGTTTTAAGATTCCACCTTTTCTCACTTAAATATTTTATATTAATTTTTATGTAACGTTATTAGGGTGTCAATCATTCGTAAGGGATTTCTCAAAATCTATAAATTTTTTTTCGTGTTTCATTCTTTTATTTTTCTCTCCTAAAATCCACTCATCCAAACGGTATGATAATTCTATTAACATAAATATACATGAAATTTTTAATTATAATATAATAATTCATCATCATATCTCCTTTCCTCTCAATTTTAAAAACATGAATACACCATATGAGACGTGGAAATTTATTGTATTCAAGGCCGAAAAGGTTTTCCATTTATAGTAATGTCTCCATGTATGGTAATGAAAAATATTATATGGTTTAAAAATATTGATATATTTGTTTTATATTTAATTTAATGTAATGTAAAATGTATATATACATAATACTAAATCATGGGAAAACTAGTATTTAATAATAGAGATATCGCCCAAATAATTTAAATAGAAAACACCAATGTTATATATAATAAAACATATGCATACCAAGTATGAAAATGATATATATAACCATTTAAACATCTAGATATTAAATAATGATATATGTTGGATCAGATTACAAAAAATATACACAATGGGGGGGGGGGGGTGAATTGTGGCTTTTAAAAAATCTTTACGAGAGTGTGTTCTGACTTTTAAATTTAATCTGATAAAATGATGAAGCGGAAATTTAAATAGCAGAAACACAAGATGTATAGTGGTTCGCAGAACCAAAGGCCCCTAGTCCACTCCACCAAAGCTATACTCAACGAGTTTGATGATTTTAACTATCTTGTCCACGTTTCAACAGACCGGTTCACAACCGAGTACAGGCAGTTGACACCTTTACAATCCAAGGAAAAACAAAGCCTTCTCGTTCACTTACAGAAGCTACACATCTTAGTATGAGAATCCGATCACTCAATAATAGAAAAAAAATTATTTTGAAAATACATTCCAGATGTTCATCACTATTGCAACAACATGAAATTGACAGTATGTAGATCATCGCCTTTCGAAATGATAATCTTCAAATAAGAAACATTCTGAGTTGATCCCGTCATAGTAGATATAGAAATATAATTCAAAATTTCAGCAGGAGATAATTCACAGTTGATCTATGTGCAGAAAAAGTGGATCTTCTATCGCGTTCCTTCCTCTTTTAATAAACAGAGCTTTGATGCTCCTTTTGAACCAGCAGATCGGTGTGTTTCGGTAGTCTCTATTTTTCCTTCCTGTTTTGAATAATTAAAAGAACCCATATGATCAATAATAATTGATTGATTTAGTTTTAAAAATCACATTTATATAAAAGAACAATAATAACTACTCCTATAAAATTATATCCACAAAAGTCGCCTTTTAACTCACGATATTCAAACATTTGAATTTACAGAGTAGTTGTAACATCCCTGAAGACTCGGCATAAAAAGATCCTTCTAATTTTATTTTCAAATCATTGGTGAAATGGTTTTGAATTAGTCAAAATATTATTTTAAAATCAGGTTTAAATCTGGCATGAAATCAGACTAATAATCAGTGTATTGACTGTTGCATAGAAATACCATCTTTAAATTCTCTAACGCTAAACGTAAGGTTATGTTCAACTGTATGCGTCCTCTAAACGTAAAACTGATGATGTAGTCTTCAAACGTAAGGTTCACAATGTAAGGTTGACAACGAATGTAAGGTTCATTCCAAATGTAGGGTTGGTCATACATACTTTTACTTGATCCATACATTTCCAAGAACATATGGTTGTTTTTAAAAGTAAGGTTGATGAACAATAATTTTGAGAAATAAACATAACATTTAATATTCATGTACGGTTCTTCTTCCATACTTTTCTGATATCTTAAACGTAGGGTTCCTTCCATACTTTGTCGATAACATATAGTTGTTTAACCATACTTTTTCCTTATCTCAAAAAAGTATACACGGCTTTTATCCTTATGCTATGTTTATCCACATAGGGTATGAACAGTGATTCCAGAACATGCTCAAGAAGATTCTGGATAAGTTGCGCATGAACAGTGTTTCCAGAACATGCTTAATATGAATACTTTAATAATAAATTCTTGTAATTTCAAGAGTAAAATAAAATGATAAATTCTGAAAAAAATTTCACAAATAAAATCATTATAAAACAATTAAGGGTATTTATTTGCATCAAAACTATCATAAAGAGATAGAGTATTAATATAAACTCCCCCTTTAAATAAAAATATTATATATTGTTGAAAAAAACACTTGCTCAACAATATCCCCCTTTTGATGATCACAAAACCCATAAAATAATAAGACTAATTAAATGAAAGTAACTTTTAAAATTAGTTACATAATGTTTTAGAATTTTGTGAGGATAAAACAATATTTAATTTAAAAAAAACATTTCAATAAAAAAAAATTTCTCCCCTTCATGAAAATAAATAAAATTTTATGTTTATCAAAATTTCACCCTCTGTATATGTATAAATTTGTATAAATCCAAAACATTTTAAATATACCAGAAACCATTTAAATAAGGTTTCAAAAAAATAAAATAAAATGTTGTGTTTATCAAAATTTCTACCCCTTTTGTTATATAAAAAATAATGATAAAACATGGATTTTAAAACATTTAATGTTGCACTGAACTGTAGGTAAATGCTATTATAAACTGTTTATCATTAAGTAAATCTGATGTACTGGAATATAAAAATAAACAAATTAAAACAAATAGAAAGAAACAAAAAAATATTGCATTAAAAGTCAAAAATAGATACAAGGATGATAATCACAAGAATTGAGTTTTTTTGCAGTGAACATGTAGGGTTTATCTTCGCTGGACTGTAGACTTGATTTCTGGTAACTGTTCTCTCAACCATTTCATTAATCCATCACCAAGGATAATAATAAGATCTCTAGCTTCTTGAGTCATATGAATATCTTCAATGAGATTGACTTTGAAAAACTCGTGAAGCCTTTCTTCTTTTTCCATAGACAAGGACAACATCTCTGTGAATTTTTCTAAGACAGAATGGATTCCTAGCTCACTAGATGTTAACTGATTGATTAAGAATTTATTATTATCTAAGAGAACTAATAATGGAGCACTGTTGCACTGAAGATCTTGTAACCTTTCATTCATATTTCTCATTTCAGCTGGGATAACAAGAAATCTTCTAATTAAATCAGGTGAAGTGCATAATCCACTAGAAGCACTATTCCTAATTGATGCAAATTGTGTCTCCAGAAAAAACATAAGATCTATGAAATCTGACAACATATCCATTTCATATTTCAATTTGACAACATCATTTAGGATATCCTCTTTAAAAATTTCAACTTCTTGTCTTGAAATAGTACTCTCCTTAAGCTTTTGAAATTTCAACTGTTTGGATTCTATGATGCTTCTTAGAGAATCAATCTCACATTGCAGTTGAGATAACTTTTTTACCAACTCTTCAACATCCCTATTCCTTGAATTAGAAGCACACGTTGCTTGATTTACATTCACAGGCTCTGTGAGAGATAGCATTACTAAAGATAATGTTTCAGCATCATATTTTTCTTTCTCCTTGTCCTGAGTATGTTGGTCCACATATTATTCCTCCGAGTCTTTTTCAGACTATTCCATAGAAAAATCATCTTGAAGAACTTCGGTGTGTGCTTCAGAAGCACGCTCATAATGAATATCTGCAAATATTTCATCTAATAAAATATCTAAATTGATATTCTCATGAGTTTCATGAGGTCTGGCCACTTCATCACTATGATCTGCCTCCTTTTCTTATTGAATTACAATAGCAACATCAGCTACAACCTGTTGTTCTGATCTTTCAACTACAATCCTTTCATGATCAGGATCTGTAATAGTGTCATTCATTTCATGAGTTTGTTCAACAATCTATTCTCTAAAAAATCTATAAGAGAGTAAATATCTTATAGTTAAATTAGGGGAAGTAAGTTCCTCAGTCACTGGTCTTTTCCTCTGAGTTTGAAGTCCCTCTTGACTTCATTCATCCTTAGTTTCTACCACTTCAAATATGATCCTCCTTTCCACAGTGATGACTATCGATTCAGCTTTTCCCTCCTTAGACTTTGAGGATTTGAGCTTGAGCACTCTTTGATTCATCATATGATCATACTGTAAAATTTTTTCCTTTGATACTACTCTAGAAATATCCAATATTCCTTAATGTTCCAGCATTTAACACATTACTGTGATGACATTGTACTCTGGAATCCACCAGTCTCACCATGTCCTTCTTAAGAAACAGCTTGGAAATGAATCAACCAAAAGGATAAAAGTTCATTCTGGAATCACTTTGACAACAATATCTTAGGTATCTAACAATATACCTAGGAAAATTGAGTTTTACAAAACTGATAAAAAGAATCATTATATACATATCAGGATATAATATCTTTTCCATCTCAGACATCCTCGGTGCAATCCCTGTTTGCACAAATTTGACAAAAATTTTCAGATCAGGCTCCAAATACATGATAAAAATTATCTTTAGAGTTTTAATAATAAAATGAAACGACATTATTTCTTCTTATTTATGAACAGAATATCTAATATTTTTCAAATATAAATGAAAAACTCCCCCATGAGGGCAGTTGAGAATCTGACCAATTTCTACTGATGAGATTGTGAAATCCCTTTCCTCTATCATAGCCATCATGCTTTCCTCAGTATCTCCTAGACTAAACTGTACAGATTTGAAGATGTATCTATGTTCTACCTCATATATAAATTCAGTATTTTCACAGTTGAATGTCTGATCAAGGGTCTGAAATGATAGTGCTTGTTTCAACAGTTGATTTTTCTGAAATATCTACTTGAGATAGATTACCTTTCTGAGTAAGATTATTATTCTTTCGGAGCATTGTCTCTTGGCATTTATTGTCTCGGCATCACTGGCTCTTTTAGTCCTTACCACCTCTATGAGAATCTTGAATGGTTTTAAGGTTATAGTTTCAGTGGTTCGAAGATTAGGGTTCACGAGCAGAGGTGCGGTTTGCAGGTTCAAAAAGGTTTTGATAGAAATGAAATGGTTTAGATGTCGAAAGGGTTTCTGACATCCATGATTCGCATGTTTTTAATAATCATTGTATATATTTAAAAAATAATAAAATAGATTATGTGCGGAAAAGAAACTTATTCTATTTGAAAAACAAAATAGCTAAATTATTTTAAGCAAAATTAAAATAAAGAACTACCATTGTAAAATAAAATTTTATTTAAAATCAATTAAACCAAGATCCCACTTAATAAAATCAACCCTTGTAGTGGTAAGTGGTTTAGTAAAAATATAAGCTAATTGAATTTTATTACTTTGAAATTCCAAAGTTATATCCTTTTTAAGAACATGATCTCTTAGAAAATGATGTCTGATATCAATATGATTAGTTCTAGAATGATTAATAGGATTTTTTGAAATAATTATATCACTAGTATTATGACATAAAATATGAGTAGTATTAAAATTTATTCGAAAGATAATAAGAGTGTTTTTCATCTACAACACCTGTGCATAGCAACTGCCAACAGAAACATATTCTCCCTCCGCTGTTGACAGGGAAACTGAATGTTGTTTCTTACATGACCATGACACTAAAGATTTTACTAAAAAGTGAAAAGTTCCAGAAGTTCTTTTCCTATCTAATCTACATCTCCCAATGTCTGCATCTGAATATGATATCAAATTGAAATCATATGTTTTGGGATAAAGAATATATTGAAAACATATCCTTTTAAATATCTAAAAGTTATTTTAACAGTAGTTAGATGAGATGATTTAGAATTTGATTGAAATCTTTCACAACAACATACTGAATACATTATATCTGGGATACTATCAGTAATATATAATAAAGTACCAATCATACTTCTATATAACTTATTGTTAACAGATCTTCCAGTTTCATCCAAATCATGTTGTATATTACTACGTATAGGAGTTGCATATGCCCTATTGTTTTCAAGTAAAAATTTATTCAACAAATCAGTAATGTATTGGCTTTGATTCAAAACATTTCCAAATATATTTTTGATAAATTTGAATTCATAAAAAGAAATTTAGTTCTACCATCATACTCATTTCATATTCTTTTTGCATTAACATTGAAAACTCATGAAAAAGGGTTTTATTAGTTGATCCAAAAATTACATCATCAACAAAAATTTGAGCCAATAAAATATTAGAATTAACAGTTTGTTTAAATAGGGTTGGATCTGCCATTCCAATAGAAAAATTATTTTTCAAAATAAAAGAGCTTAATCATTCATACCAAGATCTAGGTGCATGTTTATGGCCATAGAGGGATTTAGTATGTTTAAAAGTAGAATATGGTTTTTGATAATTTTCAAAACCAAGAGGTTTCTCAACATAAACATCCTCCATTAAATAACCATTTAAAAAGGCATTCTTACCATCCATCTGAAATAATTTAATGTTCATACGAGATGCATAGGTTAGGAGGATTCTAATGGCTTATAATCTAGCTATAGGTGCAAAGGTCTAATCATAATCTATACATTCTTCCTGACTATATCCTTTAGCAACAAGTCTAGCTTTATTTCTATTTATAATTCTTTTATCATCTTGGTTATATCTAAAGACCCATTTGGTTCCTATTAATGGATATTTCTGTGGACTTTCAACCAATTCCTAGACATCATTTCTTTTGAATTGGTTTAATTCTTCTTTCATTTCTATCATCCAGCTTTCATCATCTAAATCCTCTTCTATAGTCTTGGGTTCTAATTGGGACAGAAAGGCAGAGAATTCTAGAATATATCCTATATTTATACTTGTTTTTATTCCTGTATCTAAGTCGCCTATTATAGTTTCTAAAGGGTGATTCTTTAGGGTTCTAGTCTATCTATGACACACACATATAGGTTCTTCAGTATGATGTTCCTCTGAACTGGACAAAATTTTATTTCGATCTTTTTCAAAATCATTTTTCAAGTTCTCAAGCCTCATGTTATCATTAGAGTCAGATTCATCCATTTGATCTGTCCTTTTCTCAAAGGGATCAAATTCATCAAATTACATATGAACTGATTCATAAGCAACCCTTGACTTCTTATTATAGATTCTATAAGCATTGGATGTAGAAGAATATCCTAAGAAAATTCCATCATCAGATTTTGGATCGAACTTACCAAGATTATCCTTGGTGTCTATGATGTAAACCTTGCATCCATAAACTTTAATGTAGTTAACATTATGTTTTCTATTATTCCAGTGTTCATAGGTTGTCTTTTTCAAAATAGGTCTAATTAAAACTCTATTAATTATATTGCAGGTTGTGCTTATAGATTCCACCCAAAAGTATGTTGGAATGTTGTATTCATTGATCATATTCCTATCCATTTCCTGAATAGTACTATTTCTTCTTCCATCAATTCAATTTAGTTGCGGTGTTCTAGTTTAAGAGAAGGTGTGTTTAATATCTATATTTGAGAAGATGGAATTAAATTCCTAATTCTCAAATTCTCCACCATGATCACTTTTTAATGAAATTATTTTAAAACCTTTTTCATTTTGAACAGATTTACAAAAACATTCAAATAAAGTAAAAGATTCTTTTTTATATTTCAAAAAGAAAATCCATTTAAATCTAGAATATTAATAAACTAAAACATATACATATAATTTTCCAGCCATGCTTGCTACTCTTGAAGGTCCAAAAAATCCGTATGAATAAGATATAGAGACATAGATGTTGCAATTGTTTTAACAGATTTGAAGGATGAATTGTGTTGCTTTCCATGTTGACATGCATTACAGAATATGTCACTTTTAAATTTGAGACTAGGAAAATCAAAAACTAAATGTTTCATGGATAACTTATTTAAAACATATATATTACAATGTCCAAGTATATTATGCTAGATCCATTATTCTTTTATTTTAGCAGTCAAGCAATATACTTGTTCTTTACACAATGAATTTAAATACAGGGTATACACATTATCAGTTCTTGGTGCTCTGAGATTAAGCAATTTATTTTTGAAAACAGAACATCAATTGTTAGAAAAATCAACAGTATAACCATCATCACATTGTTGAGAGATATATATCAGATTGTGTTTAAATCCTTGTATATAAAGTACAATATTAATTGAGGCAACTTCTAGGTCTCCAACTGTTCCAATACCAATGATTTTTCCTTTGGAATTGTCACCAAAAGTTACTATTCCACCATATTTTTGAGTGAGTTTAGATAAATTCAATGTGTTTCTAATCATATGTCTTGAAAAGCCACTGTCCATATACCATATGTCCTTTTTTCTCTTATGACTGCCTCCCTCGTCTATTTCTTCCATAAAACACATGTTGGCTTTCAGATTTGATTCCTCATTCTATGAGTCTGATTGACAAGTAATATTTGGGTTTTCAGATACACTCCATGTAGCTTTTATGGCTTTCTTGTCCTTATGCTCATAGTCATTTCTTTTAGAAAATTTCTTTCTCTTTTCTTCTTTTAGTTGAGGACATTCTGGTCTAATATGCCCCATTTTCTTGCATTCATTGCATCTTACTTCCTTATCATCTTTCTTAATGGATTTTGTGAAGCCTTTATTCTTTCTATAGAATTTTGTGAATCTTCGGGCAATCCGATCCAATTCCACATCAGAATTAGATAACTCAGAACTCTCTGACTTATCTTTTTCATTTTTCTTCATCTTTCCGTTTTTGCTCTATGACGATGCTTTCAATGATGTATCTTCTCTTTTGATAAGCACATTATATTCATTAGCATCATTTTACATCTCAACATCATACATCATTAATGTTCCAATCAGTTATCTCATGGTTAAATCTTTCACAGGTTTCGACTATCTGATTGCTGTAGAGATTCCATTCCATTTTGTAGGCAGCACTCTCAACACTTTTAAAGCTTGATCAGCTTGCTTAATGGGATCTCCCAATCTAGTTATATTATTGAAAATATCTATTAATCTTCTACTCATTTCAGTAATACTCTCACATTCAACCGTTCTGAATGTATCAAATTTAAGCATAGTAGTTTCATATCACATTTCCTTGATTTTGTTAGTTCCTTCGTAAGAAACAACAACAATTTTCCACATTTCATATGATGTTGATCATTGATATACTCTGTTAAACTCATCAAGTCCTAGACCACATACAATTGCATTAATTTCCGTAAAATTCATATCATATTCTTCATCAGTAGCTGCACTCCATGTTTTAGGTTTTTCTGTTATTTCATATGGAGTTAGAATCATAGAATAGACACTGTATCCGTGATTTTTCAAATAGATAATCATTCGAGACTTCCAACATCTATAGTTTTCTCCATTGAAGTATGGTGCTCAAACCATAGACATTCCCTCACTTATATCAGTCATCTTTCTCTATGTATAATCACATTCATCTTGTTAATGCTTTGTCAGAAATATCAACCTTGGATACCAATTTTTGTATTGGATTACACCAAATATACAAAAGAGGGGGGGTGAATTGTGTATTTTCAACAATATTTACGAGATTGTGTTATGCATACTAACTTTAATAAGATAAAATGTTGCAGTGGAAATTTTAATATTAGAAACATAATAAGTATAGTGTTTTGGGGAATTGAAGGCCCCTAGTCCACTCTACCAAACCTCTACTCCATGAGCTTGGTGATTTTCACTATCTGGTCCATGTTTCAATAGACCGGTTCACAACTGAGTACAGGCAGTTGACACCATTATAATCGAAGTAAAAACAAAGCCTTCCAGTTCACTTACAGAACCTACACAACTTATTACAATAATCCGATCACTCATGAACAGAAAGAAAAGATTTTTTTATTTTTAAAATACTTTCTAGATGTTTTTTACAATTGCAACAACATGTAGTTGACAGTAGGTAGATCATCGCCATCAGAAATGATAATATTCACGTAAGAAACGTTCTGAGTCACTCCCGTTGTAGTATATATAGAAATATAATTCACAATTTCAGTAGTATCAAATTCATAATAGATATTCATTGTAGAACAAGTGAATCTTCTATCGCTCTCCTTCCTATTTTAACAAACAAAGATTTGATGCTCATTTTGAACCAGAAGATCAGCGTGTTTCATTAGTCTCTATTTTTTCTTCCTTTTTTGAATAATAAAAAGATCACACGTGATCAATAATAATTGATTGATGCAGTTTTAAGAAGCCCATATAAATAAAATAATGATAAGAACTTCTCTTGTAAAATTAGATCCACAAAAGTTTCCTTTTTTACTAGCGATATTCAAACATTTGAATTTACAGAGTAGTCGTCACTTCCCTGATAACTCAGCATAATAATCTACTTCTAATTTGATATTTAAATCATTGATGAAACAGTTTTTAATTAGTCAAAATCTTATTTTAAAATCAGCTTTAAATATGTCTTGAAATCCGCCTAATAATCAGCGTATTGACCGTTGAAAAAAAATACCGACTTTTAATTCTCCGACGCCAAACTCAAGGTTATGTTGAGCTACATGCGTCCTCTAAATGTAAGATTGATGACATAGTCTTCAAACATAAGGTTCCCAAATTAACATTGTCAATGAAAGTAAGGTTTATTCCAAACGCAGGGTTGGTCATCCATAATTTTATTTGATCCATAATTTTCGAAGAACATATGGTTGTTTACAAAAGTAAGGTTGATGAACCATACTTTTGTGAAACAAACGTAACGTTTAATATTCACATATGGTTCTTCTTAAATAATTTTTTGATATCACAAATGTAGGGTTCCTTCCATAATTTTCCGGTAATGTATGGTTATTTAACCATACTTTTTTATTATCTCAAAAAAGTATATACGGTTTTTATCCTCAGGCTACGTTTATCCACATAGGGTATGAACACTGTTTATAGAACACGCTCAAGCAGATTCCGAATAAGTAGCACATGAACTATGTTTCTAGAACACGCTAAATAAATATAATTTAATAATAAATTCTCATAATTTCAAGAGTAAAATAAAATGATAAATTCCGGTAAAATTCTTAACAAATAAAATCATTAGAATATAATTAAGGGTATTTGTGAACATCAAAATTATCATAAATAGATAGAGTATTAATATAAACTCCACCTTTAAATAAAAATATTATGTATTTTTGAAAACAACACTTTCTCTACAATATATAAGTTCAATTTTTATGATTTATATCAATTCCTCATGAACTCCTTTACTTATAATCATGATAACTGATTATGAAATCAAGGTAACGAACACTCACGAATGACAAAATACAATCTTATAACTTATCAATAAGGACATAATTGAACATAATAAATCTATAAGGAATAATATTGTTTTATGTTATGTTATTTATTAGTTAATTAATGGATTTAATTTGATTTTACAAGACATTAAGTTTAGGTTCAGAATACATTCGGACATTATAGTATGGATTTTCTACCGAGACCTCCATTTTCATTCTGGTTACTCTTATTCTCTACATACCTCAATGATAATCTTAATAATTTTTATTAACATCTAAGACATTTTATTTGAGGTCTTCATATATATACCTATATGATTCCTTCTATATTCTACGGGGAGTTACGTGCTTTAAAAGGACCATTCAAAAATTTCTTCTCGAAATACAAATCCAATTCAAGGGAACATGTCAAATTCTTTCCTATGATCAGGAACACTATATAATCTGTTTTTAGAAACCAATATTTTTAAATAATAATAAATGTTATTATCAATTAAGTATCGTATTTCTCATATGTTTTTATATCAATATTTTTTCAATAGAACACTTATTCTGAAGGAAAAACAATATTCATCTAAAAAATTATTCGTTTATTTTACAGGAGTAATTTTATCAATTTCAACACTCTTGGGGAATATTATAAATAATTAGGAAAAATCCTTTTTCATATAATCTATCATATTTTATTGAATGGTGTAATAATATTTTGACTATGGATGTGCTATCTTAAAACCATTATCCAAATAGCTATGAATGGTTAGTGTTTACAATTGTGTAAAGTTATTTACATTTCAAATATCAGTCACAATATGAATGTATATATTTTTTATGTTTATCTCCATTAGTATAAATAATGAATTGGACTTTTTAAGTTATGTTCGAGGGATGATATAGATCCTCGATGTAGTCGTTGGTCTGATGAGACAATGCATATATAATATTTGATGAGGCCTTTCCCATTTTCATATTTATGTTTGGTCTTGGCGTTAATCATTTTTTTGTGTATTGGATGAGCCCTTGAAGGTAGAATTCAGAAGGTTTAGCATTATGCATTTCCCTCATTATGAAACTAGATATTGATAGTAAATGTGATAATTAGACTATTATAATATTAATGGAAATGTTTTATGACATTATTTAATAATTTTTTATTCCATCCATATTATACTCAAGATTGTTTTTCAAGGAATAAATATTTAGTTATTAATATTTCCTTGTTTTTATGTTTATATATTCATCTACTGTATTACATACCCTTATTGACCATCATAGATCAACCCTTTCACATGTTTTGTTTTACAAGGGTAGTGATGAATGAATTTTATGAATGAAATTGAAGGATAATATAGGAGACAATGTATGGATCAAAAGAAGTAGTTATGTTTTGTTTCCATTCAAGTTGTAATAATTAACTTATGTGTGTATATAGTTTTATAAATATATTACACTATTGGTTCGATTTATATATGAATTATTTATTTGTATGACAATGTAATGTGATATGGAATTGGAATATGAAAATCTGGCTGCATTCGTTATAGTTGGTATCAAAGGAAGTCTAATAGAAAATGTTGAAGCTATATTTTGAAAAACAAAATTTGGGAACAAACACCTAGGATAGTCTTTGAGGATAAACATATACAAACATCCTGGAATCCTGTTAAGGAATATATTTTGTGGATATTTCTAGTAAATACATCCCTTTTTGGATAATACATGTGGATGTGGTTCTTGAACTGATGTAGCATAGAGTAAGAACTCTGACACAGAGTATTAGGATTGACCCGAGGTATCTTTGCACATGACAACGGGACTTACTATGCACCTGGTATGCCACTCCTAGTGGATATACTTAGGTAAATTAAAATTTACATTATAATCCATTCTGAATTATTTAAATGTAAATATGTCCTCAATGTAAACATTCTAGTGATTATGAGATTATACATGCGTAAAAGTTTTTTTTATGTTATATGGTTTGCTAGTTTAGAATTATATATTGTCTTTCATATCATAATTTAGTGTATTACATTATTAGAAATGATAATTAGTGGATAGAATGGAAACCACATGAATGCATGTAGATGATGTAGGGATTTCCCATTATGCAAGATAGTGATGCTAATATTATTTTTATTGCTATTGATGATCAGTTTATAACTATACTGGGATTGTTGACTCAGGTTATGAACAATAAACTTACCTTGATGGAGAATCATGAACCATAATGTCGAGGTTAAATGTTATACCACATTATGCGACATAATCATCCAACATTCATTGGAAATTCAAATTCATTTGTAGATGAGTAGGGGATAAGATCATTAGTGATGATATTTATCCCCATTGGATATAATGGAATGGAGAAGTTTGTCATGAAAGATTATCATATATTGGGATATTCATATCAATGGTGCTCATTGATTCAAAATATAAAGGAGGAGGAAGAAATATAATAAATAGAATGGAGGGAATAAATAAATATTCTTAGAAAAATATTTTACTCGGTAATATGGAGAAGATATGGGGAGGTAATTGTGGAGTTTAAAACAAAAAAGAGGATAATTTTTTGAAAAGAACTAATCCAATTTTATAATGTAAAAAGAACATTCTATATAATACATAAATAATTAAAGGAGAATTATTCATTAGTAATTTGATGGTTTAAAACCATTCCTCAGAAGAGAACTATTCTCCCAATGTTTTCGATCATATGAATATATTATCTCATGTGATATGAAGACTGAAATATAATTCATTAAGCCTTATGAAATTAAATGATAACATTAGAATAAGAGGGTTGTAGAGGAAATAATGGATTAATTGAAGAATAAATAAGGAGTTTTTCTAAATGTGATTATTTTGAAATGAAACACCATGGAGTCTGGTTAAAAGGAAAATTAGTATGTTACAAATGTGGAGAAAGAGGCCACAAGTCTCGAGATTACAAGGGAAATAATGAAGCTACCAATATTCAATGCAACAATTTTATTGATATGGGACATTATGCCAATGATTTTTTTAGCATCAAGAAATAATTCACCCATGAAGAAAAGGGAGCATGACCAAGTTTATATAATCAAAACTCATTATGTTGATGTTTATATCGATGTGTTGCGAGGTACTATATTTTTTTACACAAACTTGTATGATGCATTATTTTTTCCTAGAACACCTCATTCTATTATATCTTCCCAGATTTTATTAAAAATTATATATTTCAACTTCTCTTTAAGAAGGGTGTCATTAATCAAAACCCTATAAGGTAATTATCATTGCTTCAATGATGTGTTATATAGTCCCCATTATGAAATATAGTTATTCTTTATATACTAATTTTATCATCATATCTATGATCAAATTTGACCCAATCCTTGGCATGTATATCATTTACAAATAATATGACAAAAATTATTTCAAGAGGAAAGATATTACAATTTTTTGGAAGGTATATAATACATTATCTTTAGGGAAAAAATCATCATCTGATTCTTATCAATATCCACCACTAGTAGCTCTATATAATTAAATTCACGGTGAGGATGACAATGAAATATCAGGGGCTGAGGATATAAATATTCAAATTAAGAATATAATTATTGTTTATTAATATATATTGATGTTTATAAAGATGATTTACCAGTACCCCCCCCCCCCCTAGAGTGGGACGTTATGTTCTCTATTGATTTAATTCCCAGTATAATGCCTTTATCAAATACTCCGTATAGAATGCCCAATGTGGAATTAGTGTAACTAATGAAATAACTAGAGGAGATTAATGATAAAAGATTTGTTTTCCCTACTGTTTCTCTATGGGGAGAACATGTTATTTTTATTAAGAAGAATGATATAACCATGAGGCTATGCATTGGATGTAGAAAAATCAATTCTATTATAATAATGAACAAGTATCCCCTACATTATGTTGATGAATTTCTGGATCAACTTCATAGAGCATAATATTTGTCAACGATTTACATTTGATATGAATATAGTTAAATGCATATGAGGAAGGAAAATATTCCAACGACTGTATTTCGAACTATGTTCTAGAATTAAGACTCTTCAATAATTCCTTTTAGACTAACTAATGCACCTAATATTTTCAAGGATCTTATTAATAGATTTTCAAGGATAAACTTGATGATATTTTTGTAATATTCATGTATGATATCATAGCATACTCCAAAATATTTTACGGTCAATACAATGGAATATGCGTTATTCTGAAGACTCTTATAAGAAGTGAGTTATAGGCGATGTTTAGAAAGTGTGAATTTTGGATTTAGTTAGCTTAGTTTCTTAGACATATTGTCTCTAATGATGGAATTATATTTGATCCTATGAATAAAATAGTTTTACTATAATTTCATACTCCAACGAACGTAAATGAGGTATTTAGTTTTATTGGTTTAGCATATTATTATCATAATTCTATTTAGAACATAAACTTTTTAGACAACCCATCGACCAAGCAGACATGTACATGAGATATGTTCATATGGAAAAAATAATGTGTTGATTTTTATGAATAATTGAATAGTGGTTTAGTGAATTCGATGATCCTGACTTGGCCATTGGGAAATGGTGGAGTTGTGGTATATAATATTGTATTGATGAAAGTACATGGTTTTGACATAATGCATAATGATAGATATATTGACTATACATTAAAGTAGTTAGAAATTCATAAACAGGACGATCCATTTCATGATATTGAGATAGAATCTGTAATATTTTCTTTGATGATATGGAGACATTATCTATATAGTGATAGATGTGTTATATATACTGATCACAATAGCTTAAAACACATCTTTCACAAAAATAACTCAACATTATGAAATGAAGATGGCTTGAGCTACTTAATTATTATGATTATTATATACACTACCACCCATGAATGGAAAATAAGTTAGTTGATTCATTGATTAGGAAGGATCATGGAGTTCTAAACAAAATGGTAACTTTCCAAGATCATATTTTCAGCGATCTAGTGAAGATGGATATTGAAGTCATCAATGAAGGAGAAGCATAATTACATTTTCAATTGGCTTCTAAAACATAATCATTGAAAATAATTAAAAATTCTTAGTTATTTGATGAGAATATTAAAGAGAAAATTAATGGTGTGAACCATTATATATTGGCTGACTTCATGTGTTAATATGGAATTTTGATATTTGGGAAAAGGCTATGTATCCCCTCTATAACCGAGATGAATAGGGAGTTATTGGATAATTTCAATAGATTAAATTTTTCTGTACACTATAGTAGCAGGAAAATGAAAATAGATTTGAATGAATTTTTTTGGTTGGAAAAAAAGTGGGAAATTTTAGATTATGTATCATGATGTTGAGTCTGTTAACAAGAAAATGTCAAATGAAAAATTCCTAGAGGATTCATGCAACCTCCTCCTATAACTATATGAATATGGGGTGACATAACCATTGAATTTTTCAATAGGTTATCCAAAACATCATGAATGAGTGATGAAATATGGGAAACTCTAGTTGGACTAATGAAATCCATGCATTTCGTCACTATAAAGAAGGATTTTCCACTACAGTGCCTATTAGGACTTTATAACAATGATGTTGTGAGACTTCATGGATCACCTCTCTCAATTGTGCCTCAATGTGATCAATTATTAAAATTTAAATTGTAGAAATTTCATTATAATTATTTGGATACTAAACTTTTATTGAGTATTTTATTGCACCCTCCTGTTGAAGGAAAATTAGAACCAATGATCCAAACTTCATAATACAATTTGAGATCATGATTACATGATTTTAAAGGTATGTGGGACTAGTATTATCCTTTAGTGGATTTTTCTGAGAATAATAGTTTATATTAATGTATTCAAATAGAACCACATAATTCATTGTAATGAAAGAGATTTTGTACACTAATGTGTTGGGTTGAAGTTAGTGAAAGGAAGTATGTGGGCCCATTGCTTGTGGAGGAAACAACAGTGAATGTAAATACTATTAAAACTCACATCAAAGAATCTCAAAGTATGAAAAACAACAATACTAATAATCAAAGTAAGTAATTGTAAATTAAAGATGGGGATCATGTTTTCGTAAATGTATCACCTAGGAAGGGTGATATATGGATTGAAAAAAGGCCATGTAAGCCCCAGGTACATTGGCCCTGTTGAAATTCTCATGTGAAATTGGGCTATGGATTGTCAATTTGAAATACCTCATATCCATTCCAAGGTAAAAATGTTATCCATTTCTTATTATTGAGAATTCATATACCATACCCAACACATTTCTTCACTTCTAAAGGAATTGAATTGAAACATGACATATATTATTTTGATGATCCTATTGGCATTATGGACACTAATGAAATGTTGATAAGGAATTAGATGACTCATCTTGTAATGGAAATTTGGAAAACCATATAACTGAATATGCAATGTGGAACCCTATGTAACTAATGAAAAAGGACTACCAAATTATTTTAATAAGGTATCATTCTAGTAATTTCTAGGACGAATTTTTTGTAAGGGGTGAAGAATGTTACACCCCAAGATAATAAAAATTAATTTATTATACAATTCATTCAACACTGAGTCTATGACAAATAAGACTTTAGATTATTATAGGATACAGTTATAACATAGTTGTTAGACATAATTTAATCACTTATGTGTCTTGAATTTAAAAAAACTCATATTCATAGTTGGATCAGTAAGATATTTAGAGTCTTATAGGATCAAAATACAGTTTTGGTAAATAGTAACCTACACTTATTAATAGTACTGCTACCCTTATGAATAGTAGTATGACCAATGTAATAGTATCTACACCTATGTATGTATAAATAAAATTATTATAACGTCATTTCTATTTTGAGTTTTGTTTTTCATAATAATATGAAGAATTGGGTAAATTGATTTCTTAGTTAAAAATTGTACATTTGAGAGATATTGAAATTATTATATCAAAATAATGATTTATTAATTTTAATTATAATAAAATATCCTGTAAAAATTCTATTATTTATTTCAAAATGATAAAATTATTTTAATTTTTTATGTGTCAAAATTTTTACTATGCATTTGTCTATGTATTTTATGACCACTATTATTTATAATAAATAAGTATTTTCATGAATAAAATTTCTTTTTTTCAAACTTATAGAATTATTATGGTAAAATAATTTTCATTTGAAATTTAGAATGTCGATATTAGGTTATTCTGAATTTATGATAATTTTATAATATACATTTTGTTTTCATTACTAGTAAACATTCATTTTTGCATTATTTGTAGGTTTAATATCTTCAGAATGAGGTGATAATTGATATAAAATTATGGTAAAATTTCATAAATTAAAATATTATATTAGGTTTCCTATATTTCATATACCATGGGTAATCCCATTTTTATTTAAATACCAATGATGATGTGTCTTTAAAAATAAATAAATCACCCTCCCTCTCTTTTACTAAAAATACTCATCAATTCATTTATTTTATTTCAATAAAAATTCATCATCCATGATTATCTTGTAGTTTTACCTCCCTATTATCCCCAAATATGTTCTCTATCCCCCAAGGTCCCAACCATAATGTTTACGGAGTTACTCTACAAGGTAATGTAATCTATCACCCTTGTCATTTTCAAGAACTCCTTTTATGTTATTCCATTTAAATTTTTATTTTCATATATTGGGATATGTAATTACATATTCCCCTTAATTTCCATTTTATGTAAAATTTTTGAGAGACCAAATTTTCTCTCATTATCCTATTTTATGAATTATCTATATAATGTTTTTAGGATGAAAAATTTTCATATGGGATTTCACAACTTCTCTTTTCCATTCATGTTCCATTATTTTATTTTTCTCTCCTCAACACCCCATATCCAAATGGTATGATAACTCCATTAACATTAATATACCAATATTTTGTTTTTCAAATGAAATAATCCATCATCATGTCACTTTTCATATCCTTTTATAAAAAAAATTGAAAACACCATCCGAGATGTGTTAATTAATCACATTCAAGGACAACACATTTTCAATTTCTATTACCATATTCATGGCCTGTCATGAAAACTTTTTATTTTAGAACCAGATCGTATTATATTTATTTTCTCTTATTTAATGGTTGGTACCTATTATATATACATAATAAAATTCATATGACAAACTATTTTCTAATAATTGAGATATTTACAAAATAATCAAAATGGTTATCACTAATGTTATATCAAATAAATAAACATTATACCACAAAAAAAATATATATAACCATTTATACTTCAATATATTAATTATTGATATATAAATCAGTTATGGATAATTTATCTGATCCACATGAACATCATCACTTATAATCATGTGAACTGGTCACGAAATCAAGGAAATGAACACTCTAGAATGATAGAATACAATCTTATAACATTTCAATATAGACATAAACGAACTTAATAAAACAATAATTAATCAAATATATTTATATAAGTTAATTAATTATTTAATTAATGGATTAAATTTTATTATCTTGGATATTAATGTCAACTGTAGAAAACATTTTGACAAAACGTTAGGATTTTCTACCCGAACATCAATTTTTATTTGGTGTACTATTATTTTCTACATACCTCAACGATATTACTATTTATACTTATTTACTCCTAATTAATTCTATTTTAATGATATCTCTATATTTACCAACTAGAAACCTTCTTTATTTTATGGGTAGTTACACACATTAAAAGGATAATTTAAATTTTTTTTGAAATACAAACCTGTTTCAAGTGAACTTCTCAATTTACTACCTATGTTCAAGTACACTCTAAAATATGTTTTAGAAAAACATAATTTTCTAAAATTACTCATTTTATTAATGAAAATTTTTCTTATTTCTCTTACAGTTTTATACAATTTTTTTCCAAAATAACTCTTCTTTTATAAGAAAAATAGTATTTATCTCAAGGATTACTCGATTATTTTATTAGAGTAATTTTATCTAGTTCAACACTCTTGTAGAATATTATATATTACTAAGAAAAATAATTTATGATATAATATTCCTTATTTAATTTAATTGATTTTGATTATTTCGAATATGGATGTGTTATCTAGAAACCATTCTATATATTACATGAAATGGATAGTGTTTATAGTTTGGGAAAGTTATTTACATTTCCTATGTTAGTCTGAAAATGAATGTATATAATTTTTAAGTATATCCCCATTCATATGAGGAATTAATTGGACAATATATGTGATGTGTGGGGTATGCTATAGGCCCTAGATGATTCAATCGGTCTAATTAGACAAAACATTTATGGAGTTAGTCAAGGCATTTTCCATTTTCAGCAATGGTTTTGGTGGAGGCCATAATCATTTTCAGATATCTTCATTGATGCCGTTATGGTATATTTTTGAATTTCCAGCATTATGAATTTCCATCATTATGAAATTAGAGACTGATAGTCCATTAGATTATTTGACTAGTTGAATATCCATGGTTTTATTTTATAGAACTATTTAATCAGTTTTTATTACGTCCACATTATGATCATGTATATTTCTAACAGCTTGTATTTTTAGTGATTCATCATGCCTATTTTCTATAAGTTTATTTTCTTCTGCTATATTATTTACCCATACTGAGAATCTAAGATCACCCCTTTGAAATGTTTTATTTTCCCTATATTTTGAAGAATTATATTAGGAATGAAACGCATAGATAATCTATTAGACTATTTTTGATTCAAAATATGTTTTTATGTTGTATTTATTTTCATTTTGAAATATGGATCTTTTGTATGTATCTAGTTTTCTAAATCTACTAAACTGATCATTCCTTCGGGATATGACTAACTTGATTATATAAAAATGTAATTAAATAAGGGACTGATTCTGGGAAAGTGGTATCGGGTCCTTATTTATATAATTATTATAATTTTTTCATGATATTTTAGTCTTAATTTAAGTTCATTTACTTAAATGGGAAGTAATATTAAATGTTACCAAGTGGTAAGAGTATATAGTAACAATATAATCATTTACATGGATGGTTTATGATATTGAATTCATTGATTAAATCTTATGATACATCATTGAAGAAAAATCATGAAATTTCTTCCCCTATTCGTAGTCATGATATCTTAATGTATTATTAACAATTTTTATCATTTTTATTACATAATATAATTATGAATTATTTAAGGAAAATAAAATCTCAATTCTCTTTTTGGGTGAATATATGTTTTACTCAGAAACCATGTATCTAAAAATGATTTCAATCATTTACAAAAAATTGACATTTTAATATCATTGTCAGGGAAAAATGATTATTAAATTTTTTATGATTTCCCAAGATTCCACTATTTGCTTCCTTGTTATTTTCAATGAATAATGTTTTCAAAAATATTTTATGTATTAAAAATAATTTTAAAATATGATTATATATTTTACTGTGGAAATTATATAAAATAATCATTAAAAATTATTTTCCATATAGGATGACATCTGTTAGTGTTACTCATGACATAATTAATATGTTATCCATGGGTAACATTCATATTCATTCTCTGAATGTTTTTTTTATTTAATGGTAATTATGATCTCTATTTCCCTTTCACAAGTTATATGTTTATAAAACCCCTACTATTTCACCAGTTATATGTTTATAAAACCCATTTCTATTTCATGGGTTATATGTTTATAAAACCCATTATTTTCATGGGTTTTTTATATGGAATATATTTTCTTTTTATGAGTTATGGTTTTTTGAAATGAATATGAATCATTTTTGTTCTCCACAGGTTATGATATGATTACATTTTTATGACTCACACTTCCTTTCATGCTTAATGAGATGATTGTCTGTGATATTGTTTATCACATATATATGATTTCGTAATGAGATTGGTGGGACCTATATATCTCTCTAATTTATTGGGTATTGATATTTTATCATGATATATACATATCTGGAAGAAGGACTGAACTCAATTTAATAAAAGACATTTTTCAATAAAATGGTATTATGTGTGATCTTTGGATACAAATATGGTCATGGGTGTGATCTACAAATACAATTATTGTATGGGGTGTGAACCATTACTTATATGATGGCATATTATGTGATCTGGTGACTACTAAGGAAATCATTTTATACACTTGTGTTTCTTCCACAATTCCATGAATTTTTCCAAGTTCATGAATTTATGGATTACTACCTTGATTTTGTAATGATTAATGTCTTATTAAATACTAAAATTAATGATGTTATTCATTTTTTGATATTTTTTACGTAAGGAGTGATCTACTAATTTTAGCATCATGTTATAAACCCTTATAATATTGATTATTATTACATATCTCCCTTATATATACTTATTAGTCATCAGAGATCACACATTTTTATATTTCCTTTCACTAGGTTTTTATGATATGTATTATATATGATGTGAATAACAATGGTTATATTCATGAAGAACATAGTGGTATATAATGTATCTCACTTACATATTAGTGTTTATATATCCATGGTTCTTAAAGAACTAAACAAATATGGTATTTTGTAAATTGTGTTTGTTATGATTTTATTTTTATGAAAAAATGATGAAATAATAAACTATGTTTTGGGAGGTTAATTATAGTTGGTATCAATGAAAAATGTTTCTTATCCATCTAAATCTAGGATGAGATATCATTATTAAGAACCTTATGGGCATGTTTGAGGATAATTCTAATGATAAGGAAAAGTATATGATTTTTTATTGTAATTTCGATAAAGTATAAATTGAGTGGTTCCCATGAAATAAATCCTTATTTAGATATGGAATGTGAATATGGAATTATTACAGATATTCATTTGGTTAAAAACCCAAAAAACACTGTATTGGGTTAGAATCGTTTAGGAACTAGTGCATGGAAACAATCCTTGTTACCCACATAGATTGAAACTCCTAAGTGATGTGATTTCAAAATTCATAATATTTTTATAAACAATCATGAACTAATCAAATATTTCTTTACTATCAATACACTTGGATAATCCTATAATTTCATATATTAATGAAGTTTTCATAATTTAGACATCATATAACTGGGTTTTCATGATTATGTAGTTCCTCACTATGGTAAATGTTTCATACAACATGATTTTTTGTTTTAGTCAATGGTTGGAACCCGAATGAACCACATTAATGGTGATTGTGACAGATAATAAAACAATTGAAAATTAGAGAAATGAAATGAAATGGGAGAAAGACTAAAAAATATTTCCATCATCACCAGAATTCCTCAACCTATTAATCATGCTAGAATTTCAAATGAGCAATGGATGAAAAAATATTCTGTTAAGACCATCAGGAGGTAACATAAACATTTATTCAATATGTATTATAATCCTTTTGGTTATAATAAATGGTACATTATAATTGAAAGGATATTATTCATTCTCTAGTGTTCAGAATATGAGAAATTCATTATGCATTTTTATCTATTAGAGGGTGAAGCAGACTTGTGGTTGAATGTAATAAAAAATATTATTTAGAAATATGAAATCAAATCCATATAATAGGTTGAGTGCATGAATATATTTTTCAATATATAAATTCTTTTTATATGTCATTCAATAAGGATAATGAGTTCCATGAGTTACTAAAAAGGTTTGTTGATAATTTTTGTACGTGCAAGAAAAATTCCTCAAGCATTGAAAAGAACACTTCTAGTATTATCATAGAACATGAAAGTAATTTTGATAGGTTATTCAGTTGATTAAATAATATTCTTATAAGGGAATTGGTTATAAGAGACTTTATTAGATACGAATAGATTTTGTTTTGTGAAATAAAGGATTATTTTTTTGTTCGAGTAATGTATCAATCTCATTGGTTTTAAATGAAATTGATGATGGAGTTGAAAGGAAAATCTAAAAACCATGGAGAAAAGAATATGAACATTCCATAATTATCTGTTTGTGAAAATAATAAATCTGTAAATAGTAATGACATTTATAATAAATGTTTTATGTTGAAACAGTAAAATCATCAGGAATTTTATTTCCAAAGTGATTGGAAGATGTTAGAAAAAAAATGTGAATAGAGAGAATGTTGCACAAAATTATCATCCCATGCTCCAGTGGTACATGTGTAATGAGAATGTAAATTATAATAAATTTTACCAAAAACAATATAATCACTGATGATGATCAATGTTAGAAACCTATTAAGAGAAGGGAAAAGAGGGAACATCATGCAATCACTATTTCAAGCCAATGGTGTGATAATGACATGGTGAAAGGTACAATCACTATCCACTTGAGAACTAATAATTTCTTATTTTATTTCAGATACTCCCACTCATTAATATCTAATTAATTTTATAATATTATTATGATCACACCAATATGATTAGATGTGAAATTAAACATTAAAACGCATAATGGTACAATGATTGCATTGCATGTCTATGATTCTGAACATGTTGATATTTATGGGAATTTACATGATTCAAATATTTTTATTACCCCTCACGTTTAATTTTATGTCATATTATGCATGTATTTGAAATATATTAATTAAAAAATAATTTATCTACTAAGGCATGATACATTTTATATTTCAAGCCACAATATGATAATTTATCAATGTGATAATATGTATGAACTTCCTATAGAGATCATGTAATGTTTATTGGTCTTATATACCATTAATAAATAATTTTTATCTCAAATGGTTGGGGAGAAAATCGAAATTGATGACATGCCAATTGTTCAGATTTTTTAGAATGTATTTCTTAAAGGGATTTATATCCTTCCACAAAAACATAAAGTTGTGTTCTAAATAGAAAACATACAATGTTCCATTCCAATTTGAAAGACCCCATATATAATGTCCCTACTTGAGTTTCTAGAATTGAATAAGAATCATAAATTAAACCATGATAAAGGATTCATTCAGCCAATTCTCACACATTGGGTGAACCTATTATTTTTGTGAAAAACATATGGATCAATTCCACTCTACTTTGATTAAAAATAGTGGAACAAGATCCAAATGAAGAAAAATTATCTTCCATCGTGTATTGATTACTTGTTTGATCAACTACATGAATCTTGATACTATTCCCATGTTTACATTCATACAAGATATCATTAATTGAGGTTAATGAAGGAGGAAATACCGTATATGTAATTTTGTAAAAGTTATGGAAACTATGAATATATATTGATAAATTTTGGTCTTACAAATTCCCCTTCAATCATCGTATATTTGAAAAAATTATTCTTCTGTGTTTACCCTAATCATTTTGTGTTACTCTATATAGATGGAATTCTTATATATACAAAGTGTTAGGAAGAGAATGAAGACCACATGAGAATTTTTCTAATGATACTAAATAAAGAGAAATTGTATTAAAATTTAATCATTTTGAATTTTGGATGAAAATTCTATCATTTTTTTGTTACATATTCTCATGAGATGAAATATCAGCAGACACATCATTAATAGAAGCTATTGAACATTGTCCTAAACCAACCACAATGACTCAGATCCATTGTTTTATTGTTTAATCAGATATTTTCAGTAGTATTAGATAATTTTATAGGACCTTATAATCCTCTAACAATATAAAATCATAAGGGTTCCAATTTCAACTATATATTTGTTTTTCTTGAAATATTCATGGAATTTTATTTCGTCAACACCCATATGCTCATATTACCCTATAGTAGAGAATGGTTTGTAATCTATAGTGATTTATACATGCAAGGATTGGGATTCATTCTTATCAACAATAACTTTTGAATAACATATGTTTCAAGACTATTGAATATCTAGGAGCTAAATTACCAAAAATCATGATTTGGATTAAGATTTTGTAATTAATTAATTAATAACAGTTTGGAATTATACATATTGATAAATATATTACATATGTACAAATCAAAAATGTCTAAAATATATATTAAAAAATAAGGAGTTGAACCAAGGCTACAATACTTTGTTAGATCTTAAAAAGGATTATGGTTTCCCAATACATTACCAAACTATGAATGAAAAGTAGGTGGATGTTGCGATTAGTTAAAAGGATCATGCTTGCTTATACATGATTAGAACAGAAAATGAGCCAATATTTATGGATTTTTAAGTTATGGATACAGATATATTGATGTAATGGGGAAAATATTACTTTTTATAGTTGACTGTTTGACCATCTATCAATGTGATAACAAAATTGGAGTTGAAGGAATATATAAATCCAAAAAAAAGGTTATAAATGATCATGAGTTTATCCATGACTAGGATCGAATGATAAGGTTTCGGAATATTTTCCGTACACTTCCCATACAATATTTGAAAAAGGATATACTAGAGGAAGGTCATAATTATGAATTCCACATTAATCCTTGGCATTTGAATATGTATATGGAATTGTATGAATACATATAATCTGATGGAAAGAAGAAGTTTATTTCATACTTTGTATCATCGTTCTAGGTATTCCATCATTTTAAAGATTAAAAAAATTATAAGTAAATGATATATCCATTAATCATAACAAAATGGAAATTGGGTAAAATCACTATATATTTTTTCATTGAACTTCAAAAATATTTAAAAAGTGTTAATGCTATATGGATTTTAGTTGATATCCTTAAAATGTCATCACACATCATTTATTTCAAATATGACTTCTCTATAGACCATCATGCCTATAATTACCTTAATGAAGTGGTTAGTTTGCATGTAGTACGACATTCTATTGTATCTCATTTGAATTATAGGTGGACTTAAATGTTTGGGAGAATTCACCCGAAGCAAATTCATACATAACTATGTTTTAGTACTTATTAACATCCTCATACTGATTGTCAGACTAAAAAAATTCAAACAATGTAGGATATGTCGATATCTTATTCAATGGATTTTAAATGTGGTTGGGTTCAATTCAATCATATATTTTAGGCATCTTATAATAATATATTTCAAAAAATAATTTAAATTAATCCTTATGAATCTCTCTATGAAAATTAATGTATTAATCTATTGGGTTAGAATCTATTTGGATAAATAAATAAATTCATTCCTAAAATATTTGAAAAAATGGTTAATAAGTTTAGAACTATTCAACAACATATCAAGGTTGTACAAAATCAGAAAAAATGTTATTGTTGGTCAGAGTGGATACTCATGAGGGGGTGAATTGAGTTCCAATTAAAAATTTCTGTTAAAAATATTTTTGTTAAAATCATCCAAATTGAATAACAAGATAATCTTTAGTGAATTTGTAGAAATATAAAGGGCAAGTTAGATTCTCAAAGATTGATTAGTTATTACTTAATATAATCTGAATATTAATTAACTTTTGAAGCTAACATAATGCTTTACAGTACATATAAAAACTTTCTAGATTAACAATCCAAGTAACTTTAAAATAAAAATTATATTTCAAAATAATTAGCAGTGGAATATTTAATGAAAGCTAAAACCAAATTAAGTATGTAAAATAGATATAACAAAGAAGTTCATTCTCAATCCGAGGCCTAGTCCTATCAAACAATTTATATAAATTTGATCTACACCCTCTATCAGGGTAAACAACAGTGCAGAGACTATCCAGGTACTAAGACCCTTACCACAGTTCTACCTGGGAAACAAACAATAGCACACTGGCTGTACAGGTATTACTTGACCTCTACCACTATCCATAGCGGGATACAAGAGAGTTAAATATGGTTTGTGTGGGGATTTAGGAATCATCTATCTTAGCTCAGGAGATAGTGTGAGTAAATAATATACCGACTACACACACTTCTTGAAATGTAAATAAAAGAATCACTAAGACAGTATATATGAGTTTAGAATTATCTAGTGATTTTCATTGCAGCTCTGGACTCCTTTTGACTAATCAAAAATTCATCTGAGTCCTTCTCTAGTTTTTTTATGAAAAATAGTGTGTCGTTTGCTTCCTTTGTTTTCAAATTCAGCTTTAGTTCATGAAGAGCTCATTGTAGTTCACCTTGACTAAAGATCATCTTGTGTTCTCTTCTTGAATTAATAGATTCGTGTATGTCCATTGTTCTTCGATTATGGATGTAGTCTTTCTGTATATAGAAAATTAAATCATGATTTTTACCATTTTTTGCACCTCTTATCTACTCACTTTTTGCACGACATTTGTCCTTCCTTTTATAGTTCTCAACTCTGGAGATGGGAATGATTTCCTTTTTACAGGTACGAGGTACGGTTCCCTATCATGAAAACAACTATCATTAAATAACATTATTTGTAATAAAATAATTTAATATGACCATTTCATAATAAATAAATAATGTTGACAAAAGTATAGTTCAAGAATAAGTGACTGAAGTATTTCATCAATAGCTTTCTGTCCGTAGATGTGTAGTGGTGGACTTTGTATAGCAGTGAGGTCCTATCGATAACACTTCTTCCTTATGTTGGTATCTCCTTGTATCAGTAACTATTACTCCATGTATCAGTAATTCTATGTACTGGTGACTCCTTCTATCGGTAGCTCTTGGTCTATCGGTAGCTCCATTCTATACCAGTAGACTTCTGCATACCATCAGACTTGTTCTATCGGTAGATCAGCTTCTATCGGTAGCAGTCTGTATTGGTGGACTTGATCTATCTGTGGCATGTGCTTACTGGTGGACTGGTACATACCGATATCTCTACGTATCTGTGACCTTTACTTATTAGTGACTATGTCAATTGGTAGACTAAGTACCAGTAGATCTGAATCAGTAGCTATAAGCATATTAGTGACTTAACAGTAATCTGCTTTATGGAAAACATATCTGATTGAGTTATAATTATTTCAAAATTCATATAAACATATATAAACATTGATTTATATATTTCTAATATTATTTAAATATTATTATCAGCTTGATAATAGAATGTCATATATTGAATGAATTAATATATTGATAAACATTAATTGGGATTATCAAATTATGTGAAAGCATAATTGGGATTATCAAAATATGTGAGGTAAAAAATTTCCGCCTTTATGATAATCACAACTTATGATATTATAAGTCCAAAATAATTAGTAATGTATGAGAGGTTATTAAATCCAATTGTATCAGAGAAAAAAATGTATTATAAAAAATATATAGCAAAGGTAAAATATAAAACAAATGTACCATAGGAGAGCGAATTAAGTTCATAAAAGATAGTATTACTCTCATTTGTCATAAAGGATATTATTTCTCCCCCATATATGTTTCTCTTAGAGAGTTTCTCCCCCTTTTTGTTTAGAAAAAAGTGGTAAAAAGGAAATATAGGATAATAGAAGTAACATAGAGTAATAGAAAGTAAGATCATATAGATTTCATGGAGAAAACAGAGACAAAGAAATACATAAATGAATCAAAAAAAATATTCAAGTGATACTTATCAAAAATCCTATCCACTAATCAGTCCACATCATTAGAAGTAGATTTCCCTTTGAAATTAGAAAAGGATTCAGGTGTGGTAGATGCAGGTGGATGCTTAAGAACACCAGAGATGATTAGAGGTGGCTGGGCTACTGAATCTGTTCTTGGTCTGTACTATATATCTCTCTGAGTGATCATCGGAGTAAAGCATCATATGGCTTGGGATGGAGTCATCTGAGCAGGAGAAGTAGTAGAGGCAGAGCCAGGTAAAGATGGAGGTATAATAACTGGTCCCAAATCTACTTGCAAGAATGGAAACAAGAGGTTTATGAACTCCAAAATGATTCCTCTTCCTCTTTCCATGGATGAAATGAAATCATCCTTGTTTTCCATGAATTTGCCCACTGCAGGGGTCAACTCTCTGACCATGCTGACTTGTTATCTGAAGGCTTGATTGACTGGTGGTAGCTTCATGTTTTCTATCATATTATTGAAATGATTATTGAGTTGATGCTTGGTGTAAACCCTTTGAAAATTATAATCTACCTTGTCTTTCAATTCTTCTTGAGAAGCAGAAGCTTCTCTCATATAGTCTTGAACAATATTAATGATATCTCCAGTGGTATCTCTAGTAGAAGTCACTACATTGGTCAAGTCAGATGAGTCTACAGAGCCACTTGTTGATGCTGAACCAAGATCCACCTTCATCAAAGCTCTAATATGATCCAAATCCATAGAAGGTTTTGAATTAAGATAACCAAGTGAGAAATCCACATTTTCCATGAAACACTTAGTTAGCCCTTTGATAAGATTTTTCAATACATAATATTGGGTGCTAACATGCTTTGTAATGGAATGCCTAAACTCTTCAAAAACTGAGACCATCTGGTTCACAACACTCTTCACATAAGAAAAATTGTTATCTTCTTGAGATTTTGAACTCATATAGGATTCCAGAGACACAACTGATTTCTTTAGAACTCTAACATCCTCTACCAGTCTAAACATCTAATTTTGGCAAGCTATTACATCATCTACTATCTCTGCCATAAAGGATGACACATTACAACCAATAGAGAGTTCAAAAGGATTTTCCAAATTGGTCATATCTTCAACAAAGTGATTCTTTAACTAAGTAATGGAAGTAATCAAAGACTATTTTTGCTCATCCTTTAAGAATGCTAAGTCATCCCCAGTGATCATATCAGTGGGTGAAACTACAGCGGGTGCTCTTTCTGACACTATACTGGCCATGTAGTCATTCATAATAAATTTAATAGATGACACTAGTGATGCTTCCATTTTCATTATTTCTTCCACAAAACTGATTTTGAGATCAGACATAAGCTTTTACAGATCATGTGTTCTGACCACATCTTCATGTAAAATCTCAGACTGAATATCATAATTTATTTTTGGTCTCTGAAGAGATGTCTCATTATCAGAGTCTAGATAATCTAATCCACAAACTACAAAACCTGGGTCCTCTGCCTAGTCTTCAAACTCAACAGCCACTAAAACACTGCCAAACCTAGTTGGATTCTCCCCCTCAACTGGTGCGTTCTCTTGTACAACAACAATACCCTCAGCTACTTGGTCTTCCTCATCAGAATACTTCACATCCATTTTCTATTCTTCACAATCAGGAGGTCCTTTTAGAATAGGTACATGTCCTCCTCTTTCAGCCAACAAAATATAAACAAGTACAACTGAGATTCCAATCAATGGACTCAGTCTTGAGAAAATAGAATCAGATGCTCCAGATCAGATTCTTAGACTTCTACAGTCTCTGAGATAGGTTTCTCTTTCACATAAACATGTGCTTCTTCTTCATGAACTTATTCTTTATTTTCTCAAGCATCCTCTTCTTAATATTATTTCTATTGTGTATCCATTTCATGGGACACACTTTTAGGATCTTGGCTAGGAGGAAAGTCTGGATCTCCTCCATCTGCTTCAGAGGAATTTTACTCTTCTAAATCATCTCTATACTGTGGCTCTTCTTCATCAGGTCCCAGACCCGGATCCCTAACATCATTAGGCCTTGAAGGATGATCCACATGATTAAACTTATCATAAAAGTTTTGTCATTAGTAACCCATTCTCTCTTACCTGGATTCCAATTGATCTTCATGTATTTTTATATTGTGCTTGTGATACAGAAGTTGTTCTTTAACACCACTGTCTCTTCCTAAGACTCATCCAATCCTTTCACCTTGATCATAACCGAGATCAACATGGAAAAGAATAAGGCATTTGTTTATGATTTTGGTCTAATCATATCCTCAATTTTAACCATTAGCAGCCTAAAAAGACATACTTTCACACCATGTCTCAAGAGATGTAACAGATAGATATCTTGATGTCGCAAATTTGCAAAGTACCCTCTTCTAGTAATTAAAAATTGCTGAACAAACTTGAACAACAATTTGTTCTCTCCGTCCATTTCAGCAGCCACCACCTTTCTTTTCTTGCCTCTACCGGTGAGCTCCTCTAAGGCAGTCTCACTATCAAATATGTCACTTGTAGGTGATACAGATTTCGAGAAATATCCATAAACACCTTAATGTGGAACCTTTAGGCATTCGGCCCACTCCATAGAAGAAAAACCTATCACCTTTCCATTCATGACAGATAACATCTGATTCTCGACTTATTATTTCTCAAACCAAACATACTCATAGAACAGTTTTACCAGCATTAGATAAAAGGGGACATTGTTGTTTGAAATGCATTCTACCCACTTCTGGTCTTCCAGAACATCTAGAACTAGCTATTTACTAGACACCAGCCATTCAACACATATCTATTTTTTGATCACAATAACTCTATTTTGTAAATACGGGTTTACTGGTCACCTCCCTGACCTTGTTGTACTAACACTACTACTTCCTTCTTGGCCTGTCTTTTGCTTCATTGAATTCGGCTCATCAATGTCATCACTGACAGTAGGCATTTTTGTTTTTTCCATTTCTGGTTCGAGGAAATTATGGTTTGCATGTGATTCGGGAGATAAGGATTGAGGGAAAATGGCTCGAGGTGGATTGAGAAGTAATTAAAAATTAGTTTTATCATTTAGTAATCATTAAATAAATAATTAAAATATAATAAGTAAAGTGTAAAAAATATATATTATGGTGGCAGACAAAATTTTAGAACAGTGCATACTTAATGGTAGGGTATACCGGTGAGAATTCCTAACGGTGAGATCCACTAATCCGTGAGGTATATCAGTGAGGTTTCATACCGGTGACGTATATCGGTGAGGTTTAATACTGGTGAGGTATATCAGTGAGGCTTCATAATAGGGAGGTATATCGGTGATGTTTTATACTCGTGCGGTATATCGGTGAGGTTTCATATCAGTGAGGTATATCGGTGAGGTTTCATACCAATGAGGTATATCGGTGATCTACCATTCTTAACTCATTTTTAATGTAACTTAACCTATACTAACTTAATGGTTTTCTGAAAATTTCAGCTAATTGATGTTCAGTACCTATAAATTCAAGAGTAATATCACCTTTTTTGTTAATGATCTCTCTTGAAATGTTGCCTTACATCAATGTGTTTGGTCCTAGAATGAGACACATGATTCTTTGAAACATTAATAGCACTAGTGTTATCACAGTTAATTGATACATGTCTATATTGATATATATAGTCCAAAAGAGTGTGTTTTATCAACAAAATTTGTGCACAGCAACTACCGGAAGCTATATACTCTATTTCAGCAGTACACAATGTACCTGAATTCTGTTTCTTACTACACCAAGATACTGAGGATATTTCCCAATAAAAGACATGTTCCATATGTGATTTTTATAACCAACTTGCAACCAAAAAATACATAATATGAATAACTCATTAAACCGAATGATTGTCCTTTTAGATAAAACAAACCAAAATTGGCAGTTTGTTTAAGAAACGTAAAAATTATTTTAACAGCAATCAAAGGAGATTCTATAGGATTATCATGAAATCTTGCACACATACCCACACTGAACTATATATCTGGTCCACTAGTAGTAAGGTAAAGTAAGCTTCCTATAATACCTCTGTATTTGGTTTGACCCACTAGTTTCCTAGTTTCATCAATGTCCAATTTACAGACTGTACTCATAGGTGTACCACTTTCCTTAATACTATCGAAACCAAAGTGTTTTAAAATATACTTTGTATATTTAATTTGATTCAAAATAATACCATTTTTATTTTGAAAGACTTGACATGCATGAAAATATTATAGTTCTCCCATTAAAATCATTTTAAATTCATTTTGCATACTCTTTGAAAAATTAGTACAAAAAGAATGTTTAGAAGATCCAAAAATAATATCATCATCATAGATTTGTACTATCAAAACATCTTTAGAAATTATTTTAATAAAAATATTTGGATCAGAAATCCATTTAGTAAAACTTTTTGAAATAAGAATATTGCTAAGTCTATCATACCAAGCTCTTGGAGCTTGTTACAGACCATATAAAGATTTTGACAGTTATAAAACTTGATTTGGAAAATGAGGATTAGTAAATCTTGGTGGTTGTTTAACAAAAACATCTTAAATTACAAAATCATTCAGAAAGGAACTTTTAACATTCATTTTATATAACTTGAAATTAATATGAGGATTATAGTCAAGTAGAATCTTAATGGATTCTAATATACCTATAGGGGATATGGTTTCCTCATAGTCTATTCCTTCCTCTTGACTATATCCTTGTGCAACTAGCCTTGCTTTGTTTCTAACTATAGTTCCAGACTCATCAACTTTGTTTCTAAAAACCCATTTAGTGCCTATGGTCAAAGTGTCCATAGGTCTGTCTAACAATTACCAGACTTTGTTTCTTTAAAATTGATTTATTTCTTCTTGAATAGACATTAACCCAAATTTATCATTGATTGCATCATTAATATTTTTAGATTCTGACTGTGAAAGAAAAGCTTGATGTTCAACCTGATTTCATAGAGAAGATCTAGTCTGTGTACCTCTATCAAGATTACCAACAACAACATCCAAAGGATGGTTCTTTAAAATCCAAGTTGATCTAGTAATGGTAGGACTAGTAATTTCAGGCCCTTCTCTAGGTTCGGTTTCTACATAAGATGATTCTGTAATATGACCAGAACTGGTTGTTTTTTCCACAGGTTCATTGGTTTAATCATTAAGGTCCATAATAGACAGATCTTCATGAATATTTTCAATTGAAGACTTAGCTTGAAGTGAATCCGTTTCCTTAAACATGATTTGAATAGATTCTTCCACACATTTGGTTCTATTATTAAAATCTCTATTGGCTTTTCTAGGAAAATAATAACCAAGATAAATTCCTTCATCACTTTTAGATGCAAACTTGTCAAGATAATCCTTTGTATTGAGAATAAAGAATTTCAAACCAAAGTCTCTAAAGTAACAATATTTAGGATTTCTATTATTCCAAAATTCATAAGGGGTATTCTTAAGAAAAGGTCTAATTATGTCTCTATTGTTCATATAGTATGTTGTATTTACAACTTCATCCCAAAAGTAAATTGGTAGGTCATATTCACTAAGCATAGTTCATGCAATCTCTTGAAGGGTTCAATTTTTTCGTTCTAATACACCATTCTACTAAGGTGTTCTAGGGGAAGAGAAATTGTTACAATAGCCACTGTGTGAGAAGTAATATTTAAACTCATGATTTTCAAACTCACGACCATGATCACTTCTCATGGTCTTAATCATAACTCCATGACGGGTTTCTACAGACTTGGATTATTTAATAAAGTAAGAACAAGCTTTACTTTTGTGAGATAAGAAGTATACCCAACTTTACCTAGAAAATTAATCTATTAAGACATAGACATAGTGCTTCCCATTTAAGCTGGAAACCCTAGAAGGTCCAAACAAGTCCATGTAAACCAACTTGAGATTTCGATAAGTTGAAACTTCTTTCTTTGATTTTAATGAATCTTTATATTGCTTTACCTTTCGAGAATGAATACAAACATTATTAGATGTGAATTAATGTTTAGGTAGGACTCTAACTATGTTATTCCTAGTCAATTTTGTAAGAGAATGTATATTTCAATGTCCTAATATTTTGTGCCATAGCCTAGACTCTTTATGAAAAGCATTTAAGAAAGTAATTATCTGTTTAGCTAATGAATTCAAATCATCATCATAAACTTTTTCATTTATCCATGAAGAAAATACTAAAACATTCTTAGAATCAAAAACATTACAGGAATTATTCTCAAATATAACATTGAAACCATCATCACATAACTGAGAAATACTCAACAGATTATATTTATGTCCATCAACAAATAATACTTTAGAAATTAAAATTGAATCAGTGTCACCAATCTGGCATAATTCAATGATTTTTCCTTTCGAATTATCACCAAAGGTGACATGGCCTCCATTAACTTTGATTAATCATTTGAAGTATGAGTATTTTCCATATATATTCCTTGAAAATCCACTCTCCAAGTACCATATCTTCTTATGGGAACTTTTCAAGAAAGTTTCCTACAAAACAGTTTTAGATGGAAAATGATTTTTGGACCAAGATTTTCTTGGGTCCAGACAGGTTAGAAATCAATGATTTAGGTACCAATATTTACCTTATGCGTCCCAAATAATTTGTAGAATAAATTGATTTTTAAACATAAACATTATTTGATCTATAACTATTTGAGTAACTAGTTGAAACATATTAATTTCCAGTACTATAACTAGCATCATTCTGTCTAGATTTAGAAATAAATTTAGTTTTAGTAAACTGTCTCGGTCCAGGATAATAGCCTATTCCAGTGGTATATTTCAGTTCCACATGTTTACCTCACATTTTTGAAAGATTATATTTTCCATTTTTAATTTTTGTAAGTACTTTCTTAATTGCTCATTGGATAATTTTTGTTCAGTATTTTCCATATGTAATTGAGAATTCTTTTCTTTTTCTATATCAGGGGCACATTTAACAGAGATGTTCAAAGCATGTTGTTTATTTGAAGCATTATACATGTCTTTAAGTTCATTTCTTGTATCTTCTAGTATAGTGCAATATTCAAATAATTCCTCAGTAGACATATTTTCATATTCAAAATCAGAATCAACATCAGAATAAGAAGAATTTAATGCAGTAGTATCCATTGTTACCTCATATGTGTTTTTCATGAAGCACATATTATCTTTTTGAGATTTTTCATCCTAAGTAGAATCAGAATCAGTTGAGTTGTCTTCTAAATCACTCCAAGTTTCTTTCATAGCATTCTTATACTAGTTGTCCTTGTAGTCATATTTGTTCTTGAACATTAATTTTGGACAATCATCTTTTACATGTCCTTTCCTTTATCATTCATAATAGACAACCTCATCACTTTTATCATGCTTCTTCTTGTCCTTCTTCCAATGGACATTGTTATCATATTTTCCCTTGTAATTTGATTTTCTAAAGAATTTATTCTTCCTGTAGAACTTCTTGAATCTCCATGCTATCTGAGCCATTTCAGCATCACTGTCAGAATCTAAACATTCAGTTGTTGAGATTTTAGTAGGTATATGATCTTTATCCTTATCCTTGCTCTTTGAGGCAGTAGATATAATATCCACTGACTTCCTTTTTGGTTCATCATCTTCTTCATTGTTTACCTTAAGTTCTTTTTCATGAATCATAAGCATTTCAATTAATTCTTTAACATGCATTGAACTTATATCACACGATTCTATAACTGAAACTGATGTGCCTCTCCATATTTCGGGTAACCATCTTAATATTATTATGATATGTTCCTTTGTAGGAACAACTTTACCAAGAGAGCTCATAGTATTGAAAATCTCATCGAACCTGAGAGACGTGTCTGAAATGGGTTCATCTGGCTTCATTTTAAAATTATCATATCTAATAGTGTATGTGTTCATTCTCAATTCATTAACATCGGTTGTTCCCCCATGGGAAATAGCCAAAGTGTCCAAAATTTCATAATTAGTTTTACAAGAATATATTCTATTAAATTATTCACAACCTAAATCACAGTACATGGCATTCATTACTTTAAAATTTTAATTTTATGCAGTTATAGTAGGTTCATCCCAAGTAGTTCTTTCAGTTTCTGAAATTTTATATTTAGTCTCTATAGCAGTCCAGATGTCAAATCCCATAATTTCTAAATGAATTTTCATTTTATGCTTCCACTGTTCATAATTTTTACCATTAAATAATTGTGGCATGTTGGTAGCATCAACTTCTAATCAATTATCCATAATTCAATTTTAGAAGATATATTTAAAGAGATAAAATTTAGAACTAACAGAAATGTATGATCTTTAAGATACAACTAAAATCACAGTTGAAAAATAGAATATTTTGAAAACCTTGATAAACAAAACAAACTTCTGATTCCAAATGTTGGTCAGAGTGTATACCCAAGAGGGGGTGAATTTAGTTCCAATTAAAAAATTTTGTTAAAAGGATTCTTATTAAAATCCACCAAATTGAATTAAAAGATAATGTTTAGTGAATTTTTAAAACTATAAAGGGTCAGTTAGATTCACAAAGATAGATTAGTTCATAGTTAATATAATATGAAGATTACTTAACTTTTGATGCTAACCTATGCTTTATAGTACATACAAACACATTCTAGATTAACTATCAATGAAACTTTAAAAAATTATATTTCAATGAAATTAGCAGAAGAATATTTAAAGAATGATAAAACCAAATTATGTATGCACAGCAGATATAACCATGAGGTTCAGTCTCAAGACAAGACTTATTATTGTCAAACAATTTATATAAATTTGATCCACACCTTGGATCGGGGTAAACAACAGTATATAGACAGTCTAGGTACTATGACCTCTACCACAGTTCTACGTGGGAAAACAAAACAATAGCACACTGGCCGTCCAGGTCTTACTTGACCTCTACCACTATCCACAGCGGGATACAAGAGAGTTAATAAATTTTTGTGTGAAGATTTAGAAATCCTCTAGCTTAGCTCAGGAGATAGTGTGAGTATATAATATATAGAGTAGACACACTGCTCGAAATGTAAATAAAAGAATCATTGAGAGAGTATATATGAGTTTAGATTGCTCTAGTGATTTGTAGTGCATCCCTGAACACCTTTTGACTAATCATAAATGCTTTTGAGTCCTTCTCTAGTTTTTTTTTCTGAAAAACAGAGTGTCGTTTTCTTCCTTTGTTGTCATGTTCAGCTTGAGTGCTTGAAGAGCTCGTTGTAATTCTCATTGAAAAATGTTCATCTTGTGTTCTCTTCATGATTGAATCGATTCATGTATAGCTAGTGTTCTATGAGTATGGATGTAGTCTTTCTGTATGCACCACATTATAACATTCTTTTTCCTTTTGTGCACCTCTTTTCTACTCACTTTTTACATGAAATTTTTGCTTCCTTTTATAGCTTTCAGCTCCGGCAATGAGAATGATTACCTTTTGATAAGTACGAGGTACGATTCCCTAACATGCCAACAATTATTGTTAAATAAAATTAATTGAATTAATATCATCAAATATGACCATTTATTAATAAATAAATAATGCTAACAAAAGTAGAGTTCAAGGATCAATGACTGAAGTCTTTCATCTATAGCTTTCTTTCGGTAGATGTGTAACGTTGGACTTTGTATAGCAGTGGTCTAATATCATTAGATCATTGTCCTTGTACCAGTATCTCCTTGTATCGGTAGCTATTACTCCATGTATCAGTAACTCTATGTCCCGGTGACTCCTTCTATTGGTAGCTCTTGGTCGATCGGTAGCTCCGTTCTGTACCAGTAGACTTATTCATACCGGCAGACTTGTTCTATTGGTAGATCAGCTTCAATCCATAGTAGTCTGTATTAGTGGACTTGATCTATCAATGGCATGTACTTATCGGTGGACTTATACATACCGGTATCTTTGCGTATCAGTGGCAATTTCTTATCGTTGACTATGTCTATCGATAGACTAAGTCCCGGTAGATTTGTATTAGTGGCTATAAGCATATTAGTGACTTAACACTTATCTGCTTTATGCAAAACATATCTGATTGCGTTAGAATTATTTCATAATTCATATAAACATAGATAATCATTGATTAACATATTTCAAAGATATTTTTAATATTATTATCATCTTGATAATATAATTTCATAGATTGAAGGAATTAATATATAGATAAATATTAATTAGGATTATCATAGTATGTGAAAGATTATTTGGGATTATCAAAACATGTGAGGTCAAAAGTTATGATGATAATCCTAAATGTGATTTATAATTTTTATTTGTAAATGATATGTTTCTATGAATCTATCCCTAGATAAATATTATGTCATTCACGAAGAAAATGACACTATGAAGTAGGTATATCAATCCCATTAAATTTTTTATTCATGTCAGGATTGTATCATATCACATGGAACATCCTCTAAATCTATTTCAATTCCATGATGGGACCCTAGTAACTATAATAATTAATTAAACACAATTTACTTTACATGTATAGATATTAAATGTCATAGTGTTGCGGCCAGATCATTCTTATAAGGAAAAAATATTTGATATTCTAGAGAAAGCAAAGAATATTCTCTAAAATAAGACCACCAACATGGTACATGTTTGGTAAACAAATACCAGTTTTAGGATGATATTGTGGAACTTTAGGATATTGTGAGTTATAATTATCCTAATTATTTGTATTATAATGAGGGATTTTGATTGTGAAATTCATTTTGAGGGGTATATATTTTACCACACTTTGTTTATAAGAACCATGTTTTGAATAAGTTAATTTTCATTTATTTCTTATGTTGAATGCTACATCATCAAAGTCCTTCATTATAATAATCACCAAGATAATATTTCACTACATTAAACACAAACGTGTCATGTGATACAAGCATGATCGAGTTTCTACAAAAGTTCATTTTATTATTATAATTATTTAAACATATTTTTATTACCTATCCAATAATCATAGAAATATTATCAGTAATAGAAACATGTAATATATGATTTATAATGTTTTTATATAAATAAAATTCTTCTATAAAAAAAATTATTTTTGGTAAATTATTTGTATGTTTTTATGAACTATTTTCTCAAATGAATTACTTTTCATTTCCTTCCATAAAAAAAGAAAATTAATTTTAGACACTTTTAGAAATTTTATTTGATCAAATTAAAAAAATTAGTTTCATAATTTAAAATTATCTTAGTGTTATTTTAAGTAATTTTTAGGTGAAACGTTATTTTTGTATTAATATTGAAAAATAATTCATTTCAATTGAAAATTTCATTTTCATCTAATTTATATATATTGATAAATTAGATAAAAAATTGTTTTTAAATTTATATTTCATAAATTATAGAAAATTTAATATAATTTATGTAATTTTATCAAATTTCACTATGAAATTGAATATAAATTTTTTTTAATTATTTTCACTTAAATCCCATTTTCTCATCCTATGAGTCGGACTAGTTTTAATCGAATTTCATCCACATATGCTATTATAATTTTTAAAAGTGGATTCAAAATATTGAATTATAATAATTTATAATTTATTTTAATTTAAAAATAGTTTTACTCGAAAATATTAGTGAAGGTAATTAAAATTATTTATAGTGATTAATGTAAAAAAACAAGCTTATGTAATGACTAAACATAAAAAATAATGTTTAAAAATGACATTACAGTTGCCTAAATTTTTTTTTCTAGCCATAATTCAGACATATAACCTGTAAGGATCTAGAATAGTCCATTAATAACCCATAGTGTAACAGCCCGAGATTTTATGAAAAATATTCTTTTTTATTTCACTAATGTCTTGTGTTGTATGCTACACCAAAAGGAGCTTGCACAACACGCATCCTTGACTTGCCTTGCATTACACGCAATCGCAACCTTCCTCGATAGCGTGTGTGGTACGTAATACTGAGTTTCACGAAACAATGATATGCTATTAAAATATTATTAAAACTAGCCGTTATGAATAGTAATAACCACTTTTTAAATTTCTGTAAATCTTATTTTTCAAAATGAACTTCATTCTTGGATTCGGAGTATCGAATTTAGCCTAAGGTGAAATTTTGGTACTTTTCGGATAACTTTCACATTCTGATGAATAGTGAAAATTACTAAACTATAATTAAAAACAACTTTTTTAATCGAAATAATTAATAGTGATAAATTATTAATTTGAGTGGTTTTAAAGTATATTTAGATTATATTTTTACAATTTAATACAATGTTGGTCATTGGTTGTAATTTCACATTTAAACCAGACATAATCAAGTGTCAATCTTTTGATATATATTGTTTCCTAAAAACACGCTATTTATTTTAACAGCGGGATTTAATTATAAAATTAATTAATGAAACTTCTATGTTATGAATTTGGTAAAATAGATTTCATTTTTGAATTCGGAATATTAAATATTGCTTAGGATGAAATTTTGGCATTGTTCTGAAAAACATCAATTTTTGATGAATAGTGAAACTACTAAGTGGTAGGTTAAAAAACTGAATTTTGCATAAAACTTAATTTTACCGCTTCTGTGAATAGAATTTTGAAAATCCGACAGACATGGTTAATATCAAGGACTAAAATGTGGTTCAATGAGATGAAAATAATTTTTGGTGAATAGTAACTTTTTACTTTTTTTACCACGGTTAATAGTAAATAGGGTAACTAAGGGTAAATATGATATTACTATTACCCTAACACGTGTCCTAATTCTATTGGACAAGTGTAATTCGAACAAAAACAAACTTAGGAATAAAATATGACCATTTAGGCCCACTTGGATTAGATTAGGACATTTATTATTAATTTATTTAAAGAAAGATTAAAATAGTTAAAATCAATGTTTAATAAGTAAATCATTTTTAATATGGGGTTATACATAAGATAAATTTGATTGTAAATATTCATTAGAAAGCTAAAAATATTTACTACATGATGGTATTTTATTTGTAATTTTTAGACATCAAATAATTTAATTTAATTATGACACAACGATGTTGCAGTAATTATCTTATTAATAAAATATTGACATAATTAATGTTATAAACACCAAAATAAATGTAATTTGAGATCTTTTATGAATTCCACTAATTTTCTAGATTACTATGATATATTAATGTTGATTTAATCAACTTGGTTCGAACATTTAATTCTGTTATGACTTTCACAAAAATCATATATCAAATAGTGTCCAAATTGACACAAAATAGTTTTTAAATCAAATATTATATTATTAATTGTTATTTTATTCCTAAAAATCTAAGGTTCGGCCAAATGACTTAGATAAGAATATATATATTAATAATAAACAATTTGGGGTTCGTTTGGCATGTTATAGTAAGTGTATTAACCATATAGTGAAAGAAAACAAAAAGACACGGTAAATGTTAAATTATTTAACTTAGAGTTAAATCTAATTGATAAGGTTAAAATAATATCCTAAACTTGTATAAATTCTATTGGTTGATAGGATTTCGACCCATCCCCACTTTAGCTTCGAAATAAGACCCTTTGGAACCATTATAAACCGATTTTGACTTTAATATAAAATAATATTTTGAGATATTCCTAAGGTGCCCCTCTCCTCCCCTATAAAAGGACACCTCCTCCCCCTCCTCCTCACACCAATTTGAGCACTCAAGCTCGGCCAAACCCTGCCAAAATCTCTTCTCCACTTCCCTAGCAACATCCTAGAGGTTCTGGTCTTCCTCAAAGACCAATTCTAGTGCCCTAAAAGGAGGTCTCAAAGAGGCGCTTCAAAGAAGAGGTAATTACCGTTACCAATTCTTTCATCTTTATTTCTTCTTCCACTTCTTCTTCTTAGGTTGTTTCATTATGAAGTAATAACATCAGTATCACTCATATACTGATATGTTATTATAAGTATGAAACAACCCTATTTCACCATCTATCCATCCTACGGGAAAAGAAATCACCGCGCGTGCGTACGTACGGAATACCGTCTCCACGCCGTGGTGAAATCTATTTTCCACCACCACCTTACATGGATGGGTATAATGGTGTAAAGAATAACTATACATAGTTATTACAACATCATATTGATTCTGATATATTGTATAATCCACACCAATTCAATTCAGTATTTATGGAAATGATATCATCGCTCGTGCGTACGTACGGAATACCGTCTCCACGACGCGATGAGATTCATTCTCCATGTTAACCATTTAAGAATGATTATAATGTATATATAAGAAATAATAATGAAATATATGACATTATAAAGCTACTGGATTTATGTATATATATACATATGTATGTCATCTACTTACTTCCATTTCAATACAATAAGGAAAGAAAAACAGCGTTCATGCGTACGTACGGACTACCGTCTCCATGAACGGTGTTTTTCATTTTATTTATCTATCTATTATATGAATATATATACTGAATATATATTATATATAAATCATATTTTATATTCTGGAAGTAATTAAATCATGATATAAGTAATAATGATATCAAGAACAACAAGTCAAAACACCTACGATAAATGAAACGATTTTACCCAAAACGCTTCTTTAACATGGAATTTACAAAATAACGGGTAATATAATGTCATAAGTGAACCATATATGATATCATAACAATGAATATGATTCTTTAATAAGTCAATGACATTATTTAAATCATTATACAGGAGGTTCGGACACATACGAAGCAAATCGGACCTAAGGTAAGGGAAATATCACAATCTCATTTTTATCCGAGATTGTTTATTCGTAAGTACTTACTGGGATGTATTTTATCATCCACATCCATGTTTCATCAATATGTAATATTATTTTCATCCACCTAAAATTGTTTAAATCCATTTTTACCCTTCGGTGAGTTTTTAGTAAAAGAAATAAAAGGAATCTTTTGTCGTTTTTCGTACGAGGTACTTTTTGACTTTTCCGACAAAAGTACGAAGAATGTTTTTTTAACTTATACGGCATGAATGGATTTTTAAAACATTATTTCCAAGAAGCTTCCTTTACAAGTTTTCAAGTTTATTTTTAATCAACTTCTTTTATTTTAATGTTTTATGACATTTTATGAAAGGAAAAATGTTTTTGAAGTAGAAAGGATATTTTCCTCAAGAATGAAGTTCAAGTGTTTTATCAAAATTATTTTCCATCTAAGATAATAAAAGGGTTCTGTTTTTATCCCTATTATTACATGGATTTTATTATGTTTTGATGGAAACATTTTTATGAATTCCTTTATCTTATATGAATTGTTTTATGATGTCATGTTGTTTAAGAATCTCATTTTTATTACATGGGTTATGCGATGATGTATGATTTATGATTATGTGGCACACATAAGAAAGGATTCATTATAAGATGGGTGGGACCTATATCTCCCTCCAATGCATTGGGTAAAGATTTTATATCTCATGAGATAGACATGGCTAGAACGGAAGGTTATTTCGGTTCAGTGAAACAGGACTGAAACGAGGATAACTCGATTCAGAAATTGACTTTGTCCACTAAGATAGTCTTGGCAATGAGTCATGACTAATAAGAAATGATTTTCCAAGATTATGTGTGCATGCCACAAAGTTTCAAGTTTCATGTTATGATTATGGTGATCTCATTTTCACTTCTATGATTTGTTCCATGTTAAGATATTATGATCACTTTTGCAGGTTATGATTTTCAAAAAGATATGATATGATTTTTATTTCTTTTGTATACCCTTACTGAGCATTTGAGCTCACCCTTTTATGTTTTCTTTTCCCCAGGATATAAATAAAGGTTTTAGGTAAAAAAAAAGGTAAGATCTTTATGGGAGATATTGAAGATCTTTCACCACGATTAGAAGATTACGTTCCGAGTTTCCAAAGACACTAAACTATTACGGTCCTTGTGTGTGTGTTTTTGTTATGTACTAAGTATTCCGCAAATGTAATGTAATGTCAATGTACGTCAAGATATGGGTCTCTACAGTTGGTATCAGAGGAAAGGTTTAGTCAACCTTTGGAAACTAGGATGCGAAAACGTTAGTGAGATCCCTAGAGATATTTCTAACGTATGTCTAGGGATGTCCCTAAGGTTAAGTATACGTATAGGTTATAGTACTAGAACTACGCTAACGATCATAGAATTAAACCTAAGATGTTAGATATTGAAGGTACTCCCCCTTTATAATGTTGTTTTCCCTAGCATGATTTTTTCCTCTCACACTATTCTTTTTGGGTTTTAGAAAATGGATGGAAACAAGGTGATTCATGATAATGGAGGATATGCTGGACAATGGAATGATATTTTTTATGAGCAACCAAATGAAATGGGATTTGGAAGTCCAAACATCATTATTATGCCGAATCAGCAATCTCATAATATGATTAATAAAGTAAAATTTGGTAAGTTTCCTGACTCGGCTAATAATAGAAAGATGGAGTTTCATGATGATCATAGAGGAAAGAAAGTTCAATTTCCCCTATGTAAATCATGTGGGAAGAGGCATCAATGAGAATGTTTCAAGGGAACTGGAAGATGCTTTGGGTGTGGAAAAGAAGGACACAAAGCAAGTAAGTGCAAAGGAAAAGGGTCGGTTAACACCATGGACGAGGATAATGGTATTGCTACGACATCAACAATGGTAAAATGCTTTAAATGTGGAATGTACGGGCATTATGCAAGCAAATTCCCTAAGGGAAAGTCTCATGAAGAGAATCAGTATGGTCGTATGGGAATTATTTATGTTGATGATGATGAAGAAACTACAAATGATATGTGAGATGAAAGAAATGTTGAAGCTCGGTCAATGGTCTAAGAATGTAGTGGAATGATTACATGTTTATCATGTGTAATGTTGTATAAGTAATCTCATGGAATAAGGATACATCTAAGGATTGTTACACTGTTGTCTTTCCTTATGTTTTGAAAGTGTATGATGAATGGTACCAGTAACCATGAAAGGTTATTCAGATACTTTTGGAAAATAGATGATAAGTGCATAATGAAAGGATAAGAAGATAATGAGATGTTTGAATGTATTCATGAGCTCATGATTGATATAAGGACTAAGTGATATCATTGTTTGAGTATATAGAATTTTGGGGATTTTGGTATGTGGAAAGTGTTAACTTTTAACTGCACTCATGTTTTCACTAAGGTATTCAAGAGAATACACGATTAAGGACTTTGAATGTTTGGAATGTGACCAACAAGACATATCTTATGATATGTGGGGATCAACTATAGTATTAAATCTCTGGTAATCGTTGTCACTATATTATGAGTGTGGACTGCAGTATTATGTATAAGCCTAAAGATTAGACTGGATTATGTTGGACATAAGTTAGTATTGTTTAAGGATAAAAGATTTTCGATATTATTGATGGGATGTTATAGTAACGTAGTTTTAGAAAAAGGACAACCTGCAGGACGGGCGACAGCCCATCGCTTCGGACAAGGCTGTAGGAATCGAACCAACAACCGAAGTGCGACTGGCCTTTATTGCCTACCACTGGCCTACAGGAAGTCCCTGTTTAGTAGAAACTAGTGTTATTATATTAAGCAGTATGATATATGAAGTATAAGTCCATTTTAGGAACCATATATGATTAATCCCACTATAGATCGACTTATGTATATAAATTTTGCTAACCTTCTGAGACAGATGGAATGACCCGTCATTCTATCACATGATCTGCTAACACTTCACTAATAACAAATTCAACTTCATTTATTTAAGAGATGAAGTGGAAATTGTTAAAGGCACGAACAACAGTGAGATTGTACCAAAATAAAGTAAGTATTTATTCTAATTCAAATTCTTTAGCTTTAGGGAAATGATCTTGAAAACCAAAAATGTTGTCCTAGTTCTCTTATACCTGATGAATCAGATGGTACCTTAGATCGTCACAAATTTAGGGATTTGTGGTTTCTGGCTTTTCCATAGCCATGTTCTCTACCACTCTCCATCAGAACATGATGGTTAGATTTCTCTTCCATATCCATATTTTCACCTATGTGGAAACCCAATGATTAGTTTATTTGGGTAACCGTTACGTTTCATACTTTTGTTTTTAAAGATTGGTTTTGATATTCCTTTTTACGATATGGGTTTCTATTAAAGCAACTTTCGAATAGTAAACCATTTATAACCCCGACGAATTTCGAGGGCGAAATTCATTTTAAGGGGGGTAGAATGTAACAGCCCGAGATTTTATGAAAAATATTCTTTTTTATTTCACTAATGTCTTCTGTTGTACGCTACACCAAAAGGAGCTTGCACAGCACGCATCCTTGACTTGCCTTGCATTACACGCAATCGCAACCTTCCTCGATAGCGTGTGTGGTACGTAATACTGAGTTTCACGAAACAATGATATGCTATTAAAATATTATTAAAACTAGCCGTTATGAATAGTAATAACCACTTTTTAAAATTCTGTAAATCTTATTTTTCAAAATGAACTTCATTCTTGGATTCGGAGTATCGAATTTAGCCTAAGGTGAAATTTTGGTACTTTTCGGATAACTTTCACATTCTGATGAATAGTGAAAATTACTAAATTATAATTAAAAACAACTTTTTTAATCGAAATAATTAATAGTGATAAATTATTAATTTGATTGGTTTTAAAGTATATTTAGAATATATTTTTACAATTTAATACAATGTTGGTCTTTGGTTGTAATTTCACATTTAAACCAGACATAATCAAGTGTCAATCTTTTGATATATATTGTTTCCTAAAAACACGCTATTTATTTTAACAGCGGGATTTAATTATAAAATTAATTAATGAAACTTCTATGTTATGAATTTGGTAAAATAGATTTCATTTTTGAATTCGGAATATGAAATATAGCTTAGGATGAAATTTTGGCATTGTTCTGAAAAACATCAATTTTTGATGAATAGTGAAACTACTAAGTGGTAGGTTAAAAAACTGAATTTTGCATAAAACTTAATTTTACCGCTTCTGTGAATAGAATTTTGAAAATCTGACAGACACGGTTAATATCAAGGACTAAAATGTGGTTCAATGAGATGAAAATAATTTTTGGTGAATAGTAACTTTTTTCTTTTTTTACCACGGTTAATAGTAAATAGGGTAACTAAGGGTAAATATGATATTACTATTACCCTAACACGTGTCCTAATTCTATTGGACAAGTGTAATTCGACCAAAAACAAACTTAGGAATAAAATATGACCATTTAGGCCCACTTGGATTAGATTAGGACATTTATTATTAATTTATTTAAAGAAAGATTAAAATAGTTAAAATCAATGTTTAATAAGTAAATCATTTTTAATATGGGGTTATACATAAGATAAAATCGATTGTAAATATTCATTAGAAAGATAAAAAGATTTACTACATGATGGTATTTTATTTGTAATTTTTAGACATCAAATAATTTAATTTAATTATGACACAACGATGATGCAGTAATTATCTTATTAATAAAATATTGACATAATTGATGTTATAAACACCAAAATAAATGTAATTTGAGATTTTTTATGAATTCCACTAATTTTCTAGATTACTATGATATATTAATGTTGATTTAATCAACTTGGTTCGAACATTTAATTCTGTTATGACTTTCACAAAAATCATATATCAAATAGTGTCAAAATTGACACAAAATAGTTTTTAAATCAAATATTATATTATTAATTGTTATTTTATTCCTAAAAATCTAAGGTTCGGCCATATGACTTAGATAAGAATATATATATTAATAATAAACAATTTGGGGTTCGTTTGGCATGTTATAGTAAGTTTATTAACCATATAGTGAAAGAAAACAAAAAGACACGGTAAATGTTAAATTATTTAACTTAGAGTTAAATCTAATTGATAAGGTTAAAATAATATCCTAAACTTGTATAAATTCTATTGGTTCATAGGATTTCGACCCATCCCCACTTTAGCTTCGAAATAAGACCCTTTGGAACCATTATAAACCGATTTTGACTTTAATATAAAATAATATTTTGAGATATTCCTAAGGTGCCCCTCTCCTCCCCTATAAAAGGACACCTCCTCCCCCTCCTCCTCACACCAATTTGAGCACTCAAGCTCGGCCAAACCCTGACAAAATCTCTTCTCCACTTCCCTAGCAACATCCTAGAGGTTCTGGTCTTCCTCAAAGACCAATTCTAGTGCCCTAAAAGGAGGTCTCAAAGAGGCGCTTCAAAGAAGAGGTAATTACCGTTACCAATTCTTTCATCTTTATTTCTTCTTCCACTTCTTCTTCTTAGGTTGTTTTATTATGAAGTAATAACATCAGTATCACTCATATACTGATATGTTATTATAAGTATGAAACAACCCTATTTCACCATCTATCCATCCTACGGGAAAAGAAATCACCGCGCGTGCGTACGTACGGAATACCGTCTCCACGCCGTGGTGAAATCTATTTTCCACCACCACCTTACATGGATGGGTATAATGGTGTAAAGAATAACTATACATAGTTATTACAACATCATATTAATTCTGATATATTGTATAATCCACACCAATTCAATTCAGTATTTATGGAAATGATATCATCGCTCGTGCGTTCGTACGGAATACCGTCTCCACGACGCGATGAGATTCATTCTCCATGTTAACCATTTAAGAATGATTATAATGTATATATAAGAAATAATAATGAAATATATGACATTATAATGCTACTGGATTTATGTATATATATACATATGTATGTCATCTACTTACTTCCATTTCAATACAATAAGGAAAGAAAAACAGCGTTCATGCGTACGTACGGACTACCGTCTCCATGAACGGTGTTTTTCATTTTATTTATCTATCTATTATATGTATATATATACTGAATATATATTATATATAAATCATATTTTATATTCTAGAAGTAATTAAATCATGATATAAGTAATAATGATGTCAAGATCAACAAGTCAAAACACCTACGATAAATGAAACGATTTTACCCAAAACGCTTCTTTAACATGAAATTTACAAAAGAACGGGTAATATAATGTCATAAGTGAACCATATATGATATCATAACAATGAATATGATTCTTTAATAAGTCAATGACATTATTTAAATCATTATACAGGAGGTTCGGACACATACGAAGCAAATCGGACCTAAGGTAAGGGAAATATCACAATCTCATTTTTATCCGAGATTGTTTATTCGTAAGTACTTACTGGGATGTATTTTATCATCCACATCCATGTTTCATCAATATGTAATATTATTTTCATCCACCTACAATTGTTTAAATCCATTTTTACCCTTCGGTGAGTTTTTAGTAAAAGAAATAAAAGGAATCTTTTGTCGTTTTTCGTACGAGGTACTTTTTGACTTTTCCGACAAAAGTACGAATAATGTTTTTTTTAACTTATACGGCATGAATGGATTTTTAAAACATTATTTCCAAGAAGCTTCCTTTACAAGTTTTCAAGTTTATTTTTCATCAACTTCTTTTATTTTAAAGTTTTATGACATTTTATGAAAGGAAAAATGTTTTTGAAGTAGAAAGGATATTTTCCTCAAGAATGAAGTTCAAGTGTTTTATCAAAATTATTTTCCATCTAAGATAATAAAAGGGTTCTGTTTTTATCCCTATTATTACATGGATTTTATTATGTTTTGATGGAAACATTTTTATGAATTCCTTTATCTTATATGAATTGTTTTATGATGTCATGTTGTTTAAGAATCTCATTTTTATTACATGGGTTATGCGATGATGTATGATTTATGATTATGTGGCACACATAAGAAAGGATTCATTATAAGATGGGTGGGACCTATATCTCCCTCCAATGCATTGGGTAAAGATTTTATATCTCATGAGATAGACATGGCTGGAACGGAAGGTTATTTCGGTTCAGTGAAACAGGACTGAAACGAGGATTACTCGATTCAGAAAGGGACATTGTCCACTAAGATAGTCTTGGCAATGAGTCATGACTAACAAGAAATGATTTTCCAAGATTATGTGTGCATGCCACAAAGTTTCAAGTTTCATGTTATGATTATGGTGATCTCATTTTCACTTCTATGATTTGTTCCATGTTAAGATATTATGATCTCTTTTGCAGGTTATGATTTTCAAAAAGATATGATATGATTTTTATTTCTTTTGTATACCCTTACTGAGCATTTGAGCTCACCCTTTTATGTTTTCTTTTCCCCAGGATATAAATAAAGGTTTTAGGTAAAAAAAAAGGGAAGATCTTTATGGGAGATATTGAAGATCTTTCACCACGATTAGAAGATTACGTTCCGAGTTTCCAAAGACACTAAACTATTACGGTCCTTGTGTGTGTGTTTTTGTTATGTACTAAGTATTCCGCAAATGTAATGTAATGTCAATGTACGTCAAGATACGGGTCTCTACACATAGGAGAAAAGAAAAAATGGAGAGAACACAAATTATTTCTTGAATACCCATTGAGTCCTTTTATATACTTTTAATGGGCCTCCTCTCCTCCCTATCTTTTTATACCTATCAAGCGATTTTTGATATACCATCACTGAAACAAATTTTCTTTCATACTTACATAATATCCTCAGTATCAACAATATAAGGTTATGTTGTTATTTTATTTTTTAGACATACACTAACAAAAACTTCCAGAAAATGGGATATCTAATCATCATCCCAATGTGCGGAGGAGTACTGCTTCTTGAACTGGTGTCATTTTTTCTTACATTACCACCTTTAATGGATTGTAATATTGATGGAAATTATGTTTTTATACGGTTTATATAATATTTAGGGTGTATTTATGGTTTTATAATTATTATATAACACATACTATCATACATTTCATTATTTGTAAATATGATAACAAAGTATGTGGATGTGACAGTTACTACCTCATCAAAGAAATGTTATGTGTTCACACATTACATAGAATATTTTAGGGATGTGTTTCATAAAAATATTTTACAAATTTTTAATAATAATTCAATTTTAATGATATTATATATCAATATATATTCATATATACCATTTACATGTTTATTTCAATATGCAATAAAATGGAAACATCGATCACATATATGTCATCACACTGTATCCATAAAGATTGTATTGCAATATAATGTTTCAATATATTATAGATTATTATAAATATTTATATAAAAAAAATATATGAAATTCAAATCATTTTTACAATATTTAAAAAATTAAATTATTATCCTAGTAAGTGGATCAAGAAAAAAAATTCAAAATACAGAAGTAAAATTTTGCTAAAATTACCTGAAATGTAACATTAAATTGAATATTTTCATAAATGTCTAATATAAACTCATAATAAAATCATATAAAGTATGGTATAAATTAATATTGTTATTTTTTAGTTGTATAATAATGTTAAATTTGTTATATAGTTGGTTTTAATGAGTGCGATGACAATCAATACATACGATATGGGTTTTCCCGTCTCACTTTTTTTTTCTATTAGATTTATGCCTTTTTACCACTGAATTCTTTTCTATTTTATATATATTGACCACAAATATGTCACATTATTATTATAGTTAAATTTATTTTTATTTACATATCCACATTATTATCTCTCCATCATGAGGTTTATTTTTTAAAATTTTCTAAATCGGTAATGTAATTTTGTCCCATTTTTTGTTCTTGGATACGCAAGTCATATTATACACCTATATACATATATTATGTTTATATATTTCAATTTTTAATGTTATAAATTTAAATAATAATTATCTTTATATTTTGAGCTTAATTTAAAGTCATTTCCTTACATGGATATTTTGATTCTGTGTTACGAAGTGGTAAGAGTTTAGAGAAGCAATCCATTCATTTAGGGGATTTTATATGATTACACTGTTATGGATTAAATATTATGATAAATTTTTCAAGAAAAATAATTAATTTTTTTCTAATATCTGTATTTATGATATATTAATGTAATATTAACATTTTCTACTTTTATATTTTTATTACAATTTTGAACAAGAATTTTTTAAATCTGTCCTCACTTTTCTCTTTGGTCGAAAATCTATTTTATTCAAAAATAATTTTTTCCGAAATGTTTTAATAAAAATGTTATTCATTTAATTTTTAATAATTTTTACAATTAAATTGCGTATTATATGGTTTATAATTACTTAATTATATGTTTTCAAATCTATTTTCAATGAATTTTTATTTTAAAATTTTATTCTATTGTTAAAGGTGTTTTTAACGAAGAAATGATATTTTCTTCATTAGTTTTTTTAAAAGTTATTTCCAAATTCATATCCATCTAATAAAACATAAATTGGTACCAATATTTCTATTATTTTGATATTTTCATGGTGTTCGATTCATATTCTTCTTTCGATTGGTTTCATTTTTAATGAAATTATTCTTCAAAAACTAGTTTTTATTTCACAATCTATATATTTATGAAAAATGATTCAGTTTCATCATTTATCTATTTATGAAACAAATTTACATTTGATGAGTTATATGATTAAATTTTTCCTCTTTTCCCAGATATATTTTTAGGAAATCTATTTCATTTCTTGGGATATTTTTTATGAAATGATTATGAAACCTATCTATTTTCGATAGGTCAAGATATGATTACATGTTTTTGATACCCATTCCATTCAATGGGTTATAATGTGATAGTTTATGATATTTTGGAACATATAAATATGATTTAATTATGTTACATGTGAGACCTATATCTCCCAAAATTTTATTGTGTAATGATTCATATCTCATGAGATAGACATGTTAGGAACATGGAGTGAACGAAAAACACAAAATGACTTTTTTTGGTATGAATGTTTTCATATTGAAACATTACTATTATGACGTTCATTGTAGTTAACCATGATGAAAAATATAGTTTGTTAAGGGAAACCATAATTTCAATATGTCTTTAAGATTTATTCATTAACTACTATGGAAATCATTATTTATTCATTTGTGTCTTCCACAATTCCATATCTTATTCTGATGTTATGATTTTATAGATTATTCTAGGGACACCATTATGATTCATGTATTATTAGATGAAAATATTTATTCTATTATTTATTGTTATTAACATTGATAACCAAGGTATGATCCTCTAATGTCATGATCATGTTCTCGTACACTTATGATAATTATTATGCTTATATATCTCATTTTTTCGGTAATATGCTTATGATATAACCCTTTTTAATGTCTCCTCACTATAGATTATAAAGATATTTATTATTTATTATTTGTATAATATGGGTTATAGTCATGGAGAACCTATTGATGGATCATGTAGGGCACTTATATACGAGTGATTTGGTTTCCTTGTTTCCAAGGGAACTAAACATACATGGTCATTGGGTGTTTTTTCTGTAATATACTAAGTATTATTTAAAAATGATGTAATGATATGGTTTTTTAATTTAGGGTCACTCTAATTATTACAGAACAAGATGCAAAATTCATGGATTAATAGTCCTGCTGTCCCAATTCTATTTGGAGTTCAAAACAAAGAACCATATTAACATTTAAACACATGATATAAAAACACAAGATGAATTAAATTAATTAAATGTAATTGTATTATAAAATATTTCATAAGGGTATAATTTAATAAAATCATAAATCACATCATTAATGTTAAAAATTGATCATAAACACTCATTTCCTCAGGTCCATACAATTTATAAATAGAAACACATTTTTATTTGTTCCTATATTGAGATTTTATATGATGAGGATTCATAGGGTTTGTAGATTCATTATGGAATGCTCAGTTTTTCTGATGAAAGATATTATGATTCACTCATCTTGTTGAATCATATTATTCATTATTAGAATTAAATATGTACTTGGAACGATGATATGGATAAAATCCACAATAGTGATAAATATATCATATCTAGTTCCAAATTGTGACTTTATCCACTTTTTATCACCCAATAGCACTTCATATTTTTAGAGGAATTAAACAAAAAACATATAAGATTAATCATATATTCAGGATTATTATTACTAATCACAAGGTGTGATTTTAAGATATAAAATACCCTTTAGAATTGGTGTCCCTCCAGGGATAGTTTTCAGCATTGATGTTCATACTTGTTCTGGTATGAATATACATAAATCCCCTGACCATGTTTACATAGATATATATTTTGACTACTATCTCTATATTGAGCATCATTTTAGAATATTTTATAGAAATCATGGAAATAATTTATAAAATATCTGGATTTAAACCTGACTCAAATATGATACTTCATGAACAAACATATAGAAATATCTATTGAAAATAGAAATCAAAATTCATAAATTTAGCCACATAGTCTATTTTTTTGAGATATACCATAACAAAACTGAATATGTCCATTGTTCTAGAAATTATGAATTTTTTAGGGTATAATTGTTTGGTAAAATATTATTCAATATCTTCCCATTCCATACATTTATAAAATTTAGTTAGATCTACAAAATCCCAACACTCTATCACTAGATCCTCCAAATTTTTTTCCCATCATCACTTCCAGATCAGCTGGTGTAACAAGAATATTAAATATTTGATTCATTGTATTTATCCACACATCAACATATTATATCCTCCAATCAAACAAAAGTTAGGCTGATTCAACTTTTGGAACAAAAATGAATGATCCAATTGAATTGTTTCATCATTTATTTTACCTATATCCATGGCGTACAAATCCTTGAAAATACTATCAACCAACTATTGGTTCACCTATGGCTCATGTGAAATGAGATTCCTAGAAGCCACTTCCAATTAGTTATTAGAGATCCTACCCAGTGCCATTTTCTATAATGATAAAAAACCATTTGGGCCTCACTATTTATAAACAGATGGTTTGGGTATTTCCAAATACTATTTCCTCATGTTCTATAATCTTGTTTTTATATAATAAACCATTTTAACATTTTTCAAAATTTAAATATAATGCATTTTCTGAAGATTGTAATATGAAAAATTTTCAAAATTTTGTTAGAAATAATTATTTTTACCATTTCCAAAAATGATTAACATAATAATAACTAAGTAATAATTCCAATGCATATCATGAAACTCACATTGGCTCAACCCAGGACGATGAGGTGAAAAAACACCTAGAATTGTCTAAAATCACTGAAGTACCCCACACCCCTATAACATAATGTTCACCATAAAGTGACCACCTAATCACATTAATAGTCATCATTTCATGTTCTGAAAATCCAATACCCTTTTTACTATCTAATGAAATATGCAAACTAATCAAGATTTATATAATTTATTACTCCTAGAATAAACACAACTGATACCCAAGGATCAAAGAACTAATACCATTTATTGGAGTTAAATGGATTATGTAACATCACCAACTCACCAAAGGATGAAAATATATTCCAAAGGTTTCAAGAAAATTGGGGGGGGGGATTTCGTTGTAGATATAAACATCCAACCCACAAGAAATAGTAAAAAATATCTATATTAAATGTATGAAAAAAATAAAACTAAAGAATAGCCATTCCAACAACAACATTATATTAAACATTGAAACCAATTGAAATAAATAAAGGAATCAAAAATCTATCCCAAATACGTAATAAACATCTAACTATAAACTCCCAACCATATATAATCTCTAACACAAAAATTAATCCCTACATATTAAAGATATATCATTAAATAACTGAGATAAATTTTTTTCAACCATATCTCGATAGATGAAATATGTAAATGCACAAACCTTCAATAGATGGTTGTCTATCTAAATATAGTAGGATTTCATGAATGAAGTCCTAACTAAATCCACTATTATAACGAATTCATTATCAAAATTTGCAAATAAATTTGAAAATAATTAAAATACATAGAATCCATGATAAAAAATACATGGAATGAAATAAAACAACACTTTAAATAATTTTATATCTCATTTGGATAAAAAATTTCAGGAATCAACACATCTACACATAAAATTATGAATTCCTTGTTTAATATTTAATACCCATTAGAAGTCACTCATCGATCTACCCTATCATCACAAGGTAAAAAATACTTAGAGCCTCAATGGAACATTCACATTCCACATGGTTACATATTATGAGAATAAAGCCACACAAACCACACATTCCAAAATCCATGGAAGTCCATTGTCTATAAAACCATTATTTTATTAAAACCATAATAACCCATTTTCCATGTACGAACTCGAAACCCTAAATTTAAAATTAGAATTTTAAAATTATCACCAATGATGATTTTTTAGAAAGCCATCCAATATTTAAAATTTCTAAAAACCCATCACTAAATATATTTCAATCTTGTATAACACATTATCATCAAAATAATTTAAAGAAAAAATTTGTTCCATTCCAATATGTCATGTTTTATTGAAGTGGAGTCGACAAAGAATCCCAAGTCCTCAAAAAATGTTAGTGACAATATAGAATGGCATAAATAATGAATTGATCTATGCATGAACCTCTTTTCAAGCCCATAATCCAACTTCCAAACAAAACAACTACAATCAAATAATGTGGATCATTCCACATTATAATCGATCTAGGGTTACAATAATGTGGAAGAAAACATATATTAGAAGAACGACCATAAAAATTCACTTATAAATGAATCCATACATCCAATGGCCTTTCAATCATGTAAATATTTATCATATATTTAGTGGAATCACCTCTTTAGGCTTGAGTGGAAAAAGAATCTATTGTTTTGGCGAATTAAGGGAAAACTGAGGGTTAATGGTTTTAAATCGAAATAGATCCTCTAATTTAAGAGTTCCAACTATATGATACATGTTTGGAATTTATGATTTGGAAACTGAAACACCAATCATTTTGTGGTAATTCCTTATGAAAACACTTCACATTGTTGACTCACATTGTTAGACAAACCATGTACCAAATATGGGTTTCACATTATTTAAAGGTGCATGTTTTAGTTTTTACAAACTGTTTGCCAACCATGTGCCTACATGGTGACCATTAACATCCCATTAATTGTTTCATGGAGGTTATATATAGTTTTCTACTACCCATGTTCAAACTGTGATCCTCTAGAAAAGCCTCCAAATCATTCATGTACTTCTATGAACCTTCCATAACTTACTGAAATTATTATATAAGTTTAAAAAACATAAATGAACATTCTTATTCGTAAAACCGTGGGGTGCTAAAATTATGAATAAAATATTACTATTTTTTACATTTTTCATTTTTTGATGATGTAAGCATTATAGAATCATTTAAGAATGTGGTAAAACTGACACAATACACAATGTGTTATTACTAATTAATAACTAATAACATAGTGTAATATTATAAAAATAACATTTTTTGAATAATTATCATGATTCTAATATAACATTACATGATTAGGTAATATGATTTATGTGTAGTGAGGAAGATTATTAATATAAACAGAAATTATTATAACTCATTGTGTAATTTGACAATATATCTCTTTTCTGAAACATAGTCTATTGGAATGGAGGAATTATTACCCCTTCTTCTAAACAACTATACTAAAAACATGAATGTACTATAGGATATGTATTGTGGGAATGAATTTAATAGAGAGCTCCAGTATATAATTGAATTGGATTTGGTGTAAGAGATATGGATTTATTTTAGAAAATGATGTACATATCATCGGAAATAGTAGCATAATAAATCATAAATATGGAATTACTTGTTTGTAAGGTGTGTTTGAAAGGAAATATTGGTGAGAAATTTATAATTTTATCATATACCTAGAATTATTTAATATTAATTAATTAACACAAAATTCAAACTATATCATTTTGTTTCTATTAACCATTTTTTACATTAATTTACTATTTTCCTATACAATGCTATTTTATCATATAGTAAATATGAATAATCATATGTAATTTGGATATGGGGGTTAAAAATTTAATTACCCATTAATATAAAAAAATTATTAAAATTATAAATTTATCTTTTAATGAAAAATATTAAACAAAAAAATTCTTCATTGAATAATAACTTTTAAATATATTGATTATCATGTCTACTAATTAATATAAATCTTTAAACATTAAATGAGTTATAAAATAGTTTTTATAATTGTAAAAACTAAATGTTCATCATATATTCCTTATAACATGATATATTTTGTTAGTTAAATAAAATAAAAAAAAATAAAAGTGTTTCTTTGTAGAGATGTCTCATTTTAAATATTAAATGATTCAAAAATTATTCAAAAATCATCATTATTCAATGTGTGAATGTTTACTAAAATTTTTATATATGTAAAAAATAAATATTATTAATTTATGATGTCCAAATATTTGAAATTTATCTTTTGAAAATTAATATTTTAAATATATATATATATATGTTTTAATTTATAATAATTTAAATATCATTCCTTTTACATTCATTTGTTTTTAATAAAACTTATTTATTAATTATTCTAATAATTTAATGAATTTATTTGATCCATTTTATTAATATCATAATATTAATGTTTTATTATTATCAAAAATATGTAATTAAAAAAGCAATTCATTATATTCAGTGGTATTCCCTTGGGTTTATTTTTATCTTTTTATTGTAATAAAAATTAACTTATTTACTCTAAAATAAACTATCTCTATGGGAAAAAAAATATTTTCTAAGTGAACATTATTGATGTTGACTTTATATGTATAATTGAAAACTCAAAATATGTTTTTAAATATTATAACCATTGGCTATATAAATATTTATAATGTTCAAATAATGGTTATATGACTACTATTACATTTTATAAATGTATTCCACTCAAATTTATGAAGTCTTAAATCTCATTTCTTATGTGTTATTTTCATATTTGTTCAAATTCTTTTTCATTTCTCGATGTTTACCTTTATTTTAGAATCGGTTTTACTAAGAATGAATCTAAATGGAAAAGATTATCCAGGGGAATTCTTAGATGTAAAAACATTATGATCTATTATATATTATTACACTTTATTTTGTTTTCTTTTATGATTTATAATCATCTATTCTATTTAATGGCAGTCCTAATGTAAAAATTTTTCTATATTATTTGTTTTTGAAATTATTCATTATGTGTGAAAAAAGTGTTTTATTACTTTTATCTTTTATGATTCACTTTCAATTAAACATATTTATAAAAATATATATTTTGTGAAAATATTTCATATGAAATCTGGGTCAGTTATTTTTCCCTACTAATATAATTAGGTTCCCAAATTTATAATTATCTCCTAGAGATTAATATATATGAGCGTATCATACAGAAAAAACTCACTCAATATATAATTTTAAATGATAAATCAATATCACAATCATGGGTAAGAGTAGAAACCATGTGTTTTACAATATAATAATAATATATTGAGATTATAATTTATCATGACCATTTATTGAAATTATTATTCAATATTGGGTAATATGTCAAAATAGTATCAAGAGATATACATTTAATAGAATTATTTACATGATTGTTTCCGAACATACTACTAAATCCATAATAATTTTATTTATGGTAAATAATCATATAAACTTGAAAATTAATTTATAATATGTCTTATTAAAAAATTATATAATTTTTTCCAATGTTAATTTTTATTACACATGTAGACTATTAGTTTGAAATATGATACCATTATTTCAAAAATGATATAATATTTTTTCCAAATTTTTAATTGTAATTCTATTATTTTTAAATCATATGAATTTTAATGAATATTGGTTATGTATATAAACCATACAAGAGGATGGTTTTTAGATACGAAAAAATATTTATTCTTGATGACTTGATGATTTATTGAATTAATATCATGAAATACAAAGAAAAATTTTAATTAACATGTTATAATAATTTTTAAAATAATTGTTTTGACTTTGATCTATTCAAATATTATAATACTAAAGATAACATTCTAGAACAATGTCATGATGAATTTTAATAGAAGGAGAGTTCTATTATAAAATTGATGTTAAAATCATGAATGGTTGAGGATTCAATATTTTAAGTCCTAATGGAGCCCAAATATAATTTATTAGGTATTCAAAATAGATGTAAATTTCAAGTATTAATATGTTGAAAATTATTTATTCTATGTAAAAGGTGAATTCTCTTGAGAAGTACTAACTCTAGAAAATTTAAAAAGGCTTTGAATATTTCACATTGTATGAAAAAAATAATATATTTATCAGTATATGAAATCTATAATATCCACATATATGTAAAAGTCAAAAAAGTAGGGCATTAAATTTTCAAGGTTTCACTACATGAAGTTAGAAACCTCCCTATAAATTTAATAGTGAATTTTATAAGTGTAAGAGAAAAAATGAAAAATGAATGTGACAGGTATAGAAAATGAAGTTAGTACAGAAAGATAATATTCATGAAGGGTTTGTTTAATTTCAAAAGAAATAAATATTTACCATGTATATATAATGGGCCATATTAGTGGCATGTGATGAAATATAAGGGTAATATTTCCACATTATAAAATGTGTAAGAGTCATTTTTTATAGAATTGCGGAAATAGATAATGTTAATTTCCTTTCCTATAAGAGAATAATTTTTGTCCCAATATAGAAAATAATAATTGGAATTACTAATCATAACATAAAAATAATAATTTATTAACATACTGATGGAGGAAAATATTCCTAGATTAAATGGGTGTCAATCATTATATTATCACGGTTAAAATAAAACATAGTGAGGTTAATTTTTTGAACCTTTTTTGATCAAGAATTATGCTATGAGTTGTATATATTTGTCCTGAAGAGGCTGATGTTGGGTTTTAGTGGTACTATAAATTTAATGTTCCCTACACTACCTTTGAGTTTAAGGTTACAATATACCAATAGGAAGAGTTGTAATATTTATGTGACCTAGATAGTTACAATTTAACACTTTCTTGTATATCAAAATATATTATCTAGGTGTGGTTTGTTGATATATAATATAAATTATAATATACTATTATTAGTGTAGAAAAATGTGAATAAAAAGTATTTCACTTTTTTTATAGATGCTGACTTTGATAATTGAGGATATTTAACAAGATTATTCAGTGAAGATTTAATATGTGTTAAATATTTAAAAATATAGAGAAAGTCACATTAATTATTTTAATATATTTGTATTTTAAATTATTATAAATGGAATATATTTATATGAGGATAACAAAATATGATTTCTTAAATATTCTATATTAGAAATATGAAAAAATGTTATGTTCATTCTTATAAATTAATATGAAAATTGAAATGAAAATAAAAAGTTACTAATTCAAATAAAACTAAAATATAAAATATTTAAAGGTCTCAAATGATTTAGAATATGTCCCTAGATTTGTTGTTGGATTAGAAAGCATGATTAATATGAAAAGTTTTATTAGGTATTGATGAAGAATATGGAGAAAGAAAGAGGATTTTAGGAGGTTGACATCGCTATATTTTGTTATTTATTAGGAGACAAAATATATTAGATATTCATTAAAAAATAAATTCAACTAATAAAGGATTTAATAAAGATAATCTCATTATGGAATTAACCATTCATGAATGATATTATTTCTTTTTGTTGAAGTTGAAAGTTTAGAATTGACACTCACATTGAGTGCATAATCTAAAAAATAAATAGAGAGGAAAATATAAAAAATTTAAATGAAAACTGATAAAATAATTATACGTGAAGAAAAAAACTACCATACATTCAATATATAACACAATGAAACCGTTGTGTTTATAAATTGATCTAACCTTCATGAAAGTAGTGCACAAAGAAGAATAAGTCAGATTGTACCTTGAAATTAATATTCCACTGTCATAAATAATTATAATACTAACTTTGAGTAGTATTACTCCATTGTACATAAAAACATCAACAACATAACATCAATGGAATTTCCCATTCAACTGAAAAAAGATTAAAAAATTTGTGCCCTTTGTAATACCAACAATATTTATTGGTACGTGAAATTTGGTCAGGATTTGTGAAAATAAAATATATGAAAGGTTGAACACCATTCTTTATGTGTGGGAAAAATTACTAAAAGGATACAATAGATTAATAAAGAAAATTTATTAATTATGAAACAACAGTATCCCCCACCCTCTCACAGTGTATCGAGTTACAAAAATTATAATCATAACTAATTGATTATGGTGTTACCATATCATGATATAATTGACATGTGATGATTTGAAGCCAATGAAATATATGGATTTTATAGTTTACTTTCCATTATTTTATGAAAATATAATTTATAATTGGTAGGATGAGATTATTTCATACCATGATGTTAACATTAGAATCCCTAATGATAACATGTTAACTGGTTTTTTTCTATATCTACATAGAGTTTTTTATTATATAGTTTGATGAAGTTTTGAGACACAATATTTTTCCATGAATTTCATAAAATATGATTTGGGTAATGGGTCACAAAATATAATATTTCAAAATAAGACATCCAATTATATGTAGATGATTATGGAACATTTTAATGCTGAATAATATTTTCTAGAGAAAGAAAACAAGGTTTGTTTTATAAGTATATAATATATTATATAATTCTTGTTATATGTTTGAATTTGGTTAATAAATAATATAATATATATATAACTTATAAGAAAATAAATATGAATAGTATGATTCATCATAAGTCGGACTCTCCAAATAAGGTGATTAATTATAAACTTTTTATATTTTTTTTATAACCTAGTTTTAGATGATGAATATAAATATTATCATTTATTTTTACAATTGGATATTCATTGAAATGTTGATTCTAATGATAAAATAAAACTAAAACAAGTTTTAAATCCAATTTATGAATGAATGATATCATAGGTAGATTAAATTCTTGAATGGGACAATGTATCAATCAGATACTATTCATTGAATTGTCTATTGTAACATCGTCAACTTGGTGGCCACTATCAGATGCCCTAAGCTAGGTTTCTACATGACCCCAGGGACATCTTCCCACACACTAGGGCCTTCTAGCAACTATATTAGGTATAGGGAAATATTTGGAAGACTATACCAACATATTACGGTAATTCCACAACAGAATTGATATCAACAAATGTAGTAACCCATAGAAACAAGTAAAACATGATGTGAAACCATGCCAATAGGTAACAAAATAGAACATATTATAAAAACAATTTGAATAAACTTCATATTTGGAAATAATAAATCATAAACCAAAAAACCCTAAAAGGCCATGATATGGTACTAAATTCCCAACTTGGTCCTGATGTTCAATTCTATAACCCATTATCCCATACACAAAAAATCACCATGTCCATGTCTTGGACATGCATAAAAAAAATGCAACATAAGCTGAGGTGCCCAATTTACCTAGAGTCCTGAGATAGGACTGATTATAAATCAATTTTCCACAACCAATAGTTTAAAAAAAACAACTAGTCTATAAAATAGTGTCTGAAATGATTCAAGTGAAATAATAAAAAAATGGAAATAACGAACATGATTCACCTTTAACAATTACCCATTTAAAAAATTATCAATGTATATGATTCACTTCAATCAATTTCTAATTAAAAATTTTATCATATGTTCCATAGGATAGGAATTAACAACATCTTCACCACATCCCATGTTGGTAAATTACAATGTATTAGGTAGTAATTCATGTTCCCTATCTCAATAGGAATAAAAATTTCTTTAAAATATTTCATCACACATAAATTGGATCCTCAGTAAATGTAGTCTAATAAAATTCATTTTTAGGGGCATATATCAGTATTCTGACTCATTATCCTGAGCATTCTAGGGGCATGGTTTAGACCCCCAGTCCATCCCGACCCATGGGTGGATCCGTAATCCATTATCCCACATAATCAGGTCATGTGTTCATTATTCTTTGAATAATTTATGACACATATCATCTCAAAATAGTTATCAAATAATACTCATAATATTCACATTCCATATTTCATTCAATATATAAATCATCTTTATTCTTTCACTGATTAACAGATTTACTATTTACATTTCATAACCCATGAATCCAATTTCCTTTTACCAAACACTATGTTAGGTCATTTTTGAAATTGAAAAAATTCATCATTTAGTTTATTACATAACCATGCTTCCATTCCCACATAATATTCATTATTCAAATCTCACTATCCCTTAGAGTCAATAAATTAAAATGGTCACAATGGAACTTTAATACCATATCATTATAAAAAATAAAATTCAACATACACATTTGAAATCATCTTGATGACCCCATTTAAAACATGGGTATTCCTCTCTGATAACTAAAACAAACCCTATGGATTTCAGTTTCATTTCAACCATCCAAAACAGCTACTAGATAATGATTGCAAAAAGGGAAAACTTATATAATTTCAAATATCCACAAAAATATCATAAGAAAACCCATTTTTGTATCACATTTAGGTTAAAATCTCTTTTAAAAATGTTACTCCCATGCAAAGAATATTTTAAATCAATAAATATACAATTGGGTCAAATCCTAAAAACACACTAATAAAACCATTTCAAATCTACCATGTAATTAATAGAATAAAACGAATAATAATTGAAATTAACCCATTAACCCAACCCACATAATCAATTATGCTTTTACTACCGATTATCTCTCCTAATTCTCTTATATCAATGTTTATCAATTTTTATTCAGCATTGACATGGATTCAAATATACCTCAATTGTAGCCGTAGGTTCATTCTCACACACTAATTAACCTAACAGGGTTTATGAATAGTTTCAAACCTCAATATATGGCCCAAATCACATTTTGATGTCATAAAAACTAAAACATATAATGTTAATATATTGGATCAATTACATACACCCATATATAAGAACGTGACTGTGGTAAAACTATTTAAGACCACCTACCTTATGTTCATTTATAAACAAGTAACCTCCACACTTTATTTGGAATAAAAATTCCTTTAATTATCTAATATAATATCTAATAGAAATGTGGGAGTATTAGGGATTTGGAAGAATATGATATATTTTACAAGAGAAAATCCAAAAAAAGTAAGAAAACAAGAGTGTATGATTAACCCGATATGTGATTCACACCCAAAAATACTCCAAAAACCTATGAATCAATATAGAATAATATATTGAATGTCATGGTGGGTTTGGTTCCTCAACGAAGCTATGGGAGGAGGAATAGGTAATTAAATTGTGTTATAACCCTTCATTCCTAAGGGGAAATTATAATTCCTATCTTTTTAATGGCCTCACAGTTAGGACGAATTGTTATCCAAACCCTACACCAGCTATGTGGATACCTATTTCCCAAGGGTTCCCAGCCACATGGATTCTTAGATACACCGAGATACATTATAAAACTATGTTGTAACCATGTGTTAGCATCATCCCAAAAAGGTCACCAAGCCATACGGTTCTTTTAGGGAAGCACGTGGTTTATATTAAACATTTTCCAAGTGTGCGCATGACACAGTTTATTCTGTTTTCCCATCTATTTATGTCTCCCCCCAAGATACCCCTGAAACTCATTACACACTCATGAACCACCAAAATAATGAAAAATAGACGTTTAAACTAAATTTAATCAAAGTCATGAATTTATGAAAGATCATTATCTCACAACCTCTCCACCTTATGACAAATATTACGTGAGCTGTACTACTTGATAATAATAATCCCCCATGACTGAAGAATGGGCCATGAGGCCCACCTATCAAATTTTGATTCCGAAGATTTCTCCCAGACACAGTGAAACCATTGAAACACTTTGAAAAATTAAATAGTACTACCCCAATGAATCAAACAACAATACATGTTGACACGTCTCAAAGTTCAAACTACCACAAAATAATCATTACTAACATCAAATACAAGAGGAATGTATGACTAAAACTGCTAAAATACAACAAAAAGGACACCAAAAAGTCACTACATTACCCTGGTACACCCATCCAGAACTCCCACAGTATGATAATCCTCAAAATTCACGGCCCAAATCTCTTGGAACCATCTCACCATGTTCTTCAAAGACCCAATGGTGACCTTACTCGGGATCACTAGAGGAAACTTTCAAATTCCAACCACATCTTGCATCCTTCTCCATTCTAAAACACAATTCCCAATGAAATCTATCCATTTATGAACATCTAAAAGTACCAACTGAAGAAGAAACATCATCTCAATGTACTGAACTGGTAAAAGGCCAAGATGAATATCAATTCCAAAACCGAAACACAATCAAGATGATCATATATGCCCATTCCACAGATACTACCAGTCACATCATAAACTTATCACCTTCCCACCATGATTCATCTGACCAAACACTTTAGTTCTTCACCCAAATATTTTTTCATGTTGAGAACGTCCACCATCGATAAGTTTTTAACAAGACTAAATCTCAAATTCCACAACATACCTAATGGACGTACCCACTCGACACGACCAAACATCCATGAGAAATCTACCCAAATCTACTATTCATCCTTGATAACAAAACTCCTAGATGAGTCACACATCTGTCATCCATATCTCATCAAATATAACTTTTTCATCCTCAAACCCCATTCCAATTACTATAGTGTAGTTATAACACATCATTATCTGAATGTGGCTTCAATCCTACCTCCTCCATTCACTTTTACCCAACTGGGTCAGACCATCCCAACAGACTCTCTATGATGACACCTAACATCCACTATTATCATCTCTCCTCTCAACCTAGGCATTGAAGATTCTCAATTCATGTTTCCATCCCTCATATGTGTCACCTTACGAAGTCCACCCCTGACTTCCAGTGTAACATCAACACTACAATATTTATATCCTCATAATCCTTCACTAGACATTATAGAACTATCCAATGCATGTCCAATGAAAACACTCATACCACAAGTAAACGCATCCTGAGTTTGAGTAAATCACCCGGCTGGATCCACCACTACAACCGAGTCCCACATGGACTTTCCAGTTGAATCCAACAATTACATTATAGGCATCTCATTGGAAACCTGATTCCAACAAATCAAATCCATATTCTCCTCCATTCATCCTTGAATGAGGTACCACAACCCACCTTGTAATTATTTTTATCATTGGTTTTGTTATGAAATTTCAACCGATGAGGATCATTCAGCAATCAAAATATGAATATAAATATTGGATGATTTTTTCACAATTTGCATTGAACAAATAACCAAAGATCAACCACTACCCATTATAATATTTTGATAACATAACGTCTAGTGATCATCAACATCTGGAACATCCCGAGGACCTCTCCCATAATCGGTCAATGGTGGTATCCCCACCACATTACTCCACATGTTCCACCCAAAAATAATAACATCAAAGGTGTCCCATATCCTACCAAAAAAATCATGTCTCTAGGAGTAAATATAGGGTATTTTTAGGACACCCAAGATGATGTCAAGATATTTAGCTTGACCATCAAAAGAAAAAAGTATTCCATTTTGTAATTTATGAACACAGCTAGAAAATATATAACACTGATGTCATCCTCCTTTATGAAGCGACCTTAACCTTACACCTATATTATGCTTCCATGCCCACCATTATTTCATCTACAATCATACAACACAACATGAATGAAATTTCCAACAACTATTCACTACCACTTCACGACCCACTATCACGTGGTTGTGAGACAAAAATTACATTGGAATCACTAATATTACCCACCTTGAGTCATTTTGGAAAGACGCTGGTGATCTACACAAAAAAGACATCGACCACCACATAGATCACAACCTACCAATCTCGATCATAACTCATTCTTCCCACTTTCATCACATATAAAAACTACAATAATTTTCCCCAAGACACAATTACATCCATCTCAATAGAATTCTGTCTTTCAAAACTGAGCACACATCAGAACCTCTTTATGGCCCTTTATGTATCCCTTGTTTCTTCTATCACACATTGAGCCTCATCTATATCACTGAAGTCATACATCACTTGATCTAGGACCAACACTCATTCACTCATCTAAAAATGCCTCCTAGTCTATTATTCTCATTGGCATAAATCATTATCAACATTATCATCCAAAAAATCAACTACAGACACTCAGATACATTATGATGAAGAAACTAAGGCAAACTGGTACACATTAAGCATAGTAGATGACAAAAATTGTGTAACGATTATTCTATTTAATGTAATAACTCAACATTCACATTTTAACTCACATTAAACATTTAGAAAACCTTCTTTTTATAGAACCTTTATTTCCAAAAATAATAAACTCATAACCACCATGTGAGTCAAACATCCAAATCAATTTACATTCCTTCTTTTCGCTCAAGGTTATACCAATCAGGGAAACATTAACTGTGTGCTACTACTTAAGTCGAAAACTTTTTCTTGTGCCATATGCATCAAAAAAACACCAACAACATCACCAACCTATCTAATTGGTCATCATTAAAGACCAAAGACAACCAACTAGCTAAAATTCAGTAATTTCAAAAATGGTTCACCTCCCTTCCTCTCTATGACATCTAAATAAAATCTCATCGAACTCACTACTCATGGTGGCACTCCTACCATAATCCAATACATACTTCATATAACCCACCCCATACAACAACTACTATAAAAACACCATGAATACTAACACATAAGGATTAGAATCACAAGAAAACACCCATCCCAGATTCCAAAACTCAAATTCATGATCTAAACCATTAAGAGTTACCACATCCACATTACCAGAAAACAACTCATAAACAATTGTCGCATCCTTATCGAGGGAAAAAATTAAATCTATTTTATCCCACAAAGACACACAATAATGCCTCAAAACTCAAAACTATGTTCTTATACTTGGATACATTCCCGACATAAACCACCCATACACTGGGACCAATCACTACACTAGGGATATACATTTCCACTTTCCCTACCAGTTATATCAAATTTCATCTCCCTCATTATTTAAAATTAAAAATTAAAACTAAAGGTTTCACATATCAAAATATTATATTTTAAAAACCCCAAGGATGTACACTTTTAGAAGGTTTTTTACTAACAAAACATTTATAAAATCTAATATTTATACAAATATAAATATAATACATTTTCATTATAAAAAATATCCTTGCAAAAACTAATACATAAAATTTACATGAATAAAATTACACAAATAACATATGAATCCTTGTGTATTATCAATTATAGGAAACATAAAAATGAACTACAAATCAAATGTTCCTAGTAAGATAAATGCACTAATACACACTAATTTTTTCTTTCTAGGAAATAGATAATCCTCGTAACTATATAACATAAAATCCAAATGTACCAATAAAGGTATAAATATATATTATCCTTAAATGAACAAAAAAACCTCAATTCCCACCCCTATATACTTGGATTTTTTCTCATACATCCTGCTCCATGTGCCTAGGCACAAGGTCATTTCAATGACCCAAAAATACCCTAGTATACCATCTACAATTGCACAAAGTGTAATAGAAAATATACTCTCTAGTACCACATTGTAACATCCCCAAAACACTGGCCACTATTTGGTGCCCCGAGCTAGGTCTTTACATAATCATGTATGCATCTCCCCATATGCTAGGGGATGCTAACCATAACTACTAGTATTTGGAAAGGTTATGGAGACAATAGATACACATAAGTGTATTACACTTTAGAATTATTTCAATAGATATTGAATCCAATAAAAATAAATTAAAGGACAACATGAGACCCTGCGAAAAATGTAACCAAGTAGCACATAATATTACAACTTGATGAATAAACTACATTTTAGGGTATAATATGTCATAAAAAAATAAAAATTACATAAAGACCTTACACATGGACTTTATTCTCAATCCAGTCATGATCTCTCGTGCTTCAACCCGTCATCCGATGTAGGCCCAAACACCATGTCCTTGTCTTAAACCTGTATCAGAAATAAAGTAGCAACTTTTTGGGTACCCAAGTGCCATGGTGGCCTGATCTGTTTATGAATACAACTTAGTAGGTCATAAATAATGATGTATAAATAATAAATAAGTCAATAAAACATTTTATTCAAGGAAACAAGTGCACTAAAAGCCACTAAATAAAGGAACATGTTTCTCCTTTAACAAATACCATTTATCCAGCTACTATCTAGCAACTCCTTCACATTAATAAATTTCTTGAAAAACCATTTATAATATATCACATTGGTTATGAATTTATTTCAATTACAATATGTACCACATATTCCAATTATGATGAATAAGGGAAAAAGTTGTGTTCCCTATATCACTATAGATAAACATTTCATAAACAATTTTCATCACACGTGTCTTGGACCCTCAGTCTAGAAAGTCACCAAAAATTATTATTTTGGGGCATAGATCATGTGTGTGATTTCCTAACCATGAATTCTAGTGTTGGTGTTTAGAGGTTCAATATTTACATGACCCGTGGGAGGGTCCAGATTTTATTATCCCCCACAACTATTTAATGAGAAAATTATTCTGTCAACCAATTTCTACATATATAATTTCATAATATTTCTCAAAAAATACACATAATGTTCAGATTTCATATAAAATTCTCTAAATAAATAATATTTTTTCCTTAACAGACTATCACATTTAACATTTAAATATCATAACTCATTAACTCGCGTTACTTATAACAAAAAGTTTCTTAGGACATGTTGTCTACTATAAAAATTCTTAATTTACATGATTTCATAACATTATTAACATTACATCATGATAATCATGGGTCATGTATCACTATACCATACATCTATTCAATGAAAACTAACCAAATAGTCATTTTAGTCCACATCATGGTTTAAAAAATTGAAAATACTTATTTGAAATCAACTTTATGTCACCCTTTATAACACATTTCCTTCTCATTGAAAACTAAATCATACCCCTAGTATTTTGTTTCAATTCCATCCATAAAATATAACCATTAATCCATGTTCAAAAAAATATCTCAATTCCCTCATTTCAAACATCATTTGAAATATCAAAATCCCACTTTGAAAAACTATGAGATAAATAGATCATTTGGGTGCATCTCTCTAATTGAAATGTTAGTTTCCATCAACATATCTATAATATATTCAACGCCCCAAAACCTTCAATTAAAAAAGTTTCAAATCCGTATAGAAATTTAGAAAGTCCCAAATATTATAAAAGGACGAGTCTGATGTTCACCCATTCTTGAAATAATGTGGACAAATTGAGGCATTTGTCAAAGAAGAAATTGATTTATTGGCTATTGTTGATTTCTATGCGGATCATTTGGTATTTTAATTTACGTTATTTATTTATTCATTAATGATGTTTTCTAATGCCTATTTTAGAGTTTCTCTATGATGAACAAGTCTTTTTTCCGAGTCTGATGTTCTTACATTCTTGAAATATTGATGCCAAATCGAGGCATTTGTCTAAGAGGAACTCAAAATTTTATCATGATTTTTTTCTTCAATACTAGTGTCTTCTACATGTGTTTGCACATGTGATTTTTTTATAATGTTTTAGAGATTTTTAAATTGATCATTTGGCTTGTGTGGGATATCCAAAAGGATTCTTGTGTATTTATTTTATCTTCTATTCCACTACCCAATCCTTCGATAATTCTGATACCCTTAAATCAATAGGTGGAATTGTTGAAATATTTATTTCATATGGGTTTTATAGGTTTCCCCAAAGAAGAATGATCATTTATTGTTATCTTCACCGGTGTCATTTGATATTTTCATTGGTTTTATTCTTCAATTTATTACTGATGTTGATGAATTCCTGTTTTAGAATTTATATGTGATGAAAAAATAAGATGGCGTGTCTGGCGCAATTTCATTCTCAAAATCTTGATAACTAATCGAGGCATTTTCCTATGATTAAATTGACATTTAGGTCATTTTTTTGTTTAACACCATTGTATCCTACACATATTTTCAATCTATTATTTTATAATGATATTACTGACTTTAATGGTGGTGATCATAATGATGATGAAAGTGTTTGGTTAATGACATTTTATTATTACTAAACACCTCATACTCATATTGAATTATTTTTCTCTGAAGGTATTTTTTCAGTCATGAAACATGTAAGGCTCCCCTATAAAGCTTATTGTAACAACTTGGTGCATGATTTTTCTATTCTTAGGGGTATCAAAGATAAAGGAAATTTTTGTCCTTCTTTCGGTACTAAGGAAGTTTTTTGGCATCGTCCTTTGTTGGGGTGGATTAAAATTAATATCGATGTCTCTTCCAGAGGAAATCTAGGTCCTTTAGTTTATGGTTTAGTTTTCAAGAATATGTTTGTTGATGTTTTGAGTTACTTCTACAGCTCTTGTGGTTTTTACTCGTCTCTTGATTTTGATAAGCTTTGTGTCATTTCATCCCTTGATATTGTTAAAAATATTGTTTTGAATAGGATTTGTTTGGAGTGTGACTCCATTACAGTTTTTTCGTGCAATTAGAACCTCTTCTAATCATATAATTTAGAATCTTATGAAAAGATTGATTAACTGTTTATAGTTTCTCTCATCTATTGACTTCATTATTGTCCATGTTTTCAGGGAGGCTAATGCTCTTGCTAATAGTCTGGCTAATATAGGAGTTGACGCGGGGAATCTTTCTTGGTCTGATCAAAACCTAGAGGATATTATCCCTATTTTTCAAAGAGATAAATGTTTTTCCTACTTTTAGACTTGTTTGAACTATTCCCTTGTTTGATAATAGTGTTAATCATTTATATTGGTTATTGTTGGTTTTTGGTTTTATTATGATTTTTTGATGACATCAGTTCTTGTTGAAAAATTTACACATGTTCCTATTTTGTATATTTCAAACATTGTTGTGAATCCCAATTTTGTTCCTTAAGGGGATTATTATTCCAATGGATCTGTGTCATTTATACTAATTAGGGGGATGATATGGAATTGTTTTTTCAAGAATCTGCATATTATCTCTGATGTTTCAGGATCTTTGTGCACTAATGATGGATTTAGCAACATTTTTGTTTCAATGGATTATTTTTTTTCAGTTTGTTGTCATAGATTTTGTTGTGTCTAAAAAGGAGGGATCCAGTTTAGCTATGGTCCTATTTGCTGGCCATGGAGTATATTTATGTGGAGTCCAGATATGCACTTCTTGTATTCTTCTGATGTATGCAACATTATGGAGGAGTTCAAAAGCCTCCACTTCTACGATTTCTACCCCTAATATCCTTCCAGTGGTGGTGCAAAAGGCCTCAACCTCTATTGGTGGCATGTCTTATATAGTGGCCTTCGGTGGATCTCTCCTTCCTTGGAAAGATCTGGTGGACTATGTGGTGGCTTCTAGTTCCACTTGTCCTGAACAGGATAACCATGATTCATCTTTTCATGGAAAATGGGATGACTTCCGGCTTCAATATTTGCACTCCTCTAAGTTGATGATCTTCCACATCTTCCCCACTTAGTGGAGACATGATTTAGAACTGTATCTTTTTATTTGGAATGATCTGTAATTGTTTATTTTTTTATTAAATGAATGATGAATTCTATTAAAAAAATTAACCCATTAATCATTCCAATAAAACTAATACCACCAGTACTACTCGTTCACTCAAATAATTCCCTGAAATTAATTATTATCAATTTTTAATCATAATATTCAATGGTATGACTTTCCACATGGGTAGTCTGAGGTTTTGCATCACTCACCTAAAGATTAAATGGGTTCTTTGAAGGGATTTTAAATCAATCTATCGACTAAATCACTTTTCTTATTAATAAACATGAAAATATAGCGATTTAATATATTGAAACTAATATGTAAACACATATATTTAACAATGTGACTATGGAAAAAAGATAAAAGCCACCTCATGTATGTTGATGAACAATTTCTTAACCTCCTCCCGTGAAAATAACTAAAACACCCTTTAAAGACACCATTTAGAATTTACTAGAAAATAGATTGTTTCAGTGATTTAGAAGAAGAGAAGTGATTCTACAAGACCTAAAATAAGAAACAGTGTAAAAGGGAGAGTTATAATCCCTTATATCTTATATTCGCAAAAAAACACTATAAATGACTAATAATCATAGGTGAATCATATCTTGGATGTTATGAAGGTTTTGGTTTATCACTGATGATTTTGGAGGTGGAATGATGAAAAAAATGTGGTAGAACCCTTAAATCCTACGAGGGGAAAACATGAATTTACATCTATTTGTGGGAATCATGGTTTGGCTGCACAATTACCGAACTATGTGCCAAACATGTCTCTCCCCTTATTTAAGAGGTGGTACGGCTCATTGTTTCCTAAAAGTAGCCACACCATGTGGAAAATCCTATGGTAACCATGCAGTAGACTTTTCTTTAAATGGCCCCAAATCAACATGGTTTCTTGGTCCAGATGCATGGTTTGTACTATCTATGTACAGATAGTGCGATTCACACTATTTGGTCACTTTCCCCCTCCTTTGATGTATCTACCCTCTACCACTACCTTGACATCCCTGAAACTCCTTATACAGCAAATAAAAACAACATTATACAAGACAATGTATGTTTATTCAATATTTAAACAGTGATGTACATTTTCGAGATGTCTATATATTACAACTATGATTTCATAGAATATATATTGTCAAACAATTAAGTGATTATGAACATGTAGTTTTCCATGAATTTATTGAAAATGGAGAATTGTGAAAAGATGATGGATACAAATTACATATAAGGAGATATTTTTTAAGAACATGGGAAATAAATAAATTATAATAAAGGGTATAAAGATAATATTATATTGATCAAAAAATAACTTGAAAAGATGTTAAAATTTAGAAATTAAGAATACTTAGTGTTATACGATATATATTCGATGATAACAAAGATAAGTTAGATAATAATAGACCTTGAATCAGTGATCATTCTGAAAAATAATGAATAGAATATGAATATATCTTCTACAATATCCACATAATGTTGTTAATAAAATAATTTATATATCAAAATAATCAAATAAATTAATATACTTACTAAAACATGTAGTGGTGGATCTCAATATTTTATAGGTACATGTTCTACTTATATTGTAGAATTTGATATGAAATGACATTGTAACTATAATATAATGTGATTAAAGGATTAAAAAATTTTCATCATCAACATCATAACCTATAAGTGAATATAAATTTTCTAATTTTTTATGCGAGATAATATGAATATTTTATCTATGTCTATATAGAAATAAATAAGTGGACTGGTGCTGTATAATGTCAAAATTGGTGAACTCTCACTCCCAAGTAAAGAAAGAGGCTTAAAATAATGAATTATAAATCTATTCCACTTATAAAAAACGTGGTGTAATATTACTATGAATTGAAAAAGAAAAGGAGGAAGAATTATTCATCATTGATCGGTAATTTTATTTTTACAACAGGGAATGAAATTAAGATATTACATTCTGATCCAAGGTTTTTACTCATAAGAACCTCCTAAGAAAAGGAAAATAAATAATATATAGAATAGAATAAATAATGGGTTTCTCTCATAATTATATAATACACATTGAATGATTAATCATCGCATCCCATGATGATGGTATCATACTACATTACATATAAAATGGATGAGGATTAAATAATATTTTTCAAGGACAACCAGATCTAATTTAATATTGATGAAAAACGATGTATGAAATCATATTTCACGAAAAAGTAATTTAAACCATACTACATTAGATACATAGAGGAAGATATTTGGTTTTTTTCAATAGAGATAGAATAATATTAATTAAGTAATAATTAAAATGAATCAATTAAGGAGTATTTTTTGAGTAGAAATATTATAATCTTCACAGGCCAACATAGGTGGCCCCTATTCTGATTACCCAAGATGATTTCCAACATTACCCAAATACTGTTAATGGTATCCAAATTTGTAGAAATGTGATTTTTTATCTTGGGGAACCACATGAGTAATATTTTCCAAAATAATAAATAATCTCTTTTCTTATACGAGTAGTCAAATAAGCTATGTCATACTATGGTCAGTCATGTAATGTCCTATCTTTTCATCATGGTACAGATCAATTGTTTTTTAGTTCAAATCCATTCATTATGCTTGATAAATGTGCACTAATTCTTAAAGAAGGTCCTTGGATTATGTCAGGCTTGTTCTATAGCTGGATTTATGGGAAATGGGAACACAGGCTAGGAATCACAGTTACGTCTTGGTGACCACAAAATTTGTAGTAACCGTGTAGGGAACCTTGTGAGAAGTAGGGGCTGATTGGTTTTTCTACATCTATGAAAACCCAAGCGTGTTCCCATAAAAACATATAGAGAATGGGTAGTGTTATTTATCATGTTATTTTAATGGTTAGTTCAATCGTCTTACAAAAACCATGTTGGGGTTTTTATTAAGTAGTAAGGGAAGTACAGTTTGATAATGTTTTTGGAAAAACTATTTATCTAAACCTTGCACCTCAATATATGACGTTGAAATTACAATTTCTACCATATTTAATCCTTAAAACATTTTCCTCTTTCTTATTTTAGTAGATTTTCATCCCATTTTTCTCTCACAGCTTCTCAACCTCGTCAATATATTATTTGGGATATCTCACTCATTTGGACTCCAAATCATGATCTGTTAGTGTCGTTAAATCCATCATGGTAACATCTGTGTTCCTTTAGATTCCAATCAATGTTTTTCATTATATCCATTTTAATATTTACATGAAATATGTTTTTTATATATTTTCAGGGTGTTGGACGATATCTTAATTTTCTCCAAACATAATTCAAATTCATGGTCTCCATCAGATTAGGAGTCCTCAACAACATTAACAATTGTCGTCTCACCATTTCCCCCCAAAATTTTTTATATTTCAATAGCTGTGTAGTTATACCACCTAGTGGAATTTTCTTTTGTAAACATTAAAATAAATTTTATAATTAAAAATTTATATACACATAGTGTTTTACTCATGAGGACCATTGTTCAATAATTTTAGGATCACTACCATGATCAAGGGAACCCCTTCAGTTTTTAGCATTAATTAGACCATAGTAATTAATATTTTAAAAGCCCAAAATACCATTTAATTGTTCTAAATGGATTTTAAATGTGTTTTAATCTATTATATAATCACTCACTGAACCCATGATACTTCATATGTTTTTTTCCTGGATTATAAAAATATTTTTCAATGTATGTAGATGCCTATTTAAAAATTAACCCCTATAATTGTCATAGTGATTATTGTATATGAATTTCCACGGTATTGATTATAAAATGGATTGGTAAAATGGAATGATTTATAATGTTTGGAATGTACATTCCAATTATTATATTATTTATTTAATTAAATAGTTAAATTATAATGCCTTCATTATAATTCTATCTATATATATAATGCACAAGAGGTAAGGACTCATTCATATTAATATAAATATAAATTCATCTTTGATAGAGGCAATGGAATGATGGAAGGGGTTCTTGATGGGAATGATGATTCTCAACAATACATCAGTTGTTGAGTACAATATCTCACACCATTGACTCAATTTGGATACTATACATGACACACCACATCCCATATTTCAGTTGTTGAAATTACAAAACATCCAACATCTTCAGATATGATTATGATGTCTCCCAGTCATTAAGAGATATTGGGTATGTACTATGTTAATTGATCTTATATGTTTTTTCATACTAGTTATGGATATCAGAGGTATGCCTATGTCAAGCCAGTATCACGTATTCAATGTATGTATCCACTAATGTTAGCACATATTTGACCATTATTTGTGGGTGAAATACAAATAATATATATATATATAATATTAATATATATAGTTTATGATCATATATTCATTCTAGACATGATTGGATGCAGTTAGAGCTGCCATGTGTATTTTATGAACCTAATCAGGTTGGTGTTTATTTATATAGATTTGGGTATTATTTCATTTATGCATGATAACTATCATAACTATGATCACTAGTTGAATTACTTTTAGACATTGACAGTGGTTGTGTACAAGGATTTTTTCTCACACCACACTAAGTCAACCATTGGTTTATGTGTATATTACTTGTATTCATGTATGCATAGGAAAAATTACTTAATACTAATTCATGATATGTTTTACCTATATATGGTGTATATGGGAAGAGGGATGATCATATTCTCTTGAATCTAGATGTTTATAATTTTGTTCTTTTTTATTAATTTTTTATAGCAATATCATATGTTCCTATCCACCTTTCCCTTTTTGTATATCATTATTTTATAAATTCATGTATATGACACTACCTAGAAGAATTGTTATTATTATATAGTTATTACTTTATTTATTCATCCATATGTTATTTATTATTTACTCTTATGATATGATTCTTCTATTATCAAATAGTCTATATCTAATTTGTCACCCTGAAAAGAGGTTATATGCCCCCCCACATACCACCTTCACAACCTCACTAATTGTCAGTAGCCTCTTGCATATTTTGAGGTTCACTTGAGTACATGTTACCTGTGGGATTAGGGAATGGGTTAAGTGGATCCTAGTTTTAGATGTCAGAAAGTGGAATAATATGTCATATTTTCCTTTTTCATACTATGTGGGTATTATATAATAGACTATGATTTAATGGAATATAGAAATTACCACATTCCTAGACGTAGCTAACACATGTGTAAGGGAAACAGAAAGTAACTATGATGGGGAATTGTAGCTATTGATTATGTAATTTATTGATGATATGAATTAGTCATTGGTTGATACAAGTTCCTTATAATGTTATTGAGATTTGAATAATTTAAAATATTATTTTTTACCTAGGCCTGATGAAATGACCAATTTACATTACATATATCATTATAGGTAGAATATGACTTATATTTCATTCATTTTTACATGTCTTTCATACTTTTATAATTTATTTCTGATTAAATATTATTAGTTTTTTTTTGTTATTATATAAATATGTTATGAAATAATATTTATGAATGAGATAATATTATAGAAACATATAGTTTCTTCTTTAACATGAAATTGGTTTCATGAATATGATAAATATTTTGTCTTCATTAGTCAGTTATGGTATTTTGAGTCATGGATCATTGCTTACAATAGCAAGAAGAAGTTTTGGTACTGTTTATATTTATTCCATATATTTTTGGATTAGAAGTATGCTCCCATAGGGATTGGAATTGGTGATCCACCTAATTAGACTGTTTAAAAATATTTAAATATTTTAATGAGAACAAATATAAAATGAATATTTTTATTATATTGAAAAGAGCCATCTTAAATATGTGAAACAAAGTCGTAGACAAGGCCAGGGATAAATAGTTCATAGTTTGTGTGTCATTAACATTCTTATATCCTGGTGTGTTATTTATCTATTACATAGACATTATTTTAGGAGAAGGAATACAGATATTATCTTTTTATAAGAAGGTTATAAACCATTCGTAGTTTTGTATTTTCAAACAATGGAATCGAAAATATATATTCTGAGGCCTGTGTTTGGAAATATAGAATCATTACTCCATGAATTCCTCCAGTAATATGCCTGAATGTGGTTATGAATATTCTTCTATAACGGTGGGCCTTAAGCCCCATTTATTCCTTTAGAAATTATACCTATCAAACCAATTAATGTTTCAAATATTGGATCTGATTCAAAAATCTATAATGGATTTCCATGTATGTTGTAAAAAATCAAGAAGTTCTTAGACCTATACCATGTATGGAATAGGTTACATAGGAATTCAACTAAAATATTCCTCTTCCATTTTTGGGCTTTAGAAGACCACATATTTTTGATTCATGGTTAGTAGTTATTCTATAAATATTATAGAATCTAGATATTCCACCAGAGTAATGGACAATGTTGTTGTGTTCAAGCGAAGTTACTCTTCAAGTGGTTGTTTGATGTTAATACCTAGGAAGATCAATACTGTGATACGGTTTGAGTAGATTTCCAAAAAATATTCTATGACTATTTCATTACATATAAACCAATGGCTAATATAAATTGAGAATTATAGAACCTGTAATAGGGGTATGCGATATTGAATTATTCGTACATTTTATATACCTAAAGCAGTTTATAATGACTCTAATACGGTTTAATCTTTTTATGTTAATGATATTTCAAGATATAATAGTATACACAATTTGGTTGCGGATCAATATATTCCAGTGATGATCATGTCAGTGATAGTCAATCAGAAACAAATTTCATAGTGAAATTTTTGGGAGTTTATGGTATGAGTAAGTGATGTTCTGAACCATGATACATCAATGTTTTTTCTTTTATGTGTAATATATTCATTGAGGCTACTCATTGAGGTATAATCATTTGACATTCTCATACTGACAGCTTTTGGATATGTCACCAATGTAGGATGTCAGGACACACGATAATGAAAAGGTTGTGGCAGGATGGGCCTTATCAAACTATTTTGTAGGAAAAAAATCCATCAGTGCCAAATGTTTTGGTATACACTATACCACACATTTTATAGTCAGGTCAATAGGATCACATAATGAATGTTACTAGGATAACACCAGACATCCAAGTTGAGTTTTTGATCTATACAGAGTTAGTCAAAATCGAGATTCATAGTTCCAAGAGAGACCACTTGCTTAAGGAAGTCATGTAGTGACTCAAGCCCACAATATAGACTCGTTACAAGTATTATAGCCTATGTGGGATTATAAAAGCACATGAACTTCTATTTTATGCGGTAATATTACTATAGCCTCCTCATTACTGACTTCTTTATTTGACTCATTCAAACCCCACTCATTTATATTTAAGAATCTCCCAGAGAGGGTTGAAGAAAATATTGAAAAATTCCTTAGTGTTTTGACAATTGATAAATTTTTAGGAATTATCTGATAGGTCATTCATATTTCCAAGGATTTCCCCCTTGTTAGAGGTAAATAACACATCCTATGGGATCGTTATATCCTTGAACTGACTAGGTTTGATGTAATTATTATGTTGGATTGGTTAGTTATCTAACTAGATCATATTTACTAAACCATTGGTGGTGTAATTTAAATCACTAGGCAATGACAGGTATGTATATAAGGGGTAATAGGATGTTCTTTTAACTTAATGGTGACCCAAGAAATAATATATGGGTAGTGTTAGAAGACAAATTTCATGTATTTTCTTGTATAATAATTCATCACGTCCCTTTATTTTCCGTCCTGTAGTGCATTATTTTCAATGTTTTTTCCCTGAAATGGAGTCTATATTGCCTCCCAAGAAAAAGGTATATTCTACCTTTGATCTAGTTTCAGGAGTAGAAATTGTAGCCATTACAACAGAAAATGTGGCACATATAGAGATTTTGAAGCTCTAAAAGTGGTTATAGGATCTAGATGATAATGAATTTATATGCCCTATCACTTCTCCTTGGGGTTTAGTGATACTTTTTACCAAGAAGTAGAATAGTTTCTTCATTCATTGAGTTTATTATTTTCATTTGAAATATATCATGATAATGAATTGGTATCAACTACCACAAATAGATGAACAATTTGATCATCTCATAGAAGATAGTGTGTTTTCAAAGATGGATTTGTGGTATGTCTATCATCAACTGTGGGTGTGTTCATCAAACACTCCTCATATAGATTTGAATAGAAGTATTAGATTATTTGAGTACCTTGTCTTTTATTTTTGAATCATTGGCAGACTTACAGTTTTTATAGCTCATATGAATTAGTTCATCCACCAACATATGTTTTCATTAATTTTAGTCCTTGTTAGTGATATCTTATAGTATTCATGTTCCATAAATTAAAATTCCATTAATATTTAGATCATGATTAATACACTAACTGATCATAATATCTAACCTAATCTTAGTAAATTTCTTCATTCTATTGGAAAAGTAAACTTCATGTGTAACATTACCTCGAAGCATGGAGTTTCGGTTGACCTAGAGAATGCGACAGTTTTAGATTTTTGGGAGAATCCAAATATCATATTTGTAATTTTGGGGTTTCATGGTGATAGATGGGTATTACTAATGCTTCATTTAGAATTTACCACATCTTAAATTTCCACTTTTTGTCTTGAAAAACAATGTTTAGAAATTATAATGGTAAGAATCTTATGATGAAATCATCCCTATGTTGTAGATCTGTTGGAATTTAGCACTGATTATGATTCATACAGATGTATAATGAAGCTATGAAGTCTACTAGGATGCATCATGTATCAGTATTGGTGTTTATATGATGTATAAGAGTTATTTGTTGCATATGGGCATCCTTAATTGAGGCCTCATGGGTGTCATTACCCATCACCTATCCTCGATCTACCTGATATAGATCATTATAAATTTTTTTGGAGACACTATATATATATAGAGATAATATTTTGGTATTGAATGATTAAAAACCCATCATGTACCACTTTAAGCAGCGAGATCCGAATCTCAAGGAGCACAACAAGATTGTGTACCTATAGTTGTTTGATTATGTGTGTTCCTACATGCATGGTAATGATAATTTTGTAGCCAATGATCTATGTTTGGAAGCTCATATACCATAATTTTAGGAGGCCTATAGAAAATGGAAGATCACGACCTTTTCTTCAAATATACACATTGATTATTTGGAGGAAAAATTTCATACTATGATCACACCCTTAGTAGTGACCAATAATCTTCTAGAATGTGTAATAATGATGAAAATATTTGATCCTAAGGGCCTTGTTATAAGGGAAATTGTCTCAAATGATGTTATGTATTCAAGTTGAAATGTTTATTGAGATGATACTACATTATTACATGTGTTTTTTTTGTCCTATCAAATGTCATTGGGGAGGTGATTTTCAAATTTCATTCCTAAAAATGGGACATTCATCTCGGTGTCACAAATATGTATCAAGATACATGATTCCATTATTGGTTCCCTTGTATAATACAAGATATTTTCAAAACAATCAGTCATTATTCTACTAATCAGTAGCTAAAGGTATATCATAAGAAATATATAGGGAACTTAGATCAATTTTCAAATACCATTTAGAAATGGGGTGAGGTTTCAATGGATTCTTTGTGTGATTTACACAAATCACCTTGTGTCAACGATACAATGAATGTTATCATGAATAGTTTGATGACAGTCAAATACTTTTTACCTGTTTGAGATACGTTCATCAAAGATTTTATAGGATGGATATATATCTTGTCGGTTGTACATCTTCATAGATCTAATTCTTCTACAATTTCTAATAGGGATGATCCCATTAGTCATGGTTTTGGTGGGAGTTTCCAAATCCCTTGGGTAAATAGGTAATTATGACCATGTCCTATCTCTCACAGACCGATAGATAGAAATAATGTATGACTTACATGCTAGGAGAAATTTTCTATTCATGTTTCCTTAAAGATGGGGTTACCTAGGAGAAAACAATTCCATTGACATGTTCTCTTATAATAATAGATTTTAAGTTACCAATGAGATGGATCCTTATAATATCATATATTGTGGGATTTTAGGATCATCTTTGTGACGTATATATGTAAGAGAGGTAGTTTTCTCATACCATGTCTCATTCGAGAGGCTATAGAGCAGTTATAACTAATAGAAAAGAACATAATAATAGATCTATCACGACAACAATCTTGTACCTAGAGATGCTGAATACCTTTATAGGTTATGATTGGAGATTTCTTTCTTATAAATATCACCCATGATGTGTTTTAGATTTATTCAGATGAAGGGTATGCTCTCACGAATGTTTTTTGAACCATCATGGTTTTGGAGAAAATTATATTTGTGACATAGTATATAGAGCTTCCTTCAAGATACTGGTTTATGCATGTTTACATCCATGTATCTCATTTATGCTTATATCATCTAGACCCATCACATATCCGTTATCTTGATGAGGTTGAGTTGAATTTTGTTGCTTCCGACAAGGAAAATCTCATTCATGTTATGGACTAGAGAATGAAGGTACTCTAAGGTAGGTTAGTTTATTTTGTATGGGTGATATAGAAAAAATCCATTTTCAGGAATGGATGTGGGAATTTGATGCTGATATATATGCTAGTGTTTAGAGCTATTCTTTTATGACACCTATTTACCCTCAAAATTCCATGTCATAGAATATTATATTTAAGACATGGAATTCATAATAACTCATATTTTTATAAAGGTAAAAAAAATTTCTTTTTGGGTATAAATCCTTTGTCTAATACTAGTAATTGTGCACTACAGCCTGTGGACGGTCTAATGAATATCTGGGGATTTTTTGAAGACCATAGTTCTGGGAAATGGAAATCAGGCTAGTTTTCATGGTTATTACATGGATAGTTTTAGCCATATAGGGTAACCGTGTGGTGAACCTTATGAGAACTAGGGGCCGCATGATTTGTTTGCGACCATGAGACCCAGGGTGAGTTACCATATGAAAAAAAACTCATAGGTTGGGTACTTGTATTTTTCACAGTTTGGGAATGGTTAGTGTTATTAGGTCCCTTAACGATGTGTGGATTTTCCTTAAGAAGTACAGGGATCATGGTTTGCACATGGTTTGGCCAAACCATGTAGCCAAACAATGTTTCCATTATTTTATGGTAAGTACACTATTTTCCATTAATAAATACAAAAACCATTTTTTTCATTTCCACCTCTTCTTTCCAATTGATGAATAGCCCATCTTTCTCCCATATCATCTTCTACTCAACCAAGCGTCTTCGATATCTTACACGTTTGGTCTCTAAATCACGATCTTATTGAAGCATCAAATATATCTCGATAACATCTCTCTTCGTCTTGATTGATATATATCTTTGTCTTTTTATCAATTTCAATATTCAGGATGAATCACTTTTTTCCCCATTTCTAGTGAGTAAGACTATTCTTCCCTTTTCTCCCACCATACTAAGAAAATGTGGTCTCCATCAGATGAGGAGTCATAAATTTACATAGGGTTGGTGGAGCCATATGTTTCCACCAAATGATTTGATGCTTCAACAGACACATCATTTTGACTCACATCAGCCTTCCTCACACAACACCATAAATTTATTTCATCCTTCAAAATTAATTAATTATCTATGTTATACACTCGACAATCATTTTTTTATTAATTTGAGGATGGAATGCTTGATCATGGTAACCCCTTTTCTGTATGGTGTTCAATTTAATTTTTTTAAATTAGTTAACTAAATTCAAAGAAGGAATTATAAGCATTTATCATGAATTAAAAATCGTTTACCCTCTACTATATAATTCCATATTGACCCCAAGTATCCTACAATGTGTTTAACCCCACATATAAATGGAATTTCATAGGTGGGTAGAAAAATAATTTACAATGAAACAGTTTGAGATCCATATCAAGATCATTAAATATGTTACCAGGATTTGGTATTTAAAATTGACCGATTAAATTTAATTACTTATAAAGGATAGAATGGAGATGAAGATTATTATACTATTCATTGTATTCTATTATTGAGTTATAATTCCATTATTGTAAAAATATAAATAAATATAATTCATGGGATTATGTGCCTCATGAATTTTATTATATATATGATTACACCTCAGATATAGGCTATGTAATGAATTTAAGGGTTCTACTGGGAATGATAATTCATGGTTTATTAAATCAGTTTTTGATCAGGATGTCTAACACTGTTTAATCAATTTGGGTGTTTGGAATGATGCACAAGATCCCCTGTTTTTGGTTTTGGAATGATGACATACTCAACATCTTGGTTGATTATCATGAAATCACCCACTAATGATAATATTTTGTGAATTTATCATTTTCAATGTACTGATATGCATGTTTTGAATGGTTATGGAGGTCTGAGTTTCACTCCGGTCTAGCTAGAACCTATTGTTCTAGGTATATGGCCACTTAAGTCTACAGATTCTGGGTCCATGTAGGTGGATGAAATATATTTTATCATAAAATATATGTATGTATGATTTATATATATATAGTTACACTTTTTACATTCGTTCTGTTACTATGTCGATGATAGTAGAGCTACCGGTTTTCATATAGGAACCTGAGCATGATTGTGTTTATTTATTTTTCATTGGATATTATTTAACATATTTAAGAAAAACTATGTTGCTAGGATAACTACATCAATTACATCTACACAATGATGATTGTGGCCTATTGGGATTTTATGTCAAACCATACCTAGGTCTCTTATGGTAATAATGTAGATTACTTGTATGTAATTAAGGATAATGGAAATCAAAGTATTTCAAATTCGTGATATCTTTTAAATATGTATGGATCATAGTAGAACTAGACTGAGCATATGATCATGATTCTAGTAGATAATCCTTTTGATATATTTCCTTTATTGTATAACATTGTTATATATTCATGTACCCAACACCCTTTGTTTATACCAGCATTACATGAATCCATTCACATGGCACTATCAGGTGGAATTGATATATTTATGTAGTTATACAATTAGTTATTTTTCCACTACTTTTATATTATGACTTATTATATTACACTTCGATGATTTTCATATAGTTTTTATCAGTTTTCAACCCTAATATTATTGTATAGTCTCCCCGATATAGGACCTTCTAAACCTCACTACTAGTTGCAGCCTATAGAGTATGGGGAGTCACGCATGTGTCAATGTGACTCACTAGATTGAAGAACAGATTAACTGGATGTTGGGCCATGATTTTACATTTCATTCCCTCAATGTTTAGTATGAAAATTAAACAAATATCTTAATAATTGAAAAATATTGTTATAACATCAATGAATAATGAAAATAACTAGTATGTTAAATGTGAAATCGATATAAAAAAATCAATGGGATGGGAGGTTGAAGTTGTGATATAAATTAAATGTCAATATATTATAAAATATATCAACATTAAATAACATCCAAAAACTAATATCTGCTTCAAACTATGTATCATACCTCCCCCATGCCTCCACTATATATATATATATATATATCTATCAAGAATAACTATCTTCCCCAAGAAGATCATTCCATTTCAAATAATAGATAAAACATGTTCACCATACACATAAAGATGAATTCAACTTGTAAGAATTAAGACTAGTAGGATCCCATAATTAGTTTCACATCATACCTATTTTTTAAATATTCAACATGAAAGATTAACCAAAAAAATTAAAGGTAATACTGAGTTTTTGAAAAAATAAAATAATAAGGGTTAATGTTAATAGTTGTAAAAAAATTGTCAAAATAATAATTTAAAAAACATTATACTAAAAATAAAAATGGGAGAAACCCTATAGTTACCATGGTTTTGAAAACTATCGATTTTATATCACCATGTGTATTCCCTCAATTAGTGGTGTGGGAATCCTACTACATTATTGGTTTTGGGGGTGTTATATTCAGCATTTCCAACATTACTGATGATAGGGGAACATCATCCCATCTAGGTTATCAAAACCATGTACCTGGGGCTTCCCATGGTGATTTTTCAAGAATAATTTCATGATTAATAATTCCATTGAATCCACATTTTCATTAAAACTCTAATCTCTATCTAAATAGTGAATTTCTCAATAGTAGAATAAAATGTAAAGCTCCATCCTATGGGATATATTAATTCAATAGAGATTAATAATATTATTACCTAATAATATTATATTAAACAATTAATGTGGATTGAGTCATTATTAAATCTAAAAAAAGGAAAACATGTGGACCCTCCTAAATTTAACCAGTAAAAATATACAGAAACCACCTGCATATGAATGAAATCCACCTACACTACGAATAGCGATCTGAGAGACAAATGAAAATCCATAAACACCCAAACCAAAATCTATAAAATATATCAATAAGAACAGCATGCCACTATGGACAAAATTAAAATATAAGACAAGAAATGAATTATCAATTAACCAATATGTGATAAGAGGATGGGTTTATCAAGCCATTATCATAAATAATGTTAAAAAAATAACTTTATTATAATCCCAATTGATGAATGGAGGGAGGATATTGTTCTTGATGGTATAATGGTAATGTTGGGAGAGAATATGGGTGTTACGTCAAATATTTGACTGTGGGAAAATTATTCATTTCGATATATATAATTTTTGGTTAGGCAACAATGTTTTATCAAATTGTTTCCCAAACCTTGTACTACATGGGATGTCCTACCTTCACTTAGAAAATTTTACAGTTGATTCAAAATATTTTTTATACATAACACTAATAATTTTAATTACGCTGTTTAATCCACCAATATTTGACATGGGTATATATAACTATACATCAATTTTTTTTTATATATTTAAATTGTTTTTTGGAAAAATGCCAAAAAAATTTATAAGGGTAATATTTGTAAAATATGACATACAATTATAGAAAATGACCTTATGAGTTGGATAATTAAACCTGAAATATCACTTTATTCCCATTGAATGATTACATGATGCTTGATCCAAAAAAATTTCATTTCTCCTCATATGTGCATTGTATAGCATTTTTTAATGAGTATATTATCATTAATACAATAAAAAATTAACTAGGTAAATTTATTTTTCTTTTATCACATTAACATTGGTGTAAATTTGCTAAAGTGGTCATTTAATAATCAATATTTTCGGGTTTAATTTCATATATTCGAAAATAATCACATGGGGATTATCATGTTTGCACTTATTTAGTTTTGAAATAGTGAATACATCATCTAGTATTGTTTGTTATGGTGTCATGTCAACTCTATACAAATCCATCCTAGTTTCTTTAGTGATCTCTATAAGACCAATAATAATCGGTTTAGCTTCTCAAAACTAGGATAAACCAAACAATGAGACACCCATAGAAATTCTCAGAAACCTACCATAAAATCAATGGAAAAAATACGATGATCAAAATATGACTTATGGTGTCTATGTGTCATCTCTATGAATATACATATGTATTACATACCACAACCCAAAATAGGATATAGAAATATGGTCATCCATTAGATGCTTTGAATTAGGTGGTATGAATTAAATATTAGCATTTATTTAAATAAGATTATCCCACACACCTAAGAATTCAAGAATATATGAAACCATAATATCTTATAGAATATGCTTAGCCATTTATTCTATTTATATAGTGGTGGTATCATTTTACCACATCCATCTAAGAACCCATCAACCCCTCTGATTCCTTTATTGAATATAAATTGAAATTGAGGATTCCTAATAAAATTTTATTGTGTAGGGAAAATCATGTAATCTCAAAATATCATACACATGAATCTATTAAATATACTCGCCATATTTTTTTATTTATATGAAGTGGAAGAATTTATTCTATTAGTAGGTCATGACCCAAATAGAATTATATCCCTAATGTGTCTAAGGTAATCCAATAATGGATTATTGGGACACCTCATCCAATTAATATGTTGGAATATGTATTTAATAGGCCATAAAATATCATTATTGGGGTTTATTTTTTAGCTGGTGAAAGGTATAATACTATGAAACCAAGTATAATTTATCTATACACCATCCTAAAAACTATCAATTCTAATGTTTTTTATAATACATCATAAATTCACTGTGATGGACTCCCATTAGATTTTTTTTATCAATGATATATCCTCATTGAAAAAGTGACAATACGCCTATATCTAAATAAAATAGATCCATTCAATGGTAGGGTCAATTGATTCATGGCTTCCTAACCACATATGGTTCCATTAATTTCTTATCAACCACTATAATATAAGTATTATTAAGATATCTTCTCATGGATAAAAGGAGTCAACTTGATCAATCTATGAGACACAATATTATTTTCCTCTTACCATGGAGTACTGCTCAATCTTCTGTCTCCTGATATTCTACCCTTCAATGGATTCCCTCATGGCATAATTTTTAAACTCCATTTACAAAGAATGATCAAAAGAATTAACCCTATGTGAATTATATATAATTAAAAAATCTTGTAAAACCCCGATACTATATCATAGAGTTGGTGCCTTACTTTATTAAATTTGTATAATAGAAAAGGGTGTTACATCCTCATGAATATAATAGTTTATTTGGGTTGTTCAACAAGACACAAAATTATGTTTTATAATTAAACCTAAGTGAAAAAAACATATCAAATCCATTAGAAACATGAAAAAACATCAATATTTTCTTTAAAGGTCATTCATTATATACATCTTCATGTTAGGGGGAAAAATAAAACATAAGAAAGGGGTGAGCATATACGCACAGTAAGGGTATGCAATTAAACATAAGAAATCATAAATGTAATAAATAACTCAAGGAGAATATCTAAAAACAATTTTCAAAGAAACAAAATATTTTTCATAATATAGAAGGAATAAAAAAGATGATTTAATAATGTCATATCAATAATCATATGATAATGAAACACAACCATGTATACACTACAAGTTTAATAATCACCTGAATAATAAATTACTAATAACATAATGATGGAATGAATAATGTAGGACATATAAAACTTACCATTCAGTCCCCATCCAAGAAATTTTAAAATAAATGGTTAAAGACCCAACAAAAACCATATCAAAAAAATGGAAAAGGATCCAACTAATTCCTAATGTGTTTTTTCTCATGATATATATGAATTCTTCGAGGGGCTATAGAGATCCATGTAATTCACATACTAATTCAAATAATTCATATTATGAATTGGGTGATGAATAAAATTTATATACATATGAAATGAAAATATCATTCCATATATTAGTAATCATAATCACTAATTATTCTGAGTAATATGGTCAATGCTGTCAAAATATCTCATCTATAATGAAAATGATCATAAAACATTTAATAAAAATTGGAAGATGATATAATTAAACATAAATCCAAATTAATAACAATATTCCACAAATGATTTTGAAATATGATAAAATATAGTAATAAATTAATCGAGTATTTCTTGAGAGAAATATTCTTTTATACCTTAGAAATAGTAGTAATTTAGGAAAAATATTTTTTATTTTTCATAAAATTTGACTGTTAACATGTATATCCTAGAAAATAAAAGAAAAATACAATGAAATCAATTTTTATCCAAAAATTATGTCTCATTGAAATGAATGTATGTAAATTATTTTTTATGAAACATTAGAAATTGGCCACATCATTTATTTTTAAGAGAAAATAAGAGTCTTTAAAATTGAAAATGACATTATTGATTGAATATAACCAAAAATAAACAATCATATATTTTTATTGAATATAATTTATTGTAAAAAAAGATTGGTATCATAAAAGACATTATGGATGGAATTTTAAAAAGGTTGAAAAAATGGAACGTTCCCTTTATTCAGGCTTGCTTATCAGGAGGAAGTTAAAATAGATGCTTATAAAATCAGGCCTTTATATTAAAATAAAGATAATATTATCATGATGAAATAATATAGAACATAATAAAATAATATAAAACTTGTATTTCAAAATAATGAAAAATTAAATTTGGGTATAGAGAGAGAATGTGTAACCTGAATGAGAAATAGAGGTTCAGAGAGAATCCCTCCCACTTTGCAAACAGTAGAACCATATTCTCCATAAAGTTAAAGAAATAAAATAAAACATTAATTCAATTTAATCTAATAAAACCATTATATTATACATAAAATGGAAGTATACATGCACCCAAAACATGAAATAGTGCTAAATAAGACATATCTCACTAAAATAATGGTGAGATGGGAAAACCCTTAAATTTTTTCTGAAAGCGTCCTTCACTTGTAATTGTTGTCCTAAATAGTGAAATTATATTCATTAATAATTTAATAAAAATGATATTAATAAATTAATATATTTATTATAATTTAAATACATTAATTTCTTTTTGATTCATTATAAGTATCAATTGCTTTTTTGGGATTGTTTTTTATTTTGTTTTCATGATTAGTTCACTTGTATAGATGCATAAATGATCATGTGAAATGGAAATAGTAATATAGAATGGATATTATATATAATTAATTAATATAAATAATAATTAATGGTAATATATATCATTTTTACATATATTTTGATGATTCATTAGATAAGGAATTTTTTGTAATCACTTATATTATTTTGAAATTTTTTCTATCATCAAGACATATAATTTTCTTGTAAAATAATATTATATATATACTAGTTATAGAAAATTACATATGATTTATTAAATATATAACATTATAATTCGACCTTTAATGTGGTTTTATGATCATCCTAGATGGTGTAATTGAAAAATGGAAACACTTCTTCCACAAATGTGGTAAATCAACACCACCAAGATGATGTTTTCATTATTAGAACATAAAGGGGATGATATGTGAATTGATAATTGATACCACCAATAAATAATAAAAATAAAAAATATAAATGATACTTTAGTTATACATTCACATTGTATTTTTTGATGTTATATATGTATAAGAAAAAAAGAAATTGAAAGAGAAAGAGGGAGAAGGTTTTGCCTCTTGTGTGTTGTATCCTTGACAACCTCATTAATGGACTTGTAAATTGTATTTGGGTGATTCTAGAAATACCGAAGCATGTGTTATAGGTTTGGGAGAGTAAATGGTAAGAAATTGGAAAATATTGATTGAGTTGGAGGTGTGAGGAGAAGATATAGTGAGAGTAGATATTTATAGTGGACGATAAGTCTTTTTTTATTTATGAAAATTTTAATTTGCATCAATAATATGAATAATTTTGATTCAAATTTCTAAATACAGTAAATATAGAATTATATTTATTTATTATGGTTCTCCCATCATAAATTAACCATGAAATAGTTTATTTAACAAATTATCTATATATACTATAAATTACATAAATTTACTATTCAGAAAAAATCAACTATTTTTTAAAGATCCCAAAAAATTTACCCTATACATTTACTGAAATATAGAATTAAAAAATAATCCCTATTTTATTATATCATTTTTTTAAATATGGAGAATTTTTTTCTTTTAAATCATAATTTATTCAAAATATACATATTTTAAAACTAAAAATCATATTATAAAACATTGAGAAATAAATTTATGACACATAATGTAGCCTTATAATCATAAGAAAACAACTATATTAATTTATGAATATATTTTAGAAAAATTAATTATCTCCTAAATAATTATATTAATAATAAAATTGAAAATAAATATGTATGATTCATAAATATATGTACACATTTTTTATTATTAAAAACGAGTTTCTTACAAATTTAATGATATAAGTATATCATATTTTAATTTATATTAAAAAAAATTTATTTACACTTTAATAGTTGAGTTTATAATTCATATCATTAATAGACTACTAATATATCAAAAATGTCAGTTTTATGAAAATCATTATTTTTATCTATTCAATGTAAAATAAATATTTAAAAAAAAAATAAAAAATTTCAGACTAAGAAAATTTTGTCATATTGTTTTTAAAGATAATGATTATTTTGTTCAATATAATTTATAAATTTGTAATAAATTATGGTTTTCAACACAGTCCCATTTAATGGCTGGTAAAATTTACATTTAGAAAATATACATTTTTATGCTTAATATTCAACTTATTCTTATCTTAAGACTATCAAACTAATTGATTGAATTTAAAATTATTTTATTGAATATTATATATATATATTTCATTATTGTATTTCAATGATAGTTATTAATTAAAGACAATATTACAATGTGGTATTAAAAAAATTTCTGAAAAAAACATCAATTTTTCTTAATTAGTTTTTATTTTAAATAATTATTAATTGGTAACCAATTAATATATTTTATAATAATTTGGAAACTATATATTTATAATTGACATAATCCCTTTTATTCATTCCAGTCCAACAACTATGTCACCTAATAAACATTTAATAAATTTTTAATATTGGGGTTATCTGTAATGTACGCTATCATAGAAGTAAATTTTTTAATAGAGAAAAACTGAAAAATATAAAGGTGCTACATTATTTCCACCATTAGTAAATTGTTCCCTTGAAATTTGATATTTGGAATCTATGATTATATCATTATACTTGAATATTTATTTTTCAGAATAATACAGTGTAAAATGTTTTAAAAACTCCATCCTAAAATAGTTAAATAGAGATAAAAAGTACACCACAAAACAATTATTTTAAAATATGGGAGAATTCATGGAAAAATGGACATATAATTAAAATATAAATATCAAGACCTGATTCGAAGTTATAGAGATAAATTTCATTAGAATTTATACCATTACAAAATCATAATCATGTGATCAGTTAAATGATAATTTATTTATCATATGGGAATTAAAAAATGATGTTTTTGTTATATAATCATTTTCTTATAGTTGAGGGTTTCTTTTAATATCCATAAAATCAGTTGAGAGGTTCAAATCACATGAGTTCTTTTCAGGTCATAATATTATCTTTTGGTTTTTTCAATCTATCTCCAAATAATTTCATAAATATATATATAGATATTGAATACAAATTTTCCATCCTAATTCACTTTTATATATAATAAAATATGAATGTCATTGTGTTAGCCTTAAATTGTTTAGTAAAAAATTTATGGTTATCACATGTTTTAAAATTTTTTAAATCATACATTAATATTAATATCTAAAATCCTTAAACAATTATCATGTCAGTTAATGTTAAGACACATAAAAAATATGTGTCTCTATATTGAAAGAGAAGATACTTAGAAGAATGGTTACTCGAACATTGATTTTCCCCAAAACAACACAATGCATCTATAATTATCACAAGCCAAATATTTGAATTCCTTTATCAACTTTAATCCTCAATGAAAACATACATACATCTAAAAATAAAATATCACATTGACCTTAAATCAAAATATCTTATGACATTAACCATCATATCACCAACTACCTTAATGGTCTTCCATACATTCTAATAATGATATTTATTATTATCTCAACATCATTCACATATATATGTTTATCAATCTATAGACATTTTTTTCATGAATATAAACATAAAACATAATATATTATATCTATTCCATGTGTTATTCATCACCTGATTCCAATTCAATAAAATTAATTACTATATATTAATATTTGAATTTATAATAAAACATTTACCTTGAAAATTATTGATAAAATATGAAAATAACATTATTTTTTAGTCAAACATATGATTAATAATCATTAATCCTCATTTTTGGCATTATAAAAATCTTGAACATTATCCATTATACAATTTTAGGAAATATTCTAGTGACGGATGAGACATTGATTTGTCTAGTGCCCCATCTCCAAACTCTTAAATCAATGGAAGTATTCATTAGTTCCTTTGAAATAAGGATATATGTGGTCATTATATCCATAGTTATAGAAAAATACCATTAACTTTTAAAAGTTGTAGGGTGTTTTATTCCTACACTATCACATGTGGGGAAAAACTTTTTCACTTATTTAAATTTTCAATTAGTTTCTCATCCATCTTATTTTCCCCATTTTTCCTTGTGATGTAATTAAACATGGATAATTTGTTCTCTATCTTGATTTTGTATGATTATATATCCTCGTATGATTATAATGTTTGGGATTCATGTTTCCCTAGAAACATTGGCATAAAAAAATATATGATATGATCGTTCGTACAAATTAGAACATATGCATTATTGAGGTTCACATTAATCAAGCATGGACCCATTTCTTAAAATTGGTATAAACTAAATTAGGTTATAAATTTTAATTCATAATCTCTAACAAGTAAAATGGATAAAATTAATTTGATATTTATATATAGCTACTCTCGTAATCCTAGATATCATTTCATTGTGGGATTGTTTAATTTTGTATCATTCATAATGGCATGTATAAAACATTGAATTATGATGAGGAAATCCCTTATGGGTGCCAAATGAGGTGTGTATTAAGGTTTTTTTCTTCTACTATGTTATTCTGAGTCATGCCCAATAAACCATGTTAGAGTTTTTACCCCTGGGTATATATTTGTGGAATTATATACACTTGTAGTATCTAGAAAGTTCTATATTTTTATGAAGTCCCACATAATATATACATTATTAAAATTATAGGATATTCTTTTATGATTATCCTCAATTAATATCTTAAGGTTATGGTCTCTAATATATATATTTTTTAAATCTAATTTCCATGTATTATAATAAATTACCTATAATACCAATAATATAGATCACATTGCTAGTAGCATAGAGTTAGTTCCTTACATTATTAAATTTCTATAATAAACAAGGTCACCACATAGTAAAGGAACAAATAGTTTAGTAGATTCAGAAAACAAGATACAAACCATTGTTTTTCATTACATCTTGAAACAAAAAAATAATATAAAATCTAGATTGGAATGGTCAATAATGTCCTAGATTATCACTGGAAGTCATTCATAGTATACATATTTAAATCATGGGGGAAAATAAAACCTAAAAAAGGGGTGTTATTAGATGTTTATTAAGGGAATAATATACCTCTATACCCATCATAATCATAAAAAATAAGACACGATTGATAACTAATATCATGTTCCATTAAAACATAATCATGAGCATAATTTTGAAGGATTAAAAGTTGTGTGAATAATTCTAAATAAATATTCAAATGAGAATAAAACATAGCCATGGATATTATAATAGTAAAATAAGTACATGGATGATCAATTGATAATATGATAAGGATGGATTGAGTAATGTTTGACATCAAAAACATACATTTGATTCCTCAGCCAAAAAATTTGAAAACAAAATTTTTAAGGCCTCATCAAAAACACTATTTTAAAAATATGGGGATGGCCTCTACTATGTCTATATCTGTATGACTCATGAGATGTACTGATGAATCGAGGGGATATAGAGTGATCCAAGAATAACTTACAAACACAAAACAATTCCCCTCGTCAATTTGTTTAGTCATAAACCACTTATAGATATGAAATATATATTACATTCCCTAATCAAAAAACATGATCACTAATTATTATGAGTAATATTGGGAATCATATGAAAATAGAACATCCACATTCAAATTGATCATAACCCATTTAATTCAATATGGAATATGATATCATAAAATATTACTGCAAATTAAAAATAGGATTCACCATTGTTTATTTAAATAGACGAGAACACTCTTATAAAATCATCCAATAATTATTGATAGAGACAATGATTTTTATTTTGGAGAGAAGAGTTCATTAGTATAAATCATTTATATTTTACTAAAATCAGATTATAAATATGTATATACAATAAAATAAAATTTATTAACAATGAAATTATTATTTTTGGAATAAATTCATTCCAACTTAGTGAAAACATGTAAAATATATATTATGAAACTTTATTAATCAACCACTTTAGTGAGGTTTAATATAAAATATTAATGTGTAGATAAAATGGGAAAACATAATAATTTTCTGTATAAAACAAAAAATCAAAAAATATATGTTTCAATGAATAAATATTGATTTTATAAAAATATTTTTTAGCTTAATAAAATATTTATTATACATGAAAATGCGTACGAAATTGGGAACATCTCTTTAATCGGGCATGCTTATCAAGAGGAATTAAAGAAAGATCCTAATAAAATCAGGTATTTACCCACAAGGAAGGATGAAATAGTCTAGATGAGTGGTTTTGGATCATATACATAGAATCGATAATAATTATATAGTAATAAAGGATAAATAAAATTGGGTAAAAGAGAGGGGATGCATAACCAGAATGAATAATGGTTGTTTTGTGAGATCCCCTTATCTCATTGTTAAAATTCTAATCATATGCACCCTAATATTAATTATCATAAAATAAAAAATTGAATACCATGAATAAAAATATATTCATGATTTTCTAAATAAAATTTTATTCCACATAACCATAGACAAGAAATAGTGGCGTCCAAGGCATAACATATAGATATAAAGGTGAGGTGATAAAACTCATACCTTATGTTAAAAAGCGTTATTCCCATGTACATAATGTACTAGATTATGAATTTATATTAATTAAGAATATAATTAATATATTATTAACATTTATTTTATGTATAATAATTTTATTAAGAATATTTTTTTGTTTCTTTTGAGTTATAAGATTCAATTTTGTCAATAATGAGGGATCATTTCCTTGGATTTAATGATTTTTTCACTTACAAACACATATGAATAATAATGTGAAATTGAAATATTTAATTATAATCAAAATTATATGCTGTTAATAAAAATTCAGTAAATTAAAATTTCTGATATATTATTTTTTACATCTATTAGAAAGCATCATTAGATAAAACTTTAATGATAGTTGTTTAGATAATTTCTACATTTTTTCAATCATCTTGAACTTGTTTTTCATAATGAATTTATAGCATGTATTTGAAGTAGTTACATAACATTAAATAAGTTTTATTAAATATACAAATGCTTACTTTAATAGTTAAAATTGGTTTTTAATATCTTTGATGGTTTAATTGCGACATAAAAACTCATCGTCCACGAAGGCGGTAAATCAGCACCTCAACAATATTTTTTTAATTTTAATAAAACAAATTGGAAGAGAAGATAATTTATGGATGATATTCCATCAACATAAAAAATTTATAGTATATAAAGAATGCTACAGTTATCATTTCACATTAATCATTAGAGGTTGGTGAAATATAAGAATATAAATGAAATTGAAAGAGAGAGTGAGAGAGAGGGCTTTACATCATGAGTGTTGCGTCCTTGAGAATGTCCATTAGAGACATAGAAAATTTCTTCTGGTTAGGCCACATATTCCATATTTTGGTGAGATTTCTAGAATTGGTTGTGGGTAGAAATGTTAATTTGTAGAAGTATTTGGAGGTGTTATGTGAAGTGGAGGTGAGGGGTGGTATTAATAGTCGATGAGAGGTGTTTTTTTATTATTTTAATCGTTAGTTAATTATTCTTTTTGAATAATATGAATAATTTTGATTAAAATTATTGAATACATAATAGTGAGAAGGAATTTTTTATTACATTTCTTATATTAGTAGTGATTCATTAAATAGTGTACTTGACTAATAATTAATATATACCAAAAATTACCATATTACACTACACTCCAAAAATTAAAATATTTTAGAAAAAGCCATAAAATTCACCATATCCATATATTGATGTAATTAATATAATATGAAATTCCATTTTATGAAAATAATTTTAACAATATTTTAAAAAAAATTATTAATAATCTCACTTAATAAAAAATTAACAATATAAAATTACAAATTATTTTATAACACATAGAAATTTTTTTAAGGACTCATAATATTATCATATAATCATAAGAGAATAAAATATTTATTTATTAATAAATTTTATGTAAATAAAATTTCTTTTAAAATATTATATTAATTAAAAAATCGAAACAAATCTATATTTTTCACAACAACGACAAACCTTAATTTATCATTTTAAAACATTTTTTTACTTATTAAATTATATAAATATATCATATTTTCAATTATAAGATTCCAAAATTATATTTAAACTTGTATGGTTGGTGATAATATTCAAATCATAATTATACTTTTAAAATTATGAAAATGGATGTTTTATAAAATTCTATATTTTTCAATGCCCATTGAAAAATAAATATTAATAGAAAAATAAAAAATTTACCCTTATTTATTTTGACAATCCTCATAGAAATGAAGTCAATTTTGGTAATTATAATTTAAAAAGGTTTTAAAATTTATTTTTTAAAAATTTTTGTCGTTAAAAGGTGGAAATAATGAAATTATAAATTATATCTTCTTCTATATAATAATTCAAAAATTATTATTAGAAGCCTATAAAGATTATAAATCAATTTAAAATTTTTATATTGAATATGTAAATATATAAATTTAGTTATGATATTTAAGTAATAGTGATTAATTTAAGATAAAATTCAAATAGGGCCATACATGTAATTTCTATGAAAAAAAAATTATTTTCAATTTGTATTTTTTTAATTTATAATTAATTGGTAACCAATTCATTCATTTTATAAACATGTTCTGTAAACCTTTTACCAGAGTTACAATGAGTCGGTGTATTATTTTAATATATTGGCACGATACAAGGAAATCATATCTTAAAATGCTGATCAGTTTAGCAGTCTGGGAAATTGATTACATATTTCAACTTCAAATTAATATTTCAAACATAAAAATAAATCATAGATAGTTCACTGAGAACGCCATTATTCCAATTTTAGATTAACCCTACATAAAAATTAGAATACACTTCTTTGAAATCCTTGGAAAATAAAACATAAGAAATGGGTGAGCTCAGATGCTCTGTAAGTGTAAAAAATTTTGTAGAAGATAACATAATATACAGGCTTATTGAAAACTCGAAAACATGAGACTTTACAAATAATAAACATGAATACTTTATGGAATAAATATTATTTGAGCAAAAAAATTTAGAATATAACATAGTCGTGGGTATTCTAGTAGTGTAATAACCACATGAAACATAAATATTATTATCATAATGATGGAATGTATAAGGTAGTACCCCCAATGTTTGGTATGTCACCCCTACATGATTATTTTCTTGGTTTTAATGTTACGAGTGATGAATGGGAGTGTCAATAGAACTTTATGATAATCATTGAGGGAAAGGGGAAGTGACACAGACAGTGCCCGGTTTATCTAAACTGTATGGAAAAAACATGTGTAGTTGGTCGTGGAGGATGCAGATTCTGAACAGACGGCGCACAGTTTGTCTAACCGTGTGGTGAAACCTTGCGTGGAGGGTTTTCCGTGGTAGTGGCTAACGCACTGTAAGCTCACGGTTTGTCTAATCGTGTAGAAAACATTGCGGACACTTAAACGATATCCTATAACACTGGATCTCACACATTTTTTACTCGATGTTGTTCATTTTTTCCTCCTAAGCAGCCCAAACTCAGGATTTTTCTTCACCTAAGGTCAAAAAGGTTTCTCCCATCATTTTGGAGGCGATCCAAAGGCATCACTTGGCGAATCGAAGCCAGATTCTTGAGGTATGTGATCGTTGTTCATCGTTCCTGTTCGGTTTCTTTGATCTAATTAGATCTACATCTCCCCCTCTCTCTATTTCATAGATCTTTTCCCTTAATGGGTAGTTCTTAGTGTGTGGATGCCAAATATGATGAGATTTAGTCTTGGTCTTGCTAGGAGAAGAGATATAAGGGGAGTTTTTGAAGAAGCAACCTGGTTTTCTTTTGCGTTCTTTGTTCGTTGTGGTTTTCATCAAAACCCTAAAGGTGGGAGGCTTTACTTTCTACTCTTCTTGTTATAACTGATAGGATTAGTTTCAAATTGGGTTATTTGAATCGAATTTATTGTAAAAAACACAGAATAGGTCTTATTTAGTGATGATTTATGGTTTTAGTGAAATTGTGAAATCATGGTGAATTGATATGAAAAGTTATTTGGCTTACGGAATTTAAAATATTTATGTTAAATTATGGATTTGTTGAAATTGTTACTGGTTTGATGAAAAATAGGATTTCAATAAAAAGGGTTTTTTATTGAAAAGGGTTGAGATTGTAATGACTTTGATGGAATTGGTTTTAAATAAAAAGAGAATTTTTTTATATTGTTTGGAATTGAAATGGTTTTAAATAAAAAGGTATTCTTTATTGAAAGGGGTGTTTTTTCATGTTTGTTGGGAATATTCAGTGGGTTTTCATGTTCCATGTACGAGGCTTGGTTGAAATATGATTTTGTGCTCAGTGCCAATGGTGTAATAGCACATGGTAACTATATGTATGAGGCTTGGATGAAATATGACCTTGTGCTAGGTGCCAAAGGTGTAATGGAACATGGGAAAAAAATCCATGTGATGACATGGTAGATCGACGAGAAGCAGCTCATGAGTATGGAACTGTCCTAACGAAGCATGCATGGTTGGTTGCATGAGTTGAGAAATGGATGTGTATGCCAAAAACAAATGTATGTTAAACAGTTCTTAAGGGTTTTTAGATATTTTTCATTATAAACATCTCAAAAGTAAATTGGTTTCTTTTCCATTTTAATGCTTTTGGATATAAGTGGTGTTGGGAAACATGGTTATATTAGATATAAACAGCTTTTGGTAAAGTGTTTTATAAAAAATATTTTTATATTAATTTTGATAACTCTTATATCCTAGTGGTGTGAGTAGAGAAATCATTGGGGAAACCTGCTGATTTATATACTCACCCATGTGTTGTCACTTAGGGGCTTTTGCAGATGTTGTGTTCTGAGATACATGTAAAGGTAATGCAACTTTGTTCTATTGGCTCATGGTGTATCATGGGAGATGTGTAGAGCTTGGAGCTTGTAGAGCACAGTGTAATGGTGTAATTTCAAAATCATGAGCTGTCCATCCACTGTGTACTTTGATTCTTGGTTTGGTCTTCTTCTTTTGTGTACTTGATGTGGTTTGACATAATGAAGTGGTTTAGTTGTTATTCATTTGTTCATGCATCATATATTGAATGTCTGGTTATGCATGGTTGGTTTATGGGTTATATCATAAAGGGTAAATCATCTCCCACCTTGTATTTGAAACCGTTCAATATTTATTACCAGCCTTTGGCATCGTGGGGATGTCTCTTAAGGCATAGTATTGACTTGTTGTACTCTCAAGCCAAGGATAATTGGCGAGGCATTACAGATGGTATCATCTTGTTCGGTCCATGCCTATCAAGTAGTAATCGATTCTCCTAGTATCGGAGTTGGAATTCATTCTTGTATATTCCTTAGGTCAAAATCTTAGAGAATAGTTGGATTGTCATAACTTGAAATGTATAGCATAAAAGGACATAACCAACCTGTTTATGCTGAAATTCAAGTTACCAGGGTGTCGGGTACATATGTGCTTTGGATACACTTCTATAATGCTGGAAATATCATTGTCATGTGTTTATCCAATGACCTGATCATGGCATGCATTGTAGAGGAATAACATCCCTCTAGGATTTCATATCTCATTGTGAGGAATGAATTATGATTTTTTGTGAGGTGCAGATTTTTAAAAATAAAAAAATGAAATAATTGTTTAATGTGAAAGATTTTCAAATCAAGATTTTTGTTGTATTTTGAAAATGGGTTGATTTTAAAAATTCATGTTGAATGTTTTCATATATATTTGATCATTGAAAATGATGTTTTGGGAAACTATGTTGCGATAGTTGATGTGATAGAATTTTAAATGCTAAGACACCAGTTTCTAGAGTGTGATATTGACAGAGGATGTTGTTGGTTTAGAAAATGGAACCCGGTAGGCGTTGTTGAAACCAACCCAACGATGCTATGGAGAATGTGGTTGCACTTGAACCACAGGTGAACCAAGAGTTGGCTCAAAGTATTATGAAATCTTTTCATCTTGTGGATATGGGGAACCAAAGGAGTGAACCAAGGCATGTGGATCATACCATCCAGTTCATGAAGAAAAATCCACCAAACTTTTGGGGTGATACTGAACCCGAAAAAGTAGAGTCATGGCTAAGTAGGATGAATTGTATCGTGGATTTCATTGGCACACCATCAGAGCTCAAGGACTTGTTAGTGATGTATATGCTTGATGATCTTGCACATAAATGGTGGGATTTAGAAGTGCAAGCTAAATTGGATGAAAGACTTACATGGGAGGATTTTGAAGAATTTTTCAGTAACCAATTATATCCTCACAAGTTCAAAATCTTGAAAACAATGTAATATTTCAGCCTAAAATTGGAGAGCCTCTATGTCACAAAGTATGCAGGTTTTTTTATGAATTCAGTCTCTTTTCACCATAGATTGTGGCAAGTGCATCCTTTAAGGCATGTATCTTCGAATCAGGGTTACAAGGGATATTCGATCGAAGACTGTGGTTCTCTGTTTAATGGATTATACAGAAATGGTGAACAGAGCGACTATTGCTGATAGTGATATCTCGAGATCAATAGGAGGAGGAATGATGATTCCTATAGGAAATGGTTGGAACCTTACCACTAGTAACAAGAGGAAAATGGACATTTATTATCATGGTGCAAGTGTAAATGAGAACCAGATGGCGGGATCCGTGAACCTTCCTCTGCAACCCCAAATCAATGCACGTTGTTTTCAATGTGGTTCAGAAGACCACATAAAGCGATACTGCCTAGTACAAACTCGACCATGTCACAATTAAAAAAATACATGGCCATCTACAATGCTATTGTTGGAAAGCTCTAAGGTCGGGTGCACGTGACACTTCTCAGCAGTCGCAAGCATCATATGCTTTCGTTGGATGAGGACAACAGAATCAGTCTCATTAGAAGAATAGAGCTAGCTATGGGGACCCTATAAATACCATGACTTCTTAACAAGGGAATCCTCAGCAAGATAACAATGAGAATAACATAGTGAAGAAGCAAGTGTATGGAGATGAGAAGATGATTGTCGATGATAGGGCTGGGGCATCTAGAGTAAGAGGTATAATTCTTTATTATTGTACCTTTGTGCAAGTGTTGTTTGATACTAGTGCATCACCTTCCTTCATTTCTCCTCAATTTGTTTACATTATATGTTTAAAACTATAAATGATTCCTTCTATATTGAGAATGAAAACTCTTCTTAGTGAAAGATAATGTCATGCCTTTGTGTGTAGTGCTTGTGCTATAACTGTTGAAAGATATGTGTTAATATGTGACTTGTAGAATTTAGATATGGGTTTCTATGATGTAATCCTGGGTATGGATTGGCTGACAATGTTCAAGGTCCAAATCCACTGTTATACGAAAATAGTTAGAATCAAGACTAAGGATGGCATCAAGCATCTCTTTAGAGGAGAAAGGATTTTAATGAATGGTGAAAAGTGCTTTTTTTCACCAAATGTCGGAATGATCTCTTACCAATTGGCATCATTGAATTTGGCATAAATGGAAGAGATCAAAGAACGTAGTTTTTCCAGCTATCGTAGATAAATTTTTGGATGACTTTCCCCACAAATTCTCAAGGTTACCACCTCTAAGGGATGTGTAGATTAAGATTGATCTCTTTCCGGGGACCAATACTTTTTCCCTTCCATCTTATCGGATGGAAACAGAAGAGTTACCAGAATTGAAATTGTTGTTAGAGAAGCTTGAGAGCTAGGGTTTCATTCAACAATGTACATCTCCATGGTCAGCACCGATTTAGTTTGTCTGGAAATAAAATGGAACTCTTTGGTTGTATTTTTATTATCATAAGATTAACCAAGCTACGATAAAGAATAGATATCCACTTCCATACATTCATGATATGTTAGATCCATTAATGGAACTCAATGGTTCTCTAAGATTTAAATGCAATCAGGATATCACCAATTATGATTCTTAAAGGTGGATAATCCTAAGATTTCTATCATAAGTATATATGGCCATTATGAATATGCAGTCATGAATTTCGGTTTAACAATTGCACCAGAAGTCTACATGGAAATGATGAACCAGATATTTCAATAATATATGGATTCTTTTGTTATGGTGTTTTTGGATGACATTTTGATCTATTCAAAGACAAGGGATGATCATGAGGTGCTCCTGAAAATAGTGTTACAAGCCTTGATAGATCATCGTTTGTATGCCAAATTATCAAAGTGTGATTTTTTTGATAAAGGAAGTATGTTTCCTTGGCCTTGTCATTTCTGAGAAAGGCTTTTATGTTGATCCTGAAAATATAAAAGTTGTTATCTCATGGAAACCACATAAGAATTTGTTCGAGATATGAATTTTTCATGGTCTAGCTAGTTACTATTGATGATTTTTGCATGATTTATCATGACTAGCTACACCAATGATAGCTCTGACAATAAAGAATTCCCCATTCCTATTGAAAGAAGAATGTCAAAAGTCTTTCCAGGAACTGAATGTTTGGCAGAAATTAGCACCTATATTGATTTTACTAGAATCAGTACAAGGTTATGTGGTTATTGTGATTCTTTGGCATCAGAGTTGGGTTGTGTTCTCAGTACAGAAGACGATGTGGATACTTTTTTGTTTAAGAAATTTGAGGGTTCATGAGAAGAATTACCCAACACATGATTTGGAGTTAGTTGCAGCCACCCATGCTTTGAAAACAAGTTGAAATTATCTCTTTGGTGAGAAATTTTCTGTGTTTACGTATCACGAAAGCATGAAACACATTTTCTCACCACGAGATTTGAATCTGGGCAAAAAGAGATAGATGTAATATCTCCAAATGTTTGACTATGACCTGATGTACACACCCGGGAAATGATATTTGGTGGCAGATCAATTGAGTATTAAGTCATATGCTCAGTTGGGGAAAGAAGCTTCAGATGAATGGTAGTTGATGTTGGTCTAAGCCGACAAGCATGTGAAACATGAAGACTAACATGATGTTGCAGTTTTCTCATCAACTATATTTTTTCCAATTCTAGAAAAAATGATCAATGAAACACAAATATCTGATGCAGAATGTATGGTTGTAAGTTCAAAACTCCATGGTGGGGAGACCATTGAGAGCTAGAAACATGATGGGGGTTTGGTTCTTGTTTTAGAGATCAAATGGATGTACCTATAGTTTTTTAGGAATAACTCCTTCATTCTTACCACCATTCAAGAGGGGTTGTACATCTAGGTACATAGAAGACGTATAAGGCATTAAAGGCGTAGTTTTGGTGGATCAACATGAAAAGGAAGGTGGCCGAGTTTATCTCGCAGTCCGTAATATGTCAGTAGGTTAAAGTAGAGCATTAGAGACCATCTAGTATGTTACAATATTTGTCCATACTTGTGTGGAAATGGGATCAGATAACAATGGATTTTGTTACAGGTCTACCACGAATAGCCCGGAAACACGATTCCATTTGGGTGATAGTGGATCGTCTAACCATGTTGGCCCATTTCATCCCTATTCATGAAACTCATACAGTTTAAGATATATAAAAGATATATATCTACAATGTGGTAAAGTGGCATGGGGTACCAGTTTCTATAGTTTCAGATAGAGATCCAAGGTTCACATCTCATTTCTAGAAATCATTACAACGAGCCCTTGGAACTATGTTGACTATGAGCATAGTGTATTATCCTCAGACGGATGGGCAATTCAATCAGACGATACAAACATTGGAAGAAATGTTTCGGGCTTGTGGAATGGATTTATGTGGCTCATGGGAGGAACATATATCCTTAGTGTAATGCTTATACAATAACAGCTATCAAGACTCGATACGCATGGATTCGTTTGAATAATTGTATGGGCGTCCTTGTGGTTCTCCACTATGCTTGGTGTAAATGGGTGAAGCATCAATAGTAGGGCCTAGACTTGTCCAATAAACAATAGAGAAGATCCAGTTGATTAGAAAATTAATGGAAGCATCTCATAGTCATCATAAATCTTATGCAGATCACTGTCGAAGACTGTTGTCTTTTGTTGTGGGTGATCATGTCTTCTTGAGGATCTCTACAAGTCTTGGACATCATCATTTTAGGAAGCAAGGCATGTAATATCCTAGATACATGATCCCTTTTGAGATAATGGATCATATTTGAGAGTTGGCATATCAATTGGAATTACTACCACGGTTTAGTTCAGTGCATAGTGTGTTCCATGTATCTCAAGTGAAAAAATATCAGCATGATCCTAACCATGTGATCAGATGGGATCATGTTGACCTAGAGATGGATTCCACATTGATACATTTTCCAGTATAGATTGTGGATAGTCAAGAAAAACTTTTGTGTGGAAAAATTATCGGTCTAGTTTCTGGTTTTATGGGAGCATGTTTAGATTCAAGAAGAAACTTGGGAATGTGAAAAGGAAATGAAAGAGTAGTGATCAGAACTATTTTAGTTGGGTGATGGTTTTTTTATTTTTTGGGGATGGAAGGACCAATGGTGGGGAGATTGTAGTACCCATAGTTTTCATTATGTCACCCATACTTGATGCTTTTCATGGTTTTAATGTTAAGGGTGATGAATGGGAGTGTTGGGAGAAATTTTAATGATACTTGGAGGTAAAGGGGACGTCATAAGGACAGTGCACAGTTTGTCTAAACCATGCAGAAAAATCATGCGTAGTTGGTCTTGGAAAAAGTAGATTCCGCATTGGTGGAACAAGGATTGTCTAACCATGTCGCCAAACCGTGCGTGGATGGTCTACCGAGGTAGTGTCTAATTCAAGGTTAGTGCATGGTTTGTCTAACCATGCAAGAAAACCATACTTCCACTAAAATGAGATCATATAAACAATGATCCCATGTGATTCTTTCCTCTAAGTGGTTTTTTTATCCTTTTAAGCAGCCCTTAATTGGTATATAGCTTATCTTGAGGTTAAAGAGGGGTCTCCCATCATTCTGGAGGCGATCCGAAGGCTTCTCTTGGTGAATTAAAGTTGGATTCTCAAGGTATGTGAGCGTTCTTCACCATTTTCGTTCAGTTTCTTATATCTAATTATATATAATTTTCCTCTTCTATCAGTTTTATAGATCTACACCAGTTATCGGTAGATCTAATTCTGTGGTTGCCAAAAATGAGGATATTTGGTCTTAGTCTTATTAGGAGAAGAGATCTAAGGAGGTTTTTTGTAGAAGAAACCCAGTTTTCTTGTTCATTATTCGTTTGTTGTGGTTTTCATCAATACCCTAAAGGTAGGTGGCTATACACTTGAATCTGCTTATTATAAATGATTGGAGTATTTTCAAATTGGGTTATTTGAATTGAATTGGTTGTGAGAAGAATAGAATAAATCTTCTTTAGTGAAGATTTATGGTTTTAGTGAAATTGTAAAATATTTTTGAATTGTTGTGCAAAGTGATTTGGCTTCATGACTTTACAATGTTGATATTAAATTATGGATTTTCTGAAATTGTATGTGGTTTAATGAAAAAATGGGTTTCCTATAAAAAGGTTGTTTTAATGAAATGGTTTGATATTGTAATGACTTTTATGGAATTGGTTTCTAATAAAAATGGTGTTTTATTGAAATGGTATGTAATTGAAATGGTTTTCCATTGAAATGGTTTACATGGAAATGATTTTCAATAAAAATGTGTTTTTATTAAAAGGGGGTTTTGGCAGGATTTTTGGGAATATGTGGTTTCTGTTCAATTTGCAAGTATGATGATTGGATGGCATATGACATTGTGCTCTATGTAAAAGGTGTAATGGAACATGGTAACTATATGTATGAGGCGTGGTTGAAATATAACCTTGTGCTCAGTGCCAAAGGTGTAATGGAACATGGGAAATAATTACTTTGTGATGACTTGGTAGATCAAAGAGAAACCACTCAGGAGTATGGAATTGTCATAATGAAACATGAATGGTAGGTTTCATGGGTTCAGAAATGGTTGGGTATGACTAAATGGAATGTGTGTAAAATGGTTCTAAATGTTGTTTAGTTATTTTTATAGAAAAATTACACATTTTAAAATTGGTTTCTTTTTAATTTGAATGATTTTGGTCTTAAGTGGTTTTGGGAAACATGTTTATATTTAGTTATAAATTTATTTTAAGAAATTTTATTTATATAAAATGTTTTTATATAAATGTTTCCAACTCTTCTATCCTAGTGGTGTGAGTAGGGAAGTCATTAGGGAAGCCTGATGAGTTTTATAATCACCCATATGTAGGCACTTTGGTGCTTTTGCAGATGTCGTGTTCTGGGATATAGATAAAGGTAAAGCATCTTATTATTAGTAGATCGTGGTGTTGCATGGGAGATATGTGAAGCTTGGAGCTTGTAGAGCACAGAGTCGTGGTGTATTTTGAGAGTCTTGAGTTATTCATATTTTATATACATTGATGCTTGGTTTGGTCTTCCACTGTTGTGTACTTGAAGTTGGTTTGACATGATGAAGTGGTTTAGATGTCATTCATTTGTTCATGCATCATATATTGAATGTTTGGTTATGCTTGGTAGTTTATGGGTTATATCGTTAAGGGTAAATCGTCCCCCAAAATGTATTTGAAACCCTTTGGCCATTATTTCCTGCCTTTGGCGTCTTGAGGATATCACTTAAGGCCTAGTAATAACTTATTTTAATCTCACTACAATGATAATTGGCTGGTCATTACATATATTGCTAGACATTCTAAAACATTTTGTCAAGGCCTCGATAAAGATGTCTAGAAAGGTTTAAGCCCTCGTCCAAAACCAAATATCATATTGGGAATGGTCTCAACCACTTAAACATATAATTGTTTCATGAGACTTACTGATGCATCATGGAGTTATAATGGGCCCCACCCATCACTTACTAAGTCCAATACATTCCTTATATGAAAAGGTTGAAACATAGCATAAACATTCTTATTAAAACTATCATACGAAATGATAATACTTTAACCCTGAACCATGAATGGTATAAAAATAACACATCCAAAGTCAAATATATCACAAAACCTTCAATACAATATGCAATATTTGTATCATAATAAATAAACCTCGATCAAGAATAATATCATGTAAAAGATTTTTGAATAGTTGAAAATGATCAGTAAAAATCTTTGTGAGAAATATCCCTTTTTCATGAAATCATTTATAAGTCAAATAATTTTTAAAGTAGTCATTTAAATTATGGTTTCAAATCAATTTTTCCCATAACCCTTGAAACTTTTGAATTTAATTAACTTTTTAAAGCATTCATGTCCATAAAAATAAATCCTTAAATCCATTTTCAAAACATTGACATTAATGATAATGGTTTAGAAGAATAAATAATTAAAACATTTAAAATGATGTTTTAGTGAAAATTAAATTAAAAATAATAACTTTGAAAACTCATTTATGAAACTAGGACATCGATAAAAAATATTTCTCAGTAAAAACATAGCCATAAACAATATCAAATAATAATGAGATTGATGAATTAACCTATACCTTGCACATTCATTTGGTCGAGTGTACAAATAACCTTCTGTATAATGACCATAATATATTATTAAATTATAATAGAACAGTATTTATATTTCTTATATCATACATGATTCATTATGACTTTATACTACCCATTTAATAGTGATTTCATGTTAAATTAACATTTTGGTTAATGATCACTTTCTTTATCATACGTTTTTTAACATGCTATTCTTGATCGTATAATTTAGATAATGATTTAAATACATCCAGAATATAAACCATGATTTATATATAATATATATTTATAATATAAATATTTATAAAATATATATATATCAAATGTAAAGCACTAGTTATGGAGGTGGTAGGTCATACGTATGCATAAATGCTATTTCTGTTTTCATATCTTATTGAACAGAAGTAAGAGAATACGACATATGTAAGTATATATATATATATATATCCAGTAGCATTATTTTTTCATATATTACATTACTATTAATAATATATATTTTTATAATCATCGTTGAATGATGAACGTGGGAATAAATCTCATCACGTCGTGGAGTCGGTAATTCATACGTACGCACGAACGACAATATCATTATATTGATGGTGAAATCATAAGTAATTCGATGTTATATCATATATACAGAATCATTAAATTATTTTAATTATTATTTACATTATTTATTATCATTATTATATCCATCCAAATAATGAAGTTTTTGAATAACAAACTAGACCATGACGTGGAGACGGTAAGCCATACGTACACACTTATGGTGATTTTTTCATTTTTAGGATGGATAGAATAAAAAATATTATAGTAAAATATTTATAATAACACAAATTTATTCTATAGGTACTTTAGTTATTATTTTTCTATGAAAAAAACAAAGAAATAGGAAGTTGAAGAAGAAAAGACCTTGAAAGAGGATGGTGAAATTATTACCTCTTCTTTGGGTGTTTTCTTTTGAGATGATCAAATGGTCTCTATAGGTTGGCTTTATGATAATTGTCATTACTCTAAGTTGATGTGAGGGATTTTGTGAGGATATTTTGGATGTTTTTTTCCAAGAGAAATGGCTTTGTAGGTCTGATTTTGAGTTAAGGGGAAGTCCCATTTTATAAGAGGGGTGAGGGTCACTTTAGAAAACTATTAAAATATTAATTTATTATACAATAATATTGGGTTTATAATGGCTCCAAATGAATTAAATTAAATACTTAGGTGGATATGGGTCTAAATACACTCAACCAATATGTTTTAAACATTTTTAGACTACCATTTTAAACTTATATTTTATACTTAACTCTTAGTTAAATAGTTTAATTTTACCTTGTCTTATTGTATTCTAACACTATATGGTCAATAAACGTACTATAAACATTCAACAGATTCAAAAGTGCTTCATTAATGGCATATATAATATTATTTAACCCCGTTGCTTAAGCATTAAATTTTTACGAATATTATACCAACAAATTAAATTGTATTTTTTTTGAAAACTAATTTATGTCAATTTTGAAACTATTGGGTATTTTGTTTTTGATAAATTCTTAACAACCTTATACCATAGAAATAGATTCATCTAATCAACCCTAAAATAAAATATTAACCTAGAAAATTATTAGAATTCAATGGAAGTCTCAATGTACATTTATTTGAATATTTATAATATCAATTAATTTAATATTTCATTAATTGGTTAATTACTGCATCATCATTTTGTCATAAATAAATTAAATTACATAATGTCTAAAAATAATAAATAATGTATCATTATGTAGGAAATATTTTTATCTTTCAAATTAATTTTTTTAGTCACATTTATATTGTGTGTTACCCTATATAAAAAAATGGATTAGATATTAAACACTGAATTTAACACTTTTAACTATTATTTAAATAAAATAATAATAGATGTACTAATATAATCAAATTAGAACAAATAAGATAATATTGTATAATTTTTTTTTATTTTAGTCAAATTAAACTTATCCAATAGAATTAGGACATGTTTTAGGGAAATTACTATATCATTTTTACCATTAATTACCCTATTTATATTAAACCGTGCAAAAAAAGTCATAAGTTACTATTCCCCAAAAATTATTTTCATCATATTGAACCAAATTTCTCTTATTGATGTCAACCATGTCTTAAGGATTTTTTAAATTCAACTCACAGAAGTGATAAAATTTAGTTTCATGTACATTTGCAAATGCTTTTAGAAGGTCGTTAAATAACGTTAAAAAGTTCAATAAAGTTTTATACATATAATTTTATTATAAAATGACTCCAATGAATTACATATATCATATATTGTTATTATATATCTATTTTTACATAAAATATAATTGAATATAATATATAATTATTTAAATAAAAGGTAGGTTTTAAATAATAACGCAGTGTTTTTCACTACTCATCAAAAAATGAATGTTTTCAAAAAAAATACCAAAATTCGCCCAAAGATAATTTTGATATTATGAATTCATAAATGAAGTATATTTTACCATATTAAAAATATATAAGGTGAATTTAAAATTTTAAAATTAATTCCCGTTTTCAAAACCAAAAAGCGGGTTTTCAAAAAATAAAAACTATCAAAAGATTGCCATGTGTTTATGTAATATTTAAATATGAAATTAGTTATAATGACCTAAATTGTATTAAATGATAAAAATATTAACTACTTATTTTTTCAAAACCCTTAAAATTCATAAATTTAAACTATAAATTCTTATGACTAAAAATGAATTTTTCAACTAAAAAATAGTATTTTCTACTACTCGTCAAAATATGAAAGTTATAAGAAAAGTATAAAAAGTTATCCAAAATAAATTTTTATGTCCCACTTCTAAAGAAGAATTTAATATCATTAAATTGAAAATATAATAGTAATAATATTGGTTTTAAAAAGGGATCTTCATTAAAAGACGGTAAAATTTCATTTTTTCAAAAATACTTCTGTAATCTGAAAAAAAAATTATATTATGTCTAAGAAACACATAATATGGATATTGAAATTATATAAAGTATATAAGATTCAAAAATCAGTTAATACTATTCATATCTTCTTTTTGAACAACTGTATTGGTAAGTCGTGGTGCGCTGGAACTAGGTATTTCGTGTAGTACATGTTTTTGAATTACATTGATGAAATAACGCACTATGAAATCTTGGGGTGTTAAATTAGCCCCCCCATAAATAATTTTTTTCCTCATAGATTGAAGTTATTATTCCTAAATAAAATGTTAAAAATAGAAAATACCTTTGTGTAAAACCCACATTGGAAATTCTATTAATAAAAATTATTCTTAACAAGAGGGAAATAGAAATGAAAAAGTCACCAACAAATTATGATCTCAATTAGAATAACGTTGTTGGATATTGGAGACACATAATTGGAGGAATAATATAAATATTTATAGGGAGTGATTGAGGTCATCAATTACAAACAAGTGTAAAATTGAATTCCTCAAACCCATCAATCTATAATGAACTAAAATATTTTCAATTCACCCAAATAAAAGGTATTAGGATAACACATTTTTGGTTTTAATATACCTTACCTAAAGTTTAAGAATTAATTTATTTATAGAAGAATAAGAAAAATTTTACATGACAAGAAGAGTTTAGTCCCTCAAAAATATCATCTTTCACTCCAAATGATAATTGGATTCAAAAATATTCAATTTATCCAAATCATATAGGGTTTCAAAATTAATGAACTTATAATTCATTTGTTAGAAAATTTAAAAAAAATTAAATTATACAAACCTAGACATCATGTCGGTCAGTTGTAGGTGATGCAACCTTGTCACCCATGAGTTGGGTTTTCACGTCTCGCACTCTTACCGAACGTGATAGGTTGCTATCTGACCTCTAGGTTTCCATTTTAATGGCAATCCCAATATAATATCATGAATTGATTTAACCATAACAATATTATCCAATGCCAAAATTAATTGATTCAAACCATTAGAGTTGTCCAAAATACTTTTGTCCAAAAATCATAGTATAAAATGTATAAGCAAGGTAATCAAAATGAGGACCTTATTTTCATGTAACAAGATGTGAATACCTTCATCACGTATTCTATTAAAACCTAGTTATGCCCTAATTTACCATAAAACCTTATTGATTACATTTATCCTCCCCTATTCCTTATAGAATACTGGATATACTACTTATATCTATAAATGTTTTAAACTCCAACAATGATGGAATGTAAAATTCATTAATCAGATTCAAGGTAGTCAAGAATAGCCAATATTATTTGTCTAATTCAATCATATATTATTCTAGAATCACTACAGTAGTATCCGAACCATAATATTGTTTATCTTTCTCTCAAAAATATACTTTCTAAAATAATTTACCAGCTATTGAGTCACTTTTCTTTGATCCATACAATCTCATTTCCTTAATGAAGTAGTACACCAGTACAATCTTTATATACTCTATAATTCTTATAAATTTACATCATTAGTACAATATTCAAATGACAAAATACTTTAATAACAACATATGAACTCTAATCATTATTCTTCATATTTGATAGTATCAAAACATTATTATTGTCCAATAGTAGCATTGGGGTATACTCTGAGATTTGGAAATTGATTTGTGTAGTGTCTCAACTCCTTGTAGATGAAACATTTTACATTTGAAACCATTTTCTAACACTTTCAATCACATACTCAGTGTCCATTTTTTCCACACTTATAACAAACTCCCATTCCCTTCATGCATTTATCAAGGTTATTTATTCCACAGTTAACACATATGGGATAATCCTTCTTTCCCCTCTCCCCATTATTTATCTATCTCTCCTCCATCCTGTATTTTAATGATTCCTGTAAATTCCATAGGACTCAGAATATTTTTTACAATTTTTATTGACACATGATACCATTTCTTCGTATTATGAGAATACGTCGGAGACTATTTCCAATTTAAATGTTAGCTTAATACCATAAATTATATGATCCTTATTAATCATTCGATCATTCTTATTACTGGAATTCACATTCCTTCTACTAAGATCCATTTCTATACAGTGGCATATACTACATTAGATTATCAATCACAATTCATAATTCCAAACTTGTAAAATACCTAACAAAAATTGATAAGATTATGCATATCATTTATAATCATAAAAAATTTCTTTGAGGAATTATTTTCTTGAAAATCCTTCATTATGAATTGTAATGAAAATGTGAATTATCTTAAGTATATCCCCAAAGAGTTTCATAACCAGGAGTGCATCAAGGATCGTTGTTGTGTACTAGGATACCCCAGGTGAATCACATAACTCCTTGTCAGAGTTTTTACTCCTAGATACATCTATGCCAGAGCTGCCTATATATACTCCTATCTAGACAAGTATGTATTTCATGGAAAAACACTAAAAATTTCTAAATTACCAAAATTCTATGAAGTTCTTCAATTCTAATCCTTAGAGTCTATCTTTGGGTAATGTTTCCTATTTAGTGTTTATCTAAATCTATTTCCAAGGGTGTTTCTAAAATCCCTCTAATACCAACTATTACACCCTGACCACAGTTACCTATAGTCAGTGAATTATTTTTATACATTGGCATGATACAAGGAAATAAAGTCCAAAAAGATAGTTTATTTTAGTAGTCTTGGATATAGATTACATACAACAACTTCACCTTACAATTTCAAACATAAAATACAGCATTAATAGTTTTCTAAGAACTCCATTATTCCGTTTAAGTTTAACCCTGCATATCAATCATAATACATTTCTTTGAAATCCTAGGAAAATAAAACATAAGAAAGGGGTTATCTCATATGCCCAGTAAGGGAAAAAAATTTAGTGGAAGATAACATAATCAATTTTCATTGTGAATAATTGAAAACACATTCATTAAATAATAATAAACATGAAAACATTATGGTAGAAATATGAGTTGAGTAATTAAGGCCCTAACAAAACATACTAATGGGTATAATAAAATTAAAAAAACCACATGAACCATCAATTTTATATTCATAATGAGGGAATTTATAATTCTAGACATTCTGAAACATTTTGTCAAGGCCTTGGCCAAGACATCTAAAAATTATTAAGGCCTCGTGCAAGCCCATTTATCAAATATTGAAAGGCCCCATCCAATTCCATATATAATTGTCCCATGATACCTACTGATGCATCGAGGAGCTATAGTGGGCTCTACCCATCACTTACTATATCCAATACATTTCTCAGAAGAAGATGATTAAACATAACAAAAACATTCATAATAAAACTGGAATACATAATGTCATTAATTTAACCCTAAACCATATATGGTATAAAAATAACACATCCACAGCTAAATATATCACAAAATCATCAATAAAATATGGAAGATTTGTGTCATAATAAATCAACCACGATCAAGAATTATATCCAACAATGGATGTTGGCATAGTTGAAAATGATCAGTAAACATCTTTGAGAGAAATGTCCATTTTTCATGAAATAATTTAAAAGTCATATAATTTATAAATTAATTCATTTAAATGATATTTTTGAATTAATGTGTCCCATACCACTTGAATCTTTTTAAATTAATTAACATTTCAAAACATTCATCTCTATTTAAATAAATCCTTAAAACCATTTTAAAAAAATTGACATTAATAAGATTGGTTTAGAAAAATAAATGCTTAAAACATTATAATTGATGTTTTACTAAACTTTTCCTTAAAAATAATCCATTAGAAAATTCTTTTATTTAAAATTTTGATGGATAATAAATATTTCCTAGTAAAAACATAACCCTAAATAATCTCGAATAAGAATGATATTAAAGAATTAACCCTTTCATTGCACTTTCCTTTGGTCGAGGGTATATTTAACCTCATGTATAATGATAGTAGTATGTAATTAAATTATTATAGAACCATATTAATATTAATTATATTTTACATGTTTCATTTATGACATTATACAATCCATTTAATAATGAATTCAATGTTAAATTAACATTTTGGGTTCTAATCAGTTTCTTCATTGTGTGTTTTAAATCGTTTTCAGGACCGTATTATTTAGATCATGATTTAAATACTACCAGAATTAAAACCTTGATTTATATATGAAATATATTATAATATAAATATTTATAATAGATACATATATTAAATGGAAGGCACCATTTATCGAGATAGTAAGTCGTACATGCATATAAATGTTGTTTCCGTTTTCATACTGTATTGAACATAATTAAGTGAATAAGATATATGTAAGTACAAACATACATAGAGATATATATATATATTTCCTATTGAATTATTATTTCATATGTTACATACTTATTATCAATATTGTTTTTATAATTATCATTTAATGGTGAACATGCGAATGAATTTTATCGTGTCATGGAGTTGATAATTTGTACATATGTACAAGAAAAAATATCATTATATTGATGGTGAAATCATATGTAATTGGATGTTATATCATATATATATAATCATTAAAATTTTATATTTATTATTTACATCTGTTATACTCAATATTATACCCATCCAAATAACGATGTGTTCTAATAACATATTACACCACGACTTGGAAACGATAAGCCGTATGTACGAACGTATCGTTACTTTTTCACTTATAGAATAGATTGAGAAATGATTATTTTTGTGCCATATTTATAATAACATCACAGTATTTAGGAGGTAATGTAGATATTATTTTGGTATGGAAAAAACAAACAAAGAGGAAGTGGAAGAAAAAAACTTGAAAGAGAGTGGTGAAATTATTACCATTTCTTCGGGTGTTTACTTTTGACTTGATCAACATTCCTCCATATATTGGCTTTCTGGTAATCTTAAATTCTCTAGGTTGATTTGAGGGATGTTGGGAGGATATATGAACATGTTTTTCTGATTAAAATGGCTATGGAGGTGTGATTATGAGAGTACAGGAAGATCCTTTTTATAAGAGGGGTGGGTGTCACATTAGGAAAAGATTAAAATATTAAATTATTATAAAATCATAATCGGTTCATAATTTCTACAAATAAATTTATTTAGAGACCTTGGTGGTTGTGGTTTGAATTCCTTTCACAAATAGGTTTTAGACAAGTTTAGGTTACCATTTTCACCTTATCTTTTAGATTTAACTCTTAGTTAAATAGTTTAACTTTTACCGTGTCTTCTTGTACTCTTACACTATAAGGCAAATAAACATACTCTAAAAATCGAAGAGAACCTAAAGTGGTTCATTAATGACATATATAATATTATTTGATCCATTTTTATGATCATTATATTTTTTGAAATATTATATCAACCAATAATATAGTATTTGTTTTAAAAACAAATTTATGTCAATTTAGACACTATTTGGTATATTGTTTTTGTGAAAGTCATAAAAATCATATCACTTTGAAAATAATTTATATAATAAACTCTCACTTGTCATATTTACCTATAAAATTAGTGGAATTCATCATAAGTATCAGTTTACATTTATTTTGATATTTATAATATGAATTATTTTAATATTTCAATAATTAGGTAATTATTGCATCATCATTCTGTCATAAATAAATTAAATTATCTAATGTATAAAAATAATAAATAAAATACCATTATGTAGTAAATCATTTTATCTTTCTAATTAATACTTATAGTATAATTTATATTATTTGTAACCATATATAAATATGTTTTAGTTATTAATCATTGAATTTAACCCTTTTAACTCTTGTTTAAATAAATTAATAATAAATGTCGTAGTCTTATCCATATAGACCAAATAAGACCATATTTTATTCCTATGGATTTTTTATTGTCAAATTAAACTTATCCCATATAATTAGTACATGTGTTATGGTAATTATAATACCATTTTTAACCTTAATTACCTTATTTATTTTTAACAGCGGTAAAAAAAGTCAAAAGATACTATTTAAAAAAATTATTTTATCATAATAAACAAAATTTAATTTAATAATTACTAACATATCTATTATTATTTTGCAATTCAATTTACAGATGCGGTAAAATTTAGTTTTATGCAAATTTGTAAAAGCTCCGTGAAGGTGGGTAATAATCGTTAACAATTTCATTAAAATTTTATACATTTAATTATATGATAAAATGACTCCAACAAATTAAATTGAAATTATATAGAAATTATAAATCTATTTTTAAATAAAATACATTATGAAAAAAATAATTGTTTAGAAAAAAGTCAGTTATATGTAATAATGTAGTGTTTTCATTTTTAATCAAAACATGAATTTTTTCAGAAACATTTTATAAAATAACCCTAAGATAATTTTGATATTACGAAATAAAAAATGAATATTATTTTACCAAATTCAAAACGTAGAATTTTCATATATTTATTTAATATTAATCCCCACTGTCAAAACAAACAAGCGGGGTTTTAAAAAGTAAAATCTAGCAGAAGATTGACATGTTTTTAGGTCAAATTTTAATGTGAAATTAGTGATAATGACCTAAATAGTATTAAATGATAAAAATATTATCTAATTATATGTTAAAACCATTCAAATGAATAATTTAACACTATAAAATTTTTCAATTAAAAAAGTGGATTTCAATTAAAACACAGTATTTTTCATTACCCATCAAAATATGAATGTTATCAGAAAAGTACCAAAAAATTATCCAAAATAAATTTTTATAACCCACATTTAAAGAATAATTTAATTTCACTAAATTGAATATATAAAAGTGCAAAATATTGTTTTTAAAATGGGTTCATTGTTAAGAGGTGGTAAAATTTCATTTTATTAAAAAATTCTTCTTTTATCTCCAAAAATTATTTTTTTTCTTAAATTATTTATACGTAACACATAATATTGATGTTAAAATTATATAGAGTATCTAAGAATCTCAATAATGTTAATATAATTAATTACCACTTTATGAATGACTAGTTTGGAAATTCATGGTGTGCTCAAACTCAATGTGGTTTGTAGTGCATGTTTTTGAATTACTTTGAAGAAATAACGTACAATGAAATCTTAAAATGTTACATGAGAAATAAATATTTTCATTATTTAAATAATCCTTTTTATTCCAGACATTCCAATGGTAGTGTAACAATATTACTATTTTATAATACTTTTATGCTTGATTTTCTATGTAATATTATATATCTAATAAGATATATTTTAAAAAGATGCATACTAAAAATTCATGGAATGTTACAAATAAAAATGAAAAATATATTCCACCAAACATCTCATATAGTGGATAATTTCATAAAAACAGAAATTATGGATCATTGATTTTTCATCATTCAGCACTATAAAACCCCCACAAAACAATTAATGTCATAAAATTTTTAGTACACAGATAATGATGGATATAACTATGTCTTGGTTAGGGTAAATTATATTATGTGATTTTTTACATTACATAAGACACAAAATGACCATATGTTACCTGATCATATACCAATCCCATGCCAAGGGTATCATAAAATACAAAAAACTATAACAAATAAAAAACATCAAGAGGGGTGTAGTGACCTGACCCCTAAAAGACTAAATAAAGTGTCATGATACTATTAAATTGGCATGATTACAAGGGAACATATCTTAATGGACTAATGATATTAGTACTCGGAATAATCTAGATACAATCATGTGTATTACATTACAAATCAATAGACTAATTACAACATAATTTATCTTTTATTGAGGATAATAACATTATTCAATCTAGTGTATCAATTATTCTTTTTCCTAGTATTCATCATAGTGTATTTGGGAATGTAAATAAAATATGGGTGAGCTAAAATGCTTAGTTTGGGTTAATTATAGTTGAATAAATATTTAATTAATTAGAATCACAAATATTTCAAGGTAAAAACTGAACACATATTCCATTAAATAAATAAACTAAATAGATTAAACATATAGAAAGGTAAGTAACAGAAAACACATTCCACTAAAAATTACTAGATAAAGAATAATCATTCATTATGGAATGGTAATAAAGTGGAAACAAATTTCATTTAATCAATAAAATTATAATTACATCCATCCATATAATTTTTCAAAATGAAAATAGCATGGATAATAAATAATAAACCCAAGGAAAGAAAATGATCAATTATTTGATGTCATGCCTCATGAACATAATAGAATAAAATGTAATGATCAATGTTGTAGAAATTTTAAAACTACAGGTTGAAACCTATTTAATGTGTGCAACTAATTTTTCTCATAAGATCTTGTCTATGCATCAAGGAGCAACATAAATATTGATCCCCACCCATCACTACATGTCTAAATCATTCCTGATATTGAGTAATAGAATTTATAAAATATCTATATTTAATAAGGAATATTGTTTTATCATTACATACACATAGGTGGATGACTAACAATATGGTTTTTTGATATTGATTAACAGATATTACATTAAAATATCATTAAAACATTCTTGTGTGAGATAATCATTAAACATTCCAATGTACACAATACCAATTTAAAAATATTAATAATAATTTCCTATGAAATAAATGAAAATTATATTGTATTTAAAATAATTAAATTAATGATATAACGTGTCAATTTAAACACCACATGTAAAAAGAATATACTATTTTAGATATAAAAATATAGATTTTAAATTATACGTACAATTAGGGGAAATTCAATGTCAAAAGATCATCAGAATTTAATAATTTCCAATGGGATATTTAAATAAATCAAGGATGTTGATGTTAATAATGTCCTTGATAATATATATCAAAAACCATAGATAGTATGAATAAGGATGTTATAAATAAAAAAATATCCTATGTTGAGTAAAATTAATGGATTTTTTATTTTTGAAATAAAAGAACATATATAAAAAATTCATGATGAAACTATACTTTTTTTAAAATAATTCAATGATACTTTTTTAAAATATTATTTCGTAAAAAACTTATTTATAAAATTAATTATAATATTTGAAATGAATAATTCAATGAACGACGTGGGTAAATATTTACATGTTGTACAAGGAAGAAAGAATAATCCGTTTGTATAGTAAAATCGATACAAAAGTGAATTTTTTGGATAAGAACGTGATGATTCATCTGAATTTTCATTTTCAAATTAATAAAGGGATAAAATTTATTTAGTAATTATTATTTTAAATGGTAAAATAATTTTAAAAAACATTTTAGAAAACAATGTTGTTAGAAGAAAATAGTTTCTTTGATCTAATAAGGAAAGGAAATTGGGTTTTATAAAAAACCTTTTTGAAAACATTTTTAGTACAAAACTGTGGGAAATGGTTCTATTAACTAGAAAATTACCCTAATAACTAGAGGAGAATAAAAATTAAGGTATTATATTATGGTGATCCAATAATTATCTCTAATTTCAATTAAAGTATAAAAACTCCCTAACAAAATGATAATCTAAAGTAAACTCTTGAAAATACTATATTATTGATGTGAAAATCAATTAGAAAATATACTATCTTTGCCAAATTTAAATACACATAATACGAGTAGAAATAACAAAATATATAGTATGATTGATTAAACATAAAATTTTATAATATTAATGAATATTAGAAATTTATATAACTAAAATAATATGAAATAGGATTCGAAATACTTTTTGAATTGGTAATGAATAATTAATATTTTAATTGATTAATTAATAAAATTTTAAACAATTTATATCATTAATAATGAGTTAATCATGGAATTATATGTCAGATTTTTAGTATTTATACCATTTATAATAATTTTGGTGCACAATAATAAAATTTATCTAAATGAATCTAAATTAAGATAAAGTCCCTTATTAGATGGTAAATTCTTAATTGGGAGACCCAAAAGTAATAATAAAAAATGAATCATTTAAATACCATGAATATTAATTAATTAATGACATATTATATAACAAGTTTGCATAGTTACACCATAAAAAAATAACATTCATTAATGGCTTTACATCATAGACTAAAAAGGGGTAGAGTAATCCCTTACCTTATGATTCCTTTCAGTTGAACATTATTTATCATATTTTTTAATTGGTATACTCATGATTCTAAAAAATTACAGAACCAAATTAATATTTATAATATCATATATGATCTTAATATAATATATTATCTCCCATTCAATAAAAAACATTCAATATTTTTAATATTATGAGTGTTTATTTTCCATGTTTCTTGAGTATGTTTTGACATGTTATTTATTCTTCCTATTAAATAGATCAGGATTTAATCATGTAAAAAATGTTACGTATGAATTAATTATCAAATATATTTAGTAAATATTTAATTATATTAATCTATTATGTTTTAAGATAAGAAATTAAATGCACTATTCATAGACATGGTAGGTCATATGTATACATGTACACTACATTAATTTATTTTTCACGCTAAAATAATGAAAATTAAATGATATATTTGTATATTGTAATACCAGTATAATATATATATATATCATATATGTTACATTGGTTTATCTAAATAATCCTTTATTCATTTAATAAATATAATTAAGAAATCACATCACTTTGAGGAGGAATTAGTTCACACTTCCATAAATGATGTTATCATATAACCACAAATGAAAACCATAAAAAAAATATGTAATATAAAAATTAAATAATATTAATGGAATTATAAATATTATATATAACATATATAAACAATTCATCCATCATAATGACTGACCGAATGATGTGGTATGGGATAAAATGAACAATCAAAATTTCGGGAGGCGGTAGCTCGCAATACATAGAAAGTATGTTCGTCACGTATTAGATGAAAGTGTCTGTATGTTAAGGAAGATCTTTTATGATAAAAACAAATCAGTATATTTATTATACATATTTTATTATATAATCATTGAATGAGAAGTTATTATATGGTGTATAATGAAAATAAAACCAATGATATTGAGGAAGGATGCTACCTCTTATACAGGTAAATCTTTTTGGTTTTCACAAAGGTGCTTCATTGATTATCTTTCTGCCAAATGTGACGATTAAAAGATGTTAGTATGGATCTTTTAGAGGTTATAAGAATTTCTTGGTCAAAAAATTATTAATTTATAGGTATAATGATGATAAAGGAGTGACTACACATTTACAGTGGAGGAGGATTGGGATTCCTGTTAATTTTGGAAAATGGAATTTAACCCATGTTTTCATATGAAATGTGCCTATAAATGAACAAAATTATTTTAAAAGGCAGAATATAATTTAAATACTCCCTTAAAATGTATTTTCAATAAATGAATAGGTCATTATGACCCTTATGTTTAAGGGTTAGTCCCTTGTCAAGATAATATTTCCCAGAATTATTCTAAGTAATTTTAAAAAAATATAGTAATAAAATTGATAAAATAATTGTAAAACATTATTCAAATTAGAATTTATAAAAAATCTAAATATAGGATATATTTTTCCAAATTCCAAAAAAAATAAGTGGCCGAAATTAATTTATATATAGTCCCACAGATGAGATGAAAAACAGGTTTATTAAGGAATAATGTTCAAATATTTGTTATGTTTTTATTTCAAAGTTTAATGTGAAATTGATTACGATGACCCAAATTGAAATATTGTTTTGTAAAATGGATTTAATTTAACATAAAAAACAATTTAACATATTATTCTTCATCCTAATAAACAAATAATATTAAAAATTTGTTTTAAATTATAATTCAATATTTATAATTATTGATCAAAAAATAAAACCACAAAAAATTACAGAAATTCAACCTATGATAATAATTATTTCTATATTTTAAAATTGTTTTTTATTTATTAATAATAAATTTATAAATAATCCTTGAATTGGATATAAATAGTTCCTCTATTAAACGGTGGTAAAAGTTTTTCTTTAAAATAATTTCGTTTTTAAACATATTCATTATTTATTCTCATGTGGCTATAATGTTTTTTGGATAAATATAAAAATAATTTTATTCAATATTTTATATATATATTGAATTAATATAACTCAATATTTTTTTATTAATTTAAATCTTTATTATAAAACATGTGTGTCATCATAAAAAAATTTCTATAAAAATATCCCCTTTATATTTGATTGGAACATTTATTCATTTTAATTAATTACTAACCAGGTAATTATGATTTTTTTGTGAACCATTTATTCTTATAAGATAGTTATTCTTATTTATAATTTATAATTTTACTAGTAGGTTATATATTATTATATTAAATTATAATAATTTTTTTGTGTATTATTGTTTGGTACAAATCAGTATTGCGTGTAAAACAAGCCATTCAAAAACATTATTGTCAATTTAGATGCATGATAACTCCGAATAAGGTGTAATAAAAGATATATAATGTTGTATTTTTATTATAAAAGTAAATATATAATAATTCCTAAGGATGTTTTATTTAATTATGTTCTTGATATTGAGAATCTGGTAATCTATTGAGTACAATGTTCTTACATTTGAATTTGGAGCATTACATTATCAAAACTATAATTACATTTCATACTCTTAATATAGACTCGGGTTTTGTAAAAAAGTTATCTATATTTTCTATGTTTAGATACAAAATTTTGACAAGGTTTCATAATAGTTTCATTATAAATGGAAGAATGAGAAATAGAATGGCCACATGAGCTAACTTGTAACTACATATATACGATGAAGAAAATTAGTGGGTTGTAGAGATACATACATGGTAGAAAAGGGTCAATATATATTGGGTGTTATTAAGGTAATCAATAACAAACTAGTTAATGATAAATAAAATTTATGGGGTCTAATATATATAAATTATTGATTATTTAAATGATAATTTGTTCAAAAAAAATTAATGTCCTAGTTGATGCCATTTAATTAGAAGGGACTACGAGCTCTCACTACCTTGATGGAGAGATCTCTAATTTTTAAGGGTTCTGAACCCCTATGCCCATGGATGCTCTTTGTGATAAGGAGACATGTAACACTCCTCATTTTAAGATGTGTGAATGGGTTCGGGGAGGTGAGACCTGGCTGTGGCGGTGGTGAGGCGGTGACTGCATTCATTATAGTGAGATGGGATCTACGGTGGCTCACAATTTTCATCGATGGTCAAGGCGATGAGATGGAACCAGTGTGGCGGCTGGGTTTCTAAACAGAACATTAGATGGTGGCAGGGATTGGTGGCAGCAATGTCCTTGATGACAGAGCTTCTTCAACGACACACCATTACTGGTGCAGGGTGATGTAGTTCGTCTATAGTGGGATGGGAGCATGTGACAGTGACGTCCTCAGTTCATCAGGGGATTTAATTTCATTATTAGATGAAGGCGGATCGGCCTTGGGTGATGATACACGATCTGCTAGGTTTAGAGGTTCTTGACTCGGGATGGTTGACCTAGGTTATGTTTTATAATTCATTGGGAATTTGGATTAATAGGGATTGGTACATGGATTTTTGAAATTGATTTAGATTTGGATTTGGCATTCTAATAAGCTCTTTCCCACTAGGATCTCACGCCACTAGATTTTAAGGCTTTATTCCATTAAGACTATAGGATTGTTGAGGGGTTTCCATTTACCGAATATAAAATGGGTTCCAATTTTATTATTCATTTTTAATAAAGTTTACAGACCTAAACCTTTCCGACTAATGACTTAGGACATGATTTTTATTTTATAATACTCTTCTTAATGATAAGTAATTTTTTTATCGATTAAGTATATATGGTAATATACTTACCCGATATATTTATATATTATTTTCCATCCTTTTTTACTATATTATATATTTTATATTTGTCAATGACATCATGAAATTGATTTTAAAAAATTAAATTTAATTCCTGAAGCACTAAAATTCATGTTTAATAGATCATAAGGCCCATAAAAGAGTGTAATGTATTTCCATTTGTCTCTTACTTTTATCTAACCCAAATATGGTTAATAAATTAATATCAATATCTACAAACTAACACTACTAGTTAATCAGTAATATTTATTCATCGAATTATTTTATCAAAAACAATGTCATATTTACCAGGACATTTCATAGGCCCATGGTTGGCATTGAACCTTAATCATCCATCAGGTGTAGGTTCAAGTCCTGCGGCTTTTCCATATTTAATGGTTTATCACCGGACACACATTTTTTCATTTTATAAAACTATATTATTATAATAACCAAAATAAATATGAATAACAACCATAGAATAAGAATAATGTCTAAATCAACTTTTAATTATGGTTATTAATACAACACCAATACATAAATACTTCATCAATATTATTTCAACATAATTCCTTCCTTGGTATAAGGATTAACATATTTAATTCATTATAAAAATTTATATTCAAATCATTCATAATATTTTATATGATAAATGTCGATTTTCCTAAAAATTTACCCAGAGAGTGTCAAACTAGGTGCACCGTATGTCCCATTATTGTGTACCTGGTTATGTCGAATCAGGTCTTATTTACCATTTCATAATTATAATCCCTGCGTATTTCAATTATAAAACCACGTCCACTTGTAGTATATATTCATGGATTTATTTCTTATAAAACTAATTAATATTTAGTTAACCAATTCTTTGAAATATTATTATGTACTTGTCCTCAATTTGTTTCTTAGGGTTATGTTCTCTAATCAATTTCTTATCAGTCTAGTTCCCAAGGTTGCTAATAAACATCCTTTGATACCAACTATAAGGAAATGTCCCAAGAATGACCAAAGCCTTCGTTATGATACTAATATACTGGAATTATTATATAGAATCGAATGCCAAAAGATATAAGATTATGTACTCATTTTAAAAAATACACATACATGATTCTTTTTTAAAAAAATAAATGCACTAATTACAAAATTTATTGTTTTTATTCAAGGATAATATGTTTTTTTCATATAGTCTATTCTTTTATATATTTCTTATTATACTTATTGGATTCAGGTCAAAATAAAATATATGATTGGTCAGCTCAAATTCATTTTATGGCTTATATATAGTGGAATCGATAATGATTAAATGAGCATAATAAACATGGAAAGGTAATAAATGAACATGCTTGAAATAAAATCATTAAACTAAATTGAAAAATAAATTGAAAATTCCAATAACTAAAAACACATACCATTTAAAATAACAATATTATGCGTAATCAATATAGATGGGTGAGAAACAAAAAAATCCCATTTAATCAATAAACTGAGGATGAAATGCATCCACATACTATTTCGTAGTGAATATATAAGGAATAATAATTAATGAATCAAAATTAATGAAATTATTGGATGTCATATCTCAGTAACATAAAAAAAATATAATATCTTGATTTATACTAATGATACAATAAAAATACAGGCAAAAAATATTTAAATTTCTGCATCTAATTTGTCTTCTGAGAAAATTTCAATGAAGTGAGGGGAAACATTAATTTTTGGCCACACCAGTCACTTCCTCTCTAAATAATTCATTGTTTAGAGTATTATATTGATTAAAATTTATTTATAAAATAATAATAAATATTAATCAATGACTCCTCAGTTTAGGATAACTAATAACAATAGATGTTGACATTTATGAATTGAAATTACATTGAAAGATCATTAAAACAATTTTGAGAGAAACAACCATTAAACATTCCAATGTTTCCCAAACCACTTTGAATCATTAGAATCATAATTCTCTATGAATTAAATGAAACATGTAATATCATGAAAATAATGATATTGGTCAAATATAATGTCAATCTATACACCTTATGTAAAATTTATTTATGGTTTAGACAATAAATAAATCTATGATAAATTATTTGTATAATTAAAGAACATTAACATCAAATAATCTTATGAAATTCAATATTTCAAAGGTGACTAACAATATATTCATCAACTAAATTTCAATACTATCCTTGGTCAAATAAATCATAATATACCCAATGAACGAATAAGGATGGGGTCAATAAAAATAATCCTATATAGAGTGAAATAAATGTTTACTATTGTTCATGAAATAAAATAATTACATTAAAAATACTTTTTGGGAATATATCTTTTTTTTACTTTTCAAAAATTAATTTATTGAATGTTATTTGAAAAAATTATATAAAAATTTACATTTTTAATATTCAAAATAAGCATCGATGGTATGATAGTTGGTAAATCCATACATGCCATACATGGTAGATAGAACATAATTTTAGTAATGTATAATAGATAAGAAATTGAATTATTTAAAAACTATTAGAAGAATAATTTGAAAAAAGTAATATTAAAAACATATAAATTTATTTAAAAAATCACTTTTCAATAGTTAAAATCTCTTTTGATAACAATTTTAGAAAATATGGATTATTTCTAGCCAAATTGGGAAATGATGACTAGTTTTCTTGAAAAATATTTTCATATATAATATGGGTACCAAATAGTGTAGAAATGGAATTATCAGTTGAAAAAGGTCATTAATTACCAAATACTAGGAATATACATGGGTTTACTATGCAATGATGTAATAAATTGGTCTTCTAAAAATATAAGAATAGATAATCCGGAACAAAATGAGATTGTAATGTAAAACCTTCAATAGAGTGTAACCTCAATATGAGAATAAATTAATAAATAGATTATATGTGTCTAATGTAATTCCACACAGAATATTTTAAAATTTATCAAAATATTGTAAATATGATTACCCCCATAATCGTAGAATATTGACAATAATAAGGATATATTATAACCTAGTGAAGAGAAATTTGGTTCTGATATTCCTTTCCACATTGAAATACGTAATTCAAATCCCCTTTGATGATATAATTCAATTTTAAAATTAAAATATAATGAAGAAATATTGAATCATTATATTTTATGTAAAATTTATTGTTTGTACACCACATATACATAATTTGGTTGACAACAATAAAATATGTCTCAAATAATGGAAATTTAGATGATGTCCCCAATTATTTGTAATTTTAGAATTGTAGACCCAAAAGTAATAATCATCAAATGAATCATATAAATATAGTTAATATAAAATAATTACTTATTTATTATATAAAATGGGGAATTACTTAAACCATACTAAATATGTATGGGTTTTCAGTGGTGTATTCCTCCATTAACAAATTTTAAGATAGGAAACCCATACCTTGTGTTTCCATTGAGGTGAACATAATTTATATTTAATTGTATTGGATTAATTTTTGAAAAAAAATTTATAATATAATAATATTAATATTTATAATATCATATATTTTATTTTTATAATATCTTATATCTCGTTCGATAAAAAAAATTAATAATTTTCATTATTATGGGTGTTTATTGGCATAGTTTCTCGAGTATGTTTTGACATGTTATAATGTGTTACTATTTATTAGTTGATTAGTTTATCATATCCATAACGTCAACACTAAAAATATTATCATATATAATCATTATATATTTATTTATAAATATCCATAATTTTTGGAGATAGGAAATGAAATGAACCATTAATTGAGATGGTAGTCCGTACAAACGTATGAAAGATAATTTCATCTCATTATCATAATAAATTAATGAAAGACTAATGATATATATGTATATTATAATTACACTAACATATTTAAGTCACATATGTTAAATATTTTTATTAAAACTATCCTTTATACATTCCATGAATATCGTTAACAAATCACATCGCTTTGAGGATGCAGTAGTCCGCACTTCACAAACGATGTTATCATATTCCCACAAAATGATAATCACTAGGGTATGTGATATATAAAATTAAAGTAGAAAAGTAAAATTTTATTTTTCATATATCATATTTAAATATATTTTCTCTCACAATTAATAAAATTGGGAAGTATTTTGGAAAAAATGAACAATTATTATTTTGTGTGGCGGTAGCTTGCCGTAAACGAACGATATGTTCATTACAAATTTGATGAGATTATGAATAATTTCATGTTGAAACCTTGGGGAAAAAATCTCATTTTATTGAGGATACTGATGTTATAATAAAATTAAAAGATTAGAATATTTTTATAGAGGATAATGAATATAAAACAAATTAACTTGAAGAATGATGTTTCCTCTTTTCTTGGTATCTAATTTTAGCTTTCACCAATGTGTATCCTTGGTTTTATTAGTGCCAAAATGAGGCCTATAGGATGAGAGGATGTATGATTAACATATATTTGGGATTTTATTTTTTATCTAATTTGGGGTGTGAGGTGTGAGGAAGGGAGAGTGTATGTTCATTTTAATAGAGGTGGATGCGTGGTATTCTTGTAAATTCTCTAAACATGAATTCCACCCATGTTTTTCCTATGACTTGTGGCTCCAAAAATAAAACACATTCTAGAAAATATGGTATATAGTCATGGTATGACAATGGAATGGCTTTTGGACTAGTGTATGTGTCATTTTATCATATATGATTATGGTTTAGTCCCTTATTAATCCAATTTTTCTCTTAATCATAGTAAATAATTTTAATTACATTAACTAAAAGATTTGGAAAAAACCTAATTTTACCATATTATACTTTCTAAATTATTTTGACTATGAATATGCAATCCTTTTTACCAAATTATAATCACCTATGTGGAAAAATTAAATTAAATATAATATAGTTTAGGGCACAAAAAATGTATTGTTGATGTAATATTGTTGAAAACATTTCTATGATTTATATACAATTTCAAAATGAAAATAATTAAAACTAACTAAATTGGATTAATTCTTCTAAAATTTATTTTATTTATTTTTAAATCCAATTAAAATTTTTTATCCTTATAAATAAATTATATTAATTGGATGCAGTGAATTAAAATTCAGTATTTTTATTTATTCATCAAAAACTGAAACCTCACTAAAAAAATAAAAATCCTCAACTTCAAATAAATTTTATTGTTATATTTATAAATAGAAGATTATTTGATCATAAAAAATATATATATATATATATTCACAAAATTAAATTAATATAATAATTATATTAAACGATAGTAAAATTTCATTTTACAAAAATACCATTTTAAGCCAAAAAAATGATTTATTTTTATCTTATGGAAATAAAATCTATTTGATTAATATAAATTTTTTTTATTTAATATAATATATAATATATATAACATTAACATAAATAAATAACTAAAATTAATTAAATTTATTAGGGTAAAACTAAATTGTAGCCATAAAACTAGTTTACTATGAAAACCTTCTTGTTTATGTTCAATTAATTTTTATATTCATTTGAAATATTTTCATCCAATAAATTAATTAAATATTTATGTTAAAAATATATTTTGAAATATTATTTCTTCATATTTATATCTTTTATTTTATATTCTAGGTTTAATCTTATTGTATTAAAAAAATTTATATTAGTATATTGTTTTTCATTCTAACTCATTCCTATTTTTAACTCAATCCATTGAAGAAAGTCATTATTCTGTGCAACACATGCAATGTCAGTATCACATGAATCACAAGATATATCATGGGTTAATTTTATTCAAATTAAAAATTTATTATAATTTCTTGAGATATGTTTTCCATACATGCTTGGTTTTGCATGTCATTCACACAATATAATACAATGATCCTACTATAGAAGATTGGGGTGTAAAAAGGGCTTCAAAACCAACCACAGATTAAAATTATTGAATGAGGAATTTCACTCTAAGTTCATTATAAATTTGAATTCTTTTTATATGAGCATTATCCAAGGAAAATAATTCTTATATAAATAATAATTGGGTCTTCAATAATTGTTAACTAATTATAGGAATATGAAAATATATGAAGTAATCTTGGGTCCTTCCCTAGAGATGATAACCATCACCATCATATCATGGACATAAATACGTTGTTTTGACAACACATGTACAATAAATTTACATCATATGTCATAGTGTTTCATATGTATATATTAAATTAAATCCAACAATACATATGAATCCCTAAATTCTAAAAGATCACTTTCAATGATCCCATTTATTATTTGAAAGTACATAGATCTCATCAATTTAAACTATTATAAAAAATTAAATATATTTTTGAGAAACATTTATATTTAATGAGATAAAGGCTATAGGTTATCTTCTAAAACCCACCTGAATTACAAGGTACTCATATTGTCCATACATTCTTCCAAATAATCATCATTTAATTATTACTCACTCTTACTATAAATTTTTGATTACCAAACTAAAATAGTTATCATAAAACCATCACGCCTCCAGAAAATTATAAAATTTGTCATCTATTGTGGTAATGGAAAATTAATTCTTCATTATAATATCAATCAACATTTTTTAGTCAATCTATAGATAGAGATAAATCTAATGATAAGGGGTTGTAATGGAAACACTTCTTGGTGGAATAGTTCACCATAAAAATATGGTGTGTTAAAGGATATCCTTCTTCCAAAGCTCTATTTTTGGAATCTATAAATTTACAATCTATTATATCCCAATGATAATATCAATGAGATCCATTTCAAGAATAAATAAATCTTATCAAACATCATTGTTGAATAAGGATAGTAAAAAATGAAAACAAATATTTTTTTATGAAAACTATTTTCAAAATATTTATATATTTGTATACAAAACTAAATTATAATATTTAGAGTTTTCAATTTTAGAAAATTTACTAATTCTGTACAACTATTTAAAATATATCACATGATATCTATTAGTTTTTTTCAAGAAATAATTGACTATTAGGTTAATATTTAAAAAATATTTCTTTAATAACACTTTTTCATTTATGCATATATCATTGGTGAAGAATTAGTGAAAACCATATAAAACATTATAAAAGCACAAAAACATATTTAAGGAATAGAAATTTTCCTTTTTGTGAAATATATTTTATTAACATTTAAACCCCCTTTCTAATAATTTGAATCATAAATTATCTTTTATATTAATAAAAAATTGAACTTTTTTACATTATGTTTTTATAAGGTATAATTAAAAATTTTCATAATATTTTGGAAATGTAAATCTTAACTGGTAATTTTTATTCTAATTAATCTCACATAAATGAAAAATGTTGATAAATCTATCATAAATATAGTTTTTATTTTTTAAAAAACTTTTTGTAATCAATGGGTTTTATGTTTTACGGGCCCTAATATTTATATTAATTTATCAAAAAATTAAATTATATTTGAAATAAAATATTTAATATTTTGAATAATTATTCATAAATTATTTAATAAATATAATATTTTTTTCAATATAAATGAAAATTAGTCAGGATAAATTTATATTTCAAAGATACAATAAAAAATTTAATAGATGAAGATATAAGTTTAAAAATGTATAAATATTCTTAAAATATGTATTAAAATGAATTTTTGAGGAAATATAAAACTCAATAATTATATAAGTAAATTAATTTATATTATTAGTTCAACATGTCAAGTGATTAGTTATTTTACAATTTATATTATTGCTAAAATTCCAACCCATTTAATTTCAAAAAATATGGATAACTAGATCGCACATAATTATAGTATATACCACTTAGATTTATTCATAATCTGATGCTATAACAACCCAGAACATCAAAAAATAGATTATTTTCTTTGGTAATCTCATTGTACCTCGACAAATAACCTTAATTCTCTTTACAAAGTCACTCTCCCAATCATTAATGTAAAAGTATCTATTACTCCAATTTCATTTCCTTTCCATTTTTAATATTATACCTCTTTTAGGAATAATCATCCAATGATTCCATTAATATTAAGTTATCATGTGTATAATGAATTTTTTTATTAAATATCCATATTCTACCATCCTCCCAATATTTTATAAAATTTAAATATGGGTTATATTATAAGTGAACTACAATATCTATAAGTGACATCATTGGTTTTCTAAAATGTTCATTCATGGAAGGTTAAAATGGATTATTTAACTTATTAGTATTACATATATAACATTTTTTATATTTGGAATTTAAAAACTTTAAATATTTTTATTTTCTTCCATATAAATATATTTTCTGTTTGGAATAAATGTGGGCTACCACCTCAAAAAAAATTGATATATAACAATTATTATATTATCGGTATTATATAAATAAATTTTATACAAATCAGATTCAACAGCTCAAAACATTTAAATAGTATAATTATTCTTTTATATCAATTAGACTATGCCAAAAGAATCACTTTACTAACCATACTTTCACAAGGATTATAGATTCTTCTTATTTATGATAGATTAACTACCTATATTAACTCTACTATAAACATCTATAATGGAAAAAAATAGATAAAAAACTAGTATTCTATTTATTCATTAAAGAGAATAAAAATATATTTTTGATCTGATATAGTTTTACAAATATTTAAATTAATATTAGTTTACCATTTTTAAATTCTTCAAAAAATATTACAATAATCTCCTCACCAACATCATAATCATGAATCACAACCAAAATTGTTATGCATGTTAATTGTAAAATTAAAGAATATTTCTAACTAAATTTTTAACACCAATAATGATACTATAATGAGAAAATTTTAAATTATAAGTTGTAATAAAAATCCGCATTATTGAACTATTATTAAACAAATAATTGATTATGACAATATCTGATGATCAAAGTAAAATATAAATAAAAATATTTTTTTATTTTATTATTATAAATTAATTTTATAAATGGTAATATAAAAGAATATTGGTAATAAATAGGTGATTAATATAGATAATATTTTGTCTATGATATTGGTTCTTCTTGTGTTAAGATGAATAAATGTGGAGGTTTTTTGTTGAATAAATTTTTATTAATTGAGTTACGATTGTTATTAATGAATATTAATCAAATATGTTGTGATTATTTTACCCACCAATTTTATTATATTCAATTATTAATTTTTTTTATTTATATTTCAATCACATATATGTATTTTAAAATTATACATACAACATGAATTATGATTTTGGTTTGGGTTTTCTAAGTATAAATTTTTCATTGATGATAAATGATATATATTCAAAACTTGTTTACATTTTATGATTAAATATTTTAATAGGATTAAATGTTATAAAATAATTATTAAAATACAAGGGATTGAAAATTACATATTATTTTCTAACTCCATGGGTTTTTCATTTGAATGATAATAATTTCATAAGTGGATTTTCTACTCAATTTTATTTCCACACAGGTCTTGAGAAACTTTTCAATGATAATCTTTTAAAAGTTCAATTATTTTACAATTTAATAATTCTATATAGTGAATATATTTTCAATTGGGTGGAATTACTTTATAATACCAAAAAAATATTTATTGGAATATTTATTTTTTACTTTATGACATTATTAATTTTTCCATTATAAAATATTTTTCTTCTATATGTATATATGTTTCCTTCATTCCAATGTTCTCTTTTACAATTCCAAATCCCAAATTTTCTATGTTCATTTATTCTGTTTTTTCAAATTATAAAATTTCAAAATAATTTTGTATTATAAAATTCTTTGATTTAGGATTAAAAAAATTATTTTAAAATATTAAATTGGAACATGATTTATGCAATTATTTTTCTATTTTAATCTAATTTTTTTCTTATGATTAATTTATTTCGATGGTCCTATTGTTAGTATTTATTTGATTAAAATACTTCTATATTCTATAGAAATATTCATAATTAAATGATTTTTTAAATGATACACAAAAATCACTTCCTTTTACAATGATTTTAGGAAATGTTCTCTATGTAAATGATTTTATTAATTTCTCAAGAATTTTACAATCAATAATATAAATGAGCCAACATAGATATTTTTTACCTAATCACCCACTATTTATTATCATGACTTTCATTCCAATTTGGTTATTATATGATTAAACAAGGATTCATTTCCATGATTGAAGATATTTTACCATGATAACCACACATCAATGGATTTGTGAAATTATGGACTAAACAATATAACTATTATATATGTTGTGTAAATACCACATACATAATCATCATATTTGTAGTTTATTTACCAATATAGTTAAATAAAATACTTTTAAACTAAATAATGTTATAAATTTAATAATTTTATGATTTTCAATGATTTTATGATTTTTTATAGGATTCAAGTCAAACATATATGATATTCATTTTTATTACATTATATTTTATTGAGATTATTATTGAAAACTTTTTCAATAAATATATATAATTTTCATTAGATTGTGGGTGTGGAAAGAATTATATATCCCTATAATCCATTGGGATTTATTTTCATCTCATAAGATACTATATATGGTGCTTAGGTCGTTAGAATACTAGACTATTTTATGTGTTGATGGCAATGATCCTTAAAACATTATAACGATTTCATAATTTATGTAGGTTTGATATTTTAATGACCACAAAAATAGATGATATCATTCATGTATATAATGGTTTCATTCTGAAATGACATTATTAAGAAATGTTTCATGTTTTTATATGAAAATACATATTCCACTATTACGACTTTTGAAAAATTAATAACGTTAAATGTAATTTTTACTTTGAAATTTCTCACAAGATCGTGCTTTCATTGATACTTTAGATATTAATCATGAGGAAAAGGTGATGAGAATTTTCCATTCTGATTAATAGAGATGCCCCATTTATTATGTTTTCCTTCACAAAATTTTGAATATGAGTATATGTTAGAAGATTGATTAGAGGAAACTGTTAAGGCTGAATCGTAGAGGTATTTTCACAACTATTGTATACTCAGTTACATATAACCTAGTTCTCAAATTCAGTAAAAAAAATTCTTTATATTTTGTTATTATTCTGATATTTAGTGTATAATATTTTTAAATTTTGAAAAATGAATATATGTATTTCTTGGGTAACCTCACTTATTAAGAAATCTTATTTTTTGCATTTTTTAATCACATGATACAGGATAATGGGTCATGGATGTCTCTGTTAGTATTAAAGAAATGAGTAATTATTTTTGGGGGTTAGTTTTTTTGTGAATATATTTTTTACTTTTAGGGATATAGATAAATATTCTTTATGAAAACCACAGAAATTAATCTATGAATATTGTAATACCTTGATTTTTGTTAATAGCAATGATTGTGTGGTTTTATAGAAATTAAATCCTCATGTAGTTACTGGAATGTGTATGCGAACATGTTGAAGATTATCCTAGGATTAATAAACCTAAAAATTCAAGTTACCTTTCAACTTTATATTCATATAGTGCATGAATTATGTGATTTTGATTTCAAACTGGGTGACACACAGCCACCTGATATGCCTTGGTCAGTCACATTCTCTTTTTTATCCATTATGAAGGATTGATAAAAATATAGAATTTGGCCAATACGAATTAAAGAAATAATCCTATAGTAACCTATATTTAAATTATAGTTATTTTGATTGAACTAAAGGGTATTGTGAAGGTTTCATTGGGAAATCCATTTCTAGTTTGAGTATTTCATGATATTTTATATGATAATTATCTTGTGATAATAATTATTCATTAATGATATTGTACCATTTTGGTCTTATAAGAGAATATGGTTAGATGTAACCAAGTTAACTATAAAATCCAATGGTAAAGAGGATATATTTCAAATGATTATCCTTACTAGATATGATTTATAGTGATAAATATCATGGTTATGCCAAATTAACTTTCACAAATGATGATTAAAATTATAAATAGAGTTATGCTTATTAACACACCAATCAAGAAATACATGGAGACTCATGGATGGTCAGGTAAAGAATATGATAATTGAATGGATATTACACATCATATATGTAAAAGTTAAGGGAATAATCACCCAATTTAATGTCTGCAAGTAACTATAAGATGATCTATATATGGAAATGGAAGGCATCAATAAATAGGAAACCATAGAAAATGGAAATTTGAAATAATATTTATTATAATGTTCCACATATAGATCAATGTATTATATATATGTATAGTGGTTATTTTAATATCAATTCAACGATATATCTGAAAATATTGAGGATATAAATAAACATTTTCTTATAAAAAGGGAACTAGGGAATTAATTTTCATGGAAAAGTCAAATGTGTGTTCTAAACCGAATATAGGGTGTGGAAAACAAATCATCAACCCATGAACATCTGGTGTCATATTTGAATTTTTTTAAAATCTTTTACATTATTCCAAGTATGTTAAATTGGAATATGAAATCATAACCATATTGTATAGATTTTTAATTATTAATAAAAGCATCTTTTAGTATGATTGACATATAATTAGATTATTATTTTTGGGAATATTCTTTATGATAATCATATTATTAATTATTTAGATAATGTATCTGTGAATTTTGGAATGGATTAGATCTCTCTACAAAGAAGATATATCATTTAATATGACAATGATATCACATTTCTTATCAATGTATTATACACTATAAAATAATGAATGATTTTAAAAACCCTTAAGTAGCTATGTATATAATGTGTGACTAGAATCCAAGAAAGTAAAATATTTTGCAGAAAAGTTTTTATGAAAATATATATTATAGATATTCTAAATCAAAGTGAAAAAATATTTTTCCAAAGTATATAAGGTTGATATCTTTTTTGGAATTATATCCAGAATCATGAATATACTTCGATTACCTTAAACATTTTCAATTGTAAGTTATAATAAAAATTTCATTTCTCTAATTTATTTAAAGTGGGAGAATGTAGCTACATGATATATTGTAATTATTTTAACAATTAAATAATTCTATAAATAATTGAATAATTCACATGAAGCTATGAACTGAATTGAAATCATCAATAAATTTTTTATATTTTACCCTTATATTGTTGATTTTAAATTTTAAGGTAGAAATTATAATAACCACACTATGAAAAAAATTTATAAATTATATATGAATGCATTATGCAGTACATGTCTTCGTTATAAGGCTAAGATTTTTTAACATATAAAATGATGTGGCCTTACTAGGGTTTATTCTAAATCAAGAAAAATTTCAAATCTAAAAATTATGGTATTAATGAAATAATATGATATATATTTTAAAGAATGTGTAAATAGCTATAGGATCTATTAAAATTGAATTTCCACAATTACCACTAGAACATATCTTATTCTTAGGTAATACATATATACAATGATCACTTCTTTTAGTAGAATGTAATATAGTACAAATATGTAATTATCAATTTAATATAGATTTTCCCATTTTTTATTTTAATGAAAAAATAATTTTCATTTTTAATACCAATTAATTAAAAATATTCCCTTAATATATCTTAATAACTAAAAATAACATTTTAAGATAGAAATTGGCTTTTTAATTACAATTTAATTTTTTTATTTAATTTATGTAAATAAAATCATTTTAAAAAACATATAATTGATATATATAATATATTGAAAACAATAAAATGATATATGCATTATAAATACAAACAAATTATTTAAAATTTTAAATAAATATTTTAAAGTTATAAATTATTTAAGTATGTATTTTTTATTTAAAAGTTAAATATTCAATTTTGTAAATTTGAATTTCAAATTAGTAGGAATAAAAGTTTATTATAATGAAAATATATTGTAGGATACATTTTTTTAGATTTTACTTAATCAATTTATTGTTAGTTGAATATTGTAAATTATTGTTTTCGGTATTTCTATAGAGCTTATGGATATATTTTAAGGTAGATGTAAATTAAAATTTTATAAAACACTTATCATTTGAAAGAATATATGGAGAAAAATTACTGTTTTAAATACAATATTATTAATTTAGAGAACAATTTCATAATTTTTTAAAATCATAAGTATTATATTAGTATAATAAAAACCAGGACATAGTTATTTATTTTATTAATTTTTTACAAGGTAATACACTATTAACAATTTTTTTGTATGTTACATATTTCATTAATTTTTTCATTATGTACTTATCAATTAAATGGATATCATATACATTGTAAATTTTATCCTAAAAATTGACAATTTTTAAATTAAAATACTTTTAATATATATAAATTCAAATTTTCTAAGCAGATTTTTTTCATTATATATTCAGTAATTTCAAATTAATTTTATCACTAATATAAAAATTATTATTAAAAATGGATTTAATATTTTGAATCATTATATATGAATTATTTAATATATAAAACAATTTTTTTAAAATTTAAATATATTTACTTAGGTAAAATTTAGTGTTTATAGTAAAAACCGATAATGGTTAATGTTCAAAAACTAATAATAAAATAGAAAAATACAAATTAATAATTTTGTAAAAATAAATAGATGCTGATTTTCTAACAATAACCCTTATAAAATGTATTTACCTTTTATATTATTCCATAAATGACACTCCCTTTATATATGAAGGTTTTCATTACCACCCCATTTCTCCCCACACCCTATACCTCCTATATTGGACAAATACATACCCAAATAAATTCAAAAAATACGAAAATAAATAATTATAGGTTTTGGAATTCTAAATAGTCCACCTCTAAAATCCATAATCATTTTTTCGAGGGATCTCCTCTGTAGAGTTATTTAAAATTATATATTACTCCCCATTTATATTTTTTTATTTTATCTTCGTCATCCTACACAAAATTTAATATTACCATTATTAATTGATTAAATAACTATAATAAGTATACTTATATGTTATTATTATTATTATAAGAATAATATTTTCTACAATCCTCATAACCTTTTGTTAAATAATAATTTCACTTATGAATCATGCCAAGTAACAACTCCAAAAGCAAAGAAGTACATATTTGATAAACCATATCATGGATTTTAAGTGTAATATTTAATGGATGGTTATGATATTTAAAATTTTATTAATATTATGAAATTATAATACATTCACTATCATTCACATGTTAAATGTAAATGAATGTGTGACCTATGTGTACATGCTTACTACCACCACAATGGAAGTTACATTTTATATTTGTATAGTGTATTTTATTTATTATTAAAATATAATATAAAATTATTCAAAAAAGAAATGATATCTAATTAATATAATTCTCCTTATATATGAATAATATTATTTAAAATAAATCCCTTTTCGAAAATACTCACTCGCATATTATAGATTTTTCTTATTTTTTTTATATTTAAAAAACTATTTGATCAATGATATTAATTAAAATAAAAAATTTATATTGAAAAATTATATTATATATTTTTTCTGAATCATTGAGAATATATTTTCTTTTCAATGGTTCTATAGATTTTATATAAATATTTTTTATATTATTATTCTAAAACCCATTTTTTCTTTATAAATTATCGAAAAAAGATTTTCATTTATATAATCATTATAATGTATTACCCAGATACGTTTCAGATTATATAATAACTTATAAATCTGTAAAAAAATATTTTAAAATATATATTATGATAATGTAATTAATATGTTTTAATTTTAAAATCAGAATCAACGCCTCAATTTCCTAACAAGTATTATACAAGAAATCGAGGAAATTCACATCTTATTATAAAAGACAAATATAACTAATTAATATATTTATATTAATTAATTATATATTATTTTTTACGAAAAATATTATATAAGTATAATTTTTTGAATATAATTTTATATAGGTATTTTTTTATATTGAATGTTGTAGCTTTCTCAGTTATGGTTAATTAAATGTAAGGGTTTGATAAAATTAATTTTTATTGATTATGTTAGTATTTTTATTCTTCAAATTTATTAATTTAATTGTGTTAAATTTTTCCCTATGATTATATAATTTTTAATTTAAATTCTATTCATCTATATATTAACATATAAACCACATAAACCTCTTTTTAACTAATATCTACTTCAAGGGTTATGATATTCGTCTGGATTTTAGCATCTCAATCTTTCTTCATGAAAATATTATTTGATTCACCATTTTTACATTCTTTTTATTAATTATTTCACATATATATCTCTTAATTGTAAATTTCAAGAAATATAAGTTATTTATAAGTCAATATTATATTCTATTATTATGAGTTTTCTATTAAAATGTAATGAATATATAATTGGTTTGTTCACTCAATTATTATCTTATTTCAGTTACCATCTATCATTCATGATTTTATTATAATATGTTCACTTACTCTAATATTTCTCTATTATAAATAGTAAAATTCTATTTTACAATTTTCGAATTCCATCATTACATTAAAAACATATTATTGGTTGATTTTATACTAATATTTACAACACTATGTGGTTTAGAACATGTTTTTTTAATGGCATTTTCTCTTAAATTTTTTATGTTTTACCTTATTGAAATTGTTATAATTTATTATTTCTGAACCCAAATATGGTTTATCATGTGTGATCCTGGTATTTTCCCTCATTCCCTTTCAAATGAAAATTTTATTATACTTTTTAAGGATTTAGATATCATAAAATAAATTTTCAATCCAAAAAATGGAGAAATATTTACAATGGGGTATTATCTTATACAATGAATTTAATGTCTTATTCATTATTAAATTGATATAAAATATTAATTGGATCCATTAAAAATTAATAAAATTATAATTATTCACTTTATTTTCATAAAAATGTGTTTTTTTATAATCAAAGAACAATAAGTTTTGTTATGATTATCATAGTAATTGTTTTCTATGAAATTTTTTTCATACCTCACATATATTTTTCATTATAATTTTTAAATAATCTATCATATATTTTTTTAATACCATATAATCAACTATTTATATAAAATATTTTAATAACATTTGATATTGATAATTTGTGACATATATTTTAATTTTTTACTGATGGGTTTTCCCTTATATAACTATATATATATTGGTTGGGGTAATTATTTATTATACAATATTGTCTGCCTCAATTTGGTTTGAATAAATATAACACAATGTTTAATTGAATTTTATTTATTTATAATATTGGAAATATTATATTATACCCATTAAATTATCATGGGTTATGAAGTTAAATAATTTGATGAATTTTTGAATGATTCTCTAAGGGATAAAATATGAAAATTATATGCAGAAATTTTTTTTATTTGCATAATGTTTTTTATATAATGATTTAAATCATGAAGAATATAAGTTGATTTTTCTATTTTTGTGTTGGGTGGCCTAATTTTTTTATATCACTCCAATGGGTTGGGTATTTTTTAATCAAATGAGTTATCATGTGTGGTGGAGGGAATGATAGCCATGAAAAATATGATATATTATATTGGTGGTGTTATTTATGTATTATTATTATTCATTTATGTTGTTTTGATATATTTTTTATTCTATGAAAATGTCATATCATTACTGTATCCCATGCTTCCATTTATATCTCACACTACTATATCATAGTAAAAGTTCATGCATTTTTTATTAAATGTTAGGAGTTCATGTCTTATAGATTAATCAAATTTTCCCATTTTGTTTTATGCAATAACTTTATCCCTTCCTAATGATTTCTCTTAAACTATGATCAAACCATTTATTGAATTTCCATTAGAATTTCCCTTGATAGAAATTTCACCTTACCATTTTCAAATGGTTACAGTCTCTTTGTTATAATGATGAGTATAACATATCAAATTATTAAAGGGATACTATTATGAGGTAGTAATAGATATATTTTAACATGTATTGGGAAATGTGTTGTGTATGTTTCTAGTTCTCAAAGACACTAAATCATTAATTCCCAGTATGCTATAAATATTTTTAATATAAAATCTCTTAAATATCTAAATGATTTAATTAATTATATTTAAATTAGGAGTCTTATCACATTGTATTGAAGAAAAATAGTAATATATGTGTATTTTTTCTCTAGACCATGTGGAGAGGCTCTAGAGTGCCTCCTGGTAATCCACTTCTACATATGCTAAAACAACTAGAAAGAAGTCATGTTACGAGATACCAGGTTAAACGATTATTTTTAACCTCCTACCCTTCATCATATCAATCAAAAAAATATTTCACAAAACCTCAATGATCTCGGCAATGTGATTGGAATTCTCCAGAATTTTAGGATCCCTTTGGAAGGTTTATAAACTATATGGATCTTTACAAGGACATTGTATTCATATAAAAACATATAGTAAATAATTATTTTAAATATTAACACTATAAATTATCAATGTAATTGGATGTAATAGAACCCACCCACTATATCATGTCAGGTCACTTTATCATAAAATAAATACCTTTCACCAATCAGTGTTAGGTAGGGTTAAAGAGCTTGAAAATTATATCAATATTTTCAATTGAATCCTTAGTTTCATGCAGAATATTTCATCCATAGAATGAATATTTTTTTTAAAGTAACTCTTTTTCTTTTAGACAAAATTATTTTTTCCTTCTTCTCTAGATTATGTGGTACTCATGACAACTACATTATCCATAAAATATCATTTCTTACATCTTTATATATCATGTTCTAATCAACTGGATAACACAATCATTGATTGTTATTTCCCACTCCCTCATGATAGATAGATGATGACTTAATGGGGAAATAATACTACCAAATAATTAAAATAGTAATTGATCAAAAATATTAAGCAAATTAGAAAATAATAACCAAATATTTTCAATTATTCCTTTTTTATTATATCTAGGGTACATAAAATTCTGTTATGTTATAGAATTTTTTTTCTTTTACATGGATAGAATCCCATACATTTTTCCCATCATGATCATTAAATCAAATATAATGTCAACATATTATCTAAAATATCCCATAGAAAAATCAATGGTGGGGACAAATTTTTTTCCATACACCCTTTAGAGTTATCCACACACGAGTTTTGATATTCCATTCTCTGACCATCTATGGAATTTTTGATAACATGGATTCATAATTAATGGCTTAGAAAACAAATTTTTTCAAATTATACCAGGACAACCATTACCGTAAAACATTTTCTAGTCCACAACATGGACTAAATGGAAATTTTGATTCCCATGCATAGAAAAAATTCCGATGAATCTATGAAGCACTACTGATGAATATTTTTCCAAAAAAATATACCATAATAAGTGTTTTAACAAAATTTTTTTAAATTGTAAACATTGGGTAGTCATTCATTCAACCTATTCAAATAAACATTAAAACATTGTATATATTATAGAAAACAATTAATATAAATAAAAAGATTTAATAAGAAAAATATCATGTTGGTTACATGTATAACCATTATCAAAAAATAATAGAAATATTGTAAATGTTCATGGCAGTGATATAAGAAACATTTAAATAGTTTATAAAATATAATAAAAAACAATATAACAATAAACCCATCACTATGTGATGTGGGTTATCATCTCACAATCTTGTGACCACCATATATAGAGAAAAATATATAAAAAATAATCACCGCCTCTAATTGGTGCCTTACCCATTCATGCAACATATAAAAAAACATTTTCATACACCCAAGAGTGTAAAAAGGAATGAGAAATGATAACAATATTACCCCCACAATGTGTTCCATATTAGTCATACATAATAAAAAATAAACATTATAATATAAATTTAATAAAAAAATATAAAATTGAATTTTCTTATAAAGCCAAATAATAAGACAAAATTATATTGATGAAATTTAAAATTAAAGTAATAATCCTTAAAACTAAAATTTCTATATAATATAATTCGATTAAACCAAATGGATAACAAGATGGGTAAGATATATATTATGGATTACTAACAAGGGATACTCCGTCAATAAATTTTTGTGTTTTTATTACTACATCACTCACTATGGGGTGTCCCTTACTACACTACTAACATTTCTAGTCACACGGGAACATATTTTCATATTACTAATCCAACCCATTTTCCTAGCTATTAACATCAAAATTAATCAATATCAATTTGATGGTTAATCAACCATTTGAATCCACATTTTCATAGATAATTGAAATTTATAACTAAAACATTTATTCATTCATTGAAATCATAAATGGTTTACCTCAGTCAATTGTTATAAATTTAAATGATTTCAAATATATATATATATATATATCAGTGTGTGTGTATCAATAATAATGTTTTATATTACAATTTAAATTATAATATCATCATTATAAAGACAAAAAATAGGAATACCTATGATAATACATAACTTTAAAAAAGAAAATATAGTTAAAACCATCCCATATAAGCAAATTACACCTTGAATTACCTGAGGTATCCTATCAAGGCATTAGAACCAATTATCACTAAACTCACTCAAATAAAATCATGAATGTAGATTATAGGCCATTAAGGCTTCATGTATGTGTGAAAAAAATGAAATAATTTAAGAGAAACTGAATGAAGAGGATATGTGAGTACACACGAAGTTTAGATTAAATAGTAATGATGGAAATCTCATGATTACTATCTTATAATAAAGTGTGTGGATGTTCAATTCAATAGAGTGCTCATAGTACATGATGGAAGATAACAAGTGAGGTGGGGATTAAATTCCAAAGATAAAAACACCAGTCATTTCACCTTTTTAAATTTAAATATAGGCCACACACTTAACCAATGTTTTTCCAACTATAAAGGATTTACTTCCTTCATCTCGCAACATATAAGGATGGTATATATGATTTAGAGAATAATTTTTTCCAATTATGTGAGGTACTATATTAACAATATTATTGATTTAACATCATTGTTACATGGTTTCCCTAATTATACACTAACTATGCGGTAACACAAGATATCCAAAATCTCAATTTTTTGAAAATCATAGAATAGTTATGTAGGGATAAATGTAAGTAAATAAATATCTAATAATTGTAAATAGAATTGTGGGTGTGATGATTATAATTAATATGGATACCATGTTATAAAAGGTGTAAAATCCAAACTAAGACATCTGGAATGATCTTTTTATGAATATTATCTCCTCAATGAGGTTAACAAAAAATTATCGGATGCAGTTTTTAAGAAAATGTTTAGTTTTCGATGACCAATTGAATTCCACAACATGGGGATTTCAGTTCCCCCACTATGGCCACTTTTGAAATATTTATAATATTATTTAGAGGTGGTGCACTCATTAGGGGGTATATGATCAAATAGGTTATTATGATAAAATATATCATGTGAATGAATATAAATAATACATGATTGGGATTATAAGGACATGTTTTTAAAAAAAAGTGTAAATAGAACAAAGGGATTTAGAGATAATATATTTATTAATTGATATAATCCATGAAAAAATACAAAAAGGGTTCCAATCACTATCATACCTTCATACAGTTATTTTATGATTATATGAATTCCATATTTACAATGTAAAGAATGTTCTAGTTCTTTATGAGTGACACATTATATTTCAAATTGGCTTGGAGGATGTTGTATATGATTAGCACACAATTTTGGGTTATATATTTTTCAAATTCTAGACCCTATTAAAGAATTAATACATGATCATAGATCCATTCAAATAATATAATTATTACTAGTCAACCCTATATAAATAATTGACTATCAGCATGCATTAACATGGCCATTATTTTTGTAATGGGTGGTCATCTCTTTTTTAGTAGTTAGTTATTCTATGTATTAAAATTATATATATAGGCACTCTATAAGTAATCATTATCCAAAGAGTTTGTTAGTAATATTATATTAATATTATAACCATTGTTGTAGATTTTTATATATCCCTATGAAGGTAATCAAAACCCAAATAGTTTACTTCTACCTAATGGTGCATGTTATATATATTGAGGTTGTGTGACAAAGGAAAATGTAGAAAATTTAAAGGTAGTACAGTAATGGCTGAGTCTGGTACCTTTTATGTTCATTTGAATGAGGCCCATAGAGATGATAGGATTAATCATCATAAAGGTGTCATATTAATCATAATCAATATAGAATGAAATCCCATATAGTTTAGGTTGGGCAGTTTGTGATCCTGTGAAAAAATTGGTCGATGCAATTTATAATTATGTTGTAATGATATTATATAAGGCTGTTTTAATTTATGCAGTTAGGATTTAAAAGTGATTAAATCATAGAAGATCTAGGTGAGGTATTATAAATGGATGACCAATTATATTTCACCATGTGTATTTTTAATTAATAAATAGAATGTATGGTTGGACTACTATGGAGTATATCCCATTTTGGAATCATGGATCACATGGTATATTATACATTTTTTACTGTTTTCTCATATGAAATATGTATCAATTGATACACACACTCAAAATAAAAGATGATTATAGGAGAGACACCTTCTGACCCCAACATTATTGGTGAATGACAAAGAGACACAATATGGAAATTATTTATCCTCCCCCAACATCACCTTATTTCTCTATTGAATGACAATGTACCAATTAAACAGATCAAAGTAAATCCTACTAATCCTTGCAATTTCCTTAGGAGAAATTTTTTAAATCTCACAATTAAATACCACATGCCTCATGCATCTATTTGGAAAACAACATGGAAGTATTGAGTGGTCGATAGGTTTCCATGAGGCTCTGATATAGTTATCCTAGTGACTTTATACTCCATCAATGAATTTACGACATAAAGAAACCAAGGGATGATACCGTGTGATCTCCCACTACATATAACATGCATTTCCAATTGATGAATTTCATTCTTTGAACAGTGTAAAAATACATTTTCACTGTTAATAAAGAGGTATGGTATATAGAATAAAGACTATGAACAATATTCAAATATCCCCTTATGTATCCTAACGTAAACCCCATTCTGATAGTGAAACCCCTAATCACACATAGTCAGTTGGCAGGGCATAACCATTATACAATATTTTCCATACACCTTGCATGGACCTTCACATGTTTAGTTTGTTATTCGGGCATGGACATTTTTGCACATAGTGTATCATCTTTCCTTTTCCATATGGAATATTAATACAACATACACAAGAATACCATTCAGTTTGGTCTTCATGAATGACTTACCGTATGATATGTACTACATGTCCATCCAAGATTAAGACATTTTGAAAATTGTCCATGTAATGAACATGATGTATTTCATCATGGTATCAGATCCCCCAATTCCACTATTTATTTTACATCTTCATCATTTCTGTTTTATGTAAATCATTCAAAAAAGGCATAAAATGAAAAATCAATTACAATCTCATAGCCTCCAAATGTATGGGATCTTGATATAAATTCTATCATACACCCTCGCTTAAACACAATAATCCATTGATAATAGTTTTATAACATGTCTATACCCTAATAGATAGTTTCCCTATATATATATATATAAATCTTCTATTCACATAATAATGGATATCTTAATCTATAATATATTTGTGATAGTTCTCCTGAAATATAATTAAATACACCGCTAACCTAGTACTGATCCTGATAATCATGGTATCTTATAAGATTATTATGTCTATCTAAGATGAGTGGTGAATTCAATATTTATATTCCCTATATATACAATTACAGTTAATCATTTGGGAGTATTCCTCTTACGTTCTACCTAAAAATAGAATCTATTCAACTTTTTTCCAATCATACTAGGATAGTGGGTTTTTTTCCATGATAGTAAAACCATTAATGGTTAACAACAATGATACTTCTATCATATTATCTAATGTTTTACATTTAAGCAGAAAACATATGATTATAATGTTTTTTTTACTTTTTATATATTTATATAGCACTTCACCATGTCAGAGTCACATGAAAATAAACTACATGGTATTTTCCACTAGTTATGATGTTAAACTATATCTAAAACCTATGTAAAGATACTAGGATTCCCAGTTTTATAATTATGGAATTGTATATATTAAGATAATGATGTAATTATCTATACAACATGGTCTGCTTCTTTAGGAATAATCATTATTCAATATTAATTATTCACTCTTATAAAATATGCTTAATACTAAGATATATCTTTTTTCTCAAAATAATCAAATTTGTTGGTCTATAAATCTGATTTGATAATGCCACCTAAATAATTAATAATTTATAATATATAGGAATCATAAATTTCAGGTTCTAGCACCCTAGGATCTTAAATAAGGGATATTGTATTCAAAATTCAGTACAACAAGAAACAGAGAGCTTAAATTAACCAAAAAAATATAATTTTTTGAATTTGATCATTATAACATAGTTACAAAATTTGAATGACTGAATAACATTAATATAATTATGATATATATATAATGTTCCTTTTTTAATTAAAATATGCATATTAATTCAGAGTAAATTATAATGAAATTTTTAGTAAATCCAATTTTTTTCATCAAAAATATGTTTTCATAAAAATGGTCTTTATTAATTTATAAAATAAAATAATATAACAATTTATAGAAATTATTTGAAATTATACTTTGTGAAATGTATAAAAAATATTAAACTTCAATATAAGATTTTTCTTCTATGATAATTTTGATATTTTTTAAAAATATTGATATTTCAAATAAAAGTAATAAATTAAGGATATTATTTAAAACATTAAATTATTTTAATGTATTAATAAATTAAAATTGTATTATTTAAAATTCATGATAATTTACTTTAATTTTTCATTTACCAATTATAGTATATATAATTAATATTATACATTAAATGAAAAAATGTTTTTTTACTTAAAGAGTGATTTTTATTAAAAAATATTTTTCTTCGCATTTTACAAGACTAATATTTAATAAATTTATCCCACTTATATGAACTCAATTTCTAAAAATTAATTTTATCTTTAAAATTATGTTTTAAATTTTTTTAAAATATTTACCTTTTATTTATTGTGATTATGAATAGTAATCATAGGGAAAAATTACTTTGATAAAGGTAAAATTGGATAATTTAGGGTAAAAATATTTTGATAGGGATTAAAAATTAACCCCAACACTTGAAATAATTTTACTGAAATTGTATATTTATTTAATTGTATCGAAGATATAAATATAGTACCTTTTTAAACATATGGCAATGAGGTTTTCCTTTATAAAATTTAATGTACTGAAAATTAAAAAAGTTCATTCTCTTTGATTTATTATCCTATCTTTTTTTATAAGGATTAAAATAATCTATGTAGTGTTATAAATTATCATTTTAAAGATAAATTTTATTTATTTATCTAGATAATTTATTTTTTCAACATTTTACGGATTAAATAATCAGCTTAAATTGTTATACAATGTCGATACAATATTTATTCAAATAATATAAAAATAAAATAATCATTAAATAGATGATAAAAGTATTATTATAATAATGATTTATTTAATTCAATTATTTTTAAATAATGATAACATATTTGAGTTCTGTGAATGAATTATTGTTTAATTTCATTGTTGTATATTATATCTAAAATTCAAGTTAAATGAATTGTCACGACCCGTCCTCGGGGCCCGTGCCGTGACTACCCCAAGCCCACCTTCCATAGGCCAGGGGCTAGGGACTAGCACCAATGGCGTAAATCCCAATAACTGGGAAGGCATTGCCTTTATAAAAGTAAAAAAAACACCACAGAGTAAAAGAGAAAGTAAAACACTAAGTATAAAGAGAAGTGTTGAAAGGTAAATGGGCCAGAATACAAACCCAAATGAAAGTACAACTACAACTGAACGATAGTACAACAGAAAAAGACAAACAGCTGGAAGAAAGGAAGCAACTCCTGGGTCGTCCTCCTCGGATCCTAACTGAAGGGTAGGTACAGATGGCGCAGCTCCGTGATCGTCCACCATGGATCCTAACTCGTCGTGTGGTCCACCTCTGGGTACTGTCCAGTCCTCGAACACTCAGCCTCTGTCAGCACTGTTTGTCGTCTGCAACCAACACAATGTGGTGCGGGCATAGACTGTGCAGGGGTGAGTATAACGATACTCAGTAGGGACCCCGAGACCCTCAAGGTCTCACTAAAACAAACATGGTAACCACAAAGGAGACCTTAATAGATAACCTCTACATAGGTATATGCCCATACATACACCTAAGTTATCAAGTAACTCATCTCAATCATGTGGAAACACAAAGATTATGAAATCAACGGATAACCACTACCCAGGTATATGCCCATACATATACCTAAGTTATCCAGTGACCCATCTCAATCATGAGGTAAACATAAAGGTCATAGACTCAGCACAAACCAGGATTTTCATTATCAAAATCGTAACTGCTGAAGAGCTCCGTCTCTAGAGTGTACAGTGGTCCTGTCACAACTCCGAGGTACTGCTCACTAACCTAAGACGGCGGTGGTACTCCTCCAGTGGAGTACCGCGGGTATCCGGCCAACTACCAGGCGCTCCGTCCACTGTGGGTCTGTCGCCAAATACCGGGCGCACCCCCTAATAGCCTACAGAGGTACTCCTGCTATCGAGTACTGCGGGTCTGCGGCCAACTACCGGGCGCTCCGTCCGCCGTGGGCCAGTCACCAAATATTGGGTGCTCCGTCCACTGGGCTAGTCGACTCACTCCACGTCTAGTCAGTCAAGCAGTCGTCAGGTCTCAACCGGCTACATGGTCTCTGTACTCCGCACACTCATCTCCGGGAGGGTCCACTCCACGAGCTATAGGTCGATACTCCAAGTATCTCAATGGACGGCCTCATCATAGGGGTCTCAACGCAACAGACGACGCGTCAATCAGACGCCCGGTATGTGAGTTATTAGCCTTTTCGTCCCAGGGTCCCGGTTGGTTTCGTTAGTGAACCAACCTGGCCGTATCTCAACTGTACCCCGAACTCTCATAGGGTATACTCAAAGGAACCGTTTCTCGACGTGATTAACAACGCTGCTGACAGTTCGTCAAACGGACGTCCGGTCTGAAAGATATCTGCTTTTCTGTTCCAGGGGCCCGGTTGGATTTCGGGTACAATCCAACCCGGCCACTATACAACAGAAACCAAAACTCGGTCAAAGTATGCCAAAAGTTCTATTTCATCAAGAGGAATTCAAAGAGACAAACGGCGCGTCAATCGGACGCCCAGTCTGTGAGTTATTGGATTTTTCATTCTTGGGGCCCGGTTGGTTTCGGGAGCAAACCAACCCGACCATACTCTGACTGAATCCAAACCTCGAGCGGAGTAAGCCAAAAGATCCATCTAACTTTGAGGAATCCATCAAAGTCGACAGAATGTCAATCGGTCGTCCGGAACTCATGATATAAGTGTTTCCGCTCCGAGGGCCCGGTTGGTTTCGTATCCAAACCAACCCGGCCGAACCCAAAGTATTCAGAAACCCTGTGTGCGATATACCGAAACAACCTTCTCGATCCCAGGATCACATAGCCGCTGACGGTGCATCGATCGGAGGTCCGTATCCCAAGATAAGGGCAAACGACAAAAGAGGGTCAGAAAACAGGGGTTTCGGGACCGTGTCGACCCGGCCCGAGACCCCCCGGTCGGCCTGAACCGGGTCGACCCGACTCGGGTCTGGTTCGGGCCGGCCCGGCACAGCCTGGCCCGGCCCGGCCTGGGGGCGGCTCGGCCTGGCGGACTGGCCCGGCGGCCGGCCCGGCCTGGGCACAGCGCGCCCACCGCGCTGGCCCGGCGCTCGGCCAACCGGCCGAGCCATTTGGCTAGGGGGGGGGGGGGTGACCCCCTGGTGTAACCGCGGCTCCCCTTTAATGGGGACCATTTTTGTTGGCTGGACAGGGGTTTGAACCCCCGGCTATCCTACTATCTGGCCGGCCCGCCCCGACCGGATGGTTTCTATAACCACGGAACCGGTGACGGCTGGTCCCCATCCTCCTCCGACACCGGCGGCCCAGAACCAGCCGCCAGTCACTCTGCTCTGCCACAGCCCGGAACCGGCCGCAGTTTTGGTTCGTCCTGCACGGCACAACGGCGTTGCGCCCCTCCGCCGCGACCCCGCTCCGGCCGCAGTGTATTCGGTTTTATTCTACTAGTTGCGACGACATCGCGTCCTTGTTCAACTTCACGGCGCGACGCGACGGCGCCACACATTACTTACCATACGATCCCGCGTGGTGCGACGGCACCACGCCATTTCATCCCGACCAAATTAGAAATAACATCCAAATTGGAGGAGGGTAAGCCGTGTTTGTGCGGTCTGACCTCCTCTCGTCAATCGATAGCAAATGGTCTTAATTTCACGATGATGACAAAGAAGAATTTAAGAATGGAAATAATTAAATAAACCCCTACATGAGCGTAGATAGAACGGGGGTTCGCCGTGGAAAATGACGTCGCGAGGTGAAGCTCCGTAAGTTAACGGAGAACGCCCGGGGAGGAAGTGGCGTCTCCTTTTCATTGACACGGGAAGAAGAACGAAAGAGGGTGCTTCATCGATCTTCGGAAACACACCGGCTGCGAAGAGGAGATGAGACGGCACGCCGATCTCTTCTTACGGTGACGGCATTCTTTGTCGATGTCTTGGTGTTCTTCGTCGAAGATGAAGATGAAGAGCTCTCTCCTCAATTTCCACACACAACATCCAACCAAAATAAAATAAGACTCACCCTTATATTATTAACTTAATCCAAAATTCAAAAATTCAAAAATTAAATTAAATAATTGAATTGGGTGTTGGCATACTTAATGAGAGGAGAGGTAAAGTCACCCAATTAATGTCAAGTTAAAAAGTTATAAGAGTTACACAACTTAAGTGGGGGGTTTAGAGGAGTTAGGGAGTTAAGGGATTTGAAATGGTGGGGGCTTCTGTGGGCCCCACCTCACCTTTAATCCACTCAAGAAAAACTAACAAACAGTGGGTCCCACCCTAACTCATTCACTTAGGTTCTAACTCATGGAAAGGGAAATAAAATTCTTAACAAAAATTTTATTTCACTAACACTTAAAACACAAATTTAAAAAATTCAAAAAGAGAAAATGCAACTCCAGAAAAGGCATTCCTAAGCAATTACCGGCACTACGGTTCCATCAGTGCCCTCGGAATTCGATTCTGACCACCGGTTAAAAAGTTAGAAATTCACGCCCGTTCATTCACTGAACTTACCCGAGCTAAACTTTGGAAAATGATTCCGGGAACACCGGGTCTCGGAATCAGGCACTGTCAGAAATTGCGTTCTTGTAAAATTCCAAAGAATATTAAGAAAAATATTTCATTGAAATTTGGGGTCTTTACATTACTCCGACCTCAGGGCTTTACGTCCCCATAAAGCTTCAACACAAACTAGGGTAACAAAAGCGTTATTGAGCACACACCTGAGCCTTCTGCTCCAATGTGCTTACCTGGAGATTCCGTACTTCCAAAGAAAGCGCACCCGAGGAATCAACTGTCCTCATAGGATCTGCTCCTGTCGATTCTCAATCCCTACTGGAACCTCCATGGAAGTAACCCCATCGCCATCGTCCTGCTCCTCATGGTCGATGATATGCGAAGGGTCGAGCGCGTATCTCCTCAGTTGAGATACCTGGAAAACGTCGTGCACCTGGTGTAACTAAGGTGGATGGGTCAAGCGGTAAACCACCTCGCCTACCCAACTGAGGACCTATAAAGGTCCGTTGAACCTCGGAGATAACTTGCCTCCCAGGCCACATCTCCGTAAACCTCGTTGAGGTGAGACCCGTATAAGGATGTAATCGTCATCCTCGAACTCTAGAGGTCTCCAATTCCTGTTAGAACTGAAACTCAAACGACTGCTGCCATGATGGTATGGTTGACCGAATTAGGAGTGATCGGTCACACCCTCCTGTGAAAGAGTTTATCCTATGCTGCCTAGGGTTTCCTTTTCGCCGACCAAGGATAACCCATCCTGACGTTTGCCTTATACCGTAAATTTGAGTATGAGCAATGATTTCCCAATCCATACTCAAACTAACGTCATAAGGCCTCAACGCTACCACCAAGAGATTTCAAACGAAACTCTTGCCTCGAGGGACTGACCACACCGTCGGTGTAAGTGTGATTATCGAGTCTCCTCCCAAGGTATCTCCAGACGTGAGGGTCAAGTCCACAGCTTCTAGAAACTGTAGGTCTGGAACAAGATTTGTGAAAGCACGGAATGGTTCATATCGACGTCTGTTACTACAGCAGCTAGTAGTGGACACAGACTGTCCCTTGAATCATTTTTAGAGCCATTGGGTCACACTCCTTGACCACATGCAGCCGCACTCTTCCTCCACCCTCCAGCTCCCTGATCCTGGCGGGGATAACTAAGGCGGGTGGTTGTAGCATGTTAAGATGTACACCACCTCGTTCTACTCTCCTAGCTCTGCCTCCACGTCTGCTGCTCTGCAGACTCATCTCTCCTTAATGCTTCCTCTTCATTAAACATTTAACACACTCGAGTCTCTAAGACTGGAGCCGGTTTCCTTATTCATACTGCACTGTGCAGTCTTCATCCGCTCCTGGATGATCTGTACCTCTTTTGCATATGATCTGAAAGAGCTGCTAAAATTTTTCCATTGCCAAAAAGATAAACTCAGTCTCATCCCCTGGATGAACCACACCCATTGCCTAATATAGTCAATCCTGACAAGAATGACACATTCATGCCATGGATGACGTCGTAAGGCCTCGACGTAACTACTAAGAGATCCAACTGTCACTCTCACCTCCAAGGGTCGAGTCACACAGTCGACATCAGTGTGAGGTCACTGGGTCTCCTCCAGTAGAAATATCGAAAGTGAGGGTCAAGTCAATAGTTTTAACCAGGACCACTCATTATCAACCAAACAAAAGGATAGGACAGAAAACAAAGATAAGTGTCTTTTTATTATTGCATCTCATAGTACAAAGACACGAATACAACATCAACATGGAACTAGAAGTACAAGGGACGTATCCACTAGTTCTGATCCTGTCTACCTGCTCCCAGAGCTCTACTGCCTTGTCCACTGCTCGGCTGTTTCTCAAGCACCCGCCGCTGCTTCTGCCTCGGTGGCTCCTCCAAAGCCTGTGGATCAACTGTACGAGGATTCAGACAATCACGTGCCAGGTGACCCTTTCCACTGCATGAGTAACACTGTCTGTTTCTGGCATGCCTATCTCTGTCCCCCCCCCCCCCCGGTGCCCCGCACCACAGATCCTAAAACCCGAGATCTCCCAACTGCTGGTCTGGTCCTCCTGGACCTCTGGATCATCTGTCTACTGCCCACAGATGACTCGGCTACTAATTGAAAAACAGGCGGCAAAGGTAGCAGCTCCGGAACACGCTCGGGGTGTAGAGCTACTGGCACAAACTCCACCCTGAAGAAGGTCTCGAAGTCTTCCCATGTAAAGGTAATCTTGAAAGAGACAATGTGGCACGATCAATTTATTATACCTGGTAAGCTGGCCTGGTTTGATCTAATATTTAACAACTTTTGGAAACACACATGCAATCAGTGTTTTCATGCACTAAGTCGTAAATCAGTTGTTAGGGTCCTGGTGTATGGATACGTCGGCCGCCCGCACCAACACTGGACTCCGTGAACTGAAAACCACACTCGGTACTCTTAACACTATTGCTTCACTGAATGAAAATATGAGAGTTATAAGTTCTGAAGTAGAACCAACTCCTTTGATACCAATTTGTCACGACCCATCCTCGGGGCTCGTGTCGTGACTACCCCAAGCTTGCCTTCCATAGGCCAGGGGCTGGCGACTAGAACCAAAGGCGTAAATCCTGATAACTGGGAAGGCATTTCTTTATAAAAGTAAACAAAACACCACAGATTATAAGCGGAAGTAAAACACTAGGTACAAAGAGAGGTGTTGAAAGGTAAATGGGCCAGAATACAAACTCAAATGAAAGTACAAAAACAACTTAACGATAGTACAACAAGAAAAAGACAAAAAGCTTGAAGAAAGGAAGCAACTCCTGGATCGTCCTCCTCGGATCCTACCTGAAGTGTAGGTACAGATGCCGTAGCTCCTGGATCATCCACCACAGATCCTAACTCGTCGTGTGGTCCACCTCCGAGTACCATCCAGTCCTCAAACACTCGGCCTTCGTCAGCACTATCCGTCATCTACAACCAACACAACGAGGTGCAGGCATAGCCCGTGCATGGGTGAGTATAACGATACTCAGTAGAGACCCCGAGACCCTCATGGTCTCACTAAAACCAACATGGTAACCACAAAAAAGATATCAACAGATAACCTCTACTTAGGTATATGCCCATACATACACCTAAGTTATCAAGTAACTCATCTCAATCATGAAGAAACACAAAGATTATGAAATCAGCGGATAACCACTACCCAGGTATATGCCCATACATATACCTAAGTTATCAAGTGACCCATCTCAATCATGTGGTAAAAAAATGGTCATAGACTCAGCTCAAAACAGGATTTTCATTATCGAAACCGTAACTGCTGAAGAGCTCCATCTCTGGAGTGTATATTGGTCCTGTCAAGACTCTGAGGTACTGCTCACTAACCTAAGAATGCTGAGTTACTCCTCCTATCGAGTACCGCGGGTCTACAGCCAACTACCGGGCGCTCCGTCCGATGTGGGTCTGTCGCCAAATACTGGGTGCTCCCTTTAATAGCCTACAGAGGTACTCCTCCTGTCGAGTACCGCGGGTCTGTGGCCAACTACCGGGCGCTTCGTCTACCGTGGGTCAGTCGCCAAATACAGGGCGCTCCGTCCACTGGGCTAGTCGACTCACTCCAAGTCGAGTCGGTCAAGCAGTCGTCAGGTCTCAGCCGCCTACAAGGTCTCCGTACTCCGCACACTCTTCTCCGGGAGGGTCCGTTCCACGAGCTATAGGTCGATACTCCATCTATCTCAAAGTACCGCCTCGTTATAGGGGTCTCAACGCAACAAACGACGCATCAATCAGACCCCCGGTCTGTGAGTTATTACCATTTTCGTCCTAGGGGCCTGGTTGGTTTCGTGAGCGAACCAGCCCGGCTGTATCTCAACTGTACCCCGAACTCTCATAGGGTATATTCAAAGAAATCGTTTCTCAGCATGATTACCAACGATGCTGACAATTAGTCAAACGGACGTCCAGTCTAAAAGATATCAGCCTTTCTGTTCCAGGGGCACGGTTGTATTTCAGTTACAATACAACCCGGCCACTATCCAACAGAAACCAAAACTCGGGAAAAGTATGCCAAAAGTTCCATCTCAACAAGAGGAATTCAACGAGACAGTCGGCACGTCAATTGGACGCCCGGTCTATGAGTTATTGGCTTTTTCGTTCCTGGGGCCCGGTTGGTTTCAAGAGCGAACCAACCCGACCGTACTCCGACGACATCCAAACCTCAAGAGGAGTAAGCCAAAAGATCCGTCTCACTTAGAGGAATCTATCAATGTCTACGGCACTTCAATCAGACGTCCGAAACTCAAGATATATGTGTTTCCGCTCTGAGGGCCCGGTTGGTTTCGTATCCGAACCAAACCGGTCGAACCCAATCTATTCCTAAACCTTGAGTGCCATATACCGAAACGACTGACTCGATCCAAGGATCGCATTGCCACTGACGGTGCATCGATCGGAGGTCCGTAGCCCATGATATGGGAAAAAGACAAAACAGGGTCCGAAAACGGGGGTTTCGGGCTCGGGCCGACCCGTCCCGAGAGCCCCCGGTCGGCCCGAACTGGGTCGACGCGACCCGGGTCTGGGTTGGCCTGGCCCGGTGCGGCCTGGCCTAGGCACAGCGCGCTGGCCAGACGCTCAGCCAACTGGCCGTGCAGTTTGGCAAGTGGGGGGGGGGGGGGGGGCGCCTGCCCCCCTGGTGTAACCACGTCCCCCTTTAATGGGACCGTTTTTGTTGTCCGGCAGGGGGTTTGAACACCCGTCTGTCCTCCTCTTTTGCCGGCCCACCCCGACCGGCCGGTTTCTGCAACCATGGGACCGGTGACGGCCTGTCCCCTTCCTGCTCTGACACCGGCGGCCCTGAAACGGCCGCCAGTCACCCTGCTCCGCCGTGGCCCGGAACCGGCTACAGTTTTGGTTCGTCCGACATGGCATGACGGTGTCGCGCCCCTCCGCCACGACCCTGCTCCGGCCGCGGTGTCTTTGGTTTTATTCGACGCGGCGCGACGGCGTCGCGTCCTTGTTCAACTTCGCGGCGCGGCGCGACGACGCCGTGCTTTACTTGTCATACGATCCCGCATGGTGCGATGTCACCACGCAATTCCGTCCCGACCAAATTAGAAATAAAATCCAAATTGGAGGAGGGTCGGCCGTGTTTGTGCGGTCCGACCCCTCTCGTTAATCAATAGAAAATGGTCGTAAATTCACGATGGATGACAAAGTAGAATTTACGAACGGAAATAATTAAATAAACCCCTACATGAGCGTTGCTAGAACGGGGGTTCGCCACTGAAAATGATGTCGCGAGGTGAAGCTCCGTAAGTTGACGGAGAACGCCCGAGGAGGAAGTGGCGTCTTCTTTTCATTGACAGGGGAAGAAGATCGAAATAGGGTGCCTCTTCGATCTTCGGAAACACACCATCTGTGAAGAGGAGAAGAGACAGCACGTCGATCTCTTCTTAGGGTGACGACGTTCTTCGTCGAAGTCTTGGTGTTCTTCGTCGAAGATGAAGATGAAGAGCTCTCTCCTCAATTTCAACACACAACATTCAACCAAAATAAAATAATGCTCACCCTTATTTTATTAACTTAAGACACAATTCAAATATTCAAAACATAAATTAAATAATTGAATTGGGTGTTCACATACTTAATGAGAGGAGAGGTAAAGTCACCCAATTAATGGGAAGTTAAAAAGTTATAAGAGTTATACAACTTAAGTGGGGGGTTAAGAGGAGTTAGGGAGTTAAGGGATTTGAAAAGGTTGGGGCTCGTGTGGGCCCCACCTCGGCTTTAATCCACTAAATAAAAACTAACAAAAAGTGGGTCCCACCCTAACTCCTACACTTAGGTTATAACTCATGGAAAGGGAAATAAAATTCTTAACGAAAATTTTATTTCACTAACACTTAAACCACAAATTTAAACAATTCAAAACGAGCAAATGCAACTCCAGAAAAGGTGTTCCTAAGTAATTACCGGTGCAACGGTTCAATCGGTGCCCTTGGAATTCGATTCCAATCACCAGTTCAAAAGTTAAAAATTCACGCCCATTCGTTCACTAAACGTACCCGAGCTAAACTTTGGAAAAATGATTATGGGCACACTGGGCCTCGGAATCAGGCGCCATCAGAAACTGCGTTCTTGTAAAATTACTAAGAAAATTAAGAAAAAAAATTCCTAGAAATTTCCAGGTCTTTACATGAATTTATGAAAAATTATCATTAATGATAATTTATAATAAATTATTTTTTAATATATGATTTAGTAATAATAATAATAATAATTTTAGAAATTTAATTTTCATATGGGTGAAAATATTACTTTTTTATCCCCTCTATAGAAATATCATTAATACAATGGTTAATATCAAAAAGAGTTAAATAGGCTAAAATAAAACGATAAAAGTAAAAACATTACCTAGGATTATTTAATTTTTTGGATGCGATTATCTCAATTCAACTCTATATTTTATTCTGGCCTTTAGAACCAGGATCCATTTTAATATGAATATTAATTTATATTAATTTAATATTTCATGAAATTATAGAAGTGATATTCCCCTCTTATAAAATGACACCACTTCTTCCCATTCATTCCCACAGTATTGAACTTTTTACTCAATTATTACCTACTAATATCACATATTAATAACTCTCTATACATAACATTTTCATTGGATTGACTATAAGTCTTTCATATGAAAATATTAATTATAAAACGTAATTGGTTGTCTAAAGAAGATATAGATAACTAAACCAAATGTTTTCATTTTTATTCATTTTAAAAACCCTTAAAATATTTTTGAAACATAATGAAATAATGACACAATTTTCTTCCACATGCTAAGATATTATTACGATTATGGAATGACCTATATCCGTCCCTCAATTTTATCTAATGGGAAAAAATCATCGTTCAATGAAAAGGGGGACTACAACCTTGTGAACCAATGTAAATAATTTTACATTACCACATATTATATCTAGTTGTAATATTGGATATATATATATATAATTAATATCATATTTATTATTAAGAAATGATAATTTCTTGTGAAGTTTTTTAACATTCAATTCACTTATAAATGACAGTGTTGTACCTTCTTACGTGTGAACTATGAGCCCCATCATGTTTTGTAATTATTTTTTCATTACCAAATCACATGGAATATATATATAAGTATATTTAAGTATATTATTTTTTATTTATGATATTTATAATTATGTATAGATTAAATAATAATCACTTTTCTAATGATCTTTGAATTAAATAATCATTACTCATGTGTACATATGGCCTATTGTAATCACGATTATAACAACATTCATTTTTCATTACGAAAATTTGAGGATGGTATCCAAAATTTAAATTATGTATAAAAATTATAATTATATCTATATTATCATTATAGATATGATTAAATAATTACACCTTTGACCATCATTTTACCATAGATGTTATCTTTTACAAAGGAGCAAAATATCATCAAAATGATCGACATAAACTCAAATAAATATATAATAAAATATAAAATGATGAAAAGTAGAAAAAAAGTAATAATAATATTATTTATATAATCATTATCGTGTAAATAATTGGCTTGATTTTATTATTTATGATTGTTAGGAATGTATGTGGTGAGTCAGACACAAGGTGGGAAACATTAATTATAAAATCATCTTGAAAATTCTACATTAAAACTATTTTTATAAATGTTTTTATTTCTAATAAAATTATGTTGACATTTTTATTTATATAAAAAATAATAATAAATATAGTTACATTTATTTTGTGAACATTATATCGAAAAAATTATTAGGAATATTTTGACATATTTTGTATGATTTTTATGAAATTATTTATAAATCTAATAAAATAAATGTTCAATTTTAATGTATACAATGACAACATTTTTTCCTACCTCTATAACATTTATTTGATATTTGAATTATGCTTTTATCTTCTCAGATTATTTTAAATAAAAACCCTCATTCTTAATTTTTATTTAATTTCCAATTGTGTTTTAAAATAAAAAAGTTATTCCAATATATGAAAATAATTTCTTATGTTTGTAATGAATTTTTTTGGTTTCTCTAATATTGGAAATTGAAAGAGTTTATGTATTATGGGATTTTTTATGGTAATTTTATATTTTTATGATGATTATTGGTTCTTTTATAAAACTTTGTTTGGTTTCCAATAATAATCCTTAGATGTAATGTTACATTATAACCCATTGAGGGGTTGCTCCATGATTACCCTCTATATAATTGCATATTAATGTTTATCGTATTGGTTAATCTAGTTATAAGGCTGATTTGGGGAATAATTTGCAATGTTACCTAAATGATTTATCTATTTATTTAATTCTTTATTACATAAATATTATTATTTAACAAGGTAATATATTTATAATATTTTTAAAAGAATGTATATGTAAATATATAATGATGAAAATTATTAATTTTTTACGAAAAATATCATTATATCTTCATGTTTTAAATGAAACATTAATGAATTTAATTTTCAACTAGAAATATTATGATATTTTTATACGTATATTTTTGTCGAAAGGTTAATTTCATGAGAATTTAAATATTCATTTTAACCCATTATTATTTTAATTAAGGTTTTTTTCTATAAGTACTCGTGGAGTAAATTTTTACTTCATTAATTTTTTATCTCTCTATATGATTTGATATCAACCATTGGTTTAAAATGTTGTTCATATGTTTTTATAGATAGTGGGGATAATGATATGGTCAATATAAAATTTGTGAATTTTGTTTCTTCAAATAAATCTTATTATATCTTAATGGTTTCATTTTTGGAAAGGAATTGATAATAAATTAATGTTTCCAAATTGTGATATATGATTTTTGTATGTAGTGGTTATGAGATAATTACCTAAAAATAAAAACACTAATGTTCCTTATGGATTAAATAATTTTAAATATATTCTAAATACACTAAGATATATAATTTTTATGGTACAATAATTGTAGGTTCATTCAAATGAAATTTTTAGACAACATTGGATATTAAGATGTTTTCATGTGATGTTATCTTAAGAGTTCGAGATACCATAATGGGGTTATAATATAAATCTTAATAAAAAAAATTAAAAGGAATATATTACCATATAAAAATATAAATATATTTTTTTTTTGATTATGGGTACATTTATTTCTGTTTTTAATGCGTTGATATATATGTAACCATTTGGATTTAGGTGATATATTAGTTCATAAAAATTCATTTACATGCATGTGGTATGAAAGAAGAATGACATGAGATAACAAGAAAGGAAAAAAATTATATAATTTTGAAGTAATTTGTGCTATTTTTATGGATATTATGGTGAAGGTATTATTGAATATATTTTGTTATTCACTTTATAGGGGGCATTTTATTTTAAAAACATATAACTCATTACTTATCTTTAACAGGATATTTTCTATAGATTTTATACCATTTATCATGATGAATGGAGATGGATCTGATAAAAAAATTCATATACATTCTAGATGATATGAATTTCACAATTATTATAAAATATTAATCAAATGATTAGGAAATATCATTTAGAATACAAATAACCTAGAAGAAGCTATTTGATCTGCCTAACACCATTACATATCTAGAAAATTTATATGGATCATGGAATATAATTTATTTAATTTCATAATCTCAACTCATCCTCCTCAATATATAAGGGATATACCACTAAGGACATAAATTATTGTTTAATCGATATATGTAATACTTGTAAAAATATTAAGGGCATATTTGAAACCTAAAAGAATAACCTCGGGACTAGATTTGTATATGAATTTATTTATTATATTTATTGTATGATACATTATATTTTTGATATTTTTTATTTATAAAGAATATATTTCAAATTTTTTGGAATACATTATTATTGAAAATGTTGAAAAATTATGATTAAATGCTTACAAATGAAGTTAAATGATGGGGTTTTTGATGTATCAATTTTTTAGAATTATGTTGTAATGTTATTTTGACCAATTATATTCTGATATATTATAAATATTATTTTAATCATGTTACATCTAACTATTTTTCTATAATAGATTTTTTTTAAAAAAATAAATCAAATATTAGATTTATTAAATAACATTTAAAAGTATTTAATAAAAAAGGTGATATTTTTTAGATACATAAATTTTAGGTAATATTGAAATAGGACAAATATTATTTTGGGCTGATATGTTCATGGTTAAATAATACTAATTTAATATAATTTAATTTTAATGAAAAGTGACTTTTATATGAAACCATGGAGGTTGAAACATGATTCGATTATTAATGATATCAATGATGATGTTCATCAAATTAATGATAATTTTATTAGAATATTATAAATATTTTTGTAGTAAAAATGACATCATGTAAGTCAGGTGACAACACATCACATCTGGCAAGGCTACAGGGGTTGAACCCACAACTGAAGGGCCATAAAGGGGAAATGGCTAAACTGGCCTATGTGATGTCTTAGTTACCATAAAATTAAAAATAATGATTAATTTTATGTTGGGAGAATTTTTTTATCATATAGACAACTATATGACTATAATGTGACTTGTTAATTAAGTTATTATTGATATTTTAGAAGATGTTCACTATTATGGAAAAAAATACCAATAATATTAAAAGAATATTTCCACATTTTTTTGAAAATAGAGGATGTATTATATTATGGGGGAATATATGATTTTATGTTTTACTAATAAATATTCAGCTTATTTTGATAAGTTATTAGATTTCCATGATGATTTTATGTTTATGGTATATAATATTTTGGGTATTTGAATTTATGAGTGACAATGTTATTTAAAGAAATGTGCTGGAAAAATATCTAATGAAATAATTCTAATGGATTGATTTAAATTTTAGTTAATAATATATGTAATAGTATTAGGGATTCATATTTATAGAATTATCTAGTTTTTTCTTTGGGTATTATTTTTTAATTTTGTTTATGTTAATGTATTATTTTGTCATATAATTGTTTACTTATTTAAGGAAATATATTTTCTTGTGATACTAAATTTGGTTATGAATAATTTATAATGATAGTGGAAACAAATTTTTATCATTTTTTGGATGTATATAATCTATTATAAGTTGATTTTAGTGCTTCAAACATATATAATTTCATCTTGATTACTCATTATTTAGAGATAAATATGATATTTTGTTGTAAAATTTTTAATTAATGAAATTACACTTATTAGGAAACTATATTTTATTTAGATCATATTATTAATTTTAATATAAATCGTCAAAAATAATAAAAGGATCTTGAAAACAATTTAACTAATTATATTATATTTTGATGAAATGAGGGTCATTTCACACCTTATAGGTTTATAGTCTTATGGTAATTAACATTATCATGGTCATTAAATGTATTATAATTAATGTTCTATTTTACTATCTATAATTATTAGTCATTATTCATTACATACATGACCATGTTTTCAACCCTATATATTACTTTCTAATTTAGAAACACAATTATTTTTTAGGACCTTCCTATATCATATTCCCTCGTTTCAAAAGAGAGTTTTATTAAACCTTTTTACGAGATGATATTTCATCAAAGGAATTTTCATATGGTAAATTATTTATTACCAATATCCAGTTAAAATTATTAGGGTGTAATTTTTAAAAGTGGTTAGAATGTAATATGTCTATATTTTAAAAAATGAACATTATATTTGATAACATGTGTGATGCACAACATCGAGCTTAAAGAATCCACTAAATATTATTTAAATTTGACCATTATAACATCTCTACTTAATTGTAATGCACGAATATTATTAAATTAATTATAATATATATATATATATTTCAAACAATCTTTGGTAAAGTAATTTTATTCATAAAATTATAGTTTCTTAAATGGTTTTTTTTGCTTTATATTTGGAAATGATATAAATAATAAATTATTATTTTCAAAAATTTATTTCCTAAAAATTATATAAAATTTTAAACATAAATATTGATAATATTTTATCAGTAAATTTTTATACATTTATGAAAACATTGATTTTCAATAAATGGATAAAAAATAAGTAATTTATTCGAAACCATATTTTATTTTAAACCATTTAAATTATTAAATTATATTTTGATTAGATTCAAAATTTAATTAGATCCATATGATTTAAAATAAAACAATTATATTATTTTTAATTAATTATATTTGTCAACATAAGAGGAAAACATTTTTTGTACAAATGGAATTTTTCTAAAAATATGTTTTCATCAAATTTTATAGATTTTTTAAATAAAAAAATTCCCCTTATGTGAATTTAAAGAAAATCTAGAATTTGTCTGATCATATTTATAAATATTTCACTATTATTTTTATCTATTATAAATTGTATTTATAGTAAATCATGTTACCATTATAATCATAATATAGGTTAATTAAGGGTATAATTAAAGTGATAAAGACTATAAAGTAACCAAAAAACATGAATTAAATTTATTGGTTGAATATATTTCTTCCTCATTGGTCCATAATATCAATATATGAACATTTTCCATATTTATATATATTTTACATCTATAATATATTTTGTAATGAAAATTCAAAAATAAAATTCTCTTTATTTTAAAATATCTATATTTTTGACATAAAAGTAAAATAAATATATGTTTGGTTATAATTTTTTATTTTAATGAAACAGTAATTATTTATAATATTATTTCATTTCTACATTTTAGTGATGAAATAATTATTATAATCTTCAATACAATACCCATATAGTATTTATTCAATTAATTTGAAAAAAATAAATAATATTAAAAAATTTACATATAAGATTATTTAAATTAAATAGTATTTTATATGATTGTTTAGATAAAATATTCAAATTATTCTAATAGTAAAATTAATTGAATATTTACAAAATTGAAATTTATGTTACATTTCATAAATAATATGTTATTAAATGATTTAAAACTGAAAGAAAATCTATGATCAGAAAAATATTAATTCAGGGTAAAAAAATCACCATTTTTTCTTTTATGTTCTATTTATCTTTTTATATTATCTTTATTGGCTCAAAAATAGTTAAATCTTTAATAATGTATTAACTTTCAAAAATAGGTTTGAAATGAGTTACAAGTGAATATGTATATACATAATCTAAATATATCTCATTTATATGTTATGAGATTTTTTATAATCATCCTCATATAAGTGAAAATTGTTTCTAATTTGGGAATATTTTAATATGAAAATTATTATATATTAATTCAGTATTTTATGAAATTCCAATAGTTCCCCTCCATTCACTTATAACTGGGCACTTATTTATCTATTTTTCAACGCAAATCAAGAAAATAAATTCATCTATCCAGTATATAAATCTCTTATTGTATCCATATTCACTTCCTAGTGTCATTTTATTGATCAGAAAACTATTATTGAAATTATTTTTCTCTAATCATTAAGAGGTTTCTTAAATTTATGTATAATACATAACCAAGCATTTTCAATTTTTTTCTTTTTTTTAAATCCATAAAATCTTATTCACACATAATTGATTAATTAAAATGTTATATTAAAAGTAATTATGTGCTATTATTTTCATTACATTACCTATATGAGTCTCTTATTCCGTTAAATTGGAAATCAAACCATCATTCATTTGTATGGTAGACTATTGCTTCATAATATATTGTATGTTCTTTTCAATAATATCCACTTATGCTGGGTTTAATAATGGATTTAAAATAAATTTATTTATATTACATTTTTTATAAATTTATCATATCATAAAAAAATATTTTAAATAATTTCATAAATTTTTATTAATATAAAATGATAACATCATTCATGTGTATGTGTGTAATAAAAATCCCATGAAGTAATGTGGTTATATTTGAATCATCAAATCACAAGTATGATTTGTATAATTATATTTCCTGAAATATTATGGTGTTTCATATATAATTATATTCCTATAAAAATTAAAAATCCTTCATTTATAAATAATCACTAAAAATAGAAACATTTTTTTTTGTACGTATGGACTTCAGTTTCTATGATTTTAACATAGTGAATATTTAATAATCATAATTCATGGTATTTTTATAATTATAACAGATATAAAAAATGATAATTAATTAATTATTATTAGTCCGGGGAAGATGAAATAATTTCCACTATGACTATACTCAACCCACAAAGGTGATTTTGTACATTTTAGAAATTTATCATTATAACATTTGACAAGAACATAAATGATTAAGAATTTAATTATATAATATTAATAAATAATGTGAAAATATTAAAAAAATCGAATAATATTATAAATCATGTAAATAATTCCAATAATATTTTTACCTAGGTTGATAATGAAGGTATGTGATGAATTAGACTCAAGGTACAAGACATTAATTTAAAAACCACCTTTTAGCATTTCTCTTGAAATTATTGTTCTTCCATGTATAGAATATTTAAAATTATATATTAGATGTTTTTATATGGAAATAAATTAATAAAAATTTTATATTTAGCTCTTATTTTACATTATTAAAATATTTATCAAAAAGAATATTTTTATATACATTATACAGAATGCATTGAATTATTATAAAAAAACAAAAGAAATATTATATATAAATAATAAAATGATAATTAATTTCTATAGTAATATAAATATTCTATAGTATTTTAATAAACATTTTTTATTTAATGTTTTGTTAAATAAAAAATACTTCTTCCATTTTTTCATGTTATTTTTTAATTGTTTTTAAATAGATTTAATAATTTAACTGTGGAACTATTTTAGTTTGGGTGAAAATATTACATTTATGACTGTATTGTGGAAAATTAAAATATTTAATGTTTTATGATAATCATTATCATTCACTATAATTTTTATTAATATTTTAGGATCGATAATAAACCATGGATGGGTTGTTCCATTATAAACAAATAATGGATGGTTCTGTTACAATGTAAGGAATGTTGGGTCCATTATATCCCCCCAATTCATTAGGTGTGGAAGTCAACTATATTAGTTATTATACATGTATGAGTTATATTGAAAATAATGTCTCATGTAAACTATATGATTTATCTATTCTTGTTATGTATTTGTTTGGAAATCATATGATTTTAATCTTTAAGCTGATGATATTTTTGTTTAAAATATTTTATATTATACATTATAAGAGTGAAAGGTATAAATTTCATAATCAATTCTCTTAATATTATCATTATTTAAAAGAAAAGTTTTTTATTATTTCTTCCACTTACATTCATATAATATTTTTAATTAAATGATATGAGAAGAAAATTTTTTTAGTAAAAAAATTATTTTCAAACAAAATATAATTTTGGAAATTTTTTTTTATGAATTCATAGATTAATAAATTTTTTCATTAATTTATCTTTTGGTATCCCACACTGATATTTTTTCCCCATCATATGCTTAAAAACAATAACAATGTTTAATGGATCCGTAGGAATATTGAAAAGGTAATTATTAAAATTTTAAAGATGTTTCATAAAAATAAACCAAGTGGCATCTTAAAGGATCTAATTTATGTGTTAATGGATACTAAATAGTGGTGTGAGAATTTTAATATATGGGTTTTCATGTAAATTTGATGAAATTAATTTTTATTCCCAAATAAATAAATAACCCTTGAAGTGTAAAAATTATAATATTAGTCTAATTAAAATATCATATGTAATGTTTATTCTTTAGTCGTCATAATAATTTCTATCCATTAACAGATGGAAGATTCATATGTGTATGCATTCTTAGAAATCACTTTTTCTCAAATTTCACAATATACATATCAGAAATCAATAAAAGCATAATAGACTTATTTCCTAGTAAAATGATGTAAAACTAAACAACATTAACCTTATAAAATAATGTTAAATAGCATGGTGGGATGTGGTCAATCTTCATTAAACAGCATTACTCAAACCATGTGGGGATTAAGGGTTGTTTCATTTAGATAAGTAGGATTCCACCCTTTAGGTTCAAAGAAAACAACATAATTCATATATGAAATCATCATTGGTCCATGATACTCACAATACTATCCACCTCTTTCATGTGATTATCTATATTACTATGATTTTGGTCATCACATTCAATAAGGTCATATTCTCTATAGAGCTTCCTCTAATCCTAACATTTTCCCTATAGTATCATCCCCCCTTCCAGAGGGAAATATTTTTTCATCAAATTATCACATCATCCTTCATGATCTATATTCTTGGCAAGGAAGGTACTCATAAGGTTCTATTTCTTTTTAGACCAACCAATCCTCATTGGGCCATATCTTCTTCATGTTGAATGAGAAATATATGTTATTATGGCTATCCCACACCAAACCTCATTAACTATCTTTTTTCATGTCATCATGTCCAATTGTTGTTATAATACATTGATCAGTCCACTTCACCTTAATTAAAATGTCATGACACGTGTCGTCAAGTGAAATTGAACCAAGTTGGTTCTGACTCCTTCCATAAGGATTCCTAGAAACACCTTCTCATAATCATGATCATGAAGGAAAAAAACATCAACAAGCACAATTGATGGAGATAAACTCTATAGTGACTATATTTTTCTAATGAAAAATATGGTTTAATGGACTATAGTTGTCAGGTAATGATAAGGTGAAGATGGATATCCTCAAATATATATAAAATTGGATCCCAATATGGAAAATATCAAATATGTAAAATCATTGTCAACAATGTAATACCACTAATGAATATATATAATAAAATTGATACATGATAAAACCTATATGTGTGTATGGAGGTTACCCTACACATAATAGGATTTGGGAATTATTCATTAATATGACATAAATATATATGAGATTTTAAAGTAGGAATAAATTCTGCGCAATATAGTGGTATAAACCCAACATCCCATCTTTTTCACTAATGTGATTTCGTAAGATTCACTGGTTTCATATCCTAGGGACCACCATACATTTTATAGTAGGTTTATAACTACATCAATTTTAATGAATGTATGATTCATTGTGTGTCTCTAGTTCCTTGAATATTCCTCATTAAAAATCCTCTGGAAAATGGGTATGGATCTTCCCTGATGATTGTGAAACCGCAGTCAACCTATTACAACCTAGATTTAGGAAACACAATGCTTATGTTTTTGGATGGAATAAAAATTTTAATCCTTATTTAAATATCTAAATAAACAAAATTACATAATTTCCCACATGAAATTGTATTTTCAGGTTTTATTAATTTTATTCACCATTAGTGAGTTACATTTTTTGTGTTGATATTCCATCATATGATGTCCATCACCAAAACTCCTATTATTCAAAACAGAATGCATTTAATGACTAACTTGTCCCTCACTAACAACACCAGATTGAGAGTCATAAAATAATTATAATTGGACCCCCACCTAGTTCTTTTATTGCAATCTGATGAAGTTAGTGATCTGGGAGTACCACATCAACAGTACAATTTTAGGGTCGAAGGAATAACATGAAACTATCCATGATATGAAATACCACCAAAAATTTTTCATATAAACATTTCTGTAAAAGTGATTAATGATCCATGTAACAATTTTAAACTTCATTATGTTCCATTAAATATAATTCAACAATATAAACCACCTTTATCATAGGGAAGTGGTTCTTGATGTCGATTGAGACATCACCTCAATTTAAGAGTAACAAAAGAGGGATCCTATAAATATCCACCACTAATCAAACTATTTGGAATCAATCTATATTTATCATACTGAGGGTTCCACCACATGGGTTTTTTCTCCAATAATTTAGATGTGATCAACCAATCAAACACACTAGGAGTAGTGCGATTCCAAAAACGATATGATGTACCATATTCCAGTTTTTATCAAATAATTCTACCAATATACAATTAAGGTGACCATCACATATTCACACACTCCTACCCACACATAACATGTAATTTAAGAATAAATTGGAACCATAAGATGATGCTTCCCTACAAATCCATTTAACAATAATGTTTAGGGACAAACATTGAACCCTGACAAGAATATTGCAAGATCATTATGGTGACAATTGTATGAAATTAGTATGCCCCAATCCCTACCACCCCAAATGAGTGGGTACTTATCTTAATTCCCAATATAAAATCATGCCTACTTATTTTAGATATTTTTTATGAGTATTCCTATATCAAATACCAAAATATATATATATATGTTGATATGTAATCAAAATAGTGAAAATAAATAGTATTCTGTATACCACAATAAAATCAATGGAAACTCAAATACTCGTGACCACAATACATGAGAATCACCTCAATATATATTGAGTGTCTTTTATAGAAGGAAACCATTATTAATCTCAATCTGGAGTATTTTTGGCATATCCTGAAAAATAATGAATCTTCGATCTTGGAAACATACCTATTCTAGATAGAGATCAACACCCACTTGAGGAAATAACATAATCCTGCAAATTTCTCAGGTTATTTCCTACATGTTATGGTTGTTTTCAAGAGTGGAAATTAATTAGTACCCAACATTTGTATATTTAATTACATTATCATATCCCAAGTTAATACAAGTTGAAGTTACATATTCAAAATAATTCCAAATAATCTCATTGGTATATTCCTAGGAAAACACATTAGTCACCTTAGATTACCCCCATTTAGGATGTTCATTGTTTATAAAAGATGACATCAAATACCCTTTGAATAATATATATAAATTCTGTATAGGGGTAGTCTAAATCTATATAGTAGGTTGATATCTCTTATAGGATTAGTTTTATAATACATAAAGACCATTATGTATAGTCAATGAATGACTAAGATACCCAAGACTCATTATTATATTGAGGAGGAAGTATAAGTTTCAATTTCCCTCTACATAATATTCGTTTCTATTACTTTTCACTTCCACACTAGAAAATCTACAATGGATTTCTTCCACATAACAATATTATGATGGATCAAATTGTATTTCCTCGTGATGATCAAAATGAATATATATCTCATATTCAAAAGATAAAATTTTAATTATGTCCTCTTCTTTATAATATCTACCATTAATGCCATCCATAGTATATTTGTTTTAGTTATTCCCTTGTATATATATATAATTCCACACTTATTGTCATCCCCATAATGGAGTTTGTCGAAAATTCCCTCCCCACAACATCATTAAATTTCCAAAAAATTACTCCCCCTACTAAATTAAATTTTATAAAATCCCCTTATCACAAGTAAATCAAAATAATGTGCAAGATAGACCCAATTCATTTTCAACTATTAGTGATATGATTTATCAACCTGTAGATATCCTGATGAAGTAATCATTATCTAAACCACCCCAAATAACTAATATTCCCCGCATAATGTAGATATTTTCACTCATGCTCTCTATATAGAACAAGGAATATATGCAAATACCACTCATATTGGATAAATTATAGGAATATATCAAATATTTTGAAGTGGGAATTATAGTTATAAGAAAAAATCATTCAAAAGTCAACATACATGTCCTATTCTAGACCATAGACACCTCCCTACATAACATTTAAAAATATTTTATTGATGAATGTTTTCACCATGTTTATATTAACATTGTGATGAATCATCATGATTTAAAGTAAAAAATAGTACATTTAATAAAATATAAAAACCATATTATAACTATTGAATAATTTCATCCAAGAAATTATTTTTTACACATTTTGTAGCATAATTCCTGAAATTGGAAAATATATACAAGAATTTATAATATACATTTCATGATTGTTTTAGAAATCTACCACTGTTAATTTTTTATTCTCTATATTATGTGAAAATTATTGTATGGGGTGTACATAGCGCATTAAATTTCACATATCTCGTAACTAATTGTTCTTAGTGTGAACGATGTCGTGTAATGAAGTTATTTTAATGGAATGACTCAATGTATGGTAGTTGATATTATCAATACAGTTTTTATATGAAAATAAAATAAATTTTTATCCCATTAACAACGAGTCATTAAAATCTCATTAATCATGATAATAAATAAGATAAGAGAAAATATTACATTAGGAATGCAAAAATATATTCTACATCAATTCCATAGATAATGAGTTGGTCACTCTTAGGTAATTAGCTATGGTAATATGTTGTTCATTAATAATAATTAAATAAATAGAGGGATGTTGTGGGGTCCTCTAATAGAGAAATATTAGAAAAATCAATGAATCTAATATTGGGGGATGTATTACCCTCACCTCTATCCCTATGGTTCTAAAATATTGGTTGGGTCTAAAATATGAATATGATTGCACTATATCAACCTCATCCCACATGGTAGGGTAAACATTTAACCTTGCCTAATATACCCCAATTGAATCTAGTCATTTCCCAACATCGTGGAACATTAAAAAAATAATTCTCAGCTCATCCCATTCAATAACCCATATTTTATATTGGGGATATACAGAATAAAAATGTATGGGTACTCTCTCTGTATTTCATTCTACAAAGAAGTATATTGAGACTCCTAGATAGATAAGGCGGTGACTCGTAGGGGATGTAAAAAAAGAGTCACATCAATGGGATGGCTTCTCAAGGGAGTTGTGAATTACAATTGGATTCGGAACATCAAAGCATTGTGTTCCCTTTCGATTGGATAATGAAATGATAGTGGTGGTTTATAAATATTTGGTAAATGTGATTACTTTAGGACCAAAAAAATTGAATGCATGTAGCCCGTGTGGAATAATGTTAGGAGAATAATTATATACAAAATACATTTTAAATTAAAATATAAGATACTTTGAATCTTCCCCAAACCAAACCCATGTAAAACATTTTATATCACCCTCAAATACAAATCTACAAAAAATTTATTATACATCAAATAATGAAAATAAAAAAGGGGTGGAAACATTCCACCCATTGTCCAATGAATTTAAACCACCAAAAAATTATAAATTTTCCCTCAGTATTATGTAGAGTGGAGGGATTTTGGGAGACTCAATTTTTAGTTACTCACTATATCAAATCTAGCCTAATAATGATATTATTACATTATTTTCAAAATTATTAACAACGGAATAAAAACTATGGATCACAATGTCTAGTGTCTTTAGAAAACTAGGTACCAAATTAGAAAAAATAAAATTAGAATAATACACATTATTAATCTAGATAAAGGTCTCATATCCCCTATTGATCATCTACTATTTCATAGGATAACCTTGGTAATAATAAGAAAATGTGATGAGATAGAAAATCCAGTAGGGAAATAATCATTACATTACAACATGGAACATGAGTTAGAAGGAATAACTTGATAACATAAAAGTAATAGATCTTGTATATACATATAGAATCATAATATATATAACATAGAAATATATGTTCATGGAAACATAATTAACTGGTATAAACATATATCATGAAATAAACATGACTTTGGACTAACTACCATGATTATATCACATGGTGGAATGAGTACCATAATATAGTAGGATTACTCCCTACCTCTATTCATAACTTCTCGTGAGACTAAAAAATTTCTAAATGAATTTTGTGTTCAATCTGGACACAACTAAGATGACATGTAAATACATATGTGTGACACATAAATAATCAAAACATTGGAATAAACATAAGGGTTACTGATGGAATGAAATGGGATTCATAATCTTGAAATAAGGTGTAATAATAAGAATCATTATAGTTGAATTTATGAAACAAGGAATTCATTAAACTCATGGATATTAATAAAGGAAATTTATGATTTTATTTTGAATAAAGATGTTGAACTAAAGAAATAAAATTAAATAGTGTTTAGGTTACTTTAGAAATGTGCCTCTTAATAATGGATTTAACGAAAATAATAAAGATTCATTAATGATTATAAAGGTAAAATTATTTAAAGAAATAAAATAATGAATGAAAATATTTATTTATGATAAATTAAATGATTGTAGAAATATTTTGTAGTCTTAATATAGTTTTTGTAGTGTACTTACAAATGGGTATGAAATAGAGATGTTCACATTGATCATGATTTATTTGGGAGAGCAATTAAGAAGGGGACCATATAAAACATGAAATAACTTCTAATAAATAGATGTATTGAGATTCATACATATTGTTTTAACATACACATAGAATATATGTGTGGTATATTAGAATAATGAAGAGATAAATTTATGAAAAGATATTGATAGTCTAACCTAAAGAAAATATAGATGATGGAAGAGATCCCATAACATTTGTCTAAATATCTTTTATACAGGCACATAATGTCTTGGATAATGAAAATATGATCATTAATTATCTAATCTATAACTAATTTAAAATATTAATGATTTATTATAATTATATTTTTGTATATTTTTTTTCCATTTATGTGAGAAATAAAGTTCAATTTTGTTGTTCTAGGAGGGTAGTATTATGGTTTCACGGTATGTTCACTTGTGTCCAATTATAGAAGTTCTTATAGAATTAGAATAATATAATAGAAGTGAAATTAGATGGTATCCATAAAACTTTAGATTTTTATATTGTCCCATATATCAATTTCTCTCACATGAGGTTGATTCATTTTATAAAACCTTAACGATAAATGTTTAAATTATTTTTACAGGTTTTAAAATTTGGATAGATTTGTTTCAATTAATTTAACATTATGGTTTTATATTATTTGTGGAACATTAAATAATTTATAATATACAATTAAAATAACATTTACCCATTATAATATTTTTTACAATCCCTGAAGGTGTTAATTGAAAACAAAAACTCATTATCGTGAGAGATGAATAACCCCAATAAAATGGAAAATTGATACAATTATTTGAATATGGGGGTATGATAAAAAAGATGGATATAATATATTCAATGATAAATATAAAATATCATTATATAATAATACATGAGTAATTAATCTTTTATGGATGATATAGGTTAATATAATTTATAAGATTAAATGAAATTAAAAGTTGTAATTTGAGAAATTATACCTCTTGAATATCATATTTTTGATTGACCCCATGAGGAATTTGGAATTTTTCATCTCATTAAACAAGAAGAACATGGAATTTTATATGTTATTAAAATTACAGAAAAGCAATATTCCACCTTTTATCTATCCAAAAAAAATGAAATCACAACATGTTTGTACGTACGATTTACCATATCCACACCATGGTGTAATATGTTTTTCTCATCCACATGAATTTGATGGGAATAATGGTGTTAATAAAAGATATATATGATTATTATAACATGATATTGATTCTGCAAAAAAAATATTCCCTCTAATTCCATAATATTTACTATTAATGATATGATATCATAGCTTGTCCATACGTACGACCTACCATCTCCACGATGTGGTTCGATTCATTTACTTGCCCACCATTAATGCATGTATATATATTCATGTATATTAAAATATGTATTAAATAAATATGATATATATTACCTTAATATGAGTCTTTAAAAGAAGGAACTATATAAAATTTATAAGAATTTGGACATATATGACAAAACATGCATGGGAAGATGAAGCACATAACACAAAAATAACAGTAATAATGATATATTATTAAATGATAGTTAATGTGATCATATTTAATATCATCAATGTTAATATAGATCTATAATAACTTAATTAAAATTTTTCAACCATTATATTGTAGGCTTAGATATGTAACAATTGAATCAGACCTAATGTAAGAGATTATTTTTATCTCACCTTTATTTATGTCAGACACATATCGTATACACTTTTTTTTCTTCTATGTTTTTCATAAACAACCCATGAATTTCATTTTTCAGTAATATATTTAAGAGTATGTTATCTTAACAATATTCACCCACTCATAACAAATACAATTTTGTTGATTATAATGTGAAGAGTACTTATTTTATATTCCCTTCAATATTTTGAATTATTTTTTTTAAGTCTCTGTTTGGGAACATTTACCATAAATTTCAATGTTATCTAAAAAATCATAAAATGTTTTACTATTCTCATATGTATGTATATAGTCTTTTTTATATTTATTTATGTTTCACTACACTGTTTTAATGAAATATTTCATTCAATTTACAAATGAGGTACCTTTTGACTTATCCAACAAAAATCAGAGAATAATGTTTTATATTAACTTATATAGAATGAATTAATTTTTACAAATTCAAATCACCTTATTTCCTTGATTAGTCTCTTACATTCTTATAAGTTTTTTTAGAAAATGTTTTCTTTTAAAATTGATAGCCATTTTATGTAACGATTTTTTTTCAATAGAGAAAGGATATTTTCTTCAAAAATTATATTCATGTGATATAAAAAAATTACTTTTGTTTTAACACATATATATTTTATAATGGTGTTATCACTATTATTCCATTTTTTATTTATGATTGTGATATTTATGAAACACATTTGTTTCCATTGGTTGGGTTATGACTGAATGATTCTTCGGAAACCCATTCTTTTTCATTGGTCATTATAGGATGAATGATTTATGTTCTTGTGAAAAACATTTGTATGGTTTTAATTATGTGTTTTTGAGGACATATATCTCCCTCTAATACGTTGTGTAATTATATATATCACACGAGGTAATAATTACTAGAATGTGAAATGATCTTAGTTTACTAAAACATGGTTGGACCGTGAAATGATAACAATTCAGTAATATAATGCTTGAATGGGAAATAATATTGGTTCATTAATATATGATTGGAATATGAAATAATCATAGATTACTAATAAAGGGATATAATGGGAAATAAAATCAGATCAGTAATAAATGTCTTTAATGATAAATTATCTTAGTTCAGTAATATATGGCTGGAACAAGGAGTGAACTCTTTTCAGTAACGAAAATGTCCACTATGATGGTATTGGGAATGGTCTTGGTGTATATTTAAATTATTTCATATTATAATTGTTTTTCAACAATTTCATGTTTTATATCATTGTTATTATTATAAAAATTATGTATTATAAATATTTATGACTCAAGATATGATCTTGGATATGCATGGTATATTTTTCATATTATTATAACATAATATTTATGTAATGATTCATAACTTGTTTTTTTAACTTTTCTAATAAATTGAGCTCACATATTCTTATGTTTTCATTTCCCTTGATTATAAATCATTGTTTTAGGTAGGATTACTAAAGGGAAAGAACATTATGGGAAACATTGAAGGTCATTCCACATACTCGAATTTTGTGTTCATTTTTTCTAAAGGCATTAAACCGATATGGTCCTTGGGCATATGTTTGCGTAATTTTATGATTATTCCAAAAAAATTAATGTAATTTCCACATTTATCTATCTTGGGTCATTAGATTGGTATCTATTTAGCAGTAATTCCAATGAAATAATAACATGAAATTAAAAGTTCAATATCATGGAAATAAAAATATTCATGATATATTATATCAATGGGGATGAATATAAACTACATATAAGAATTTATGTGAATAATATAAATGGATGTCAAAATTCTATTAGCTTTTAAATAATTATAATATAAAAGTATCATATCATTTAAATGATAATTCATAAATTGATATATTATTTGTATGAAATCTAAATCCACAATAATTATTTTGAAATAAAATATAAATAAAAATAATATTTCATTTAAAATCATTTCATAGTAAAAAAAATTCTGATATGATATAAATTAATGAAAGATGATTGAGTTAATAAAAACATACAACCTGAGAACATTTGTATCAAATCCACTTATGAGAAATAATTTTAATTGAAACATAAAATAAAATAAACTATGAAATACTTTTTATATAACATGTTTTAGGGGAAGTATATGCACTATATAAAAGAAATTATGATTATAACATTACATACTTACTTAGTGAATGAAAATTGATATGAAATCCACTACCACGAGTTTATATATTCCATGTATGTCTTATAGAACGTATAAAATAAACACATATAAATTTTTTAACTATCTAAAACTAGTTTCTTAATTTAATAAATTATCACAAATTCATTTTTATCATTTATTTCAATGAAATAATTAATTACATAATCATTTAAGTTCATTTCATGTGTTTTGTGGACGTTTGGTTGACAATTTTAAGAATTATTTTCTATAATGAACATAGAAAAAATATTATTTTCTAATTTATCTTCAGAATGATTATAGTGAAATAATTATCATTGTTATAAATTTATTATTCTTTTAAAACCAATAATTATTTAATTTTATGATGAATTAATTATGTTGCAATCATTGACAAGGTAATGTGTAAGTATACCTGACTATCAATTCCATTATTCAGTGAGAATGATGGAAAAAAATTATGAAACATTTTATTACTATAGAATAATTTTTATATCATAAATTTCATATTTATTCATTTTATAAACTTATATATATATATATATTATCCATTAGATAATGTGATGAAACATGAATCACATCGCCTCAAGGTGGTGGTAATCCATATGTTTTCACGAAGGATTTTATAATTTTTCAGTGGATAGAATGTTGAGAAAGAAGATGTTATTCTATATTTATATAATTATAATCACTTCATTAATATAATATAAATACATTGAATCCATAATGATAAATAGTTATGCGATTTTCTGATAGGAAACTATGTACATCAATTCGAGAGGCGGTTGTTAGTCGTGAACATTAATAATGGGTTCATATACAAATTTATAGGAGAGGAGATGGATATATGATATTTCCTTAATATAATAACATCTATTTATATGCATAATGTTGATCAGTTATATCATTTTATTTGAATATGAACTAGTGAAAAACACATTTTAGGGTGGGTTTTTTATTTTTAACTTCAGTTTTTAATAGACATATATAAAGGTGATATAAATAATATTACTTTTATTGTCGGTTTTCTAAAAACAAAGCCTATAAAACATTATCTATCAGGGTTTTGACGTCATTTTTACCTAAATCTGACACAAAAAAACAAATACTATCAGATATACAATGTCATTTTTGGATAAAATTTACACCGTAAACTAGTTTTAGGCGTCGAATTTATCGAAACCCAATGTTGAATTCCAATTTTATAAATATCGATGTCATTTTTTAAAATTACAAATGTCGTAGGTTAAAAAATTATAAACATTTGAAAAACTAAAATTCCAATAAAAGTAAAATAACTGTCAAAAAATAATATACAGTATTAAAAATTTATTTGTCATTCAATAAAAATATATAACTTACATACTTTTTATTATTTAATCAAAAAAATATCTACACATTTGCATTATAAAGTAGAATTAAAATACATGTTCCTGTAATCAATGACTTCTTTAAAAATGTTTGTGTCCTTTGACAGTCCCATGACTCCAGAATTTTTAGTTCTTAGACTTCCTAACTATTATTTAATATCAAAGACAATACATTTGAGTTACTAAATAATTTACCTTAATTCCAATTAATGATCAATGAAACAATAAATATTATAAAAAATTAATCAATGACATTAAAGAGGAACTTGAGAGAACACAATAAATTCTAGCTAAAGATAAATGCGTCAATATAAATCATGATGACATGTATTATGATTCCTTTGATGATATTTATTTTTGAATGTATTAAAATACATATGGAATCATTATTTGGTAGTTGTAACAAGTGGACCATCATGAAATGATTATACTAGTGTGGTGGACCTGATAGGAATCAATGACTATAATGTAACTATGATAGGCCTATGGATAGACCTAAAATTCAATTGATTATGGATATCAAGTACCATCCAATAAATTGATGCCATGTAGTTATCATGTACATGTTCACTCATTATTATTATGGCCTGAATCAATAGTCAATGCCTTAAAGATACCGTGTAATATGTTTGATGAACATTTTTATTGTTCTTGGTCACTTCTAATGTCTTCTTTAACTATTTGGCACAGTTTTATAGTAAGGAAGAATTGGGTTCATCTCATATTGTATAGTACATAGCCTCTCAGCTCATTGTTGATTCATTATTTATTCATTCATATACCTAGGAAAAAAAACCTAGGCTGAAAGATACAGATTGTTTTAGAAAATTCTGAATATTAAACAATCAAAATAATGTGGAATTAAAATATAGGTACCTGAAATTTATGACATGCTCATTATTGGTTACTGTTTAAGAATTCATTTGATTATTAGTAGGTTCAATCACTAAATATATCAAAACAGTTTGATTTTTGGACCCATATGTAAAATTATTTATAAATATTATAATATAGTTACCTCATATCCTAACAAGAAAAAACAAATAGTTCGTAAAAATAGATTGAATATGAGTCAAATGAAATTGGGAATAAGAATTTGAATCATTGAATTACTATAATAACATTAAATATATGAGATATAAAATAGAATAATATGGAATAAAATATTAAAAAATCTAATACAACTAACCTTATAAAATTTAGTATTTTCCCCAGTTGTGATTATATCATACGTGAATTGGAGAATAAAATAATTACATTCAAAAATTGCTTTTTGATGATGAAATGATAATTATAAAACATTAAAATATTAAAAATAATTAAAATAAAACAAAAAAATATATAATATATAAACTAATTACATGTACTTCTATATATTTCATTTTATTTGGTGTCATCATTGAATTTTATTGGTGGATAAATATTTTCGATGAACTAAATTTTCATATATATGAACTAATAATACATATCTAAATAGTGAGAATAAAACATAATGATATTATAAAAAGCATACCTTCCAATAAGGTGGAAAATTTTTTATGAACCTTCACTAAAAAAATATAAAAACCTATATATGGTGAATTCACATAGGCACAATAAACCTGACATCCAATTCCCCATATAATAATAAAATTACACAATTAATGACATTACAAATATCATTATTTCATAATTTTTTTTTCTAAATTACCATGAGAGAGCATAATCCCACAATGAATCATTGTATGTGATAATATTTCACAGATATATGCTACTCTATGAGGATTCATCAGATGTTGAACTTCTATAATAATATATTATGGATCCATAAAACTATAAATGTCTATACATTCATTTTATAGAATAAGCGAGTGAATATTAATAATTTTAAAAGAATATAGAGTTAGACAATTTAAAATCATATTTTATTAATGAACTAAAAATTCAAATGTCAATTTACTTAAATGGTAAACACCTTCACCACATTTAAGTTGGGCTCTTCAAAATATACTTGATGAATGGTATATTCTTTGATTAATCTCAATGGATATTATCTTGCACATATATTGTTTCTCATCTGAAACTCGTAGATGTAATTTAATGAAGATTATTCTGGTGAAAATATTTGTATCCCATGAGAAATATCTGATGTATATATTGTCTATTATTCCTAAACATGTTTTCCATTTCTGTAGATTATTTTTTCTTTCAGATAATCCTATATAAGTTGAATTTTGGAAATACTTATAATTGATTTTGAATAATTTGTAATTAATATTTAAATAACACATAACTCATATGAAATATAACAAATCAAACATGTTGTCCAAGCTAATAAATTACCCAAACTATCCCCAACTCTAGTGATCCCCACGGTAGGAAATGGTTATAGATCATTATTTCTACATTATCGAGTACAGATACTATAACCAAACCCATCAGCATAGGCTGGTGATGTACAAAATCCCCGAAAAATTCATGAGTCCTAAAGAAACAATTTGTATGTAAGGATATCTAGCAAACAACTCACGATATATATTATGGTTCGAGTGAGGTGGTGGGGAATGAATATAAAAAATATGGGGCTGGGTAGTCCGGGTGAGAATGCTGGTATTGAAAAAAATGAAAATGTTAAAATAGTGTTATTAATTTATAAAATAGAAAAATCTAAAACAAATATATAATATACCTTGGAAAGCTGCTCATACAGAGCAAGGTAGGTAGATGGGACAACGTAGTTTGGGTGAGCAGACTAGGAATGCTGAAAAATGAAATATATATATTATTGTTTATAATTTATAAAATAGAAAAATTGATATCAAATAATTAATAAACCTAGGATGAATTCTTTGAAGGGGCGGGATATGCAGATGGGGTAGGGTAGTCCAGGTGAGAATGCTGGGAATGCTGAAAAATGAAAAAATAATATCAGTGTTTATAATTTATGAAATAGAAAAATAGATTACAAAAAAATAATATACCTAAGAAGGCTGTGCAGATTGTGACTGTGATGCCATGTGTTCGAAAAAAGACTTATGCACTGCTGCATGAATTTGATCACACATAAACTATTTCATATATTTCATTTATGCTTTTAAGGATTCTATTTACAGGTCTCTTGATTGGTTACTCTTTCCAAAAACCTTCCTAATACAAACACCCGCCTGATATCCTCTAACACCGATGGGGTATTATACCTTTCCAAAATCATTGGCTAGTATGTCCATCCTACCCTCAGGTATAAAAGAGCCATGTGTCTTATTGTATTTATGTTCATCCTAAAATAAAAATTAAAAATATTATATTAGTGTTTATAATATAAAAAAATAAAAATTGAAAAAAAATAATATTTACTTACCATTTTATCACTTAAATTCTTATATTCATATTTAATATACTATTCATTTTTAATTCTTCTTGCTCAAATCTATTTATCATGGTATGTGGGTGGAGGTGGAGGACCAAATTGGACCACTTAAGAACCACTACTAGATCGACCTCATAAAGATTCAATTTATTTTCAATCATTTTCTGTTCCAAATATGAGTACCCTCCACATGATAATGTATGAGGGTGTACATTTCAAAACTGGATCTATTGAAGAGATTTCCTAGAGGCCTAATATAAAAAAATAAACTACTATGTAATAAAAAAAGTATTACAATTTAAAAAATTTATCAGACATGAAATTTTTCTTCATTATGAATGTCAACAAATCACTTCATTGTATCTTCATCTATAAAAAAATACCTGAGGCATGGGTTTTCAAACCTTCTATTTCTAAAATCATTATTTTTTGTCAATTTTGTATTAAAATATCTCCATATAACCACCGCTAAAGGGATATGTATTTTCCTAATAACATTGGATTCTCCATAATTTAATGTCATCTCTATTTGAATAAATTAAATATGTCATTTAAAATATATAATATAAAAAAATGAGATAAAATAAATCAATTAAGTCATTTTACTGTCACCACCTCTCAATGTTGTTTCTTTTTCATCCTATCTACTGACTTCCAATCAGGATGTAAAATACTAATCTTGCAACGGATCTGCGTTGCTATATAACTAACAAATTGAACTGCATTGGGGCCAATTGCATTATTATCATCATCAAAATGGATGTGTACTCATTAATCATAACAAGAAATTGATTGTTTTGGTAAACATGTACTGCCACATTTACCTACTTTAGAACATTATTTTGTAGTATTAACAGGAGATGCCTCATCCGTCGAGGACACATCATTAATCCTGCATTTATTTTTAAATTAATATTTTTATTTCACAATGTAAGTATAATTATTAATATGTATTAGTATTTAAAAATAGGTATACCTTGGTAAATGATCCTCTCAAGCTATAGCTGACATTCCTACTAGAATGTGTAATGAATTTTTGTTTACATTCATATAATCAAAAAAATGAATATTTTAAAATAACGAAGATAGAAAATAAGTATGTATACAAAAGGAATGAATTTGTAGGTTTCAAAAAAATAAAAAAAATAAATATTTACTATAAACATTAGGAGATTAATTTAGTGTTTTCCCACATGCCTTTATCATGATCATTATGTAATGCATGCACTGTGTCCATATTATACTCATTGTAATCATATGGAAATTGCGTAATAGATGAATAAGGCTTATATAAATCATTAACATCATCAGTATCATCCTCAACAACCAAATGGTATCTTATTCCTTTCCAAAAATCATCCCATAGATCATTTGATGGATCAATGACATAAAATACTTTCTCTGGATGTGTCACCATGTTATATAATTCTACATAGTAATTAAATATTTTCAAATCAATGAGGTTAAAACCATACTCAACATGTTTCACACCACTATTACTATCAACCTAATTATATTGAAACACAGTGACTCGTAATTTAATATAATCAATTCCCCATAAGACTTCTAGAACTCCAGAATATGGCATTGATGCATAAATTGGGTTTTTATCTTTGGGAGTAAAAAAATGCACTGCTTCAGCAAGAACCATCAAACCATTATTCTGAAAAATAATTTTTTCATCAAGGTTTTTTATCTAAAATGTGTAAGCCTTGATATAAAAACCAAACTATGTGATCACATTAAGAGATGGTCTCCCAGTTAACAACTTCAATGATTCCGATGAAGATATATCTAGGGTGACTATATATTTATTCTATGAAAGAAATCTCTTCTTATGCTCAATAATCAACCACTTTTCGTTTGTTTTATGTTATCATAACATTAATTCAAAAATATGTATGGAAATATATGACTGAATGTCATCTGTGTTGTTCAAAATCTATAAATGTGCATGCATCACTTCATCACATTAGATGAACAGTACCTTTAATCCTCAAACCCCTGTATTGTCAGTATCAACAATAAATTATCATGATACAAGTAGACCATTAAGCTCCACCTCATAAAAATAATCAGTACAGAACACAATCTCCTATTTTGATAAATATTTTTGAATAATAGAGACCCCTTGTCGATAATTATTTTTAACATATCCCTTCAAAATTTAAATATAACATTCAAACTGATACATCCATCTTAAATGATCAGGCACACATATTCTTATCTCATGAACCAAATGAATCAGAAGATGAATGTTTCTATCAAAAAACATTGATGGGAAATACATTTCTAGTTGAAAAAGAATAATATTTGCTTTATTCTACAACACATCTAACAAATTTGGATCAACGATGTTGCTAAAAATGGATTTAAAAAAATTACATAACCTGATGATTGTCTTTCTGACAGCTATCAATAATATACCAAAAATTACTACTCATAGAAGTTATTGCATAAACACAAAGTAGTAATGAGATTTCATAACTATTAACTTTAAATATATCAATGAAACCAAATTATTCTCATTTGATGATGACACAATGGGTACTTTAATACCATGAATACACTTATATAAATTCATCTTTTTCAATCTTTCATAATGTGTGACAAGATGGAGGTAAATATGTTTTGTTTTCTTTCATATTAGGAGATAAATAAAAAAAATATTATCATTAATGTCAAGTCCAAACTATCATACAATCCATCTTTTTTTCATTCCTTTTATTTCTAAAAATGATTCAACTAGAATATCACATATTTTTGTCTCAAAATTCATAACATTGATGATATATTTTATCTCTAAAACTCTCCAATAAGGTAGTTTGAAAAAAATAGACTGCTTCTTTAAGGTGATTCCTTGAAGACCAGAACATCTTTTCTATCCTAATGATGAATCAATATATTTCACCATGTCATAATATACATCATCTGACAATGGTCGAGGGTGAAGGTTGTATTCTTGTAATTCTTGTAATTCTTTTTTCAATCTATAATAAGTATGATCTATTTAAAAAAATAATTGGTGTCCCATATACACTGTCTTTCTACCATTCTGCAATAGATAATATGAATTATGTTCTTCACAAATTGGACATGTTTTATGTCCCTTAGCACTATATCTAGATAAGTTTTCTTTTGCATGAAATTGGTTTGTAATGAACATTATCGTAGAATGCAAAAAAATAATCTTTCTGGTATTCATCAAAAATATTAGCACCTTACTCACATAGTAGTTTCAAATCATTAATAAATGATGAATGATGCACATTAATATCATTTCATGGTTATTTTGGTCCATAAATAATTAATCTCATCATAACATATTTTTTCTTCATATATAGATGTGGGGAGAAGTTGTAAACTACCAGGAAAATAGGCCATGATCTATGTTTGTTACTGAGGCTCCAAAATTGATTCATTTTATCAGTACACAATCCCATATAAGGAATTATAATCCCACTTCTAATATAATGAAATTTATTATAAAAAATCTCCAATGTGGTGAATCGGTTGGGTGATGTATGTTACCATCTAAGATATGCTCATTTGAATGCCATCTTAAGACTTTTGCATGAATTGAATTTTCAAATATAAGCTTCAAACAAAAAATTATTAGAAGGTAAAAATTTTCATTAGAAATAGTTTGGATTCTAGTTCCTAAAAATGAATCATAATTGAAATATCATAATTGTATAGAAACAAGTATTAGATGATATCATTAGAATGAACAAAATTTATATTTCATGATGTTAAATTTCATGACTAGAGAATGAATTAGAGTTTTCTTTCAAATTTATCTTATTGTGTGATGTCCCATAATTAGGACAACGTGATAAATATTCATTTTCATCACGATATAGTTAACAATTAATAGGGCCAGAATGTGACTTTTTATACCTTAATCCTATTTATAATAGTATTTTATTCAACTCATAATAGGAATTTGGAAGCCTCTTTCCTTTGGGATGTAGCTCCTTTAAAAGATCAAGTAAGCTAGAAAATTTTTTATCACTCCATGCATTTTTTGATTTTAAGTTAAATAATATCAAAACTACTGATAATAATATTTAATTACTGCAACCTAGGAATAATGGTTTCCCATAATCTTCATACATTCTTTCAACAGTTACTCTTTTTTCAATGGTTTCAACACCTAAATTCTGAATTCATTGTTCAATGTGACCCTTTGGTTTGTTGGGAATATTATCATCAACATTTGATGATGAATTTTAATTTCATTCTCCATTACACATCCAAATTTTATTATTAAGGATAAAACAATAAAAAATCATAATGTCCTTGATTTCTATGAAGATTAAAATTTTTATAGTTAATCACTTCACAAATGGAATGAAATAAATTCAATGTTTTGAAGATGTACTTTAGCAAATTCTATGAATTCATAAAATCCATTTTCATATTCACTAGTGTTTTATATAAACGTATCCAATTAATATTTATTCAATATCTGATATCAGTTAATAATTAGAGAATTTATTAAAACATATAAACATTGAAATATATATATAGTTACATATAAATTGTAAATAGAAACACTTTTAATAAAAACTATTGATAATCAAATATAAAACATCAGATATGAAAAAAATTTATAAATAGTAAAAAATATATTTTCATATTATATACATGTGTTATATTGATATTATAATTAAATTATTATATCGATCTTATAAGATTTATTAGATAATTTTACATAGTTGTTTCATTTTTTCGATGTTTCTTGTGTCTAAAGTAATGAAAATTTCAATAATTTAAAGGGTAATAAATCATTTACTATTATTAATATAAAATAATAATAAGAATAAATGTTCACATTATAAGTGAAATCAATCTAAATACTCCAAAAATTATGAAAGATGAATTTAAATACATAAATAAGTTGATATATCTTACAACACATTTTGGTGGGAGAAAAGTAGAATCATTTGAGGGATGTTAAGTGTTTGCTGATCCATTGCATATTTTAATGAGTATATAAATATATTATTTGTTGAAACTTTGATTTGTTATTATTTGGTAAAAGATAAAAATATCTATTTATGTCATAACTGACCATTGAGTTTCAATTGACCAAAGTAGTAGAAAATCATAAAAATAATTCAATTGGTTTTCTGTTATAACATAGGTAGACCACATTCAAGTCCCCCACAACACCACTCTGAGTTTTATTTTCTCAATTCTATGAAGACACATAATTTTAGATAAAAATAATGTCAGAACGTATTTTTGTCAATTGGTCAAGATAAGAACAATATCAGTTAATAAATTTTATAACATTGACTAATTTAAATGGTCAAGGTCATTGGCCAATATATTTCTACATAATTTCATATTAAAATAATGTCATATCATAATAATTAAATTTGTTTTTGGTATAATTTAGTCATAAACAGGGACTAATAGATTTATACATAAAGTTACATAAAATTTCATCACCTAAAGTCAATCAATGTCAGATAAAAATAATGTTAGATAAAAATTCATAACCTAAATTCACACAACTGCAATCCATATCAAGAAAATTTACAAATCAATATTAGGGATGACTATTAACTATGTTCAAACACATTTTAAATAAACTATAAAATAATATTTGAAGCAAATTAAAATTAAAATTTAATGATCATTGATTTAACTTCAAAATTAAAAAAAACGTTCAAAATTTAGAATTCAATAAGAAAATAGATTCCTATCTGAACATTGATCCCTAAAAATATATGTAAAATTATGCACTATATGATATAGACAAAAATTTATTGTATCAATGAAAAATAGAAATAAAAAATAAACTAAAATAAATAAATTGTTAAAATTCGCTAAAAATAGCTTTCAGAAGAACAAATAATCTGTAGAATATCAAATAAGTGAATATAATGATGAATGAAGACTTCAGATCATGAAAATGTAAGAAAATTTGTCAAAAAGGTCGATTGGAGATCACAAAGTAGGCTTTGATGTTATCATGAGATGATAGGAGCCGCTAACAGTATTTGATTTGAAGATAGATGAATTTGAGGGTTTCTGAATACCAACATTTTTTAAATGACTTTTGGAATACATTTTTACCAAAACTGATGATTAATATAAAAAAATTGGCATTGATTTTTACCAAATATGACACCAAAAATATTTTTTTTGTTTCGATGTCAATTTTGGTAAAACCCGACACTTAAAGTATACATTTTTTATATTTGGATCCGAATCTATAGAAAACTGGCGTCAAAAAGTAAAACTATAGTGTCGGTTTTCCATTTAACCGACATGGAAAACATTTTTTTAAATTATTGGCATTGGGTTTAACATAAATAGATGCAAAAAATCATTATATTATGGGTTTTGGAGTATTTTTTTTAGTAAAACCGACTCCAAAATTTCTCTCTCACACCATCGATGTCACTTTATAAAAAACCATAATTATTAATTCAACGTTAAATCATGTATTTCTACGAGATATGATTTAATGATTGTATAATAATACATAAAACTACCACATTTGGCTAAATTGTTTACATTTTCATCAAAAAAACATCATTTACATTACAACTTAATCCACCTATGGTTGGTCTTATTCCCAATATAATACCTCAAGAATATTTATTAAAATGTTATTAAGGGTCTCTGGTGGGTATTTTGTTTAAAACATGTTTCTTTACGTGCAAACCTGATGCAATATCGGGTAACCGTTTCTAAGTGAATGAGATGACACACATTATATTTCTAAAAATAAAATAAAAATATTAATGCATTAATCACTTAAAAAGACTCATTAAATTTAACATTTATGATTATTATATTATATGTAGTGATAATATGTACATTAAATATAATTTAGAATTGTTTTCTGGTCATCTTGACGCTTATTATAACATTTCAAACTAAGATAAAACTATTTTTATCCAAAATTGTTATTGAAACTTTTTTGTTTTATTATTATTCACAATGAAATAAAAAATTCAAATGTCTAACATAATATTAATTATTTATATTGAAAATATGGATACAATTTTTCCAAATTCAATTCATGGAATAGGGATAATATATATTCCAAATTATACCTACTAAACCTGAAGGAAAACAGGTTTTCTGAAAAATGTGTTTCAAGTATAAAAATTTTTATAAACGAAACTAATGTATAATATTGAGTCCAACCCAATTTAATATATTATTTTTAATCAAATTGGAGTTATTTAATTTTATAACTAATTTAAAATTGTATAAGAATATATAAATATTTCAAATGAAAATATTGATTAAAAACAATATTTTTATCTTTTCATTTAAAAATATAAAATTTCAGATAATTATTAAAAAATAATCCTAATATAGTACAAAAATTTTTAATTAAAAAATAATTATCATATTTGAAATTCAAAATCTATAATTTGGAAGTTTATCATTTATATAAAATTATATAATTCATGAGAACCCAATTTGGATAAAAATAAATCACTTTCCTTTTAATTGAAAAATTTCTAAATATTATTATAATGACTAAAGTTATATAAAATAAAAATTTATAAATTTTATTTATATAGGAAAATTATTCATCAAAAAATAACCTATGATGTTAAATTAATCCCTCTTTTGGAAATTTAAACCATGAAATTTCATCACATGCCACGTCGAAAGGGTTTTAAACATTTTTAAAATCGATTCGAATTTGAATATCATTAAACATAAAATCATGAAAAAAACCATTTTTAAAATTAAAAATTACTACCTTGGAAAAAAAAAATATTAAAAAGTGAAAATAAAAAATTCTTTTCAAAAAATGTTATTTAAAATATGATGGTCATCTGGATGAACACAAAACTATGTTTTTAATTTTCATATCATAAATGAGAAGAGAAAATATTTACATGGAGGAGAAATATAATATCTAAATAATTATGGATACATATACATAACATTGATAAAAAAATTCAATTATTATTATAAGTTAAGTTACCACAAAACCATGAACTAATGAGGTGTCAAAATGTCATTGAAGCATTATTAATGAAGGTAATAAGATAATTTTTTCTATCACAATATACATTTAGTATATTTCAAGAATTATTTTAGCTTCTCGATGACGAATATAAGGAAATATACTTATATTACATAGACTCACTATTCATTTATTATTTTTTTACCACAATTTAATAATTTTATACAAATTATGAGTTTTAATTTTGAATTTTTCATGTGTAAAGTACTAAAATAAACTTATAATGGAATTAATGTTCCATAAAAGGATAAAAATATATTTCTCAAGTCTATAGATATTATCCAAAACTAAAATGGTAGGATTATGTAATATAATATCCAAAATTTATAAACCATCTAATAAAAATTAATAAATTTAACTACAATATTTTCCACAATAACACTAAATGTTTAGATTGTATCATTCCAAAAATAAATAACACCATATCACTAAATTATATCAGAATTTATGAATATTTTAATATTAATTTTTTTTCATTAGGTTTACCGTACATCCCAAAATAGTTAGTATCATTATTTATAAACAATATTTCAATGTAAATCACATTAAATATATTAGAGTTAGTTATATATTATCCCAAAAGTATCCCCAAATATAATTAATCACCTTGAAATCCCAACACATAAAATATAAAAAATGGGCTCATTTCCAATGGATATATGGTAAACCATAAAATTATAAACACATGATAGTACCAATAACATTTATGCTCACATCAAATAAAAACAACTAAATATCAATATTTATCGAAATCATAATCTAATACCAAATAAAATATCCTCTAACTGGCATGATTATATCAGATTCTAATATAACTTCTCCACATTTTTAGATTTGATATAGATATACATCACCCAGATTCAAATATTCAAATAATATATCATCAAAAACATATTTCATCACATACATATGTGAGGAAATTATATCCTTAATGTTTTATTTATTTTAAGAAATATCATATGTACAACAAGGTAATAAAAAATCAAAAAAATTTATTCTATCTCCTAGAAAGATCATCAGTAACAGTAATATGTTTTTGGAAAACATTCGTAAAACATTCCATTATAAACTATTGCAGTAGAAAGCATAATAAAGGTGAGTTAAAATGCCAAATAATGGTAAAAATAAGCAAAAACGACATAATTTCAGGGGTGAGAATAAGATGAGAATTGATATATAATAACATAATAAATTATCACTAGATTAACATAAGTGAATTATATCACATAAAAACCTCTATAATAAAACAAGAGATGTTGAAAAATACATTAACATACGACAAGATTCTTATAATTCAAAAATAATAATCATTGTAAAATTAACCGTAAATAAAAGAATCAATGGAAACCTAATTCATTAATAATGATAATATATTGGTAACATAGATTATAATTTTAATATAAATGAAATAATGACTCTAATGAATAGAATAACTTACATCGAAAATTCAAATAATCCAATAGTATAAATCTTTTAGAAGTTAAATACATTTATTTTATAATTGAATTGTAGAACTATATTAGTCTCACCCATCATCTTGGGCTATATCAAGCCCTCCACTCGTCTTAAACATTTTATATGAAGCATAACATAACCATAACCGATGAAATCATACATTTTTATATATAAAAATAATCATTGTTCATTCATAACAAGATTTTCCCATGGAAAATAAATAGGATCCATTAAAATATAGTTTAAAAATTCTTAATACATTACGATAAATAATTAGAATTGTATATTTTAGTATATATATATATATATAATATAGAATATGTAAAATAATAGGTTCTTATTTTGAAGAATATATATATCAAAGAAAATATCAGTAAAAATATTTTTCATGAAATACGATTTCAACACTCAAATCATTTTTATACACCAAAAATTCAATAATAAATCTAAAAGTTGTAAATTTCAAATGAAACTAGAATAAATTAAATTTAAAATTCAAAAAATGAACTTTCAAGAAAATAATAAACTTGTTTGATGCATTCATCATTATTAAAGTGATTTTATTCACACTATTGAAGAATTGTTCCTTGTTCTGAAAATCACAAGAAGAATCTTTGTAAATTTGTTTCAATAACATATCATGGGTAAAAATTATATAAATAATAATTTATTAAATTTAGTAAAAAATAATTTAAATTATATTAGAAAACATATATATCGAAGGAAATTTTTTATTGAAATAGGGTAAATATGTTTTAAAATTGTTAAAAAAGAATCTGGTAAATTTGCATTACCAAAATGAAAAATTGTTACTATTACATCACAAATATTGAAATGAACAGGAAATAAGGAAAATAAAATGATCTTATTAAATAATTTTCATATAATCTCTTAAGTGGAAATTCAAGAATAAACAATCCTGAATAAAATGTGTGTGAAACATAAATTTCATACCACTTTGGTAACTTTTGAGTCATAAAAATCATGAAATAATATCATCAAATGAAACATTATATATAATTAAAATAACTATATTCATGATATATCATGAAAATGGTTATTTATATACATGTCATCAAAAAATCACGGTGCATAACAAAATTTACTGACCAAACGAAAAAAATTACGACACAAATAACCTATATAATGATCATATCATTGAGTTGAGAATTGAAAAACGAGGCTACTATTTATAAAAAATAGATATTTATAAAAAATATAAATTATATTTAAATAAAATAATTCATTTCACATATAATCATGGAATAATATAATCAATGAACTTATGATATAACACAATGAATGAAGATTTAGTTAAGAGACACATTCCACTTGGAATCTTTTGAGTAAAATACCCTTGAATGAAATAATATGAATTTAAAATTAATATACCATTATTAATGTATGATTCCTTGTACAAAATCTAAAAGGGGGGTTATTTACAACATAGAAAATGATTTTTTTTTATTAAATTAAAAACATGACTATATTTATGAAAATGGAGAGGAAATCCCATACCTCGAGTCCAGACATTCTATATATATCATTTTATAATAATATAGTAAACATTATTAAATTATTAAATTATATCCAAAAAATATTTATGACTTTATCATTACTCAATTTATATCATTTATGATATTAAATTATTTAATTACCCAAAAATTTAATTCAAATCCATGTGTTTTGAGGTTGTTCAATTTATAATTTCAAAATGAATTCTTTACATTGATTTTGGAGAGAAAGATAATTTTTCAATTACATATAGTATAATAATTTTTTAGTATTAATCTTTTTTTAAACAAAAATATAGATTTTTAATGATAAAAATGGTATATCATTATGAAAATTGAGTATTGTTGCAATCATATTGACAATATGTCGTATGTACACACAGGTTATGGATGAAAAATTACATTGCTTCATTAGGCAATAGTACATTGTACTCAAGAATAGTTGTTTTGATTTAAATATTAATGAAGTGAATATGTATAATGGTTTTTACATTAACATAATAATATATCATAAAAAAATATGTGTTATAATTTTTTAATGGTTGTAGAATATTTGATAAAGGTATATTAAATAAAAATATAACATTATTTTAATAATTATACCACTTATGTAGACAACCGCCTTCTACATACACATTAATCCATATAAGAATGGTATTACATCGAACATAATAGCACTATAATATGGGATATGGTGTTTTTAATGGAATTAATAATTTATTTTAAGAGGATAATTTCACTAGATGGTTTTGTGTGGTAGGATGGTGTGCATCTTTTTAAAAGTGTGTGAGATTATATATAACGAATTGTTTTAAAAATTAAAATATATTAACATATAAATAAATATAAATGTATCTGAAATAATCCATTTACTATTTTTTATAATATAATGTCAAAATATGGCTATCACATTAGATTTAGACATGATTTTTTGTAATTTTAACAATTTACACTTTAGTTTAACTCACATATAACTCAGTTTTATGCATATCCATGGTAAACGAGATTTAAATTCTTTATCTCAATTCATAATAAAAAATATGTTTTAATATCTTCCAATATATTATTTAATATAGACATAAATAATTTATCATTTTATCAGATTCATTTAACATAAGTGGTAGTTTTTAATTTCAAAATAGTCTTGTAAATGATAATGTATTTGTTTTTTTTAAAAAGTCTTTTTACGTTGAAATATGTTATTCTACCAAATTAAAGTATAATGTTGATTCAAATATGATTTATTTTATTAATTTTATTAAATATTAACTAATTAAAATTTTTACCTTACAAAAAATAGAATGGGTCTTTGTAATATATTAAAATAAATATTAGTTTCAAATAAATATTAGTATTTTTCATGATTTATTAAAAAAAATAAGAATTCTCATATAATTAAAAAATATTTGTACTAAGTGAAAATAGATATGGTGAATTAAAATTTGATGTTACTTTTGAAAAAATAAATATCTATAATTTGGAAATAATGATATTAAATAAAACAATATATTTTATGAAACACAAATTTGGTTTGAAATATGTTCATTTGGTTTTGAGTGAAATATTTCCTATTTTTCTAAACTTGAATAAAAGTATATAAATTATAATTAATGGGTATTAATAATGCATGAAATGATTTATCTTAAAATTATATAGGTTGGAACACTAATGGATCATCTAAACCATATAGTTGTTTAATATGTTTCCCCTTCAATGGTATAACTAAATTCTTCTACAATGAAATATTATAATATTAAATCATTTGAATGTCAAAATAACTATAGTGGCATGTTTAATGTATGATAGTTTGATCTCATAATGATTCCTATGCTGGTAATAACCTCCCGGAATTCATATAATTGGTACTATAAGAGTCATTACCGACCCATAAAAATAGTTCAAAGGAAACCATCCCACCAAATAAAACCCTCCCAACATGATGGGTCTTTTTATAGCTCTATTGCTTAAATTAATTGAAAAAACCCTTTGATGAAATAGAATATGTTTCATTTGAATTTATGATTTCCCCTAAAAATTAATGATCTATGGGAAATGTCTCATTTTATGACATGGTCAAATAAGATGTGGTTTATGTGTAACTCCTAATTTAGGAAATATCCATGTATAAACCATATATATTTCTGAAACATTTCATCATATACATCAACGAAATTAGTAAAGGTTGCAATCTACTTGTCAGTAATCTATATCTTAATCTAATATGATAATATTGGAAGAATAATTAACAAGAAAACAATTTTCTATTAAATATAATATCACGTTATGAAATGATTTAACTAAATAAGAAGTCAAAAAAACAACCCTGTATTTGGATTTGGAAAACAAATTACCATTGAGAACACAAAAAATTTAAAGCCTCAGTCAACATATCATCCTCATGGTGGGAGGAAACATGATTTGACTCAAAATATGACATAATGAAGATTCCTTCATTCATGAAAGATAATACCTCCATCATGGAGGCCCTTTATTAATCTATATATCTATAGGGATAACTTGTAGAGAAACTTTTAATCCCACTATTGTTTGATTATTCGGTCACATCAAATAAATTGTAATGTAAAAAATCCCATATCACAAAATTTCATGAAGTAATTTTATTCACATCATAGGATATAGAGACAGTTATATTAGGACCCAGTGGTCATGGAATATATCTAAAAAATTCATATTTCAATATCCCTCTATCGTTAATTAATAATGGCTCCAGAATCATTCTCATACTGGTGTGGAAACACTAATGATTTTTAAAATAATATACATCTTATCTTCATCTGATTTATAAATTCTCATATATGACTTGATTTTATAGAATCATTTTGGAAAATTCGATCATTGTTTTCATTTAATGTATCAGATCATGGACTCTAAATTCATGATTATCTAAATGGATACAAAATTAATTGACTTTCAAGGACGGTATTGGTGGCATTGATATATATATTTTCCTTCATCATATAACCAGTGTCTCAAATTCTCTGTTGACAGATGAACTAGTAAAGCGTATGGTTAAAACTACCCTATTAAATCTAGTGAGTGTTAGCAATTCAATGTGCGATTGTATGAATTAGAAAGTAAAAGATACAATAATTTATAATGTCACTTGATTCACTGCCCTAAAGAGTTTGAAGATGCCCCAATCAAACATTTCAATGAGATAACTGATGAATATTTACTCCAGATAAATCAAATTAAAGATTAAACAGTGATTCCAGATATATGTTACCCTATGATCATGATATTAGTCCCATTAGTCAAATCCATATATGAGAATATAATTCTTAATTAGAAAAACAAAACTGATGGCTTAAATGGAAATTACCAATCATCATTCATAACATATTCAATGGTCCTAAAATAAAAAACTATATCAAAAGACACCTCAATATTAAAAGTGATGATGGAAAATAACCTATAATATTTTGATTCTCAATAAATTTTAACTTCTTAAACCCTTGATGAAAATGGGAAATAAAAAAGGTTTCCTATAATTTCCCAAACAATGACTTTAATATATTAGTTTACATGGAATCTAAATATTCTTCAATGTTGGTGTTGGATGATTAAAAGGGATAAATATCATATTTTTTATATAAAGATGTGAAAAAACATTTTCTCTCAATAACTATAGAGTGTAAATATACCCTACCCATAATTTCATCAATAATAATTCTCACATATCGTCCCATAAAAATTTTGGGCATTGCACATTGAAATCCATTGAAGATATAAATTACCCTACACTATCTTTTAATTAAAAAATCCCCCTAATCATATTTTTCTATTGATACTTATGAAGAGTAAGAAAAAGTTGATCTTATTGATTCCCCTCCCATATTTGACAAAGGATTATCTAACACTATTAATGAACTGATGATTGATAAATTTAGGAACATTGTTAAATTTAAGGATGATATTAATCATTGTTTCTAGGTCAACAAAATAACAATATGCATGGACCCTATTGATGAAAAACATGACAATGACCTTGCTAGAAATTATATAGAAAGGAAAATATATTATTTCAATGTGGAAACTCATCATATAGACCCATATAAGGATCAATCCTATTACACGTATGCGACCATAATAATTTATATGAGAAATTTTTATTTGTTGATGCTGAATGAAAAAATATTTTTAAATTATACTTCATTTTTTATATCTGATACACAAAATGTTTTCCCAATATTGTCTTATTCATAAAAAATAACTGTCGTATTTGTTTATAGTGTGATTTCATGGATCTTAACTGGAATTTAATAAATAATAATTTACCTAACCCAAATATAGAATTTCAAATCAATGATATCTATTACTATGAATAACCATAATTTTTGGATGGATGTAAAGGATATAATTAAATATGAATGGATCATGAAATTATTAATGCCAATAATTCTAATGAACCCCAAAGATAATTTTTTTATCATGTGATTACCTTCAATTTGAAGAAAAAATGAGCTACATATCAATTTAGTATAAACCATATTCATAACCATTCATATAGAAGAATTTGGAATGTTATATAGATGACATGGTTGTTAAATCTCAAAATACTTGTGATTATATTTTTGACTATGAGATTTTTTTAAAAGATATAGAAACATATCAGGAAAATGAACCCCCTTAAATTTTTTTCTAGGTTACTAATCAAATGATAATTATGTTGATTTTAATCTATCATAGATTTGATGTTGAAAAAAATGAAAAAAAAATTAAATCATTAACAGGCCATTTTCTCGAAATCTGAATGAATTAATAAGGATTATAGACTCATATAGTACATTAGTATCATTATCGAATCCCTCAAAAGAAATTTTTTACATTTCATAATATATTGAAGATTGGATTTATTTATTAGTGGAAATAAAAATATCAATAATCTTAAAACCCAAAAATAATACAATTTGTTTCCACTACTATTAAATCCTATAATCAATGGAATTTCCCTCATTATATATGTCAAGACCTTAGAGAGATCATCCAGTACGTTAATTTTATAGTGGAATAATATAGGAAAATAAAATGATAACTACTATAATTGTATAATATTTCTTGATACAAAGTCATAATATTATAATATCAGGAAGAACTAAATGGAATTGATATATATGGTATAGAAATTGAGTCACTATCAGGAATATCATATAGTTCATTTTATCCTCCATATAAACCCACAGATGTAAATCATTAGTCTTCTAAGTATAATAGTATAAATTAAAAATATGATTTTCCAAACTATAATTGATTGATAAATGATTCTTATCATTAATGGAAGTTATAGAAATGTCACTATCACACATTCATATTGAAAATTCATCCATAGAAAAATTCTAGTTGATTCCACGTTGTCAGATGAAACATTATTCATTACCATAGAACTCATTAATTATGTGAGATCAAATTTGGAGATTCTTCAAGAACTCTAATAGAATATGAAAATAAAGGAAAAAAATAAACTGTTTTGATCTAGGATTCATCCTTATTCCCCTATATAATTATGTTTTTCTCTATTCATTCCAATTATTAGAATGTTTCTCCAATAATTACCTGGAGTTATATATTCTTATTTCATGATGAATATTTGTAGTGAAAATATTAATTGGAATAGTAAACACCAAAGGGGGATTCAGAATTGGTAATAATGTAAAATAGTGTTGAATATTACACTAATAAAGGGATATTGATTCCCCTATATGATTTCAAATGAGTTTTCCTGGAAGAATTACCGTTGGATAAAATTGGTTATCATATACCACATCTATATAATAATCATCTATATTTGATGCATAATGTAAACACAACCATGAAAAATTTAACATTGGATAAAATATATATCATCATCAAAATCCCTCAATATGGTGACTTATTTCATTTGAAACAATATGGATAAATAGAATTATACTGACACTATGTTTACTTATGGGTGTATAACCTCATAAAATTACATCATGGGTGGATGTAACACATATTAAAATAACTCTATAATTTTATTCCTTCATCAAAATAAGTGATTAAATAATATATCTGACATTGTTAACGAAAAATCACTCTTTATGACGGCATGAATTCTTGAAATTCCTCTACAAATGAGCCATTGATGGTTTCCTCATCATATATTTTTAAATATGATATAATCTCACCGAAATGAATAACGTAACAGAATTTTTATATGGTTCCAATCAGATAGGATCCATGATATCTCATCAGATTATGAGTCTAATAATTGGTTTTTCATTTCAATAACATCAAATTTCATGGATTTCAAAAAAAACATCACTTCCCTAAATACATTCAAGCTCCATAGATCAACTCTCATAAATAATATATTCTTATAAATAGTCATCACTATTCTCTATATGGTGAATATATTTCCTGGGGATATATCACCACATTAATAGATTGGAATTTTATATACATTTTTATGAGCTCTATGTTTTTCTCTATTTGGGACAAGGATGTATCACTCAAATTATTTTGGACAACATTAACCATCATCTTAATGAATATTATAATAACTATCATATTTTTACCTCATGTAACACTGATGAAAAATATCACAAATTTGTGCTCTTACAAGATAAAAATTACATATCAGTAATATGGTATCTAGTACAACCACTAATTTCACTATAAAATAATATTGGATAGATATGTAATGTCTATCTGGAAAACCTTATATAACACTCTCTAAGAAATTTTTTATAAATAATAAATAAATATTTTACAGTTAAACACATTCATGTTTTAAACTACTATCACATCAAAAAACATACCACAATTCATGAGACCCCATGTTCTTAGGTATACAATAAAAAATATTCCTATAGAGATAGGACCACATTCACTCACTTATCATCACCATATATAACATTATCAATAATGTTTATTAGTCTCAATAGATATGGGATGATTTGGAATGTCTTGATGAAAAATTATTAGTCATAATGTATAAATTAGCACTCACCCAAAATAAATATTATAAACTCTATAAAAAAAATTACCTTTTTTTAATAGAAAGATAGTTGGTATTGGTTCCCAGAACATTAATGATTCATGTAAATACACTCTCAAAACATTAACTAAAGTTGGAATGACCTAATATTATACAAAAAAGATACTCTAATTAAAATTATCCCATTGGCATAAGGGATAGTAATTATATCAAACTAATCACCAATTCAAGGTTTTTCAAGATAAACTATGTATACTATTCACATTATTTAAAATTATTCCATTCTATATGATGTTAAAATATACTTTGAAAATATATAAAACTTGATTTTAAACTAAATAAAAAACTTTTCATATTTAACAAATATAAAATTTAATTACAATATAATAATTTCATGTTTTTTAATGAATCCAAAAAATCATAGTCACATTATGTTAAATAACATGACATTTTATTCCTTGCAAAATGAACTAAAAAAATATTACCAATTAGGACAATTTTGAATTACCATGAATTTATTTTTGTGTTTGATGAATTTCATCCTTCTATTAACTTTTACCAATGAAAATTAACTCTTTGACTTATATTTTTTCTGTAACGTATATGAAAAGGGATCCGTGTTTCATCCCCTCCTACCAATTTGGAATTAGTGATTATGTGAACTACATTATTCATAGTAACATTATGTAATACTAAAATACATTTTCACCATAATATAATTTCAAATCTTATTTTGTATAACCAAAAAAAATTCTTTATTTCATTCAATTTAGATTTTAGGTCTTCTCATGTTTCTCAAATCCATTATGAATCACATGAGATAAGTGGCCCTGGTTTATTAATCTAATCAGCATGACCAAACCACCTGATACCCAGTGAAAGGACATTATTTATTCCATCAAACATGAAATAAAAATATTTATAGTTTTTTACTTAGAATGGACTACCTATTTTACATATGACTTTAATATATGTAAGGATTTTTGAAACCTGGCCTGATTATAAGAAGCAATAAAAATCCCATCACTAGTATGAAAGGGATTGATTTTGAAAAGTTATATATCATTATATCTAAATGTGACATGATTTCTATTTACATTGCGATATGTAGTAATTCTTGGGTCATATGTCATTATCCCATATGATAATTCTTATGTAAAAAACTATTTTTATGAAATGATTCCATTCTGTATGTGATATTTATATGAATTGAACAATAGGATTAATGATTATTTCATGGATATGATATATAGTCACACTAGGATCTCTGATTCTAGGACTACCTATGAAAGCCTCAAAAAATTATACTCTCTTTTTAATATATTCCTTTTATATTTCGTCCAAATTAATGCATATATTTCTAATTAAAAATTATGTGTTAATTATTTCATTCTCTAAAAATATATATAGTGATGTGAGTTTAACGAATCCAAGTTAAACATAATAAATATATCAATTATAATACCCTACTATACAATGCATGGGATTCTCCAATGAGAAATAATTTCCAAACCTTCATTGATAACGGATAAAATAAAAAAATTTCTCTGATACATGAATCGATTACATATCCATAAACTTATGCTATGTTAAAATATCTATATTTTCATATAATTGAAATTGAGTACTTTTCACATTATAATATGTTGTGCGACACATATTATACCACATTTGACATTTAAATTCCTAGAGTGGGTTTTTACATGTGTTCGAGTGTGCATACATGATAAACTATTGATGAAAAGTTTATTTCTATAGTGTAATACCCTAAACAAACATCCAAATAAAATTCCATTTTCCCATTATTATATCATCATTTTTATAGAATATAATATAGAATAAGTACTATATGTTTCTTGAATCATAATGTATCAAGAAATGCCTTTGAAACTTAGGTTTTGGAACTAACAACATTTTTGTATTCATTTCCACCCATTAAATGGAAATCATAGAAAACTAGTCATGAATGGTTCAAACCCAGGATACATTTTTAGTTATTTATGAATTCTTCCAATCCATGAACCATAATTAATGATTTATGAAGTTAGTATTTCTTTTAACCTTCCTAAAATATTAGTAATGTGGTTATTGGAGTTGAAATAAAAATTCAATTTTTGAATATGTAGATTATTCCCCTAATATGGGAATGTCTATTTGCCACCAATATTTCTTATCTACTAGAGACATCATCAACATGAGGAGAAAATCATCTTATCCCCTTCCCAACACATATCATCACAATATATCTCATCATTAATAATATATTATATATTATCCCATACATACATGTCCCGTTTATCATTTAATAATATAATAATATTCTATTTTTATTTACAATGCCTCTAGCACATGATCCAAATCTATTGTAATATTATAAGTATTTATCCCTAATCAGATCATCATCCACACTTCATTGGCCCAAGAGTAAAAACATTAATCTATGTGAACCAAATATAATAATTTCTATGATATTATTAGGATGTCCAATCATACTGGGATTCTACCTATTCCATTGCATATCATTTTTTCTACTTCAAATTTTGTCAATGTGAATTAAATTAATTAGAGAATTATTTTTTAATTAATGTATGAATATAAATAAAATCCCCATAGTCTTCCAGACCATAAGAGCATAATATTTAGGTTAAGAACACTAAAAATGTATTATTCTAATATCATATAAACAAAATACTGAGAATATATCAATTTTCCACATCATATGCAACCCGTATTTTTTAGATCAAAGAAATGTTGTGATACTAAATTGAAAAATAAAGGCTTAAATTTTATAGTTCCCTTTGTATATCCCAAGAAGTTGTCAATCCATGATTTCTAGACCTAGTGGTTCTAGAAAATTAATGATTGATGATTGGTCTTATATTTCATCAAAATTATGTCATACACACATGACTATATATCCTATAGTGTGGTAAGACACTTATTGAATATTTCATCCTACCATATATATTCAAAAAAATTAACTATTTTAATCCTCCAAAACAATTTCATGTTAATTAGTAATGATCACATTTAACACTAAAGGAAACAACTGTATAACTATGTATATTATTCTGTTGATATGACTATACCTAACAACCCATGATATTTCATTTCAACCAGATACATAATCATTCTAATGTATAGAATACTATATTTTTATATGTCGTCAAAATATTTTAATAGACCCGATATTTGGAACATGGTCCATGTAGATCCCTAAAAAAAGTTTCTAATGTCATCACTATAAACTTAAAATCCTTGAGTTATGATTTATAAAACCCATTATCCAACAATTCATGTTCATTTTCACCCTCAACATCTCATTTTATTCATAGAGAACACATTCAATGATGTGTCATGAAATATTATACTCTATCATTTTATCATTACTTTATTGTGAATTGAAACCACACAATACAATGGTTTAGAGTCCATGACTATAAGATTAATTCTCTTATTTTTCATATTAATTTGTAATTAGTGTTATTATATCTACCTCCCAAGATATCATAACCAATATTTCAAACACTCTCAATGATGGAACATATCTACCTCATGATATTTCATAACCAAGATCAAGAGCACTCTTTGATAGGGAACATATCTCTATCTCAATATAATATAATCAATCCAAATAATTATTTCAAAGAGTGATCACCCCCAATCATCAATAAAAATAATTATTTTGGTTGATTTTATGGGGTTATAATTTTTAATGATTTTATCTTTAATAGTGACACTAGGCTCTACTAATTAATGTTAGGTAAACATTGCTCGATTATAATATATTCATCAAAAACTGTCGGTTTGTGTATCATGACTATTAATGTTGTACACCCTGTTTGATTCTATAAAACCATAAACATCATCCATATTGGTAACAATTTCCTGACCCAAACATTATATATATATATAAACAATTCATTCCAATATGAAATCCCATAATTGAAAAATGAGGAGAACTAACCAATCCTCCCCTAATCTGATGTGTTACACATGCGATCTAGTATTAATTAAGCAACTTATATAAAAAAGGGAAAAATACTTTTTTAAGCACACAAATGTAATATTAACAAAAAAAACTATTTATCTACTCACTATGAACCCTGAGTATTATAAATAGTAAAATTTTTAGAAATTGAGTGATTAATTAAAATCATATAATTTTCATCATATACAATAAAGAATGTAACTTTTATTCTCCATATGACTCCCATATTTGTCAAAATTTAAATCATTTCTCAATTCTCAAAATAATAGTTCAGATTTTATATTAAAACAAAGAAAAATTATAATTTTAGTGCATGGAAGATCTTTTGATCTTTGGGTTAATCATCACAAAATCTTTCCTTCCAGATCCTCATCACATTGTGTCTGATGGATCATCAATGTGGACCAACACTAGTGTCTATGTGATAGTACATATGAATATTCCAACCCAGGTTCCACATCTAGGTGGGAATCATTCTGAGATTAGATTATTTGATCTTTGATTAACATTATTCATTATAGATTTATTGCTCATCTTGGTTTTAGGTTATTGTGACCATGTCAGTATAAGAATCAGATGTTATAACCAAGAAATGGTCTAGAGTAAGAAAGGTGATAAATCATTTAGTACAAATTGTGTTTCAATTCATGGATAAAAATGGTAAATAAAAAGAACATACATAAATTAGAGCCTTTAATTAAGAAATAAATTAAAATATATTTTTAACATATCCCTCATTGTAATGTAATTATTATTAGGTTTTATTTATTTAATTTGCATGTTTGAATTGATTTATTGGAATATCTTCCTCATAAAAATGATGTTCTTCACCAATATTATATTTTTTTCTCTAGTGTCATCATCTTCATTCATTTAATAATGTTTATCTAGTTTCCCATTAAAAAAGTTAAATTTCAATTCAATAATTTCTACCAAAACAACTGAATTTTCTACAAAATGTTTTCTCTATAAACAACTCTATATAATTGGACTCTTCTGAATATTTTTTATCCCAAATACTAATAATTTATAACAGTAAATTTTTTTAAGGATGATATTGTATGATGCTTCCTCATCCCCATGTATCTATTTATATTTATTAAATGACAATGAATTGTGAGATAATGTATCCCAACATACCTTAGCATTATGAAGATGTCTTCAATCTTATGGATGTCTGTTGTAAAATCCACCAATGGGGTCTTAATGATATTTTTTTACTTATCTTCCCCTATTATTCTTTGAGCACTGTGATTAAATTAAATATTTTTATGATTAAATAATGAGTTACACTCAAATAATGTGATAATTTATTGGACCAATTATCTTATATAAACCACCCATATTCATCATAATGGACTAACAAGTTCTAGTTCACTCTTGATCAGATCATTCCTCAATATTATAGTTAGGATGATAACCCCATCTTTGGGTCCTACTGCTGGATTTTGTAAAAATGTGGTTACAGAAATAAATGGAATGATATATATTATAATCGTAAATTTAAAGAGGTTAATTGAAGGATGTTTTGAACACATACCAAATTTAGGGATTAGATTGCAATGATAAGAACTATCCCCTTTATGGTAGTATCTTCAGAACCTCTCCCATGAGATTATCAATAAAAAATATTAGTTATACTGGTAGTTACAAATATAAAATTTCAGATTTATGTGTAAGAGCATAACAATAGATTATCATTGAAATTTTAGTCAGTAAAATTACACTCTCACGTTTAGTACCATTCTTGTGCACCTAAGGTGTTGTGATGTTTTGAGGAGGTATGTTTTCTATAGGGTACATAGTTTGTATGTTAGGATATACTAATGGTTTTTATCACTAGAGATTTGAGTCAGTGCTAATTATATCTAATGAGAATAATTAATATAATACCCCTATTATCAAAGATCTAAATAAATATACTCTGTTGATATATTTATGTGAATCAGAAACCTGAATCAATCTAACAATATGCAGGTTACTGAATTAATAGTATGAAGTAAGACATATTCCCTTTATATTCCTTATTAATTAACTTGTACACATATAAATATCTATAAATAACATTTCTTACTATAAAATCATCCACAATTTCTAGATAATCGACGAGTTAACTCACTATAGTTAGGTCCTCTCCTCTATTAGTGAGATAATATATTGTGATATCCAAATCCATGTTTAATTAAAACACATCACACAACTTCTATGCCATTTCCTTCTGAAACACCCCTTTAAAATGTGTCATATTATTTAAATTATTAGGTGTTGGAATATCAAATTTTTTGGGAAGTATGATTATATATATATATATACAGCATTGTTAAAATATTTATACAAATTATTTTATGAAGGTGAATAAAAAATATACCTATTATACATGGGTGAAGAATAATTTCCAGTGAATTCGGATTATATCATATATATATATATATAATAATTAGTCCAACTGATTTATAGATTAATGTAGGTAGGGGGGGCACCTCTTAATGGTTGGATACCACAACCACTGTATGCTCTTCCAACCCTAGAGATCATGTCTCTATAAAATATCTTGTATCTAAATGAATTCATTTTTAATATATTTCATCATCAACATCATATGTTGTGGAAACAAAATGAGACAAATCTCATAATATCCTCAATAAATTTCACGGAATGTTTCTAGTAGCATTATATCATTAATAATGATATGTAGATAACCAAAAGTCATGTTATATTTAACAATTTTCAAATAGAATAGTTTTCTATGTTTTCATATTCATCAATTAATTCGACCCCTAGTAATTTTAAAAACTGTTATGTGAGATTAGTTTCATCTAATGACAAATTAATACTAGCCTTCAAGCCTCCCATATATTTCTTGCCATTGTGAGGATGGATTTTATAAGAGATTGATGGTGGGGTTGTGAATTATACATATTCCATTAGAATATGTTCCATGACATGGATTGAGTTCTCTATCTCCAAATGGGATCATCCTTCCCTCCATGATTCCATCTGTCCCCATTAATTTAGATTTTTTTTGTAGGAATATAAATTAGGTTAACTACACTCATCTTTGTAGATGGAGTAATCAATTTCTATACTTTATTCATTAGAATATAAAATTATGATTCATCTATTCCATTTATTTCCTTAATTATCCTCTATATTTTCATAGGTTTTTAGGAAATTCTCATCAATGAAAATTATATTTTTATTATACTGGTCTGATCAACGATGGAATTTTTTTACACTTTTTTATTTTATCTAACTTGGATTTTTTCTAAGGTGAATCATCACCTTAATACTCGTATATTTCTAAGATAATCCAAGAAAAATATTATTAGTATATGTCCAATAGGGGGATCTACATGTGGGGGGAGGACAGTTTAGAAACAATATCCACGCATCTCAATATTGACTAGAAGGGACATACTATTATCAGTTACCTCTTAAAAAAATTCTTATTTGTGTGGTTGGAAAATTATTCTCAAAAAACACAAAAGCACTACCATGGATATAGATAATATACCCCTACAAAGTTGATATCTCTATATATATTGGCCTCAAATACACCCGCCTAAAAAGATACCAAATGCACACATGATATGTGACCCCCATTACACTATCAATAATTATGTCATTTTATGGATTACATAGAATAAATAAACATAGATTATAATGAATCAACATATTTGTTTCCCATGATCATTCAATGTGCCCAACCTGATTTTATTAACGCCCATAATATTATTGATGAAATTATGTTTTCGATTCTTTATAGAGTTAATGAACTCTTACCAATCTCATGGGAATCTATACACCCCTAGAGTATATGGACTAAGCCCATGATCCTAGATGGGGCCTTGCCCTTATAATTATAGTCAACTGATTTATATATTTTTTCATCAACTAGTACTTCCATGAATATAATATGGGAACTCACTAGTTGAGAGACTATTACAAGGGTACCAATCAGTACTATACCTTTTTATTATCTTACAAGAAAGATAGTAACACAAATATAATTCATTATAGATGATTCTAAATGAACCCCTCATTACAAATATAAAAACAGCCTTCCATTCCCCGTATTCATATTGTCCCTCATCCAATGTATGCTAATATATACCATCAATTTCAAATTTCACGTGAATGGTACATATATGGGGTCTAATATCATTTTCATTTATTCAATAATGTTTGTTTAATAAGTATTTACATAGCATAATTTTTTATATATTCTTCAAATTAATGTCATATCTCATTAGACTATTATCCAATCAATTCAAATCATCGAATATGGGGTGAGTTCAATTATAATTATATAATGTAGAGTCCACTAAGAGAATCTCCTCAAAAATATAGCCTATGATTAGATCCCTTTTAATCGTTTACCCATATGAGATGATAATTACTAACTCTCCATCATCCATTCTTAAAGTATTGATATTTGGACTCCACCCACTAAATATAAAAGATATTTAATCCTTATTACTTTGGGAATAATTCTATAAGACCCAAATAGTTTCAATGAAACCAAATTTCTTTAATTTCACTTAAAATTACATAAATGAAAAATGCACCCTCAATAAAAAACATAATTTTTGTTGAAACATCATCAAGAATGGACTTCAAAGCTATTTTACCAATTATAATTCATATTTGATATGTTCATACTCATAAACGAATATTAGATATGTACATCTAGGTTGTTGGTATATCGCTTATATTTTATAGTTAGAAGAGTGTAATGTAAGTCATATATTTTTGAGTGGATGATCTCACAGATGTAGCACCTGACAATTAATATAATAGTTATATGTAGCATTAAATATATGTAGATCCCTGGTAATCACCAATTTCAAATCAATAGTTCAGGGCTTACGAAATTGATGATAACTATTATTTTAGATAAGAGATTCCAATCAGATATGGGATAGTATCAAAGACCATATAACATAAAACCTTGACTTAAATGATGTTTTCCTTCAAAAAAAGATCATTATTAATGCTTCAACTCATTCTTTCGCATTAAAAAATAATACCGAAATCTTGTTCATGATTCTCTTAAGTGAAAATCTACGAATTCAAATAAAAAAATAAATCCAAGTATATAAAATGGTAATTTATTTTCCACTATGTGGTAGCCATGTGAATAATTCAGGGCATGTATTTGAATAATATGTCAGAATAATTGAAAATTTAAATGAATGGAATGTAAGATTGAAAGTATATCTATACAAATGTGTAGACCACCCCATTTAAACTATATATACTGTTGAATAATTGAAAAAAATACAAGAATGTAACATAAAAAATATTCTAACTAATTGAGCTATAGGTTTCTATATTTTCACAATGTAATCTACTATATTATAGCTTCTAGATTTTTAGGATCATTATGTGAAAAAGGATATCATGAAACTGGTAAAAATGAGGATTCCTTTCTAACGTGAGCCATATTTTTAACTATTAAACCTTCTGAATGTATACATGGTCCACTTTTAATGTCATGGAATGTAAAAACATCACATTATGGTAGGCATTAATTTCAATGGTTATCATCCTATCACACATGTATTTATGACATAACGATTGATTATGTGAATTCATGAAACCTCCCATGTTATAGGGGAAACATCAGTGGACCCTCTATAGATACGAATCATTCCTCCCCCACTGTTGCTGACATTTCGAGTGGAGAGGAACTGTAGAATCATCATGGATCGATATTGAGCCTACCAGTCACCACACACCTTCGACATGAGGCAATGATGTATATCATTATATCATACCATTGATGTAATTTTTCCATTCTTTACAGAACGAAGGATATAAAAGTAACCGTTATGTGTATAAATGATCTATAGATATTCACCTCAGTGATTTGGTCGCTGATTAATGAATAAAATTCACGCATAATCGTGGTGATGTTACCTGATGACCACCCATTGCATACCACATGGATACCAAATCATGGATGAATTTTTTTTCACCATTTCTTACTAATTCCCTTATAAAAATCATAATAATGAATGGATGAAGGAAAATAAGTTATATAAATTCATGAATAATCTAACATGACATCATAAAATCCTAAAAACTCCAATGAAAAATCACATTTTCCTACTTAGTGTCTCAACAGGTCTTTACAATTATATAATTTAGTTCACTGAATTGGATTGAATATTCTCCCAATTAGGGAATCAATCTAGTTTGGAACATCTTGTACATATTTTATGGTCCAGTCACATAGAATACATTATTTACTTGACCAATTAAATCATGCATTTTAAGGCTCTCAAGGCCCACCTACCATGCATTACATCTTTCGTGGTTTAATAATTCCTATGATGGAGTAAGTTGAGGTATATTACCACTCTTTCTTGAGGTGAATCCACACCTTCCACAATGCTATCATTTCACATTATATCATAATTTTTTTATAAAAAGACCATGTCAAGTCCTCCCTCAATGCATCCAGTTATATAGGATTATGTTTTGTGAAGTATCAAACCCCCTTTATATCATAAATTCCCTTGATAAAAGGTGTCGCCATTCTATATCATCTTGTAGATCTATCCCTTAGTGGCCTTAAAATCCATTCCTACAATTATAATTTTTAAATAAATCATAATTTAATTTGTCATAATTCCATAGATAAATACAAAAATACGTGTCTCACTCAGGTATGAGCATGATTATCTAGGGCACCTAGGTAATTCAAGATTCCACGTAAGGAGAGATCCAAACAAAATTATCATTATTACAATATATAAACATCATGTCATGTTGACGGAAGTTGGACTCATACATGATTCCATAACCGTGAAACATAATTACTCCTTATCATGAATCCTAACAATTTAGAATATTTGTATGCATCTATAGTGTAACTACTTATAGTGACCAAGCTATATCCTTATCTCCTAAAATTTGATTTATTGACATGAAAACCTAATGAGAAAAACCATATTTTTTTATGTATTCTATATGAGTTTATACTAAATATTACTTTATTCTAGTCTTTTGAAAATAAACTATTGGAAAACATCATCATCATCATATGATGCCAAACTATAACCTTACACTATGTGGTGAACCTAGGATATATAGAATACAAGTGTAGGATGCCTCGTGTGATAATAATGAACTAATATCCCACACTATATGGGACCCTTACTTATTTATAATAATTATTCAAAAAGAATTTTTCACATTCAAAAAATGTTACTTTTCATCCATTAGGATTTTTCTTACACAGACCATCACTCTAAAGGGATTAAAAAATTTAGTCGATCATACCATTAATAGAATTTAGAGATACCATAAATTGGGACTCCTAAATTGTGTAATCAAAAACAATTTTATTATGGAATATTCATATTAATATATCTTAAAAAATATATTGTTTTCATGTATTTCATGAAATTCATGTATGGGGTTCTTGATTTAAACTACGTAATAGAACATCACTGTCAAATGTTGAAAAACTAGACAATTATATATTTTCATCTTGAAGGTATAATATATATTATAATAATGCCATATGGCCTTAAACTTTTTCACAAAAACTATGGTGGATTATATTTATTTTTTGATTTGATACATTGGATTCCTTCCTCCAGGTTCAATCAGAACATTATCAATATTTCATTCCATCCATGATGGGTCATTTTCCTTATTATAATGTCTCCATCCATCCCCATCGTATCCATTTTAATATATGTATTGTAACACCTCATAATGATAAAGGGTTAAGTGACTCAATGATATGGATCGTGTCAACATAGTACATCGTTATTTTTTGGATCCTCTCGGATTAGAACTCTATAGTTATTCATTCATGGCCTAAAGTAGTGATCAGGATGACTGACCTTAATGGATGTTTCTCGGGGTCTATGTGAAGGAGGAAAAATCATGCTAGAAATAATAATGTTTTAACTTATGGGTATAGTCATTATTCCAATGAACCATTCTAGAATATGGGTGTTCCACAAGAAGGGGACCATGTGTTTGTGAAGAAACTAGTGGAATCGAGCATGCCATGACCTAATGCCCATGTTAAGGCCGGGTGTCTGCGATATCAGTTGGTCATAGTTGTATCTTGTCTGATAGTCCTATACATTAGAGACATATTCCCTATTTTTAATCCAATAATTGGGGAATATTATAGATAGTATAATTTTCATGCCTATAGGGATATATTTTATCAGGGTCATATCACGTCATCCTCATCGGACCATGTTCTTGGTGGGGACTATCTTCACAAGATATCATTCAATTTGAGAACAACCCTTCAATGTTGGTCTATATTCTATTTAATATAAATCATAAATGATTAATATGGTATGTTATATGAATTAAACACATGATATAGATATAATAAAAAATGAAAATGAGCCCCAATAAATTAAAACTATATTTGGGTTGTCCAACCATCTTCACCAAAATTTTCATTATTGAGACCCATTTTATTAATAAATCACAAGATATTGTTGGTGTCCACTTGTGATTTGGGTTGTCCAACCATGTATGCCTAGTTTCTATATATTCATGATGATATGCCTCTTCAAAAGCATCTTCCATCACTAGAGGTGATTAATATGGAACTTTATATCAATTAAACACATGATATAGATAAAATAAAAAAGGAAAATGAGCCCCAATAAATGAAAACTATATTTCCTCATAAAGTTAGTGGTCATTAACCATATCCTCCATGGTCTTAAACTATTCAGAATAGAAAAAAATTTATTTTGGGAATCTATATTTTAAAATAGTTTTAGGATACACATAGAGTGGGAATATCATTATCCAAAAAATTTATCAATGGTTGTTAGATTGTAATGGGGATGACTGGGAATCTATATAAAAAAGGGGACATTTCTAAAGACCCTTTTGATGGATGTGAATAGTAAGTTCCATAATATAATGTCATTTTTTATGCATACACAATTTTTTATGATATCATAGTGCGTTTTCAATTTAAATTGGAGATTATAAAGTGGTTTTTGACAATGTTGTTTATTTTAATAAGATATTAAATATTTTAAAATAGTACATTTCAAATATGGTTTTTGATTTATCCATGATAAAATGTTTCCAATACTTAATCATATTTTAGTGATTTTAGTGAGGTATATAGGAATTTTGATGACTTATAAATTTATATTAATGTATTAATTCAGGATTTTATTTACTGTGGGGTTTTAAAGAGTGATTCAAATAATCTAAAATGTCATAACATCAAAAGATTCTTTTTAATGACTTGTTTCGAAAATTAGAATAGGGATACTCAAAATAATGTGAGACCCTTGTATGTTTTTTTCATGATATGAATTTTTACCCCAAGGTGAATATTCGGTATTATTTCTTTGTGAATGATATAAGATGTGGGTTTTACATTCATTGGTTTTGGAGATGAAATGAGGTTTATTTAAAATTGTTTCATCCTATTTTTTTATGATTATATAATACTCAATTTTTTCCCACCTCTATTGGATAATTTATAATAATAAAAGTAATTAGTGTGGTGATAAGTTTTATCTATACTATCATTCATAACTAAATTATAATAAGGGAGATAACCATCATTACCCGATCAGACTATAATACAAGAGGGACATGACCCAATAAAACTCTATGATAAAATAAATAGTATTTTGAAATTCAACGAGACATTACCAAAAAATTAACTAAACTTATTATGTCTAGTACTATCACATATTAGGATATAGATATTTTTCCATAATTCATTATTCATATTGAGAAATATTTGTAGGAATTTATACTATTAATTTATAATATCCACTAAACATTTTTTTAAGGAAGAATTTATTTTTTCAATTTTTTCAATATTTATATCACCATTATGGTAATTTATATATTGTTCATTGTTTATTTCGTTTTTTTATTAGTAAACTATTTTGGAAAATTCATTCTTGGAGGGGGGTGTGATCTTTGTTTATTTTGAGATAATATATTGTTTTGAATCTTATAATTAAAATTTCTTGAGAAGAAGAAGAATGCGATTTGGTTTTGATATTTTATTTATATATATCATTATCCTTTTTTGAATGTTTATTTAAGGATACTGATGAATTGATTTCTGGGTCTCAAATTATAGTTTTAATCATGATTAGAAACACATTTTTAAAAATACTTAAACCTAGGTTTTGGACTAAAATTGATAATATATATTAATAAGATTAATTTTTCTCACTATTTAGAGAAAATTAATTTTTAATTTATGTTATATCTATATTTATAGAAATTATTAAGAAAGAAACTATTTGGACTCTTTTATTGTGTCCTATGAGGCATGTTTCATGCACATCTTACAGTTACAATTGTTTTTTTATATGTGTATTTATGGATTTCATGTTTTCTTTGTGGTCTGTTGTAATTTAATTTATTAATTTTTTTTCTTTTGAATCTATAATGGATGTATTCAGAGTAGCTGGTGGATTTTGTTAACATCGAGTTTCTTCTTCATTTTTTCGTATTCTATTTAATTTTTTAAATATATGTATCGACCTGTTCATCCATATGTATATTATACATGGAAAATATTGTATGTTATAAAGTAATGTTAGTTGTGTTATTATAGGATTTGTCTCATTATAATGTCTATTTCATCTTATGACATGTTTGGTTGTTTTCTTTTTCATAAAATAATTAATTGGAATATATATTGATGTAAAATATTGTGATTATTAATTATAGATTCATTGACGTTTTAATGGAATTATTATTCTATAATATCTGGTTGAAATTATTACGAATTATATGATCTTGATAAAAAGGCAGTAGGATTCTTCCTATAGGGATCAGGAACACAATTCAGGGTCAGTTGTGGGTTAGGTCAGTTAACATGTTGGGCCAGACCATATTGGTTTGTTATAAATGGTATTATTTCCTTAAATTTTCAAATAATATTTTTATTTAATCGCTATATTGTTATATAAGAATTTTTGGTTGTATTCAGTGAGGAATATCAAAACATGATAGGTTGGTTCGGGGAGATACAAGTTATCCCTTTCTTCCTCTAGTCCATGTGTCCCCATGGGTAGATATGATCTAATTTCAAATTTATTTTTGAATATGAATATTTATGATTTTTTTATTTTGGTATTAATTTTCATTATTCTCATATCACTAGGGGTTTTATTAGACTTTTTTGGATAAATACCGAAAAGGAAACAAAGGAATTAAATTGGATTACATTTTTTAAAAAATGTTGTGTTTGAATTCACTTGATTTTTGAAATCTTTTTAAAAATATTTCTGTATTAGAATTATTATTTTAAAAACACAGATCCATATAGTGCTTATATTTGTATAATATTTTCAATTTTTTAGAGTTATCTTTATTTTATGTATTTACATTATAGTTTTTGGTAATTTTAATAGAATCAGGTATGGTCTCTTGATTTTTATATGTAATTTTATTGTATCATTATTCATCAATGTGGGGTGAATTTACTAATTTGATTTTTTTTGATTATTTGGTGTGGGATAGGGATATTTTGTGAAAATTACTTATGTATAGAAATGAATCCATGGTAATTTTTTTAAAAAGGATTATATTTTTATGATATTTTATCTAATTTTTTTCTTTATCATGAAATATTGTTTATTTTTTGTATTTAAATATTCATCGGTGAATTATTTTTAAAGTATTCTAAATTAATTTGAGATATATTAAGGAGTATAAATATAAAAAAAATAAAGGGATATTTTTGAATAATTTTAATGGGTTATGTTTTTAAAATAAGAAGAATATTCATAAAATAACCATGTAGATTTCTTATTTTAAAATTAATCGGTGACCTGATAACCCATGTTTTGGATTATTTGTTTCTGGGACCTTTATGGGAGTAAAAATAGTGTATGATTTAGATATTATTTTAACGGGATATGGGTTTCTTGATCTAATGTCGAATTTATGAAAAATAATTGGATTAATAAAATTTGAAATGAAATTTATATCTAAAATTCATAAATTGTTTTCATTTTAATAATTCATTGAGGTAGAATATTTAATAGGTTTTCTTATATTTTATATAATTATTTCTAGTTCAAATGATTATAGGGCACATTGTTAATGGGTTTTTTTATGAATAAATGTGTATCTTTTAAATGGTCATATTGGTCTTTGTGAATACTTTATTTTGATTTGTTCCTTTGATTGATATTTAAAGAGTGTGATGAGTAATTATTGGAAATAACCAGGTTAGGTTCATATTTTTATTTTATATAATCCTAATATAAATGACATAGGTTATTTTTGTATTTTTATCTTTAAGTATATTTCCATTCCAATACATGACTCTATGAAAATTATGAATAGAGTTTATATTGTTTTCCCCTTTTTGAAACATATTTATGAATCATAAAATTCTAGAATGATTTTTTTATGTTTATGTTTTTTTGGGAATCATGGTGTTTGAGTTGAGTTGACTATATATGGGGACAATGAGCCTTGAATGGATTTTTGAAAAGACTTTGACCAATGTTATTAATATTTGGGAGCCCTTTAGGGTTAGTGGAGTCTTAGGTGTAAGTGATATTTTTTTGTGACCAACTATTTTGGAATATAAGTGTGAAGATATTAAGAATATGTGTCTTTTAGTTAGATTTTAATTATTTTATTGCATTTTCACCTTTATTTTTTCACCATTTTTGATTAGTAATTGTGTTGGGATGTTTACACCGTGTTATTTTTGTGTTGTTGTTGCATTTTTCTTGTGAGTATTGTTTTGTGGTGTTTGTTATGGATTTTGAAATACTTGTATGTTTTCATAATGAGGAACCATGGGTGTGTTCATTTGGAATATATATATTATTTATTTCTTATTTTACTATAATAACAACATTTTTGACACATATATCTCCATCCCCATTATCCAATGTTCTATGATATTGGAATTGATTTACCCTATTATGTAGTTAATGGTTTTAGTTTACAATAATGTTGATCCTTTTTTATGCATGTTTGTGGTCTATATTTTTCCTTAATTGTGATTAAAAGTAGATCATGTTTTTGGTTATGGATGTAGTGATTGGATATAATTATCTTTGGATGTTCCTTTTAATTGTTCTTCCATTCAAGAACATGTTCTGGTTTTTTTGGGGTAGTAGCTATTTTGGGGAATTTAGCTTTTCCCTTTTAAGAAATTATAAAATCATAGATCCTAAAATTATAATCTATATTTATAGAATTATTGTTCCATATAATCATAATATTTGATGAATACTATATTTTATGGACATCTACACTGGTCTCTATCCTGTTAAACATTATGGTGAAATTTTTCTTGTTTCGATCTTTCTAAGAGTTATTGGAATTTGTTTAAGGATACATCCTACTATTTTGAGTAATTATTCTAGTAATTTCATTCCCAGCTATTTAGTATCTATTATTATCAACTCTACCACACCAATATTTATAATTTGTAGTTTATATTATTAAATTATCTTACTTCTACCTTGTCCTATGAATTTTAGAAGGATAAAATTGGTAACGTTGGATGAATTTTGACCCCACATTTCCATTATTGTTTGTTAATACTTTTTTCTGGGGTAATTTAAATTTTTATATGTGTTATTATTGTATTAAGGAATTATTTTAATATTTTTATTGTACAATAAAAACATGGTTAGGGTTACGAATGTAAGTTAAATGTTTTTATTATTGTAACTTCTATTAATGATATATTCTTGGCTGGTGAAAATTTCATCGAACAGTATAGGGTCTCTAGATAAACATGCAACTTTTGTTTTTCTATCGGGTCACCCAAAATGTTGGAACATGTTTAGAGAAAGCCATGATTCCAAAATGCTTTACATGCAATGGGTTCCAACTAATAGATCCCAAATGGTTGGTGCACAGTTTATCTAAACATGTAATCTAACAATATGACCTCCCTAGATTCTCATAATTGAGTATTTTTTCCCCTATAGCATCTTATGGATATTTTCTTCTTATATACTCCCCTCTTATTTGGTCAATATTGGGTTAACATTGATATTTTATCCCATATACTCTTATTTTAATTATATCCCACACCACCTCCTTTGATTTCATTTTTGTTTATATGGTATTATCCAAATTTTCAATATTCTACATCCCCTCTAACCATCCACTCTATCTTATTTCACTCAAAAACTATAAATGATTCATAGTACTAGTTCTGTTTTTGGCATGGGTTTGACTTTTTATTTTGGTATTATATGGTTTTATGTATCAGTTTCCTTTAATGGTTTGGTATTCTATATCTAGGTAAACATTTCCATCCTTTTCCAATTGAATGACTTATGTGTTTCTATATCGTTCCATTATATTAAACACCATGTGATGTTTAGATGATTAAAATAATATTCATTTGAGAATATTCCTATATGTGTAACCCCTTACAATTTAAAAATTGGGTTTCAATGTTTTTTCGACATGGAATAAGGGAATTTTTTGGATTTTATATCCTTTATGTTTATTTATTATTATTATTATTTGTTTAATATAATTTTTTCGTAGTTATTAATGTGAAAGTGAATGTATTAAAAATAAATTTCACAATGGGTTTTATTTTAAATATAAATTTCCGGTTTTATACGGGATCAATTTTTAAAATGGGGTGACATCTGGCTATATGAAACAACATTAAATAAATCATAGTCTTATAATTTTTTATATTTGGTTCTAATAATTTTATTTATTTATCAATAAAATTCATAAAATGTTTTAATTTTTTGTTTTAAATAGTTTTTTAAAGAGTTATTCAAATGTTGTAACATTTTTGGGGGTACATTTCATTTAGTCTATTTTTTAGAATTTTACAAAGGAGTTATTCAAAATAATAGGGAACCTCATTTGAGAATATTTTTTATATACCTAAATATATCATTTATGTCCCCATGATTAGTTAAATATATAATTTAATTTTCAATTATACATAATTGGTACTAATTCATGTGAGGGTTTTATTAGTGAGATATGAATAAAATAAAATAATATTTTCTTCTTTTATGCAGTGATATCATACTTAGTTGACTAGTAATAATTTTTTATTCATTACATGGGAGTTCGAGTAACTTGTTAAGGATTTTCTTTTGGACATAATAGTATGACTGACTCGATTAAACTGTGGGATCTAGTCAACATCACCTGATCAGAAAATGAGAGCTCATGAATATGACCTGATCTGAGTAGAAGATATTATCAATGTGAACTTATCATAATTTGGATGTATACTGATATAACATTGATACACTATGAGAATATAATGAAAAATTGAATATTTATTATATGATTAAGAATATCTAAATTTATGACCATTGGAGTTTTCTAGGATTATCAGTTCATATAATCTTAGATTTAGAGAGCCTTCCCCTCATTGAATTGGGTGATATGGTATTTATAGGAAACACACCATAATAAATGTCATTAATTGTATATTTGTGATGATTTTTTAATTTATGAAGGATTTTAATGATACACATATCTTAAAGGATCACCAAGGAAAAATGTACCATTTTCACAAATTAATCCCATATGTAGAGATTCAGTATTATAAAAAATTACTGAAAATTCATTGACAAAAGAGTTAACCATTATTTGAATTATATAACTTCTTATAGCTAATCTGTGTTAATTTTATGAGAATTTATCATATACACTAAGTGTTTCCATGATTAATTTAAATCACTACATCCTCGTCACAAATGACTCTAGCTTTATTGTGCATGTATGACCTTATCAGCCAATGATCCACATATTTCGATGATAAAACATACAATGTAGTAATGTTTACTTATTCATACCTTATCACTATTTTTATTTCCATCACTTATTATTAGAATTAATTATTTCACCCTCCCCCTAAAAATCTTTGTTGATCATAAGAAATGGCATCATATTTTGAAGATATTGTGATAGCCCACATATGTCAATGGTGGTGTGTATAAGTGTGGATATACCCTTATATATGCGGGTTTAAAAAGGGGAAATATGTCTTTCCCTCTCTTATAGAATACCTTCTCAATTAATTAATCTTCTTTGATAAATAGATATATTCTATGAATGGAGTTTCTAAAAATGACCAACATTTAAAAATAATCATTTTTCTCAAATTTATCACACCATTAAATTATATATTTCATGAACAACCTCCCTCTAGAATAAATTTATAATTATACAATATAATGCTTCTATGGAATCGCTTACCTATTGGGGACATATATGAAAATTGATAATACCATATAATTCATGTGATGGTGTAATCACAAAGATTGTATGTCAAATTCATGTATTTTCATTTTTAATTGAAATATGATTTCCCTTATATTTTCACATGAATTTATTTGAGATAGGTTTCACATGAAAAATATATTATGAGAACATAAATGGAAATTATTTTCAATAATAGGTAATGTGAGTGTTTCATCTCACAAAATATTCATCTTTTTAAACATAAGGAAGTGGTTCTTGTTTATACGTTTTCCTCACATTTGTTTCTCTTATTTGGGATCATAAAGTGAAGTGAAAAATATGTCTTAGAACCATAGCCATAAATTCAATTTTGAGATCGATCAACCACTATAATGAAATAGTTATTATTGATTTTTCCATGCAGGGACTCTTCATATGAGAGGATTATAATATAAAAGGATTCATTCATTGATATTCCTTTAATAAAAAAATTACTATTGTTAATTCTTGATATCTACAATGATGGAACAATTATGAAGATTCATTTCCAACTTGAGACCATGTTAGGATTCCATATTAGACCTTCACCTTAGGGGAATCTATGGAATGGGTCAGGGATCACCATTCTCAAATTTATATTGTAGTGTAGTGTTTCAGAAGGAGGATAGAGTATTGAGAATGTGTTAAAATATTTTTTTTCATTGTATTTCTCCCATCGTAATAAGAAGATTAAAATAGACTTGATCAACAGGTGGAACTTATACACAACCACCTTGTGACCGCTGCATAGAGATGATTAGATAAGCATCGATTATATGCTCATGCTATGTCAAAATCCAATTTTATAGGATATGTGTGATTAATTCCTTCTCATGATCTATATATGGGAATATAGTGAGAGAAATTCCTACTTATAAATATAGTTACATATTCTAGAGGGGGACACGATGTGCCAATATAATCATGCATCAATTGATGTCCCCTTTAGTAATTTGTGTAGTCACTTATTCATGTAAAATGGGAATGATTAAAGGATAAGGATTCCTCATATATGTCCAATGGACAAAGAATATATAAATCATATTTTATAATGTCCAACACTAAATGAAGGATATAAAAATGATTGGGTGGGGAGGTCACCCAAATGAAAATTGATCAATTTTTCTTATGGAATTCTTGTAAATTTAACTAGGTGTCTTTGTTATCCCATTATATGAATTGATTATCATGTTGAGATATGGTACATTCATAATAACTTCCCAATTGGAGTGTTGTAATCATGAATGTTTAGTGGTGACATCATTTGACAAATTGTTCCATCACCTTTGAAAAAAATTTATGAGGAAGATGAATACCCAATATAGATTAATCAAAATTATTCATTTATATATTCAAGGAGATTTTGATAAATAAATTCAATGTTTTTGGATGTTTGTTGATGAGTCAGTGGACTAATGAATAATATGAATTTTTTTCCATAAGTTTTAATGTAATGGAGAGTGTATTTTTTTGTTAGTATACCTTGAATCATATTTTTAGCGGGTTTATAATGTATTGTAAGATGTTTTTTTAGAATATTGAATAAAATTATGTCTTAGTATTATGTGTGGTTCAATGAGTTTGTATTGTGAAAAACATAAATATTCTTTTTTAAAAGATTAATCCACTTTCTCGAATATTGAGAGGCCTTCCAGGGAGAAATTAGTATAATGAATAGTGAATACAGTGATAAAAATATGTCAAATTATTATTTTATGATATATATTCTAGGGAATAATTTAGTGGGTAGTGAATGAAATGAAATAATTGGAATTAACTAATTAAATCAAACTTAATAAATGTTAATTGTATATATTAGATTAATTAATATCCTAATATTTCCCAAATTCATTAAATCTCAACATAGTTGTGTTGAGATGATTAGATGTAATTAAAATTTTTTTGAATTGTATTATATATTTATAAATTTATATTTATATTCTGGATTTGTCAATATTTCTAAAAAAAATTTGGGGATTTGAATAGATAAAATGTTATTGGAAAATGATAAATATTGTATTTTTATAATAAATAATATGATTCTCTACATAAAAACTATAAATAGCATAAAGGATTGGATGGAAGAAACAAAATTGGTTGATATAATGGATATTAATGAAATATTATGATAAAAATTTGTTAAATTAATGGTTACATAAGATGTATAGAATACCCCATAATAATTTATTGCCAAAAGTGGAGTAATTAAGAAATAATGCATTAATGTTCTTACATATGTAATATTATTTAAAAATATAATATGTATAGAGTTTAAAAATAAAAATTAGAATGGGATGAGAGTACGTAAGATGATGTACATATAATTTTTAAGAATTTTGAGAATCATTAAAAATTTCTGTGATATATTGTTTTTTGAACCTTTATATGTATAATGTTTATGAATGGAAATAAAATTCTAGATTGATGAGAAGCATCCTATGTATTATATAATATTTAAATTCAAATATGTGTTAATTTTGATCATTCACTCTGATTACTAATAATAAATAATTCCTTGTATACATTTAAATATATAGAAAATATGATATTTATGACTGTGATGAATATCCAAAATTCAATAAGTTATAAAATCAAATTACATCAGAAAATTATAGAACTATTCATCAGTAGATAAAATATCACAGTTGGTTTTCTGATTTGAAAATGGTGAATGAAATTATTATCCACAAATTATTCAAAATATGATCAATTCAATAGTAAATTATTAAAAAAATAATAAAAAGAATATGATAAAATTATAGAAAAATTAATTCAAGTTATTAAATTTGATAATTCTTCGACTATTCTAGTTGTAATAAAATATAAATTTTTTTGTGTTCCTTATGATAATTGAAAATAACATAATGTGGAAGATTCTAAGAATTAAAATGAAATATATATTTTAAATTTCATAGAATCTCTTGATCATGATGAAAATGAACAATGTACAACAATATAAATCTTGTATGATTTTCAAAATATAATATATATTAATTTATTTGTGGTATTTTATGGAAGTAATTATGTTAGATATTTCATGATACTATTGGATGAATTAATTTTAACAATAATTCTGATGTGATAATATCATTATGAAATGATAAAAGGGTATTTCTAGAAGTACAATGGAGGAAAGATTTAATGAAAAATTAATTTTCAATTATCATGAGAATAAACCCATCTGAATATATTGAGAAAATTGAGATGGAGGGTAATGTAGCTGTTAATGATTGAGATGTTTTTTATTATAGTTATATATTATATACATTTGTGTGATCTGTGAATATAAATTTTGATTCTTTTAGATAGAATATATTTGAATTTGTGGGATCAAATGTGGTAACTTGATTCATCTATGTGAATATGAAATCTCTTTGAATTGATGATGAGAAAAAACATAAACACAATCAGAATAATTTTATATTATTTCAAATAGGTAGAATGATAAAAATAATGTTATTAAGATTGAAATCAATGATACCTAGATTTTTAGAAATATAAAACATAGAATAATAAAATGACATGAAAATATATAATGAAGGGTTATGTGTATATTGATTATTTGAACAACAATTTGTCGTTGATATCTTTATACACCTTATTGATTTTTGAAAATTAATGATTTTATGCATAAAAAGAAAATGGTAAATTGTTTTCCTTTTCATTATGTTTTATTAAAAAGCACTTATTTTATTTTGAGATAGAAAGGAGTTCAAAGCTGTAGTAATTTACCTGAAATGGCAATTCTGAGTGTGAGTTATGAATACCCAGTGAACGAAATCTATGATATATCTATGTAAATTAATATTATAGAGAATTAGTGACATGAAGTTTGTAATATTATCTATTTATAGTAAAATATTATACTACGAAAAAAACGATCAAATATATTAATCTATTTATATCATGGATTACTGAGTAGATTTTATTCATTTGGTTGAAAATTATTTTTGGAAATAATAGTCAATATTATAACTATGTGATTCTTTATAAACATAATGTGATACTCTGAAGCATAATTTGATGCAATGTATTTGTGGGATGGAATACTCGTAATGGATAATAATTTTTTTTAAAAACCACTTTCATTATATTGTGGGGAATTTGTGGCTTAAAATTATAACTATACACACCATAGAGTAAGATAAACTCATTCAAGATAAATCATATAAAAATATTTTTTGAGAATATATAATTTATATTATACATTTAATGATGGCGTTTTATATTGGATAATGAGAAAACAAGTCCTCTTGTTTCAACCAGAAGAAATGAATCATATAAATATTGGGGTACATTTTTACATGTATAATGGAATTTATTAAAAATTTCTAATTCTTGATTCATCATAGGTGTTTTAATAAACTCTTAGGGATATTTTATTTATATCATAGAAAACAACGTTCAACTATTTAGATTTATTATTGAGTCTACTTGTTTTTTAATAAATAGATATGAATCATTGGGTTTATAAAATTTTAAAATAGACATAGATATAAAATTAAATTCAAAATCATTTTTTGGATTTGATTTCTGTTTTGAAAAAAATAATTAAAAACATGAATAGTTTATTGGTACATAATACTACAAAAATATCAAAGTGTAAGGATGAATCATAAAGACATAAAGGCACTCATAGTGGTTTTTTAAATAATGTAATTTTGAATTCTACTTATGCTGAATCCAGACTAGATATTAGTAACATAATGACTGTGTTAATAATGGTTCATATATTATTAATTGTTTAAAAATAAGTTTTATATTAAAACCATTTCTATTTTATTTTTATGATATATTCATTTGCACATCATATGCATATAGTATCAAAAATGAAAACTAAAGTTGGTAGATGACGTATTGGAAGAATCATTGCTATAGATGTATCAAAATTTGGAGGCTAATATATATTATTGAATATTTTGAGAAAATATCCTTGAATTAAAAACATTCTTTGGTTATTGAAAATTCAGAATGTATTTTTTGGGATAATATTTTTAGAGATGTTTTTATTCAATTGAACGATTAATAGGTCAAAGAAAACCAATTATCTTTGAAGCCCCATGATGCTAATAAATTTGATTCAATAAGAAAGATAATATACTATTTAAATTATCTACAATATAAATATAATATGTATAAATACCAACATGAAACGTCTGAAAATGAATAATATGATATGGATAAATACCATGATGAATGGAAGTGCATTTTTACACTAAAGTAGCATGAGACTCATATGAACACGATCAACCATAAAATATTCTATGTGGAATCATAAAAGATAATTTAATAGAGGAATACAAAAAAATATTGTAAATTTCTACTAGTTTAAAATATTCATTCTAGAGGAAATAAGTTCATATAATCATCTCTTCATCGAACCAACACAATATTATGGAAGAATATTATAAATTAATTATAAAAACAATCTCAAATTATGTATTTTTATTCTCAATTTATATACTAATGTAAACAAGTGAAATAATCAAGGTGGATAAAATTTTGGAAAACCATCAACATTATCTAGGTTTAGGTAATTTTGTTCCTAAATTGGTTATAGAAAATATATTTCAAAAAATACTCCAAATTTCTGAAAATAGTAATCCATATATTCTAAAACAATTATATCTAAAATCAAAAGAATATTGGATTATATTTAGTAATAAATAGGGTTTATTCCAACTAATTTTTGTACATGTACTATTGAGAAAAGAAGGCTCTAGAAAAGAAAAATTATGTGAGTCTAAAAGGAAAATCTATCATGAAGAGTAAATATATGAAATCATATAAGAAACATACTAATAAATTTTTGAGTGAGTAATTTTGGAAATTATTTTACACCAATAAACAATAAATGCTTATATGGTGGAAGAAAAGGATTAAGAATGGTCAATAGTAACATCTTCATGGAAATTGGGTTTTGTGGAAGAAATATAAAATATAAATATAAATAAATCAATGATATATATAAAAGATGATTTAAAAAGTGGTAAAAATGAAAATGAGGAACATTAGAAATTACAAATAAGGGAAACTTATAGGATTCTATAAATCCAAGTGAAATTTGAAAACAATCTGGGCATATAACTAGTATATTCATTGAATGGATTCCAAAATAAAATAAATCATTTAATAAGACTAGTAAATCACCAGTGACATCTTATTTTAAAAAAAATTATAAAAAGGAGTCATGATAAAAAATATTAATGAGAATATTTAAAAAAATGAATAATTATTCCGGCCATAAAGGGAAACTTTTCTATGAAGATTGGGAAAGATGAAAATAATTAATGTTATATAATTAGTAATTTAAATAAGAATATTCAAATTATATATAATAAAAATTACTATAATCAACCCATGATTTAGGAAAATTTTAAATTAAGGAGAGCAAGGTGTAATCTAGGATGAAGTTTTTTTGATAAATTAGAGGTGAAAAAGGACACACTATATTTAGATCCATGTCTCAACCATATTTATTTTATTATTGATTTTATGGATTTATTAATTTTTCAAATAATTATATATTTATTCTAAATTTTATTGGTAATTTATGGTGAATAATAAAATAGGACAACTAAATGATTTATTTTATGATTATATATAATGAATGATTCATCCAATATGGAGTATATAAATATTTTATTCAGTGAAACACAACATTTATAACTTTTTAATTGGTATTAATATTAAATTAATATCATAAATTGTTAGGTATTTTGTTGTATAAGTATTTTCATGATGTCAATTATTGAATAAAATCCATTAATTGATATCATTGATTGATTTTCTCTTAGTTTTTGATAACTCATAGTAAAATGAATTAGAAGTTGTTTAAAAATTGTTATTTTCAAATTAAAAATATTAGAAAAATGATATGATTATTAACATTGGATGGTTAGAACATAATTTGTTGGTGATGAGCCATATCTTTAATAAATACAGCAATTTCATAATATATATAGATTATTTAGATGCGTAGTTGAAAATTAACACATCCCTAGTGAAACAATTTAATGCCTGAATGATGTTGACAAAGATAAAAACCATACATTTAACCAAACACTTTTAACTATATCACTGAATAATGGATTTTGAATATAATTTTTTTATCATGATTTCAATTACCCTATATTATTAGAATATATATTTCTTTCAGAATATATAATGGAATATAAATCTTAATAATGTAAATCCTTTTTAATATGGAATGAAAAATAGAGTTGAAAACTAAAACAATTATTTAGAAGCCATTTTTAACATTAACATAAAATAAAACAATAAAATTAATTTTAAAATGTTATCATTGAGATTTTTTAGCAAAATGTTTAAAAAAATTTAATTTTGAAAAATCCTCCATTGATGTATAAATGAAAATGACATAATTTCTTCTGTGGTAAATGTGCATATAAAGAAAAAAATTACACTGAATGGAAGATAAATGTTTTATTACATTGAACAATCATTATATAAAAACCAATATAGAAAAACATTCAATTATATTGAGACATAATTTTCAAAGTAGGTAAACAAAATACAATATTAAAATATGTTATTCTCAAATAACCTAATAAATGTATAATATGAAACATTTGAACTCAATTAATGAAAACTGATTTACCAAAAATCCTTCAACTAGGATAAAAATAGGGTTAAACTAAATTTGATAAAATAAAAAAATTGTCTTATAATTAAAAATGAATAAAAATATATATGATAAATTTACATTAATTGGTAGTAGGTACCCGGTAATATGATGAACATAGTTTTTACATTAAATAATCTTCAAAAGACAGAATTTGGGGTAATGATCTCTTATATTATGAGTATCTTTTTAATCAAAGAAAATTTATAAATTGGTATATTTTTAGTGAATGACTATTTAATGAACTTATATTATATGCCTCTTAATACCCCATTATTCTGGTCAAATAAATTCATTTGGTAGTAATCACCCATTACTAATATTATCATGTTTTTCATTGAGAATATTTCCTCAGAAAATTAAATTTGAGACAAATAACCTCATAACTCAAAGCACGTTTAGTCGAAAAATAATCCATCCTTTTATATTATAAAACTCCCAATTTTAGTCACCATTCCATCATAATTTTCATATATATATATATATATATATATATCATTCTATAATCTCTATTTATAATTATTATATATATTTATATTAGATATTTAGTAACTATTTTTTATATCATCTGTGAATAATCAAGATAATTTTGAACTAATTTCATAATAGCGTTCATCATATTAATTATTATCCCCATATTAATAATTTAAAAATTCTACAATGTAATAGAAATTATTCTCTTATAAATATTTATATTACTATGAAATTTTTTAGGGGAGTATATGTTATCACTACTAATGATGAAGATGGTGATGAGATTGTTTTATTGATTCTTAGAAAACATATAGCCTTATCATGAATATATAGAAATGTGTTCATATTTCATTTAGAAAAAAATAAAAAACATTATATGCTAATTTATATAATATATTACTTATTTATCCAAAAGTTCATTTGTCTGATTAATGAGACAATTTTTACAAAAAAGTTTTTAACACCATTTGTGAACTAATATTAAAATTAATCATTCTAACCCATGAATATTTTAATTGATAAAATATTTTCATTAATATTAGTAATTTATTTAATTTTTTTAAAATGAAAAATAAATATTTTGTGAAATAAAATCAAATTTTGGATGATAAAAAATATTTACCATAATAAATTTAGATAATGGTAATATATGAAACTAAGGGAAAATCCAATAATTTCTCAATCCATATCTCAAAATGTGTTATGTACGATTTTCTGGTGAAATTTTAACCCAACATCATTATTTCCTAAATTCTGTGTCACTTTCCAGGAATATTCAACGTCTTATTACAAAAATATTTCTCTCCTCAATAATAAAAGGTCACTTGTCCCAAAAAATTTTATAAATACCAAAATTTAGAATTAATCATGATCCTATAACCTATTATACATTCTTATGTGTCATGTAGCAAATTTTAAAGTCCAATAATCCTTTGAAAATATTATATTTCCAAGAGGTCCTACAAGAGAGGGATTAAAATATCAATGTGATTACTAGTCACTTAATAACCACTTTTGTTCTCCATTTTATATCAATATATATTTTAAACTTCATAGATTATTTAAATTGGTATTATCAAAACAGTTATTTCATTTCTATTACTGGAATAACCATTATTTTTCCTTCCCTCTTCCATTGAAAAACTAGAACATCATTATTCTGTATGTGAAGGCTACCACCTTCATGAAACAACATATTTCATTTTAGATAGTTGATTTATAATGATTATTCTCTAATGTTATTTATTGAAAAAACAATATTTTTATAACATGTCTAATAGTGTAAATTTATTAACCATTTTTTAATATATTCCAATTCAATGTAAATTTAAAAAGTCTGTCATGTGTTTTGGCATACTACATACTATATAGATGATCTACTTTGTTATTCATAACCACTATTGTTGATGGTTATAGAAATAATAATATAATTAAATTTTATGATAGTATTACTATTATATGTTGTTTAATATTCTTTATGGATAACAAAAAACATTGATTATAATTCTATAATATGTGGAAATTAATATATTATATGAGATAAGCTTATCACTATGTCCTTATTTTTGAATCAAGAATAAAATTTTCAGGGATTAAAAATAGGAATCATAAAATAATTATAAATAATTTATTCTAGTAGCGTTGATATTTCTTGAATGAATAACTTAGTATCAAATAATAGAAATGAACATCATAATTTTAAATCATGTGAAAATTAATCTAATAAAAAACATATGATGATGAAATAAACAATAACTAACTAATTAATATATAGTGAATGATTTTACATCCACATTATTTTATATTTTTATTTTTAATGATTCATTATTTTAATGTAAAAAAATATATTCATGAATCCTTTCATACAATAATTTTTATTTATTTTTTACATTTAATATAATGGTTTTTTATCAAATAAATTTTCCTTTCATGAGTACCGACTTTTCATTCTGAAATATGGTCCTTTAATATTATTTTATGATATGGTTTCTATATTCTAAATAATATATCTTCTGACTTTAAAAATGTTAAATTATTGATTCCAAACATATTCCTAGAAGAATTTTATTTACAAAAAAATATGATTTCGGTTAGAATAATTATAATCCTCTTTTAGAGCTTGTTCTCCTCTAAGTCAATATTCATTATTTCCATAAATGATTTCATTTATTTTTTTAAAATTCATAATTTTTTCCCATTTAACCTTAATATTTAACATTATATGTTTTAAATATTAATACATATGACATTTTTATGATGAGGTTTTCAAAAATTTTATTTAACTATATAGTGAAATTGTTTTTTCTTTTCCCGTTCATATGTTTTATCATTGAAACACTATTATGAGTGGAAAAAATTTACATATCTTTTCAAGGATATATTTTTAATTTTTAATTCAAAATATTTATTTTAATGTATTTCATACCAACTTATCTAGAAAACAATTTAAAGTGAGGTGTGACATTAGTATTTTGATAGTGTAAAAAATTTGAAAACCCATTTTTTTACTTCTCATAGATATAAAATTAAATTCCAATTCATTTTTTGGATGAGATTTTTGATATGGAAAAAATAATTAAACACATGATTAGTTGATTGGTAAATAATACTACAAAAATGTCAAAGCAGAAGGATGAAACATAATGACTCAAATGCAATCATTGTGGTTCATTAAATAAATTAATTTTGAATTCTTCTTCTACTGAATCCTGAATATATATTAGTAATATAAAGATTTTTTTAATAATGTATGAATTAGTTTTTAAAACTTTTTAAAAAAGGTTTATATTAAAACCATTTCAATAGTTTTTTATGATATATTCATTTACACATCAAGGGATTATAGGATCAAAAATCACCACTAAAGTTAGTAGTTGATGTATTAGAAGAATCATTGGAATTGATGTTTCAAAATTTTGAGGCAAATATATATATTTTTGAATATTTTGAAAACACATCCTTAAATTAAAAACATTCATTTGTTATTGAAAATTCAGAAACAATTTTTTGTGAGAATTTTTTTAGAGATGTTCTTATATAATTGATCAATCAATAGGTAAAACAATACCAAGTCTTTTTGAAGCCCAATGATGTGAAGAAATATGATTCTACAATGAAGATAACAAATTATTTAAATTATTTTCCATATTAATGTAATATGTATAAATATCAAGTTGAAAAGTCTGAAAGAGAATATGATGTTATGGTTAAATACCATGATGAATGGTAGTGCATTTTTACACTAAAGTAGAATGAGCCTCACATAAACCAAATAAATCATGAAATATTCTAGGTGGAATCATCAATGATAGTTTAAAGGAGGAATACAAAAAAAAGATTATAAATTTATACTAGTTGAAAATATTCATTCTATAGGAAATAAGATCAAATAATTATCCCTTCATCGAACCAAACACAATATTTTGAAAGAATATTACCCATTATTTTTAAAAAAATCTCTAATTATGTAAATTTAATTTAAATTTCTAGACTAATCTAAACCTGTGGAACAGTCAAGGTGGATAAAATTTTGGAAAACAATCCACATTATCTAGGTTTAGGTAATTATGTTTATTAATTGATTTTAGAGAAATATATTTCAAATAATACTGCAAATTACTAAAAATAGTAATCAACATAGTCTAATAATTCATATTTAAAATTTAAAGATTATTATTTACTAGATATTTTTTATATTATATTTTTTAACATAAGGTCACTGAATTTTTCACAACATTTAATAATATAAATATAATTAATGGAATGAATTTTAGGGGAAAAGGATGAATTACTGAATATATCATCTACATATATGTAGATTTATGAGATGATAAAAAGTAGAACGAATAAAATTTAAATATCTGGAATGAATTGTATAATTCTTCCAACAAATTGGATTTTATTTGGTAACAAATAGGGTATATTCCAACTAATTAGTATACATGTACTATTAAAAAAATAAGGCCATATAAAAGAAAAATAATGTGAGTATAAAAGAATAATCTATCATGAAGAGTAAATATATGAAATGATATAAGAAACATACTCATAAAGTGTCGGTGAATAATTTGGCAAATTATTTTACACCAATAAAGAAGACATGATTATATGGTGGAATAATAGGATACACAATGGTCAATAGTAAAAAGTCATGGAAATTGGGTTTTATGGAAGAAATATAAAATATAATGATAAATAAATCAATGATATATATAAAAGATGAATTAAGAAGTGGTAAAAAGTAAAATGAAGAACATGAGAAATTACAAATATGGGACACTTGTAAGATTCTATAAATCCAAGGGAATGGTGAAAACAATCTACGTATACAAGTAGTATATTCATTGAATGGATTCCAAAATATAATAAATCATTGAATAAGACTGATAAATCACTAGTGACATCTTATTTAAAAATAATTTTAAAAAAGGAGTCCTGGTAGATAATATTGCTGATAATATGTAAAAAAATGAATAATTATTCTGGCCACCATGGATAAATTTTCTACAATTAATGGGAAAGATGAAAATAATGAATGGTATATAGTTTCTAATTTCAATAAGAATATTCAAATTATATCCAAACAAAATGATTAAATTTAATTTATGCTTTAAGATAATTTTATATTTAAAAAACCAAGGTTTAATCTAGGATGAAGAGTTTTAAAAATATTAGAGCTGAAGAAAGACACCCTATGTTGAGATCCATGTCTCAACAATATTTATTTAATTATTGATTTGAGGGATTCATTCATTTTTCAAATAATTATATATTTGTTCTAAATTATATTGGTAATTTATGTTGAATAATAAAAAAGGATAACTAATAGATTTTTGATTATTATATATCATGAATTATTCATCCAAATTAGAGTATATAAATAATTTATTCCATGCAACAAAACATTTATAACTCTTTAATTTGTATTAATATTAAATTCATAACATAAATTGTTAGTTATTTTGTTGTATATGTATTTTCATGATGATAATTATGAAATAAAATCCATTAATGGAGGTTTTTGATTGATTTTCTCCTAGTGTTTTTATAACTCATAGTAAAATGAATTGGAAGTTGTTTAAAATTGTTATTTTCAAATTACATACATAAGAAAAATGATATTATTATTAATAGTGGATTATTATAAAATAATTTGTTGGTGATGAGCCATATCTTTCATAAATACAGAAATTTCCTAATATATATAGTGTAGGTAGATGCATAGTTGAAAAATAACACATCCCTAGTGAAACAAATGAATGTATGAATGATGTTGTAACACCCCAGGTAAATAAAGAATATGAAATTTTTATATTTATCCATATTTGTGAATAAAATATTAATATTACTTTAAATGGGACGCTATGCTCTATGGCGTACCCAATACACAACAACGAGTTTTTTGGGAATCTTATGTTGCACTCTAATAATAAAATAATATTATTTTAAATGGTAGTTAACGCCTAGTCGTTGTAATGGCTTTAATGAACATAACTAACTACAAAATGATTATATATGTTTTTCAAATATTTTTACTTTTTACAAAAAATGATAGTGGATTAAAAATGTGAATGAATTCAATTTTTAAGCATAAACATTATAATGTTCTTTAGAAGGTCGATTAACCTCCTTTTGATGGAAAACCTCTTTTAAATTCACTTTTTGACAATTTTATGTGTTATATTTGTCAAAATAAAATTCTTTTTTAGAATAAAGACATCAAAATTTACTTTGTGTAAATTTTTGGTATCTATCCGATAATGTTCATTTTTTAATGAATAATGAAAAATGTTGTATTTTAATTCAAAATCTCTTTTTAATCTAATTAATTTATATTATTAGATAATCATTGTAATTGTTTTTAAAGTAAAATCAGAATATATTTGTACCATTTAATCCAATAGTGTTCATTGGAATTAATTTCACTTTGAAATTGGACTTAAACTAGTGTCAATCTTTTAATAGATATTGTTTCATAAAAACACGCTATTTGTTTTGACAGTGGGAATTAATTATTAAATTAGTTAATGAAAATTATATGTTTTAAATTTTATAAAATAGACTTCATTTTTGAGTTTGGAATATCAAATATAGCTTAGGGTGAAGTTTTGGTATTTTTCTAAAAAACTTCAATTTTTGATGAATAGTGAAACCACTAAGTGGTAGTTAATGAAACTGATTTTTCGTTTAAATGAAACTTTTCCACCTCTGTGTTTTGAATATAAAAAATCCAACATACATGGTTTTCATTATGAATTAAAATGTGGTTCAATGAGATTAACATAATTTTTTTGGTGAATAGTTAATTTTAAGTTTATTAATCGTGAATAGAGGAAATTATTGTAATTTAAGGTAAAACTAATGTCTTAATAATATGAAATTACCTAGAAACATGTCCTATCTTCATTGGATGTGTCATGGCAGACCAATAAAATCCATGGGTCATCTTGAGGACCCCATGGAGCCACCATGGTTGGAAAATGACATTAATACCTTTTTATTTAATGTTAAAATTAAAATGTCACAAACACGTGTTATTTTAATAAATAAATTTTAATATGGGGTTATACAAGACATATTTTTTACTATAAATATTCATTAGAAACCTTTAAAAATTTCAAACAATATTATGTTTTTTTAATAATTTTTAGACATTAAATAAATTAAATTATCTATGACATCATGATGATGCTGTGATTACCTCATTAATAAAGAATTTAAATAAAATGATAATATAATATTAAAACTATAACTTACAATTGTCAAAAAATTATTGGATGAGTATATTTCGAACCCTTACCACATTATCCTTTAAATACATCAATGTGGGACCTTTAAAATCTGAAAATCATTTGAAAATAAAGTAACATTTTGTAACATTACAAGAGTGCCCCTACTGTCCTCTTATAAAAGGCCCCCACCTCTACCACCTTAGCCACACCTCTCAAGCCTTTTTCTCGTCCAAACACTGCTCATTTTGCCTCTCCACACCCCTTTATTACTTCTAGAAGCCTCACTTTGGGGATAAGTCTTCCCAAGGAAGCCTTTTCTCTCAAATCAAAAAGAGTTATCCGATTTTACGGTAATGTCTTCACTTGTGTTCTTTTGTTTTATTTTGCTTCTCCAACCCCATAAAATCTTTTTCTTAATTTATTTTGTAACAAATCCAGTATCTTCAATATAATAGGATGTTCTTATAAGAAGCATGTGAGCTACAATTACACACACCAATATCAAATTTTTAAAGAACATACTGTTCCTGTGGGTGGCGAATTTCTGCCTCACGAAACGAGGATTTTTCAACACTCATATAACACCTTAAAAGGTTGCCATTAAGATGTCACTATATTTATATATAATATATCATATGTTTATGTTTTACTTAAGCTTCTGTATTTTTCTTTTGTGGAATACCTTTATTGTTTCCATTGTGGGTAAACACGATAATTTCATTTTAGAATGTGCGGACTACCGCCCCCTCAAAGTGATTTGATTCGTTAATGCCATATGTGGGATGTATAAAGGATGTATTTAAAGATATTATATATTATTTATGTTACATATAAATGATAAATATAATTCTGGAATTAAAATATACATACCTCTCATTTAGTTTTAATTCCATTAATATGTCATAGAAATGAAAGTAGCGTTCATGCGTATGTACGGCTTACCATCTCCATGAACGGTGCATTTCATTTCTTACCTCTAAATGATTTTTTAATATTATAAATACATGTATATTCTTGATATATATGATATATATGATATCAAAATCATGAATATCATTCTGGATATAATGAACCTTTGACCACACGAACAGTATGTAATTGTAAGAAGTCCACTTTTGACTTAAGAACCAAATATCGACAAAACAAACATTATTAACATAAATGATTACATAATGTTTATAACATGGAAATAAGTGATATAAAATTAATAATTAACTTGAAAATGGTTCATAAGAAAGTTGAAATTAACTCATTTTATTATTCAGGATGTTAAAGAACGATCGAGTCAAGTAAGATCTGAGGTAAGGGATCCTACTCCTCTATTTATTTTTAAGTACACTCTTTTATGTCATTCCTTTTAAGCTAATAATTCTTGTGATTGTGACGTTATTTTATATTACTCTTACTGTAATTTTTATGTTCATATGATGAGAGACCCTATTCTCTCTCAGCAATCCATTTTGGAAGTTTTGAGTGGCGCCGTTAGGCTGCCGAATTTTCGTAAGAGATCTAACCTCTCTCTTTCTCTTTAAGTACTCTCCTTTATGTCACTTCTTTTAAGCTCCTCTTTGTTATGATTGGGGGTGTTATTATATATTCAAATTTAGGTACATTATATTTTAATATTATGAGAGACCCTATTTGACCTCATCAATCCATTTTTGAAAGTTTTAAGTGGTGCCGTTAAGCTGCTGAGTTTTCGTAAAGGATTTTATATCTCACTTTTATTCCCGTGAGATTTATGCTACATTTGCCACAATTTCTTTTGAGTGGTGTATGTACTGACCATTATTTAACTCATTGTGTAATATACTTTCATTTATGAGTATTTACATCAATGTTGTATTGTCCTTCTTTCACGGGGTGTATGTTTCGAAAGATACCCATGTCGGTAAGGGAACCTTTCACCCTCCTCTTTTTAAAAGACATATATTGTTATGTCTTATAATTCACATAAAATTATGTTGGGATATGTTCTTCTATATCCTTAGTGATTTAAATTTTGTGTCCAAGTGATGATATACCCTTTTTATCTCTCATCAACTCATTTTCTGAATTTTGTAGTGAAGCCGTTAGACTATCAAATTTTTTCAAGGGAACTTCTTAACCCAATTTTGATTCTTTGGGATAAGCTAGTACTCCTTGAATATGTCATTCTATGAATATATGTGAATAACCTCTGATTGTTTTACACATAATATCCACTTATATTTGGTGTATTAGTTTGTCACACATAATTATGTAATTGATTTATCCTTAATACAAGGATACCATCTTTGTATGGGACTTCGTTTCAATCACCTTTCATTGAGGCATATTTTGTTTTATACACAACCTTCTTTTATACAGTTTATAAACCCCTTTTACTTTTACATTTATCCAAAAGGAATCTTATTTATATGAAGCGTTTTATTAAACGACAAAAGGGAATGTTTTTGTCGTATGTATGCGGTGACAACGCCTTCCCCGCCACCGTGACCATTATTTGAGTTCTGTCTTCCTCTACAAGCCATACAATATTTTTAAAAGAAAAATAAATACCATGTTTTACTTTTATTTTATTTTGTTATTGAAAATAGTTTTCAAAATGTTTTTATATCAATGTGTTGTATTGATATCTTGTGATTGAAAGGTGGAAATGTTATGTTTCCATTATGCATGTTTTATGTGATACAATTATGTTGTGGTTCTTGGGAATTATTATGAAGACGGGTGGTTCCGTCATAAACTAAGGGCGGGTGAGCCCGATATAGCTCTCCAATGCATTGGGTAACGCGAAGGGGTTAAACGTTAAGGTTTATCCGAAGAGATTTAGGGAATATACTATGATGGGTATTCCAAACGTAACCAAGAGGGTTACTCCATACGTAAGAATGTTATGAATGCCTCAAGTTACCTTTATGTCTTATGATTTCTATGATTTATTCATGATTTTATGAGTTATGTTAAAGTGCTTATGTTTTATGGGTAAATTATGATTTCATTCTTATGTATACATGTACTCATGTTTCCTTTCCATATTTTTATTTCCTTACTGAGATTTTTGTTCTCATCCCATGTTTTTGAAATGTTTTCACAGGTCAAGGGAAGGGTACATGATATGATGATATTGTAAAGGAAGTTTCATGAAAGAATACATGTTTTATTTTAAATATGTTTCCGTTGATTGGAAAAATGAATACTATCTTTTATGTATCAACTTTGTTTAAATGTGGAATGTAATGGAAGTTTTATGATCTAATTATCTAAAACTATAAACCTAAAAAGTTCCTCAATGTGTAATCTTGTAATAACTCAAGATTAAGTAAGGTTTAAGGCTGGGGCCTTATAGACGTTGAGAAAGATAAAAAACATACATTTAACCTATCAATTTGAAATATATCAATGAAAAATGAATTATGAAATTGAATTTTTTATCATGCTATTAATTAACCCATATTATTAGAATATATATTTCTTTCATAATATTTCATGTAACAGAAATCTTAATAGTGTAAATCTTTTTCAATATGGAATGAAAAATATATTGGAAAACTAAAAATATCTATTGGAAATCCTTTTTATCATTAATATAAAATAAAACAATAAAATTAATTTTAAAACGTTATCCTAAGAAATTTTGAGAAAAATATTAAAAAAAACATTTCGTTTCGAAAAACCCTCAATTAATGGATAAGTGAAAATGGAATAATGTCTTCTATGGGAAATGTGGATATGAAGATAGAACAACTTACATTTAAAAGAAGATAAAATATATAATACATTGAACAAACATTATATGAAAACATATAAACAAAGACATTCTATTATATTGAAACATAATTTTTAAAGTAGGTAGACAAAATAACTTATTAAAATTGTTATGCTCGAATATCCTAGTAAATGTTTAATATGAAACATTAGAATTCAATGAATGTAAATTGAGTTACCAAAAATCCTTCCACTAGGATAACCATAGAGATAAACTAAATTAGTTAAAATAGGAGAAAAAAATGTCTTATAATTACCAATGAATAAGAATATATATGATAAATATACATTAATTGGTAGTAAGTACACAATAATATGATGAACATAGTGTTTGAAATAAATATTTTTCAATAGAATGATTTTGGGGTAATGATCTCATATATTTTGAGTAACTTTTTATTCAAAGAACATTTATAAATTTGGTACCTTTTTAGTGAATGACTATTTAATGAAAGTATATTATATTTCTCTTAACACCCCATGATTTGGTTAAATAAATTCATTTGGCAGTAATCACATATTACTAATTTTATCATGGTTTAAGTTAATAATTTTTTCTCCGAAAATTAAAGTTGAGACAAATAACCCCATAACTCTAACCTAGTTTAGTCGAAAAATACTCTAACATATTATATAAAAAAATTCACAATATTAATCAGCATTCCATAATAATTTTAATATATATATATATATATCATTATATAATCTCTATTTATAATTATTCTATATATATTAGAAATTTAATAACTATATTTTATATCATGTGTGATTAATCATGATCATTTTGATCTAATTTCATAATAGCGTTCATCATATTAATTATTGCCCCATGTTAATAATTTAAAATTTTCAAAATGTAAAAGAAATGATTTTATAATAAATATTTATATTATTATGAACTTGTTTTACGGGATTATATGTTATGAGTGTTAATGATAAATTTGGAGACGATCTTGTTTTATTGATTCTTATAAAACATATAGCATTATAATGAATATATAGCAATGTATTCATATTTACATTAGAAAACAATAAAAAACATTATATAATGGTTTATATAATATATTACATATTTATCCAAAAGTTCATCTTTATGATTAATGATATAATTTTTATAAAAAAGGGTTTTACACCTTCTGTGAACTAATATTATAATTAATCATTATAACCCTTGAATATTTTATTTGTTAAAAAAATTTCATTAATATTATTAATTTATTTAAATTTATTAAAATGAAAAATAAATATTTTGTGGAATAAAATCAATTTTTTGAGGATGAAAAATGATTTACCATAGTAAATGTAGATAATTGTAAAATATAAAACTTTGTTAAATGTATAAAATTTCTCAATACATTTCTAAAAATGTGTTATGTATGGTTTTTTGGGGAAAATTTAACCCAAAATCATTATTTCCCACATTTTGTGTCACTTTCCAAAAATATTGCACCTCTTATTACAAAAATATTTCTCTCTTCAATAATAAAATGACACTTGTCCCTCAAATTTACATAAAATCCAAAATTTAGAATTAATCATTATATTATTACCTATTATACATTCTTATGTGTCATTTAACAAATTTTCATGTCTAACAATCCATTGAAAATATTTCATTTCCAAGAGGTCCAACAGGAGAAGGATTAAAATATTAATGTTATTATTAAACACTTCATAACTAATTTTTTTCTCCATTTTATATAAATATATGTTTTAAACTTAATAGATTATTTAAATTGGTATTATTAATATAATAAATTATTTTCTATTATTAGAATAGCCATTATTTATCCTTCCCTCTTCCATAGAAAAACTAGAACATCCTTATTCTGTATGTGCGGACAACTACCTCCATGAAACAAAATACTTTATTTTAGATAATTGATTTATAATAATTATTCTCAAATGTCATTTAATGAAAAAATATTATTTTTATAAGATGTCTAATATTATCAATTGATGAACAATTTTTCAATATATTTCAATTCAGTGTAAATTTACATAGCCCCTGATGTGTTTTTGCGTACTACATTATACATAGATGATATGCTTTTTTATTCATACCCACCATTATTGATAGTTATATAAATAATATTATTATTATATTTGATGATATTATTTATATTATATGTTGTTTAATATTCATTATGTATAATAAAAAATCATTGATTTTAATATTGTAATATGTTGAAATTAATATATTATATGAAATAAGCTTATCACTATGCCCATAATTATGCATCAAGACTACAATAATCATGTATTAAAAATAGGAATCACAAAATAATTATAAATATTTTTTTCTAGTAAGATTTATATTTCTTGAATGAATAACTTGATATCAAATAATAGAAATCAACATCATCATTTTAAATCATGTGAAAAATAATCTAATAACAAACATTTGATGATGAAAAAAACAAAAACATACTAATTAATTTATAATGAACTAATATAATTTAATATTATTTGTGATAAAGGATATGAATAAGGATATAAATTAGGTTAATAAAATATATCTATTTTCATATAGTATAGTAAGGTTCGTTTTATTAATGTCAAGTCTAAAGGTAATGGTTTTAGTCTCAATTTGGGCATGTTATAATGTTATTCATTTATTAATAATTTATATAGTGTATTTACATCCCCGTTTATTTGTATTATTATTATTAATGATTCATTATTTTAATGAAAAAATATTTCATGAATCATTCCATACAATAATATTTATATATTTATTACAATTTTTATAAAGAGTTTTTATCAAATCAATTTTCCTTCGATGAGTAACGAGTTTTCATTATGAAATATGGTCCTTTAACATTATTTTATGATATGATTTCTATATTATTAATAATATATATTCTCACTCTGAAAATGTTAAATGATTAATTCAAAACATATTCTTCAATGAATTTAATTCACATAAAAATATGATGTCGGTTAGAATAATTATCATCCTCTTTTACATCTCATTCTCCTCTATGTCAAGATTCATTATTTCCAAAAAATGATTTCATGTATTTCTTTAAAACCTATATATTTTATCTCGCGTAACCTTAATATTTCACTATATATTTTACTAAAATTAATACATATGACACTTTTTAAGATGTGGTTTTCAATAATAATATTTAACTATATGGTGAATTTTTTTTTCTTTTCCCATTCATATGTTTTATCTTCAAAACACTATTATGAGTGGATAAAATTTACCTATTTTTTCAAGGATATTTTTTTAATATTTCATTCAAAATAATTATTATAATATTTTTCTAACCAATATATCTAGAAAACTATTTAAATTTAAGTGTAACATTAGTTTTTTTATTGTTTAAGAAAGAATCAAAATCCCATTTTATAAATTCACAAAATATTTCATATTTTCCTCCAAAATATATTTACATCATATTAATAATCTAAAAATAACTTTATAAATTCTTATATTTAATAATCATTTTGGACAATTGAAATTTTTATATTAGATAGTGTAATTTTGTTTTCATGTTATGTCATTCCATTTAAAATAATATAGAACCCATTTTTTATAAATTCATTTCCCTGATATATTGAATTATTGATATCATATAATAAAATAATGTATGTTTTTTAATGTGTATTGTCCAATATCAATAAACAATTAATTTTTATATATTCAGTAACACATGAAACATCGATATTTAATTTGAAATCTATACGGTTTTTAATTTTTTTTCAAAATATTGTACATTAACTCGATGAAGTTATCAAAGTTCAAAAAATTGTTACTAACCTTGATTTGAATAGATATATTGGAAATATTGATAGTGAAATAAAAGTGTTTATCAATGATCAAATGAATTTTAACGTACTCATTGTGGATTACTATGTTCTCAATGTGATGAATGAACTAAATGTGGTTTTGAAGGATCAAATTATTGAAATGTAAACTCTATATGGTCACTTATATTCACAAGATTGAAAGTGAAATAAATATGATTTATATGTTTACAAGATTGAGAGTAAAATAGATTACATCAGTTTTGTTCAAAAGAATTTACCATAACTATATTTAGTTGTCTATGTTTACAATTCTGAGATTGAAATCAATGTTGGTATATATGTTCATAAAATTAATAAAGTATTTTATGTGGTTAGATATGTTCACAAAAATTTATTTCTTATACTTATGGAAATTTCATATTTTTATGTTATTTACTTATTTTACTTTCCATGGATCGTGATTAACATATAATTTTTCAAAATGATAATAAAAGTTTAAATATATGATCAATTGGTAATAAATATCTTTTTACTATATATATAAAACTCATATACTACATATTCATTCTGAATAGGGTAATTTTCACATGTTCATGTCTTTATATATTTATGATATAAACCATGATGACATGTTGATATTTTTTCTCTTGCTAACGAATTTAGGCCACCCTTCAATTATGTTTCCATTCAATATTATTGAATATGTGTATAGAATATGAGATATCATGATGGGTGTTTCATACTGGTAGGTTATGGATAAATGTTCACATGTATTGTAGAATATGTTGTTTGTGTAGGTAATACTCTTAGACATTAAGACATTAGGTTTATGAGATTGTTTAAGTATTTATGAGATGTAATGATTAAATAATGGAATATATATATATATATGTGCATTGATTCCTCCAACTAGTTATCAAAGCCGTTATATAAATAATTTATTTTTTTACATTGGACCTATATGTGTGGATTAAAAGTTCCTCAGCCATCACTAATACAATTGTATGTGGAGTTCATATAGATAAATCAAAGGGATAATTAACAATGAAAGATGTGACATCATTGTAACCACTAAGAACTAGAATTTTATTTTATTAAATTTAAATTTAATCTGATTAATGTAATATTTTAAACATTGTTTTTTTAAATTAAGTGATCACACCATGAAATTATATTGTATAGTAGTATAAATAAATCTATATAAAAAAATCTTATAGATTTTTATACCATAATTACTTATCCATGATAATTTTTAAACTCTCTAAATGAATGATAAAATAGTCACTCTATAATGTGTGATTTCATACTACATTGGATTTTTAATTTTGTATGTGGTTATAGATAATCATTTTCTTTATAGAATAATGGTATTTTTCAATGCATGATTTCTTGGAATTGTTTATTGAACATATGATGATGTGGACAACATTAATATTCAATGTCCTTCCATCCTCATTCAGTGAGGTTCTTCCCTCATAACAATAGGTGGTAAAATGGCATTGAAAATAATGTTTATATAAAAGAATTAGTAATGGTTCAAGTGAATGCTCTCTAATAAAATCATGAATTTTTTTAAATTAAGGTTATAGGAGAAAAAAATAGAGTTATTTATACTATAAAAATACATTAGATTGAATTAAAAGAAATTGGTGGAAGATAAAAATGATGAATAATAATAATTAAGTGTACAATATTGACATGGTAGAGTTATATTCTAAGTTAAGAAGAGGTTGTAGTAATATTGTTATTCTATATTTATTTTTTGGAGAAAATGGTACAAGTCATTGAAAAAATATAGTATCATGGTTTTATGGAAATAATTTCTTTTTTATATTCTATAATGTGATACCATATGAATGTAAGATCATGAGTTTCACTAGATCATGCCAATGATGTAGCTCTATATTATTATAATTAACCATAAAAAAATGTGTTCTTCTAGTACATTTCTTAATTTACATTCATTTTCTATATGTATGGTGATATTTTTGTATTTATGTTTTTATCAAATTATTTTAAAGTATAAACCTAAAAGGAAGTGAATTCACTAATTGACCCCCACCCACCCCCACCACCCATAGGGGATTATTTTTTGTTCATGTGTCAGCCTATTAATATTTATGATGTCGGACTATAACTAGATTGAAATATATATCATTGTTACATATATTATAGGGGTTTTATTTTTATGACCAACCACTAGTGTATTTGTGGAAATATCTTTCCTATTACCACAATGAGATGGGTGTCACCAACCTTTCACATATGTGAAATGGATGTTGTTGTCCAGTTACGTGTATAATTTTTCTGTCATTACCGTATCAATATGAAATTGTTTAGTTTCATCGACCTTGAAGTTGTACTATATGTATTTAATTATCTTATCACAAATGTGAGATTTATGTTATAGATATCTTACTTTTGTGAGATTTATATTTTCCTCCAAAATCTTGTTGGATTTGGATATCTCTAGAAAATCACCATACGATAATGGGTATTGTTGAATCATATCTTTTCGATTTTCCAATTTCCTTTTCTATAATGGATTGAGTATGTCATCAACCAATCAATATTGAGAGATAGATGTCTTCAGCCAATAATTATCAAATGATAGGTGACATTTTCCATTAACTAGTGGTATTCTCTATTTTCTTATCACTTGTGGATAATAGATCTGGAAACAGAGTTTGTATTGGAGTTTTTAGAAGGAATTACTATTTATACCTATGTGTGGATTCAAAATTCTTGTATTTATGTTAAATTTTACCATATATTTCCAACCTTTTATGTTCAATCACAATGTATAATTCCAATATTTTTAATGTTACGTTAAAATGATAATTGGATGGAACATAACTAGAAATAGATTACTGTGGGAGTTATAGAATAGTCGAAATATTATAATGAAGATTACATTGGCTATGAGAATTATTTATATTTTTCCTATGTATATTTCATCCTTAACAATATAAGGATATAAAAATAAACATGGGAGTGTGATGTTATATAAATAAAATATTGGGTGTCTAAAAGATCATAGGTTCATTTTCATTCATACAGTATGTAACATCTTATCTTGGGTGGCACACACATGCGCCCCAAGCCGGATCACCAAATAAGAATGACTTTCCATATAGTAGAGGCTTCTAACTACTAGTTTGAGTCTAGTTAGCTAATCATGGGGAGAATATACCACCATTAATCTGATTACTACAATAGATTAAATATTAAATAATAGCAGAAGCAATGTATAATCATAATAATACCATGAAATCAAGGTAATCATTGCGTAAACTACAATATCCAACTGAAATAGAAAACATTTCATTCTAAAGTTATCTTCATTTTTCAAGAATGAAACTAAAAATAATGGCACAGAAGACTCTCATGCAGGCCCGGAACCATTTTGGTTTCCCTCATACAATATTGAACCGGAATCATCAATCTAACACAGGTTATTTTACCATAACATATCCTATAAAAATATTGTCTATTTTGTTGCTTATCTGGCAGCCCACATAGGGTATGAGTATAACTAAGTAGGCCACCACCAATAGTTTCAAATAAAAAACAAATAATTAAGTGTTTATATATGTATATAAATAAATAAATATAATTCATAAATATATAGTTTATCAAATTCATCAATATTTTTTACAAAACCACATAAACCATTGGGTTCCCAAGGACAGCTAAACCCCTATACCTGCTTCCGCTCATTCCAATGATCATAAATCCCCATGGGAAATCACATTATAATTCTATGTTAACTTTCATAACATTATTTAGAATATCCATGTCTCCATTCAAATTTAAATTCACATAATTGAATGAGTGTGTTACCATTCACAATGTAATATCACATAATTTAGTGATCATGTTACAATTCACAATTTAAAATCACATTTTTGAACGAGCATCTTACCATTCACAGCTAAATATCACATAATTGAATGTTCATGTTACTATTCAATGTCTAATATCACATTATATAATGATCATGTTGACATTCATCAAACGTGGTGAAATGTCCATGTTACTATTTTCCATTTAATAACACATAACAAAAGGAGCATGTTACATTTAACAATAATTGGAAAAATGAATATGTTAATATTTACAGTTTAATAATACATAATTGACTGATCATTTTACCATTCATATTTCATGGTCAAATGTACTTGTTACTGTTAACAATTAAATAACACAAAAAAACCACAACAGAATATTATAAATACCTCAACAACCAATATATTATTCATAAATTAATTAATCGGTCCCAAAATATAAATATCTAGTAATTGATCTACCATTAAAAATATAAACTAATGATATTATCTTCTTTTAAATTATTATCAATTAAATGTCTCAAATAAAATTCCACAATATCTCATAATTAATTCATCAATTAATTATCTCAACAAAATTAACTCTATATATCATAATTAATAATATGATTAATTATCTATGTATCAAATACCTAAACCATATAATTAATCATCCTCTTAAAAAACAAAAATGGACATCCATTAAATATAATAATTAATTACAATATTAATCATCAATTTACATAATAGTTAAATCAACCAAACAACCACATTTAGTAACCTAATTATGAATCTGAATTTCTTGATAATTCTAGATATTCATAAGAATGAATACACATATCAATATATAAACTATGGGAATTTATTATTTGACCACCTAACTCGGTTAGTTGGTGAATTGTTTCCCATCAAATTTCCACAAAAATATAGCAGTGTAATGACGTTGATCTAAATCAGTATCTCAAAAAAAATCAAAATAAATGTAATAAATTTACTTCTAAATATAATATAGATATACTATCCAATATCTAGATCTATAATATTAGTTATAGATCTAATTTATAACATAATAATAACTCATGTCTAGGATGGGATAAGGAAGTAGAATGATCTAAAACCCAGTGGGATAAAATCCCCTTATGGAGATAGACAATAGTATATGATTTAAGTAACAAATCATGAATAATAGAGGTCAGTAATAATTTATATTAATCTTGAGAGCTCAAAAAACATGAAATTGATCCTAGGAATTAATGGGGTAAAATAGATGAGTTTTGTGGATTTAGGGAATCTAAGTAATAATTTCTAGGATTAATTAATTTTCATGCACTATTACCTTTACAGTTTCACATGGTTTTCCCTAACTGCATACCTATTATTTATGTGGTACATTGTTTCTCTTTTTTGGGTTAACAATTTTAAAAATCATGTTCAATCCACAAGAAAGACCTTTGTCAATGGTTTTATGGTTTACTCGGGTGGGCCCAATATTTTCTCTAACCATCTGCTAGTCGTGAACAACCGTCTTTCATACAATTATCCTCAAAATTATCTCAAACACACAAAAATATAAAACCAAATCACAACGCAATCTAAAAAAAATAAATGTTTACCTATAAAGAATCCTGAGAAAAATTTAAAAAATATTTGGATCTTATAATCACTCCACCTTATAATAGCTCATCTTCAAGCTCTACTCTGATGCATGTCTATGATTTTAAGCCATGAATATTGGGTTAGTTAGCGTCATATCTTCTTTCAATTCCCATGTTTACTCCTTCAATCATTCATATTTCCATATTACTTTAATTATCATCATGATATTTTCCATAAACGCATTCTCTGTATATACAACACACATATCATATGCTCTTCAAAAGACACATCCATCTAAAGGCCAACATCATCCAAAAAGATCACATGAGAAGGGTCAGGGTTAAACTTCAAAAGTTATGATACATGAAAAAAATAATCCATATCACTGTATTTCTCTTTAAAATATAATTTATATACCGCAAGCCTACTCTTATCTACCACAACAAATGGTCCAATGAATCTAGGTGTCATATTTCCTAATCTTTTTATCCTATTGTGACCCAACCTAGATGAGACCCGGAGGAATACTTGATCACCCACTATAAAAGCATGTGTTCATCTTCATCTTTCAGCATATGAATTATACATACACAAATCCATAACCATATTTTGCGAATCATTTATAGATGCTCAAATTTATCCTTAGAGAGACTTGGTCCCAACAAATCAACCTCATCAGCCTCCATCCAACCTAGAAGTGATGTACCTGACCAACACAAAAAAACGTCATATGGTTCTATCAATATAGTTTTCTATTAAATTTTTTATTATAAAACTCCACTAATTACATGTTCTTCTCCAAATACCCATGAATTTCAAGAAAACATTCCCACAACATATTCTTAAGAACATATATATTATTCTCTGACAACCCATCAATCTGTGGATAGAAAACCATATTCAGTAAAAACTATGAATCGAGTGCCTTCTATAATCCCTAAAAAAAGAATGATGTTATTTGTGGGTTGTTGTTTCAAACTATAGTCCTCAACACCACATTCAAATGAACTATCTCCTAAAAAACGTAAATCTGAGATGCTACACTAAGAATGTCTTCCATATAGGAATAAAATTAAATAATTTCATTAGTATATCCACAATAACCTTGATACTTTCATTCATACCAAGTGCCTTTGGAAGACCCACCAAAAATTCAATTATCATGTCATCCAGCATCTATTCAAGAATGGGAAAGAGCTATAGTAATCCATTAGTTCATTGATTCTTTTTCGTAACCTCCGGAAATGTGTAGTATCATGTAACAACCCATGCTATCAAATTTTTCATTATTTTCAACCAAAACATTCATTGAATTCCATGATACATTTTTTTCACCCCTAGAGGTACCATCGATGTTGACCCATGATATTCTTGCATTAACTATTCATCAACTCTCATAGGTTCAAAAAACCAATTTTTTACATAGATGAGATCATACTCATCTATGGTCTAATAAAATGGTGAACCACCACATTCATGTCTTTCCCTCAATTTCATGTTTTCTAGATCCTCATTCTGACAATATCTAATCCCACTCAAATTTGTGGACTGCACTAATACTGATATGAGAGTCATAATCTCGATATTCCTATGACCCACAATATTAATCTCAACTATATTGGTGATCATCTCTCACTCCACATTAAACTAATGAACTACATATGTTTGAGTTTTCTTGATCAAGGCATCAACCGCATTTTTTTCCTTTCCCAGGATTATATTCTAGCACTAAATATAATGACTACATATAATCTACCCACCTTGGATAATGGAGATCACTTTGAGAAGATATACCTTAAGATCTTGTGATCGGGAAACACCTTAATCTATTCACCTAACAACGATATCATGAACAAAAACGTAATAACATGATCTTGGTATGGATACTAGATTCCATTCATCATGTCCATAAACACTGATGGTGAGTTATTCAACCCAGACAACGTTATGAAAAACTCATATAGGTCTTGACTGCTTTTGAAAGAAGTACACGGTATATGAGAAGTCATAACTACTTATGAATGTAACCCTTATCTCAATTTTATATTTGATAATAAAGAAGATCATATTAACATCTCTAATAGAATGTTGTTGTGTTTAACAGAATATCAGTTGATCAGAAACATGCAGTTCATCTTCTAGAAATCAATACAGAAGTGAATAATCCTATCAGTATTCATTGCGAGTAATATAGGTGAACCCCAAGGTGACATACTCGGCCGGATAATCACATTGTCCTTCAACTCTTCAAACTGAGTCCTGAGATCTTGATTCTATATTGATGCCTTTAGTTTTTGTGGAATATATACTGACATAGCCCTTATTTTAATCTAAAGAGTGAGTTCCACATCTCTCTTTCGTGGAACTCTAATGTAGACATCTGGAAGAACAACCTAAAGCAGATCCACTATCGGTGAAAATATATCCTTCTTCACAATTCCATTGTCCAAAAAATAACTTCTAACATTGGTTAAGAGCTCTCCTAGTTTCTGATTAATAGTCCCTTCCTAGAATTCCTCGATATCCCACTCTCTTGAGTGAATGTATTGGTCACCATGAGGATACATAAATGAAAATATACTACAATAAACATCTATATGGGCTCTGTAAGTGACTATATATTCCATACAGATGAATAGTTTGCTTCCTTCCATGCCAAATATATAGATATACGATAGAAAATGATACTCATCAACATCAATATAACATCCCTTTCACATAAAAATTTCCGGAGACCATACTCCAAATGGTGTATCAATAGTCACTCCCCACTCACAAACTCAACCACATGGATGAACCTGTTAAAATATTTTTCATATGAATGTAATGAGAGGTATAAGTAAGATATAAGACACTAGATTATGTTGAAACTACAAGAATATTACCTATCATTGTTTATGGTATAACCTCTCAATCCCAAATTATAGGTTTCACTTCATGTAAGTGTTCTTCCCCACTCCCTTGGGATATTGTGTAATCCACTAGAGTTGTACCAATCTGGTGATATGGGAACTTTTCTTTAGAAGCACTATATCCTCCACCTCTACCACCTTGGAGAGTAGAACTCAAGTTGCTAGTTTGATATTGGGTAGAATATCCCTTCCCAACAGTTTGATTTTGTCCAATGGCAACCTCAATAACAATCTATCTTTTTGTCCTAAAGAACATCTGTAGATGCCCCATCATATGCAAGATAGACACTCTACAAGTGGTAAGGTATAGTTTATAGGATAATACATTATCCTATTGAACTGATGACATACTTCACTAGTAAGGCCATGTGCAACCAAACCTCTTATTTTTGTACCCAACATTCCACTACCATGGATAAATTTCTAATATTAACACTTCCTAATCTCAAATTATGTACCTATGTATCATCTAGTATTAACTAATTTTCATGAAATGGAATCATATTTCAGGTTCCCCTCACCTATAAGTGTATGATACACCAAATTATTAATCATATTTAACAGAAATATGATGAATTGGGATATAATCTCAATCTATTTTTCATCCAGAAAGTGTCTCTCCATAATTATCTCATCTCTTTCCATTATTAGAGAAAATAAATACATATCTGGATTTTGTTTACTATAGTCTATTATCGACATGAACCCCTGAGTCAACCACATGAACTCTAAAACATTTTCCTACCTTTTCATCACTGAAATTATGTTCCCTTAAAACATATTCAAAAATTATTTCCATAGATTGTAATCATCATATCTAGTCCATGCATAAATGTTCTTTCATTTCATTGGGGATCCTCACAGAATATATGTGGCCAATGTAACCCTTCTCCCAAATGATTCCTCAAAATGTTCATGTACCATAAGGATTTACTCAAACTAGAACTCAACCACAATAGGTATTCCATTCCTAGTAAAATTCAGATGGATATGCAACTGGAACGCCTTCATCAGGTTAGATATTTTCTTCTCAACCTACCATTGTCCTCATTCCATTAATTTCCTGATGTGGTTGATGCTCTCTTAAAATTTTCACTCTAATTCCTCACATATCACTATTAGCACCTCTGGTTCCATCACTGAAAGATCATTTCTATACATGTTTGTGAGTCATCTTCTCAACAAGCGTGTTCGTTGAGGAATACTATCATAAATTCCAAATATTCACATTATGAAAAAACATTTAAACATTAACATGTTTATATAATCGGTAGCCACATCAAAACACAAATAAGTATTTTACAAACATATCAATTCGGTCAATGTTATTCCACTATCAATACCCTTCACCACCCTACACCTAGGTTTGTATTATCAATGGGGAAACACTTTTTCATTAGTCATATAAATTTAGAAACAAATTTATTCACATGTTGCATCATTTTACTGGTAATAATTTCATATTACAGAAATTTTTTTTTTAATTTCAGCAACATGGAAAAAAATTCATGATCAATAACTTATCCAAAAATTATTTTGTCATGTATTCCTAAAATAATGAAGGTCTCAAAAATGATGATTGTCTAGTATTATGCATGATAACTCATCTATTTTCCATTTTGTTGCATGACTAATAACATATAAAATGACATCAAATCTATAAAATAATAATCAATTCACACAACATGTGTGTCACCCATGCTGAAATATCATCTAACTATTATAGAAAATAGAAATAACAACAATAAAAACAGGAGTACTTTGGTTTTCCCACATACATGGGTTTCAAAATTAAATGCACGAGCTCATTAAAATGCCCAGAATCCACCTAGTCTCATGTATACATTTCTAAAACAAAAATATGAAATAAAGAGTAAATGAAAACTGCTCTGATACCACTTTTTAATTTCCCGACCCGGGTTCCACACACTAGTTCCCAGAGCTGATTTTACAGGTGACCTCATGAATTCCTTCTCATACACTAGAGATGGAGGACTTGTACTGAGAGTATTGTAATTTGATCATGGGAAGGATATACCCACATTTATTAAATTAATGTACCATTATAAATAATAAATAATAAAAGATGAAATTTATAATCATAATAATATCAATAACTCATGATAATCAATGATGAACTATTATATCCAAATGAAATTGTAAATATATCACAGTAAAGTAAGTGTAATGTTTTTAGAATTCAACATAAAATAAATACAATAGATACTCACATGAAAATCCAGAATTAGGAATGGATCTATCATCCAATATACATTCCCAACTAGAAATCTAACACAAGTCCTTTACCATTAATCTATCTTGAAATAATAATTTCTGATCAGGTACTGATCAGGTATCCCGAGTAGGATGTGATTACCACTCAGTAGGCCACCTCAATGGTGTATAATTCAAATCCAATAAGTTATAGTGTAAGCAGTTATATAAAGAAATAAATATAATTATCAAATAATCAATTTTTCCCATTAATAATTATTCTCTACCTAACCAGAAAGCCCCACCGTGTTGTTGAGGACATTTGAACATATATACCCACTTTATCCCAATCTAGAGTCAATATATTCTAATCTATTATCATGTTAAAATATCAATGAGACCATTCCTAATAAATTTTTGAATTTTAATGTTACCATTCACATTTAACAACAGGTAATTTAATTACCATGTTACAATTCACCATCTAATATCGCATAACTGGATGAACATGTTAGCATTCTCAATTTGATATCACATATTGAATGAGCATGTTACAATTTAGATTTTAATATAACAAAATTGAATTATTATGTTACCATAAAATGTTTAATATCACATAATTGACTGATCATGTTACCATTCCTGATACATGGTCAAATGTATGTGTTACCATTTACCTTTTAATAACACATAATTGAATGATCATGTTACCATTTAGAATATTTGGTCAAGATTAAATGTTACCATTATCCATTTAATTCTACATAATTGAATGAGAGTGTTACCATTCCTGATACTTTTTAAAATATCCATGTTACCATTTACCATTTAATAACACATGATACAATATATCATAATATTATGCATATCCCATCAAGAATTATTTAATTCATCAATTAAATAATCCTACCAATAATTTTAATATCCCAAATATATTGTTCATTTAATTATCTCAACGCATGATATAAATTTATCATAATTAATTTACAATTATTTTTATGAAATCATTTACCATTATATCTCATAATTGATTCATCAATTAAATGTCTCAAATTAGTTATTTCATTATCTCATAATTAATCCCATGATTAATTATAGAAATATAAAATCCCTAAATCTCATAATTAATCCTCAAACTAATTACCATTAATTTAAATCCACCAAATTACTGAATTAATTCAAAATTAAATCATAAATATACACAATATGAAATTTATTCAAACGAAAATATTGACTAACCAGATTTAAAAATTTGAATTGAAGAATAATTCTCTATGTTTGTATACATGCATATATATATATTAAAATCTAGACTATGTGAATTTAATATTAGATCAACTACCTTGATTAATTGGTGAATTTTCATCCAACATAATTCCCCAAAAATTGAACGATGAAACAACGTATATCTTGATCCAAATCATTGAACCCTAAATAATAATAAATGGAATTGAGATATTTTTAATATAGATTTAGATATATTATCCTAGATCTAGATAAATAATATTATATAAAGATCTACATAAAAAGATAATAATAAATCATTTTTATGATTGAAGAAGGAAGTTGGAATAATGTAAAACCAATGGGATTGAATGTTCCTATCAGTAGGGATGACGATAATCAATATGGCTTCGAATAGTAAATAAAGGAGTTCAGTAGGGCTTGAACCTCATCCAAAGATCTCCAAAAACATGAAATTCCTACTCTAGTTTAATGTCGGTCAAAATTATTTAATTTTGTGGGTGTTGGGGATTTAAGAGATAATTTTCAAGATTAATTAATTTCTATGCATGATTTCCAACACAGGGATGCATTGGTTTCTTAACCATGTGCAAACTGTTAACCTATTTTTTCAAGGGCTCACTTCAGTTTTATTTTTAGAGCACACAGTTTATTGAACATTCCACCAAAAATGTTAAAACATACTTTATTTGGTTTTATGATGTAATGGGTTGGGCTTATAGTTTATCTAACGATGTTCGAACCATTCATAGCCCCCACTCTTACAATTTTTCATAAAATTTACCCAAAAAACCACAAAATATATCAATATTAAATATTACTAAAAATAAAATGAAATAGTTTCTCTAAAATATCCCTAGAAAAATACCATACTTTTTGCGATATTTCAATCTATATATATATATGAATATGAAAAAGAAAAGACTCCCTATGTAAATGGATTTTGCAAAAAACTAATGAAAGGCTTTCTACCTACACCGAATATGATGAACAATTGTTAAATCTTCCCATTAATTTCATGTAAGGTTGTTTATCAAATTATGGACTAATTTATATTCCAGTTTAGAGCACATTAGAATACTATTTTTATCTTGGCGTATTTCTATTTCATATAAAAAATCTTATCATCATTAATAATGGAGTGCTTGATTTTCCATTCTCTAAGGATCTAATATGTTATGGGTGAAAACCAGTATAACATCGTATGTGAATTAAAAATCTCAATTATCATTATAAATAATGAACAATAGGGAAATAATATTGTTTATTTATAATGTACATTGGGGGAATATGAAAAATTATGATGCATAATGAGTGTTATGAGGTTTTCATTTGGGTTAATGGATTCCAAAAATTGATTTAACTATTAAGGAAAATGATTTAATATATCAATGAAATGATACACATAAGGGTGGATTATTTTGAGGATATTTCATACATTTATTAATAAAAATAAATATTTGTCAAAATATTCTTATCTACGCTGAAAAAGGAAGTGTCTATGATTATTTGAAGTCATTCTTGTTCAAAAAATGAACATGTGGTCCTCATTAATGAAATAAATTTTGGGGTATCTTTTTTTTCAATTTATTATAACTTGGAATGGTAAAATTTATTTATAAAATTTTATTTCCATTCCAAAGGGAATCACATATCAATATGTAGAGATAATTTCCCCTATGAATTCCTCTATAATAGGGTTGTCAGTATATTTTCCAATAAGGATTGGGAACATGTTTCATGGGGTAGATATGGGATAAGTGTTTGGTGTTCATTTTTATTATTTTTTCCCGTTATTTATCAGGTTTTACATACCATATATAATTATTATATTACTAGAGGATCAATATAGTTTTTTCATGGAGTTCCCTTCAATAAATTAGTTAGTTCTTCATAGTGGTAATGTTTTACCTTATATCAAAATATTGGAATGATCATTAAATTTCTACATAAAGAAATTATTATTTTTATATTAACATTATTGTGAAGAGGATATAGTGTTTTCATACACATGAATATGACTGAGACAACATGAATGTTGTAATTTGGTAGGATTCTTTAGCACTAGATACTTTTACAGGAGTCCATTGGAAATGTACACATGAAATAAATTCCTTAGCACCTCAACCAAAAAAAAATAAATGTGATGACTGATAAAAGAAGATATTAGTTTTTTGAAGATTATTTTATATCTAAAGACTTATACAATTATGTAAAATCATATATATGTAAATGATGGATGTCATATATGTGAGTTTATTTTTTCCCAATAATTTATTTTCACTTATAGGCCAACACATTAATATTGTTACCAACAAATATCATATATAGATCCCAAAAATATTTTTATAACAACAAAAAATTCACCAACAATAATGTATTGTTATCCTAAAAATATTCCTTTATAGGTTATAGGTGTGAATCGGTTTTTTGAATTAAAAAATTATTATTTTACAAACAAACGATCATAATTGGATAACAAGAAATATGATATATATCACTAGATATAGTCATTAATAAAAGCCCATTTATTTATTAATTAAATAAGTGATTTTATTTGTATATAAAACCTTCTATAGAATAAATAATTTATTGATAATGTTCATCATTGAAATCAAATGGTTTTAACCATGAAATGTCATGAATAATCCTTCATTACATGATTCACTATAGTCACTAAATGGTTCATGAATAACATATTTTATCCTTGAATTTGATCATCATAAATGGCCTCTAAGATATTATGATGTGATCCCTCATAAATTATGATATCTATTGAAATATATATTTGAAAGGATCTCCATATATCACCAAGAGTCTATTAACACACTATTAGTAGATTACCACCTTCTTCTTTTATACAATGATCAATAAAACTGTAAAATTTATCTACTAAAGGCTTCCCTCTATACCACTAAATATTCTATCACTCCACTGAATGATATATCCATAATTATATATTAATTTATAATTATTTATAACAACAATATTATCCACAAATCATTATATTTACATTATAGTCCATCTTCATGAATATAATCCCTTGATAATCTCCCCCAAATAATTCCACTTAATGAGTATATGATAATCAATATCAAGTTTTTACCTTTGTTTTTTTTTCATTTGACCTAACATTTTATCTCGAATTGTCTCTCTCTCCATGTCATTCAACAATACTATTCAATACAATAGAAATACAAAAAATCCTGCTATTTTTTTCAAATTTCAAATATCAAATTCAAAACATACCATAACCTCTAATTTATAAATCGAATTTCTATGAAATTAGTTCAAAATGGATCTTATTTTGACAATCGATATTTTTAAATATGTAGATTACCAAGATAGAGTAATCTATGAGACATTTATAAAGATAAATTATCAAAACATCTTGAAAATAGATAAATGAGAAAATCATAATGTTCCACAGAACACCATGATGCGGCATATGAAGTTACTATAAGGATACCTCTAAAAATACATAACTTTTTCTATAAAATAATTATATTGAGAAAATCATACTTATTATTTGAACATTATTTCATTAGTATAAAATTTTATCAAAACCATCATTATTGTAATTTAATGTTGGAATTCAGGATGCAATCACCTCCATTGGGGGGAAATCACATTTTCTATACCGAAAACTTCCAAGAAGCTTATAATGATAGATAAAATATTGTTTGATGATACATATTTTATGAGTTATTGGTAATTAACATTCTAATATAAAATCTAAATCACATATTATGTTTTTATATTGGGGGTGTAATTATTTTGTCTCACCAAAAACATCATCTATGGAATGTGTATCAAGGTGTAATCCCAATGATAATGGAAGGATATTATCACTATCCTGTCAAATAAATACAAACTTTATGATTTAATTGAAATATTATTTTATAGACTTCTAAATAATAAAATTATTCTCATCACAATAATATTAATCAAATTGATCAATTTTTAATTTTACCTATATAATAATATTTTAGAAATTTTATTGATAATAAAATAGAAAATAATTAAGAATTTTTATATCAATCATCATCACATTCTAAAAAAAATTATTTCTAAAATAATAAATTTTTAGGGAATCCCCACTCTCAAACACAATTATGATTTCATCACTAAATTGAACTATCTTAGAAACATAATCCTCTTAACTTATAATCAGTGTGGCAACATGTAAGGTGATGAAAATTCCCGTTAATCCTTACCCAAAATTCTCAAATGGTAGAGTTACATCTTAAGGTAACCAATTGATATTTTTATCACTCAATGCTAATATTTTTATGTAATAAATATTAGTTAAAAATATCATAATATAGTGTTCATTAAATCATGTACACATCACGATATCAAAAAAATAGTGTCAACAACTAACATTTTCATCCTCATAAAAAATCATGGAAAGTGAAATATAAATCCCACATGTTGTCTAGATTAATTTACATAGAAATTCATCATAATATATTTTTCATAAAATACCATGATTTGAGATATACCCTTTATACATTTTTAATTTCAATATTTGTTTCATCCATGAATAAGGATACATTAAAATCTTCTCTAAAACATTATAATTTTATTAAATTATTATGAAGACTCTAAAAATCATTTATCATTGATTAATAATATTTCATTGTAATTATATTGTTATTAAATGTAATAATATAGGTTCTAATTCAACATATTCCTTACGAACATCATGATTAAATTTAACAATTTGAATTATAATATATAGATAAACCAACTTCATCCCGATGGTATATATAATTAATTCATAGTAATAAATTTTCAAATAATCCCACTCAAAACCATAATCATATATATAAAAATAACAATACTCATGGTCTAAAACTCAATGATAATTGAATTAATACATATAACGATATAAAATATATATACTCATTCATTTTTATTAATTAGTTGATTATCATTATCCATGATTAGAATCACCTATGGAATTATGTCATCATTTAAAACTTTTGTCCTTCTTCACATACTTAGGTAAATTAATACAACTTTCTTAATCCCCAACATATATTCAACAGTTCTTGCTCTATAAATTTTCCTCAATAGTTATTTTTGATACAATTTTTAACTAATATAACCCCTCTGAGACCACCCCTTCACTGATAGTGAAATTTTTCTTAATCCCTATAGACCTCCTTCAACAGTACATTGGTCGCAGACATGATGCAATGATTTATTACCAATTATATCAAAGGTATAACACTAAAAATTAAAACATTAAATAACTAGAAAATATATTTTACGAAATAATATAGTATAATACATTATTAATTTAAAATATATAGAATTAAATATATTTCAAAAAATTACAAATTCAACTTAAAAATAAACAAATAACTATAAAGATATTAACCTTTATTTTTAGGGTAAATAATGTATAATAAAAAAATGCCATTACCCAAAAATTTACTATTTAATGAGATTCAGTTTTATAAAAATACTAAAATAACAGTACAAATAATTTGAAATATAATATATATATATAAAATGGTGAGCATATAAATATTATTTGTTGGTTCCAACAAAAAACACACATGGTTATTAATGAAAAAAATGTTGATGAATATTTATATGAATTAAAATATATATAATAATAAATCATCCATCAGTAAGAAATAATATATAATCCACTTCACCCATTACTCATACCCAACACTTCAAAAATCACATAATAACACAAAATTATAATAATAAATAAAACAACATTCACATAATTTAAGAATCATCCATAAAGTCTTCTACCGAAACACACATCATTAAAGTATAATAATATATAGTTATAAAACAAAATGAATATCATCATAATGTATAATGGTTTGGAAATAGTCCATTAGTTGGGAGATTTCTATTCCCAGGTTTCTATTAGTAGGAAATATTGCACATAAACATATTCATATTGAAATATTTTAGTTTGGAGGAATTCCGTAAATTGGGAAAGAATTATTATATGTTTTTCACAGAACATAAAATCCCAATGTAAAAACTATAAACCATCATCACATACAACATTCCACCATTACAATTCATCCAAATCAACATGTCCTTCTCCATATATATATTTTGGTCATAAGTATTTATTTGACAATTCCATGTAGTTATACCATGTTCCACATATTATTTTATGTTAAATCTCATTTTAAATATAGATTTATCACCAAAATGTTTTGTATCATTAAATAACCACCAAAAATAAAATGAAAAATAGTGATAAATTCACTTATTTTTTATAGATGAGTGTCCTAAATAAAAAACAATTTCCATGGTAATTGACCATACTAAATCATTACCCTTAGTGTTCTTTTAAAGTTCATTATCCTCTTCAATTGATTTACCAAAAGGCATTTAATATAAGGCGTTGGATTGAGGGATAAGATAAATACTCTCATAAGGATAAATGTAAATGATCAAGAAAATAAAAGACAAACCTTCCAAAATTAAAAACAATACTTTGTGTTAATTCCCTCCAACCCCATTTCAACATTATGTTCCAAATCCCTTATTAGAATTATGAAATTAAAACATGTCATTTTATTAAAAGAATATTATTCATTAACCTATAATATATTATTCCTCCATTTTATAAAAAATATTATTTCATGTTATTAATTTATAGAAATAAGCTACCAAAAAATAATTTTTAAAAAAAATAAATAAGTTCCTCCAAAAAATCGTTTTATCCAAACAAATAACATAGAAAGAAAAATACCAATAAATCCAACCATGTATAAACATCTTGTAATGAATAAATTTAAATAAATGAAATTTCATTATTAGAAAATTATATATAGTATTTCACCAATTTTAGTCATGACATCTAAATGAAATCATTAATTAAAAAATCATTTTTCCTCTTCACAATAACATATATGTGTGATATGTGTTTGAAAAATCAATGTAAGCCCTATCTCATCTTTATTAGATGGATAGTATTTTTCTATAATTAATATGACTGAAAAAAATTACTAACATCTCCTACAATATATTTGAATCCCATGACTAATTCATGGTGGAACACCATACACACAATTTGAAAAAGTATACTAGATTTAAATATTATTTTTTCAATCACACAATAAATTTAGGATGATGATAAATTCTGTTCGTAATTATTTCCATATAATCACATATGATGTTATAGGAACTACCTCCCAAAAATTTGACTAACCTTTATCACCATCCATCAACCTCCACAGGAAATATCATCATACTATATAATACAATTCCATAACATATCACCCACCTCCCTAGAAATTTCACAGATATATTAAACCCCACAACTTGTCACTGTTCTTAATCAATTCATATACCTTTTCCCATCCTCCCTCATGAGCAGAATAACACCACTCATCTTCCATGTTTTTCTGAAAATCCATTATTATAATTTTTATCATCCTATATATATAAATTAGTACGAGTTTTTACAATATCCCCATTCAAAAATGGTATATTTATTTCTAAATATTATAAGGAATCAACACATGATTTTTTTTGTCGATATAACTGTAGTGAAATAATGTCTCATGTTTTGTTCTTAATCAGTAGTGGTTTACATAAATATATATGGTGAATGATGAATGCATTTCTATATTCACTATTATAAAATGGTTTTTTTCAAAAATTGAGATAATTTAGACCAATAAAATACCAATTTTGATTGAATTATTAATTTTTACTTATTTATAAAAAATTTTAATTTTTAAATTAAAAATATTATATCATTATTTTATTTGGGTATTATATTTTCATAATTTAATCCCAAAAAATAATAAATTATTCATCTATGAACTATCAATAGGGATTATATCAAAAAAATATTGACCCTTATTTCCCATTGGATCTACCCTTCACACCCATAATATAAATTTGAAAATATTATGAATAGTGTTTATTATGAAAATAAATAACAACTTTTGGGATCAATTTATTAAGATTAATAATTATTTAAAAATGGGATCATATTGTTTAAATGATAAAATTGGAATTCTTATTCATTATTGGTATACATAATTATAGAAATTGGAAAAATGTGTTTTGTTATTGGATCTTTATTTAAAAACTATATTTAATAGTAATTTTCTAACTAATTTTTTCCTTTCAATCAAATTTGGGGGGTAAATTTTTTCGATCAAATATCCATTCTAAGTGTATCATCTTATCATCGTACATGAATGATCCAATATGTTTTAGAAATAAAAATACAGAATATCCAAATATTAAAAGTAAATTCAATGTATATGAATATTTTATAACTATCCCTAATGTAGTTTACATTCAAATTAAAAAAACTGATGTTCAAATTAACTTAGAAGTCCACTAAACTACAATATAGTGAAAGCATGTTCCTAGACATATCTTAGTAAAAAATAAAAGGACTACTAAATCATTATTTATCATTATTCACTACATCATGATAAGGACATGATGATATGGTTCTTAGGATTATATGATAAATGTAATAGTAAAAACAATACATCATTCTAGAGTAATAATTTCTCCTAGTCTCACCTCTATAATTAAATCAGGATGCTAAAAATTATTCATGTTTTAAAGAATTATCATGTTAATTCCCCCAATATCTCATACTGAAATAATTTTTTTCCCTCCTTCTTATTGTGTTACCTCTAACACGTTTTCCAATATATTATTGAAATCATTAATAAGTCTTTTTTTCTTCTTTTAATGTATCTAATAATTAATTTCACATATCATCTCTTAATTATTCAATAAAACCACTCATAATAGTTTACTTAAATATTCCATTTATAATCAAATCATCGCATATATGAAAATATTCAATTATGATAAATATGTAAATACCCAATAATGATTAGCATATTATATTCTATTATGTTGTAAAATATTCCAATTCTTATATCTAATTGAAAATAATTGCTTAAAAGTTTCTTCCATATCATAAAATAAAAGGATATAAATTTCTATAATTATTCATATATAACTATTATAATTAAATTTATAGGAATATTGAATAATAAATTATTCCTTAAAAATAATTGTTTTTCATGAAATAATATCATTGAACATATTTTAATGCCTAAAAATTATTTTGAAATACAGAATCACTTGAGAATTATTTCCATTCATTATGAAATAATTCTCAAGTAAAAACTAAGAGCAGAAACACATATCAAATTTGAGATTGAAATATATTGTGAATGTCTATAGAAAATTCATTTCGTTTCATTTAATATATATTATTAAAAAATTAATAAATAAAAAAATACTAATTTTCCATCATAGTTTAGAATATCATTAATTTTCTAATGAAGAAACCATATTAATTACAACATGATTTTTTCATTCACCAAAAAATAAAATATAAAAAACATGTTTACATACCAAAAATTTTAAATGATTTTAATATATCCAATTTACATATAATTAAATCAATTCAAAATAATTACAAGCACTTTTTAGAATAGTATAATTTTATTCAATTTTTTTCAGCTTAGTTTCTATCTATCCCCCTTGAATCGATAAAGAATTTCAAAGTTAATTATTATTATTGTAATGTTATAAAAAATATAAAAATATAAAAAATATAAAAAATTGTAATAAGAAGAAATATTTTTCACATTATATATGTGAAACCCATTATCGTTATATTAAGAATTTTTTAATGGTTCATATATATAACATTAAAAATATAATCATGGGAATAATTAAAATATACTCTTTATCATACCAACATCAATTTTTTATATTTTTTTAAAAGTGATCATTTATACCACCAATTATATTACAAATAAAATCCCCATAATGATTATATATCTCCCCCATGACAAGATAGTAAAATATGCTCTGCTAAAACATCTCAAAAAATTATTTATCCAACTGTTGTTATTTTTGGCCCTTTAATAAAAAACAACAACTTAACAAGTCCATTGTGATATGGGAATCCTTGTTACGCATTAAAAAAATAGTATGGGGTATTTTTATACTCATAAAGATATGGTAGGTCTTTATAAACAATGATTTATTTATAATACAATAAACTATGATTTTATTTAATATCATCATTCTAAAGAACATTATGTTTAGTAACATATACCAAACTCACCATTGAGTGTTATAAAACTCTGATATATAATAATATAAATAATAACATAATGAAAAAAAATATTTCAATGGTGGGTTTGAATATGATAATTTTTTTCAAATATAGGTATGAAATTTTCATTAATAAAATTAATAATAAATCATACATTAAATATTAATTAGTTGGAAAGGATGATAAACGTGTTATTTAAAAATAATATTATGTGTGTAATGTATTTTGATCATAATATATTAATTTAATTATGAAAATAAATGATTAAAATTAAATACTTATAATACACATCCATTTTCATTAATTCACATTAATTTACATATGGTTATTAATAATGTATGGAGAATAATTGTATATTATACTTAAAAAATAAGTTTTCATGTACAATGGTTTTTATTGTAATTTAATCTTGTATTTGTAATTAATTTATTCCACATTTAAATTTTTTATTCGAAATATTATATACAATTTTGAAATTTGCATGTCAAAATATGTTTAGTTTTTTTTATTTTTATTGAAAAATATTAACATATCTGGGAATAGTAAGAAATAAAGATTCTATAAAAAATGTCATTTTTTTGAAATTATAATAATATAATAATATCATTAATCTTTATGAATGCTTTTCTATAACAAATATATTTTTTTTGAATTTAGTATAATTTATTTTAAAAAATTATTCATAACAAAAAAAAAATATTTTTATCATTATAGAAATATAATAATTATTTTTGTTTAAAGAAAATCAACTTTTATTTAGAATATATTAATCTAATTTTAATAATATAATGTTTTTTCAATATTATTTTTTAGAAAAATAATATTTCTTTCACTTGACATGATGCAGTTAACCCCATTAGAATCAATTTTTTTATTTATTTTCCTGTAATTTTTTTTATTCTTATGAAAATTGTATTTCTTGAAAACTATTATCCTTATGTTTTTCCATATTATATTAAATATATTCCATCCACTTATATTATTTCAATAATATAAATTTTTTTCTATAATTGGACTAAAAATATTTACTATTTATTCATAATTCCAAAATACTTTTTCGTTATAATGAATTATAAACATAAAAATTATTTATCGCCTCAGTTAAGGGTCAAATGAGTTAAAGTGGTTAAAAATAAGGGTCTAAGACTTCAATAAATAGAAAATAATAATTATTAATGCATATTTTATGGATTTGATTATAACATGAATATGAAAAATCAAATATATGAAATTTTCTCATCATATTCATAAGAATTTTTTATATATTATTTAAATTATTTATGTACATCTATGTTTTTCCCTTTCCAATCTTATTAAAGCGATCATCTTATCCTCCCATATTCATAGAAATTTATCATTTTATATGAAAAAGACCTAATAAAACCCATCCTATAGTCATTGAATCATAACATTATATTCTTTTTATACACTAAAACCACCCTAATAATTCTTAATTTGTTCTCTAAAGGAGGTCCCTCAAAGAAGAGGTTATCATCTTACCTGAATCTCTCAAATTTCACTTCCTCATATATATGTTATAAATAACTTTTATCAACAATTAAATAATGTATCTAGTATACTGGTAAAATAAATAAGTTATTATGATTATGGGACAATAATATTCCCCTCCATTCCAGTCTATGTATCAAGAAAACATGGAAAATGTATAAGTACGACCTACCATCACCACACAGTGAGGCAATTAATTTTTCATCATAGAATTACATGAATTTTTATAGAGGATAATTTTATAAATATATATATATATATGTGATATTTGAGAATAAATTATTATTTTATAAAAAGAATATATCATCTATATTCTTTCAATTTCATCCATTGGTAACTGATAATTTTTCTCCTACAAACATGTGGATTAACACCTCCATGAAGTAATTAGATATGTTCATCTATTACAAACATGAATATATATAATAAATTTTTATTTAATAAAAACATAACATTTTCATGAAATTTTTATTATTATTGAGGTCATATAACTATTTCATAACACATTAAACTTTGTACAACATGACGATTTAATATTGGATAAAATACTGAAACAACACAATGTAATTGATTTAATTAAGAACTATTCAATTATTATATTTTAAAAATATTTTAAATAAACCATTACTAATAGGATATAAAATAAAATGTTCAAAATAATGTATTTAATAAATCTATAATTTTTATTATGGAATATAAAACTCATATGATTAAGATGATATCCTGTGTAACTGTAATTTTGTCTCATCACTACATTAAATATATATATTTATATTAAGAATATAATTTATTTATATGGTGTATATATATCCCTATTTACATGATATATCATGAAATTATATTTATTACATGTATTTAATATGTTAATTGATTTTTTGTCTTAATAATGTTTTGATAAAAATGTTATTAATGTCATAATAGATATATATAACAAGTTCATTTTACTCTGGGATTATTTATGATTATATTTCCATTGGGAGGATTATATTATATTAATATCATAAATCCAAAATATTTAAAAATATATTTATGTTTTGGTATATCATGATTATTTTTATTTCACTTCTTTTGGGATCTTGAATCATCCTATCAGATACAAGTAAAGGTATTTTTTTAATTATTTTTATTTGAATTTTTTCCTTCCAAAATCCATTCCTTGGATATTTATGATCTCTTTATTGTTTTAAAGAATATAATTAATTAAAGAGAAATTATTATTTTATGCCTTATTAAACCATATTTTACTTTTTAAAATTGTTTTCAAATAAATCTTTTTGTCAAATTATAAATGATGTATTTTTTATTATTCTACCAAAATGTGAATGGAATCATATTTTTGTAATTTACTACATGAATGAATTTTTTTTTATTCTCATTAATTTCATTAAAATTTCCATGAATTATTTTAATGTTTATTTTTATTGAATTTAATTTTAACAATATTTTGGAAATTATTATTTCAAATGACATTAATGGAATATTTGTTAATCTATGTAATGTAATGTAATGAATTTTGAAAACCTATTAATGACTCCCTTTTAAAAAAATGTTACTAGGATGTCATTTTTAGTTTTCTTATTATATTTTGTTTTCAAAAGGATCAGTTTTACTATAAATCAATTATTTATAATTAATAAAAATTAATTAATAATCGTTAAATGATAATTGATTATAATTTATATTGAGATCATTCAAACTACAATGATCATGTCTCATTAACTCTATATTAATAATTGGAAATAACATTTCTCTTTAATGTATATATTTTCAATATCATGAATAAATTATTCAATATTTATAATAATTTTATGATTTTTTTAATTATATACCATTTCTGTATAGTAAATTTGTTTAAAGAATTTTATTGTGAAATTTATTTTATTGGATGGAGGAATATTACAAATTATTTATTCAATATGGAAAAAATTATAAATTATAAGGAATTTTTAGAAGTAATATTATCAATCATTTAATATATAAGGAATTATTACAATGTTAAAGTGTTGGTTTTTTACCATTAATATATATCCCAATAATTCATCAACTTATATTTTTAAGAAAAATAAAGATGCCACATTTTTTATAAAAATAAGATATACTTATGAATACAATGAAAAATTGATGTTCAAGGTCTTTAGAGTAAGATCCATGATAACAAAGAAGAGTCCCAACTATAATGATCATCAATGAATAAATATATTCATTTCAATTATTGAGAATACAAATAAAATTATAAAAGTAATTTATATTATAATATTATCCATGGATATACTTTGAAATCAGTTTGATAACTGAATAAAATGCGTTTTGGTTTTCCACTCTACCATATTAATTATTTTGTACTTACCCAAGTATGATTCTATTATAAAAAACCCATAACAACTATCTAAACAATCCCATTGTTGTTTTCAATTTCCATTGATATATATATGGGTATTTTGGATGAATTAATTTAATAATGATTCTGTTTCTATGTTTTTATATTTACAATATACAATCGGAATAATGTATATATCAAATTTTCTATTTTTCAAAACCGATCAATCCTTCATGGATTGATTCACTATATCTCGTGTCAATGTAAAAAGGTAAATCATAAACCAGTGTTACTATAGTCAAGGTGTTATAGATGATACTAGAGAATTTTATTAAGACCCTTAGAACATTTTTTTGATGAATATATCTAGCTATATTGTTTGTAAAATACCTTCAAGTATTGAACATGTTTTAGGGAATTTTAATTCATGCTGAATTAATAATTATTTATTTTGGCTAACTGAGTGATTTCCATTTTTTTGGAATGTTTCTGAAGAACTAAATGGAATCAATTCTTATTGTAATTTTGGGGTTTAACCGTCATGGAATTCCAATATACTGGGTGTTAGAGAAATTTATTCGACTAAAATATTTAGGAAATTAACTCACATTATGATTAATATCCTTTCCTAAATAATGAAACCAAATAGTAGAGAATTTTCAGAGAAGGATATTATGATAATGAATAAGAAAATCTATGATGTTATAAAAAATAATCATAACCTACTTTAATTTCCTATCAATTAGATAAAATTATAGTTCTATGAATGTGTCGGTGATAAAGGAAATGGAATGAAAAAGATTCAACATCCCACTTTTCATGGATGATTGAATTATAACAAAGGATAATGTGTCAAGGTAATGTGATTTTTTTATAAGTCTATGGAGAAATCTCATCATGATTATCATTGACAACGAAATAATGAATCTATTATTATAGTGTTATTTAATTATAAAGATATTTTGTATTATAAAAAATAATTCAATTATAATCATTTATATTTTGAAAAAAAAAATTCTTAAGGATATATTTATAATTCTAAAATTATTATGAAAAAAATGAGAATAACTTGACAATAATTACTTAAAATATTTTAGGTAAAATAAATATATGATAATTTTATGAACTGAGAATATTTATTTCTGGAATTTTATTTTCACTGAAATATTTCTTCCACGAAAGGAATGTCTATTTATCACCTTGGAATGTTATTTTTAAGAAAATGTGATATAATATGGGATACTTATCAAATACATTATAAATGAAAAATAAGGATATTAAATGATATCAAAAGGTGATATTTAGCTATTTTTATCATATTAGTAATTATATCAGGAGAAGAATATCTGTTTGGAACAAGTGACTATGGAATATACATATTTGAGTGATAAATCATGTTTTGAAAAAAAAGAAGATTTTGAAATAATTAGTTATAGAAATAATATGAATATTTTTTTAAAGTTAATCAATCATAATTTTGGTGTTTTAAATAGATCATTTGTTACAATTAATATTTTCGACGTTAATTTTTACAAATGTATAATCATATTTCATTTTATTGTATCTCTTATTAACTACTTTAGTTTTAGACACGAGGAATAACTTTTCATCATTTTATTGTACTTATTGTTGAATAAATTTGTATTTTAGTGTTTCATACATGAAAAATATAGCATGAAAATTTTAAAAAACATATAATGTTGATGAAATTGTTATATAATATCAATATATCATTTATGAATTTTTTTTTCCATATTTTCAATTCTAATGGCAATGTAATTTTACAAATTATCTAAAATTGTAGATAATTATATAGATTTTGATTTGTAATGAAATACTCAAATATATTTTTTTATAAAATAATTTTCTTATTACATTCGTAAAATTTTAAATGTATAATAATTTTTATTTTTATTACAACTAAAATAAATATCATGATGAAATCTATATCTAAATTTATTATTGTTTTGTGATATATTACGTTTAGAAAAGGATAATTAAAATTAAAATGACTCAATATCTAAATGTTGAGGATAATGTAATCCCTTATTATTTTAGTTTTTATCTTCATTTGATGGAATACATTATTATATAGCATACACCACCTATAACACCGACATAAAATGAACCAAGATATAATAGTTTTTAAATATGAAAACTATAAAATAGTAACGGGTTTGGAGGGTATAAATTATAATAAATATATAATGAAATATATAAAGATAGTTTTCATTAAATAATTAAATAATAAATCTTTCATTGGTTATTGATTGGTTGGATATGATGTTAATATCTTTGGATGGTAAAATATACATTTCTTAAAAAATCATTATGTATGAAATATATTATCTTTTTAATGGATTTATTTAATTACTATTGATAAATAATTTTAATGAAATAATAATATTATAAATAAAATTTAATTAAAAAATATTTTTTTAAATATATTTTTTATTCATGTAATGAGAAGATAATATTTTTTTCTTTAAAAAACACATTACTTGAGAAAGGGGTTTTATTTAAGTTTTTGTGTGGATATAGAAACTAATTTAATCAAAATATATAAATTGTTTTTTAAAATATAAATATAATTTAAAAAAATACTTTAATGTATTCTGTGAATTAATTTATATAATTTATAAATATAATGTTTTTGAGTGAATACTGAAAATACTAATTAAAAAACTATATTTTAATGACATTTTACTGACATAAAATCATCATGAATTTCTATGAAACCTGTATTATATAAACAATACGTGTTATATAGTAAATATAATTAAGGTAAATATTTAACTTTTTTCTCATAAATATGTTCTCAACATTTTATAAATATAAGAGATGATTTTTTGAATTAAAAATGATTTTTTATTCATCTACCTTTATCAAAGGTTTACAATGTTTTATGATTTATAAAATATTTTCACTCCTACCGAATATAAATTATAATTTATATTTTTATAAATTAATATTAAGGATTAAAACAAGCAATTTTATAAAAACAAAATTCATGGCATTGATAGAAAACATATCAAATATATTTTCTATATAATATAAGTGTTTAATAATGTAAATTGTTTCCCCTATATTGAGTATTAATTATTAAATTTAGGTAATATATATAACATATTTTTTATAATAATGAATAGTCACTATGGTAGATATTTATCACCTCGGTTAAGGGTAAAATGTGTTAAATATGATAAAAATAAAATGATGAGGATTAAATATAACAACAGAATAATTATTAAAGCTATTTTTTTTAATTTCACAAAAACCTTATAATATTTAATTATGTAATTTGTTTTACCATTTTCACAATAAAATGACTTTATATTATTTGAATCTTTTATGTAATTCGATGTGTTTCCCTCCCCTCAATTAAAATATCAAAGCTTTTCTCATCCCTAGATAACAAACATTGATCCCTATATCTTTAAAATAACATCCCATAAACATTATAATCCTTCATTAATTCATAATATAGCTCATATACATGCACTGACTCCATCATATAAAGGAATCGTCTATCATAAAAAATGAGGTCTCTCAAATAATAGGTAATCATCTTACCTGACAAATTAAATTTTTATTTCTTTATATAATTCCTATAAATTTATTTCACCATACACAAAATAACAAATATATTATAACCTATATGAGTAGATATTATTATGGTTCACAGATAACTCTTTTTCACCACTTGTCACTCATATGGAAAAGGAAAATATCGTTAATGCATATGTACGACCAAAAATCATAATGTAGTAGTTTATTTCACATCACAGTCAAATTTCACATGGATGGAAATAAGTGTGGTATTAATAAATATATATAATTTTAAAAAAATAATTATTATTCTGATTATATATGATTCACATAATTTTTTATAACTCTATCCATTGGATTATGGAAATTTTAATTGTCTATAAATATGTACAAACACCTTCATAAAGGGATATAATTCATTCGTCTATTAAAATTCTATAAGTATGATTAAAAATTTGAATAAAATAACTTAAAATTATATTCATTTAATTAGTAAAATTCATAATATAATGAAACTATTATAAAACTCTAATAACATTGAAAAATACACCAAATTATTTTTTCAGAAATCAATGGAAGACACATATATGGTCTATATATGTATGAATTATTTCATGAATAGAGTTAGAAATATTGCAACATTACCTTAATATATTGGGTATAAAATAAAAGGGTTCTTATTAATATATTTAATATTTTAAAATTTATAATATTGGAGGGTGAAACACATACAACTATGAAGAGAACCAAGTTGGCATTAATTTTCACACATTTCCTCATCAATAATAAATTTTAATATCATATGCATTGTTTAAATTTTTATGTTTTATATATTTATCATTTGAAATATTAAATCATGAATTCCTTTTAATTTAATGTATTTAATGTTGAAACTCAAATTTTATTGATTAATTGGGTTTCGAAAAAAATATATTTAACACATAATGAATTCCAATAACAATATAAATTTATTTTGAGATTATTTATGTTCAAAATCCCATTGGGATAATTATAATAAACTAGCCAATTAAGACCCTTTTATTTTTTTATTATATGATTATTTTGTTGTCAATCATGTTTATTTTCTCTTTTTACCCTCTTTATCGACAATCAATAATTGAGATTCAAGTAAGATACATTCTTTTACTAAAATTCATATTTACATGTTTTCATTGAAACCAATTTTTCTTTTATCTTATGTTCTATTAATATTATTTCAGGTATAGTATTTTTAAAAGCCAAGTTTCTATTTGAATATATGTTGAAACGTATTTTACATTCATTACTGTTTTTAAAATGAATATTCTTGTTATTTTTCAAATTTCTTATTTATGGAATTATTAAAATAATCTGAATTGAATATTTATTTTAAAAAATATAATATGAATGTAATTTATTTCCATCATGAACATTCAATATATTTAAAAATGCATGAAACGTTTCCATGTATTTTTAAAAAGAAAATTTTTCTCAGTATTTTTAAAATTTTTAATTGAAGCTAAATTCAAATAAAAGGATATTTTTTTTTCCAATAATAATGAAATAAATTTTAGAATGTTATTTATATCTCTATTATAATAAAAACTTCCAAAAGGATATTTATTATTTTATTTCTTAAATCTAATATGTCAAATCCTTTTTTCCTATAAAATTTTAATTTTTGTGGAGTCATTGGTATTTTGTCACCTTTTAAAAATAAAACATTTAACTTATTTTGCTATCATTCACTTTCTTATGATAATGTTCTCAATCACTGTACATTTTTCATTATACATTATTTTTATCATTCATTTCCATATTTTCATTGTCTTTAAATAATTAAATATAATTTCTATTAAATTGATGATTTCAAAACTATGAACCATTTATATACATGGTATTAGTTGAATAATGTTTATTATGATTTTCATTTCAATGACTAAAAAAATATTTAATATTTATGATTCAATATGAATTAATTTTAATATATACAGAACTATAAAAATGAATTGTATTGATCACTCAGTTTTAAAGAATGTATTTGATGTGAATTCTTTAGTTGCGGTCCAGTTATAGACTTCCCCTGAATGCGTAAACATGTATCACTAGAAACAATATTGTTTGTATTATTTTTTGGTAATTGGTATGTTCCTATCCAAAAAATGGATGTTTCATGTAGATATAATTTCTTGAATTATTCATGATACATTGGTTGATTTCTTGATTGAAAAACCATGAATTTATTGATTTATGAATTTTTTTTGTTCATAATTCAACATTTATTATCAATGGGATATCAGTGTTGAAGTTATATGAGGAGATTCATTGAACTCACGTTGTTGATTAGATAACATGTGTTTTGATTATCCACAATTACATATTGATTATTCCATATTTATTCATGATAGAATCAAATGTACATAAAACATACTAAGAATCCAATAATACGCATTATTATATTTTCATTCATAAGTTAATGTGGATAAATATTTTGGCTGATTTAATGGATAAAAAAATCATAATATTCTATGTTTTTTTACATTCAATGTAATATGATAATTAATTATATATTATTTTTCAAATAATATTAAACTGTTTTAGCATGTAGTGAAATGTTTGTTTCTTGTAACAATATAATGATATAAATACTGACTCTAGGTTACTAGTTCTTCGGTTATACAAATACAAATATAAGACTATTATATCCTATAGTTTTTCAATATATCTTATGAATTTCTACTTTTTCGAGTGTGACAATAAATAAATTAAGTTTGTTTTTACACATTCATTAGAAAATTGGTACCAAATCTCAAAAAATTTGATATTTGAATAAGAATATAGATTTTATTTAAGATTAATTGTACATTTTTATGACAAAATATTTTCATCTATAACATAAATTCCTCACAAATATCTTCAATTTTTTATTTTTAATTATTTGGGTACATTCCTTTTAAACTGAAATATACTCTACTTCTGCTTCATTTTCAACTCATCTCAATAATAAAATGATAAAATTTTTAGATTATTTAATTTTTTACATGAACATAAAAAATTATTCCCTAATATAATCATCCATAAAAATAAAAAATTTCTCCCTTCTTCTTGTATATGTCATAGAACCTTAAAAATTGATAAAATTAAAATAATGAAAACAAGAATCTTTTTAAGACTTCAGATATTATTTATTTTCAACATCATAACTATCATGAAAACATAAAACATATTTCCATTTTTTATTTTTATATTGTAAAATCCAACTGTGTCCTCAATCGTTAAAAAATCTCCTAAAAATTGGTATATATATATATATATATATTAAAGGTTGGGGTCGAAGCCTCAATTTATTTTTAAAGCAAAGAACTATTTAGACTGGGTAGAGGGTGACCCATTACATAGCCAGAAGGCCCAAGGCCATGTGTCCTGCATACAAGGCTAGAAAGCCCATTTTTTGGCCCAAAGGACCCCTCGGTGAACAGTACTACTACAGTACCCACGCATCTACAGTGCCTGACACAGTAACACCACCGCTACATTCCCCTACTATAATCCCTCCGTCACAACAGTGCTCCCATTGCTACTGTCCGCTGCTGCTATAGTGCTGGTGCAGTTCCATGTGATATATATATTCTTAAGTCATTAATTCAATAAAATATATTCCTTTTCCCAGATAGGGAAACATTAGTTTTCATTTTTCTCTACTATAATTTTTTTCAATATTTCATTGAGTCTCCAATTAATAAATTTATTCTCACTTAAGATATTTATTAAATTATCATCAAAAAATGAAACATATATATTATTCAATTATGAAATATTTATAATCATTTCCCACTCACATTATTATTAAATGTAATTCCAATAATAAATCATCCATTATTTCCACATTACCCAATATATTTTTCAATAAAATTAAATTTCTATATATTTTGAATGAACACTGACTATCAAATATCAATATAATTTTGTAATTTATCATATTGACTATAATATTATCTATAAAAATTAATTATTTATATGATATTTCATGTTATGTTAAAAAATATATATCTCTCATTTTACTTTATACACTTGTAGTAATAACACATTACATTTCTAATAAAATAAATTTATTATATAACAATTGATTGTTCAAAAGTTACCATTACATTATTTATTATCCTTTAATGATTTTTTTTCAATTAACGTTTTCCCAAATAATTTTGATTTATTCACATTTTTAATTAGAAGAAAACAATTCTCAAAATCAAATTATCATTTTTTTTATATTATATATCTTATCATTCTTCTTTTTTTATACTATATGTCATTAATTAAATCTATCTTCTCTCTTATTACTAATATTTATTTATATAACCAAATAAACCATATAAGTGATACATTATATATTGTAGTATCTTATTACATTCATCCATATATCTATAACAGAGAAATAGATTTTGGGTTTTTAGATGACTGTGCATTTTTTATTTCAAGAAATTATTCACAGCATTTTATTCATTATGTCATAATATTTTTTATTTATTTATTTAGTGATTCAGTTAATGAAGGGTGATGTTTGTTTCTAACCATATACACCATTTTTTTGTGTCGTTATGTTATGTATACATGGAGTATAGTAATCAATATTTGTGGACTATTGTAACCAAAATATCAATGAAAGAGAATTAATGAGTGGTGTAAGAAAATAAAATTAATTAAAAAATCTATTTGGGTATTTGAGATGTAGTATCATTAATTTTTTGATAATTTTCAGTACACCTATTGAATGGTCCTAGGTTTCTGGATCCTAGTTTTTCCTATTAATAAGAGGTTGAGCGATCATGTTCAATTCATGTAATTAATTCTCCACGTTATACTTTGATGATTACTTCTAACAGATGATTTTATTCCACCTCTCTCTTCCAGTATATTTTAATGTTTTATTTTTTGGGTATTTTCCCAAACCACATTATGTTCCTCATATGATTGTGTAGATTTGGTGACATTTTATTTATTTTCAATTCATTAATCGTTGTCATTTTATAGTATTTTTTTAATAAATGCATTGAAATAAATATATAATATATAAATTCCTTGTTAATTTAAATATATTTCCATTCAATTATGTTTCGATATTAATTGGTGGATCCATGTTTTGAGAATAATAATTTGTCTCAAAATTTTATTCTGATTATTAGATGATTTAAAATGTTTTGTGAAGTGTTTATGTTGTTCTATTAACATTTAATATAATCTTTAGGGTTTTCATTTAGTGAATATAGAATTATAATAATTTATTTCAATAATTAAAATATATTATGAAATATATTTATGTTTTCACAAGTATATAAAAGAAGATTAATGGTATATGGAGATCTGAATATATCATTATCTTTTCACAATATGAATATAATAAATAAATGTAAATATAAAATCCATTAATAATAGATTAATATAGTTATATAGATGATGTTTTCATGGAATATTTTGATTATTATTTTGAAAATTATGACTGTGAATGAGTTTTTTTCAACACAGATGATCATATTTTAATAACATACTATAATGGACAAGGTTGTTATGAAGAATGAAAACATTATTATAAATAATATTTAATTAAAATTAGTTGATGATAATATTAATTAATATAGTGTAATGAAAAATATAAATATAGTATATGAATTTATAATTTATTTGTGGAGGTTGGACATCAATCAATTTATCATCATTTAATGATTCATGGGATACTATGGTTACCACTAAGTACAACTCATGTGGTAAAAAACACATAATTATTTATAATATATTTCATGTGATTTATGAATAATGATATTAGATAAATGTTTTATTAGATTAATTATAGAATAAACTATGACATGAAGGGTTAGGGATAATTGAGTCATTAAAAAAGTGAAAAAAAGAAATCTAATTTATGATAAATTATTGACGGAAAATTTCTAGGTCCCAAAATAATAAAAATTTGATTAATGATTGCAAAGACTATAAATTATCATATACACGAATTTCTATAAATAATGTAACTGATAAAGGAGTTAAATGTCTTCTCTAGTGCCAAATTTCCATTATACTTATAAATCATTTAAATTGGGACACTTTTCACACTACACCACAGACTTGTCCCATAAGAAATTATATGAATATTATATTATGGATTTTCATTCCAAGGATTAAGCCCATATAATTTTGAGAAAAATATGTGATGAAGTTTGGATAATGAAAAATTACAATATAATGTTACAAGGTTTAAGGTACATACCAAAATTATGGAATAATCTAATTTATTTATGTCATACTGGTAATTAGTCTATTTATAAAACATTTTGTGGATAATGTGATTAATATCACCAAAGGATATACTATGGTGTGTCAAGGTGGGAATAATGTAAGATTATGTGATATAATAATTTTTTATAGGATAATAGTAATTGATATATCTAGGAAAGATATCAAGTTAAGGAATTTTAAAATTACACACATTTGTGAGAATTGTATTACAGAATTCAACTCTTAATGAGTGCTAGAACTAATGTACATATCATGAAATACATTTAAAGAGTATATCAAATGAAACCATATTATAATTATTTTTCTATAAATTAATGTAAACAGATGTCCTAAAATATTAATCGTGATCATATAAATTTAGTGGTTATAACATTTGAGTGTTCTCTTAGGGGAGTCACAAATATTGTGGTGTCACTTTCAAATGTATAATTTATAATTCCTTAAAATATTTAATATATTACAATTCATTATGAAAAATAAGAATATTTTTATGATGAAATGATATAGCTATGATAATAATGGTATGTATTATACAAAAATGAAGATCATTTTAAAAAATTTGTGAATAATGATTGAAAAGATAGTACTTAAGATACTATAGTATAATGGTTTGGAATTATTTGTGTACAAGACACAAAATAGGTGTCCATTAAAAGACCGATTTTTTTTATATATCATGAAAATAAATTAAGATATTTTTAATGTTGTTTCTTATGATAAATAATATTTTATTTAGACCTAGTTTTAAATAGCGGTGTATCCTTCATCATAGGATGATAGTAGTATATATCCCCCATTAAAGACATATGTGTCTACACACCTCCTCTAAAAATAATTTTTACATAAACTTCCATAAAAATTAGATGCAATACTTTAGTTGGGGGATCAAACCAATATATTGGAAAAATAAAAATAAAAATACACATGATATTTTCATTACTCCCCCATCAAATTGAATTTAGTAACTCCAGTAAGAAAACCCATGTGAAATTATGGAATGAGAGTAGGACACAACAACACATAATCACTCTATTAATAGGAACATTATATACATTGAACTATATAGTGGAACACATACATTGTACACCTGGTTTCTATTTAATACAGATTCAATAATGACGTACCATTACTAAATAACCATTTTTGAAAGAGAGAATTACAATTTTTCTCGAAGGAATTAGCTCCACACCTATATATCATGTCAAAATATAACATATTATATGAAAAGATAAGGTAATATGCATAATAATGTCTGAATTTATTACTATGTTCCCCACACAAGCGATATTTGAGTTAAATAAAAAATGTCACAGACATAAGAAATCACATTTATCTCTAATAACCCATAAGTAATTCTGGACCCTACTGACTGTATATCCATGTCAGTGTTTTTATTTGAACTCTTGTATACATAATAAAGTATTATTTTTTGTTATTTCTACTTAAGGTATACAAAATTCTCATTTTATCATGTGCCCATTTATAAAATGAGATTCTATATTCTTTTGAGTATTTTACCTAGGGTTCTTATCTTCCCCAAATGTTTCCTCAGTGTGGGGTCAATCATGTACCCCATCGATAATAATGATCCTTTTTCTAAAGGACAACATGGAAATTTACCTTCTCATGTATTATGATATCATTATTGAGAATCAAATCCTAAAATCATGGTCTTTCATCTTGATTAGAGCCTTATACAATCCCCCCGAGATCCTATAAGAAATCTTTTATGGTTTTCTACAAACTATTCAAAATATTAGTGAAACTGTCAATGTAGTTAGAAAACCCATTTTTAGATGTTGATTACAGTAGTCATCAATTAAGAGACAAGCTCCACTCTTAAAAAATTTACATATATCATTTGAGACCTTCTAGGGTTGTCTATGAAAAACTCACACACTTATTAAATTATTATACACCTATAACATAGTATCCTAGTGTTATTATATTAATTTTAAAAAATAATATTCTTTATTATATAACATTAAAAAACCACATTGGAATATATATATCAGGGACTGAAATTTAATATTAATTTTAAGGAAATATCTCAATTTTTAGAATCAATGATTTATTATTATTTGAAATAATATTTCATAAATTTAATTTTACATTTAATTATTCATGATGTGATATTATTGATATTGATAATTAATAATTTTTTTGGTAGATAAAAACCAATTAATAATTTCTACATAATGGTAACCACTATATGTTTGAATCATTCCACGATGATAACCATAGTGATAAAATTAGTGAATATTAATAGATTCCCTTGTAATATTATTCACATTATTAATGGAAATAGAAAAAAAATTATTTTATTTGTTGATTAATGAGGTCTTTAAATGGTGGATTATATATAGAATATAATTTATAATGTGACTATTAGGTTGGGATGACTAGAAATTGTGACCATTAATTATTATTATTGTTAGTATTATTGATAACATTTCAATAAGTGCATATAAAGGTTAAAAATATATATAATCGATGAAAAGGGGAGAATAAATGTCCATAAAAAGTTGTGTCAGGGCTTATGAATCCTATTTATTAGAGCTTATGGGGGATGTTTCATCAATGGATTTCACTATTGACGAATACCAAGAAGGGTGTTAATTAGTTATACTCATGTGAAATTAACTATGAGAGATGTTCAAGTCAGTGGGGACTACCACCAGATAAATATTAGATAAATAAAACTGGTCTCTAAGATATTAATATATTTTCTCTCAATCCCTTATTGAAAATACCAGGGGAAAAACATGGTAAGGCTAATGGTTTTTCATTATTTATTGATTAAATGTCTATATCTTTCGATTCAAATTTAAAATAGTCTTCCCTTGTTTTTATAAAAATATCCCAATTTTTTATCATTATTCTCTACTACCAAGAATATAATGACTATGTTCATCTTATTTTTTTTAACTCTAGGGCCTTTCTAATAAATTTTTAAGATTTCAACAGGATGATCTTAGGCATTAGGAATCTACTTTACATGTATGTGATTCTACTATACATTCCGTATTCTATTCAAATAGATCCTTTTAATATGAATTTGTAATTATAAAAATTATTTTTATCTCATGCATTTTAAATCATCCCATTTCCATCTTTTTGTTTCCATAACAGAGGGATACATTTATTCATTTCTGTTAATCACATTCCATAAACCACTTTGTATACCTTTTATCTAACGTAAATAATTCATTGGTTTTTATTCCACACTTTTATGTTATGTTTACCAAAAATAATATTCCTTAATGTTTATTATATATATATATATATATATATAATTATTTATTATTTATTTTGAATGTATATATATGGATCCCACATTCTCTTTAACTATTTAAAATAATAAAAGTCCATGTATTTAATATGATACGTGTTTAATATTTTCCACCAATTTTTAATGAAATGTTTTAGAATGATAATTGATATATGATAAAAGCATGAAATTAGAGATAAAAAGAGAGAACTATGATATCTATCTAATGTATTTTTCCTAGAATTAATATATAGAGATATCATGTTATCATACCTTCATGAATAAATTTAGTAATATTCTTTATGACACCATGGTGATTTACTTTTCCAATAATATTATGGATGTCACATTTTTATATTGTCAGCTTATTTAAATGTTATGATTCATGTAATTATGTTAATTATCTCAAGTTATGGCTCATGTTTTATTTATGATGACCACATATGATACATCACTTTTTATTATCCATTATTATGAATTATAACCACCCTATTATATTTATGTATGGTCCAAGTAAATCATTTTCAGTAAGGTGACCAAGGATGTAAAAATAACGTAGTATTTAAAGAATAATAATTAAATATTGATATTATTATTTTCATTGTAATCATCATGTACTAAATATCTAGTTTCCATGACATTATACATCAAATTGTTCATAGAAGTTGTTAATGTAATATTTTTTTAGAATTTATGTTATTAATCATTTGTTGAAAATGTGTGTCACCACAACCCTTATAAAATAATTATTTAGAAATTTTCTTATATTTAGACTAGAAAATATTTTTAAGAACATTTGGAATATGTTTAAATATAGTAGAACCTACTACAGTTTTCAAATGTATAGATTGTGAGGATTCCAAGAAATTATATACTTATGTGAATACAAGAAAGTTGATATAGATGTGTAATAGACTCAACTAATGGTAATCAACCTGAAAAGGACCATTCAGTATCAATGCAATTTTTACTCAGTTCATGTTCTGTGGGGATAATACATCACGACATGCTATAAACTCCAGAGGGATATGATTTTCATAGTCACACGATTTTAAAAAACCATTATGAAGTATATATGTATATATATATATAAAGTAATTATTATTAATGATTCATGTGTAAAATCATAGATATATTATATAATAATATTTTAGGATTATATTTTAAAAAAAATTATTATATAATTATTTTAATTCTAAAATAAACTCAAGTAGTTTTTCAACTTCTCAAAAAATCATAAGGAATAGAAGTGATCGTGTAAATAATGGTTGTCTTAGATAATATAATTAGGGTTTTCATAATATGATATACAACAATGTTTAAAAAATTGGCTTGATAATGAATAAGTTAACATAGCTCATGAATAATGACATAAACCTTGTGGAGCATCTACCCTCACCAAATAAGTAACAATTAGTATTTGAATCCGTCTAGTGTTAGAAACTACCTATTTTTAGTAAGACTTTCGAACAATTAATCAATGTAAAATGGATCACTAATATTGAAATGATATTTTAAATTATATAATTCATTTAAAAAGATATTGTAACATTGATCAAACAACACTTATATGGTGAATTTGAATTGGGATACCCATTTATCGACAACAATAATACAAAGCATGAGGTTGAATATATAGATTGAAAATATTTTTAAAAAATATATTTCAGTAATTAGTTTCCTTGTATCATAAAAACAAGAATGTAATGGGAATTCCATGAATCAGAAAATATTGAATGAATTTATGGGGGGTTTTAGATGATCATTATAATGTTTATATGATATATATCATGATTTTCATTGATTTTCATGGGATGGTCAATTGATTCTTTGTAGTACAATGTATTCATGTATGAAAAGATCGAGTAATCAAATACTTTTGAAATAATAAAGAGATATAATAGTAACCTCTTATATTAGAAATAATGTTTGGAGGAAAATAATGGTCTTTTAAATTGAATTAATAGAAGGTGTAGATGGATCTAAATTTTTTATGTTTTTTCAACATGGAGGATTATGGATGAAACAGAGACAATATTTTTACAATAAGTGTCGTAATATGCATTTTAAAATTATCTGTAAGGAATTTAAATCTATTAAATTTATATGAAATATGTCTATATAGATTAAAAATATCATGTAGAGTTAAGGTCTAAATATCTAAATAAAATTGATAAATGGAAATGGTGCTAGCACAACTTATTTTACAATGTTACACCTTCTGATAGTGTGGCAATTTTTTTAAAAAAATATTTCATTCCGATGATAATGTATAGAAACCCACATAAATATGAGTAATTTCCAATAGAGAATGGGCATGAAATTTCAATCATGATATAATATGTTGAGCCTATAAATGTTATAGAGGTAGGTTCACCCTTCTTACATGTAATGTTATCAATTATATTGATTTATTATAGTTCCACACATTCCTTTATTTCAATCAAGTTAAAAAATAACATTGAATTAAACCCTAAAATTTTAATGGTAGATTATTTAGTTAAACCTCCTAGATGAACTATTTAAGAAAATATGTACATATATATATATATATTTACCTATTAATATTGTTTATAAAAAATATATTTTTAATCCTAGTGGTCATTTAAATTGTGAAATTGGACACAATGATTTGGGTTGATTTCCTATCAAAATTTAATTCAATGATTGATTATTTAAGTAATAAAATGTTTGGTTTTAATAAAATAACTAACTATTTTGATTTTCAAAGGAGAAATATACCATCTGGGATCTTTCTAATAACTATAACACCCTGAGATTTTATGAGATAGATTCTTTTTAATTTTATTCATGTCGTGTGGTATACACTAAACCAAGACTAGCTTTTACAATACACAAAACCATATTATCTTATGGTATACTGATCATTAGGCATGTCATCTATTACACATATTTTCAAGTTCCTATGATAGAATTAATTTCATGCAAGATCGAGTATATGTAAACCACTAAATATTATAACCTCTTCATTATAATGGTGGATAGGAATAATGTTAACATCCCTCTAAAAAAACTGTTTAAATGAAAATAATTGAATCTATTAAATTATAATATAACTCTTTATTGATTAAATATACTGATTAAAATTTATCATATATGTTTTCTATACATTATATAAGAAAAAATTCAAATTTTCAAATATATGATGTAATTTTCAAAAAATAAAGTATTTTGGCCTTTTGGAACCTCACCCATTTTAAATCACATTTTGGAATATATTATATATTCAATTTTAAAAAAATCATATTTCATTGAATTGGGATATTAAAATTATCATTGGATAAATTTTTTATGTTTTTCTCATAAGTTTAAAATTTTGATGAATAATTAAATTATAGTAAATTATAATTGATAAATACTTTTTCATCAAAATAATTTATGGAAATACATTATAATATTTAATGTTTTAAATTTAAAAAGATATTATATTTTTATCATTCAAAATAATTTAGGTCATTAAAAATTATTTGACATCAAATTTAAATGTAAAAACATTTAAATCTTTTGTAGTGTATTAACTTTTAAAAACTCATTCTCTCATCCCAACAATGGGAATAATTTCAAATTAATTAATGAAAATTTTTGTTTTGAATCATTAATAATGGATTCCATATTTAAAATCAATAGGCCAACATATGTAAATGGATTTATTTTGTTTTTGGGAATTATGAATATTAACATGGACAATTATTATTTTTACGAAAACGAGGTAAAATAGGTAATTAAGTGAATGAATATTATTATGAAAATACCCTAACAACAGTATTAATATAATCGGAACAGTTTTTTTTGACTTAAATCCACCATGGATTGAAATGGGGACATTTGGAAGCAACATGGAAGAGATTAAATCATTTATTTTTTTATTTAAACAAAAGATAAATATGATTCAATAAAATTTTAATAATTAAACACTTATTTATATAAGTATATATATAAGAAAATGTAGATTATAAAAAAATATTTGAAAGATAATTTTTTTATTTTATCTTGGTAATTTATTGTTTTTTTAATATATAGTTACCCAAAAGTCTTATACTTTAATGGTTTATAAATTCATAAATTCATGAGAAATCAATAAAAAATTATTATTGAAATGTTAATATCCATCAAATTACCCAAAACCTAGCTAAATTATTAATGGTCAAATATATTTAGACCATAATCGTCCAAGGGACTAGTTATTGAATGTTTAGATCCATATGAATGATATTATTTCTCTTATATTATTTAATTTAAGGTGATGTTAAAGTAGCAACATTCTAATTTTAATACTGATAACATTTTTAATGATGAATTTTGAAAAATCTAAATTCAACTATAATTATTATTATGAAATATAATATATTTATCTTTATCAGAGTACTCTATTTTTTATTTTTTGTCATTCAAATAAATATATTAAATAATTACACAATACTGATGTAGTAATTATTTATATAATTGGAATATTAAATTAATGTTATTAAAAATTATTAAATAAATATAATTGGAGATAAATTAATATGTCCACTGATTTTTCAATGTGACATATGACCCATATGTATATAATAAGATAATTATATTGATGTTATAATTGTATCTTCATATTTTTAAAAATATATATGTTTAATAATTTCAAAATAGACATTATGGTTGTTTCGTCAAAATAATGTTTTATTAAATTATTTCAAAATCAATAAAAAGTTTAATAATATATACTAATTATAATATGGTCCAAAATTCTGTATTTTACATCAAATATTTAAATTGTTCACCCTTTAAATATTAAAATATTTGTTATGTTAATTCAAATTAAATATAATGACTACGTGTAAATTAAAATAATTTTGATTTAATAAAAATAGATAATTATTTTAAATTATTGGTAGATGATATTACAAGACCATAAAATCTCATTATCGAAATTATAACATTTTGGAAGTTTTTTAGTTGTGAATTTATTTAATTCTAAATTATTTTCTTTGGGGTTTCCAAATGTTTCTCTCAAATGAATTATAACAGGGAACCCCCTCCCCCACATTGTCACTTCATTTTGAGCTTTCAATTCCAACAATAACATACTAATTTACCTTCTCAACTTACCTAGTAACATTCTATAGGATCTGGTCTTCTCCAATTACCAACTATAGTGCTCTAACATGTGATTTAGAGAAATCTTGTCATTGAAGAAATAATATCCTCTACCGATTCATATAGTCTTAATTCTTCTTCTAATACCTATTCATTAATTTTTTATTTATAATGTAATAACATATGAATCAATAATATTGTAGCACCCCATATAAATGAAGAATATGAAATTTTAATATTTATTAATATTTGTGAGTTAAATATAAATTTTACTTTAAAAGGGTTGTTATGTTCGATATCGTACCTGATACGCAACAACATGTTTCTTTGAAATATTACATTACACACTAATAATATAATATTATTATTTTAAATGGAAGTTAAATCCTAGACATTTTATTGGAGGGAATTAACAAAACTTATTAAAAAATTATTATACATTCTTGTTAACTGTATTTACTTTTATCCAATAAAAGTTAGAGGCTTAAAATGTAAATGAATCTAATTTTAAGAATAATTTACTATAAAAGGTTGATTTAATGCCTTTTAATGGAGAACCATTTTTAAATCTAGTTTTGGACCCTTTAATAGATTCTATATGACCAAATATAATCTTTCTTTAGAATGGGGATATGAAAATTTACATTGTGTTAATATTTGGAATTTTTTCAATAAACCTCATTTTTTAATTAATATTGAAACATATTGTATTTTAATTGAAAAGTGAATTTTCATATAATTTATTTATATGGTTATATTGTCTTTTTAATTGTTTTTAAAGTGAAATTAAAATATATTTTTATCATTTAATCCAATTTTAGTCATTGAAATTAATTTCACTTTGAACTTTGACATAAACAAGTGTCAATATTTTGATAGTTATTGTTTCTTAAAAACACGCTATTAGTTTTAACAATGGGAATTAACTTGAAATTAATCATTTTCACATCTATGTTTTGAATTTGGAATAATAGAAATCATTTTTTAATTCTTAATATCAAATAAATCTTAGGCTGAATTTTTGGTATTTTTCTGAAAAACTTCAATTTTTGATGAATTGTGAAACCACATAGTGGTAGTTAAAAAAATGAATTTTTCATTTAAATTAAATTTTACCACTTATGGGAATTGAATTAAAAAAATCCGACATACATGGTTGTCATAAAGAAGCAAAATGTGGTTCATTAAGATAAAAATAATTTTTGGTGAATAGTAACTTTTGACTTTTATTTACAGCGGTTAATGGTAAATAAGGTAATTCAAGGTAAAAAGAGTACTATAATAATTCAAATTTTACTTAAAACTTGTCAGAACATTATTCATTGTAAAGATAAAAATATTTCATAATTCATGGTATTTTTTAAATAATGTTTAAACATCAAATAAATTAAATTATTTATGACACAATAATGATGCAGTATTTACCTCTTTAATAAATTATTTAAATAAATAAGATTATAATGATTAAAATAGTATCTGAAACCAGTCCAATTCCTATCGGATAACATTCTTTCGACCTTGAGTCATATTATCTTTGACTATAATGATTTTTCGACCTTTTGAAACCAAATATAAGTTAATAATAAAATAATATTTTCACTCTTTCCTAAAGAGCCCCTCCTCTCCCTTATAAAAGGAGATCACTTCTAATCAATTACTCACACCTCTCAAGACATTTGGCTGGTCCAAAAACTACCCAATTAAGCTCCCTAAATCCCTCTCCTACACCTTGAAGCCTTACCTTAGGCAAAAGTCACATCAAGAATTCCTTCGGTTCAAACCAAAAGGAGTTATCCAAATTAAAGGTAACAGTTTCTATTAAATTATTTTCTTTTATTTTATTTCACCAACACATAAAATCTTTTTATTCCTATCATTTGTTACAACACCAGTATCCTCAATATACTAGGATTTTAATACGAGAAAGAATCTAACTAAACCTACACACACCTCCATTTAATGGGTGAATAACATAATGTTTATATGGATGGAAAACTAACGCCTCGCGAAATGATGAGTGTTCAATTACCTCTTACCACCTCTCATGGTGGCCACTATGATGGAACTGTATTTATATATGATATATATTATTTTTATGTTTTCTTTAAGAATAATTACATTCAATTTATAGCATGCCTTTATGGTCTCCATAGTGTGTAAATACAATAATCTCATTTGAGGAAGCGCAGACTACCACCCCATCAAAGTGATTTGACTAGTCAATGCCTTATATCAGATGTATAAAGGATAGATTTAATGATATTATATATAATATTGTACTATAATTATAATATACCTTTGTATCATTATGTTTTAATTCTGTTAAAATAAGAAATAGAATTGAAAGTAGCGTTCATGCGTACGTACGACTTACCGTCTCCATGAACGGTGCATTTCATTTCATACCTCTAAATTTTATGTACTATTGTAAATATAAGGCCCCAGCCTTAAACCTTACTTAATATTGAATTAAATGAATAATTCACATTGAGGATCTTTTCAGGTTTAGAGTTTTAGAGAATTAGAACATAACTATTACATCTCAAAAGATTACAATGTAGACACTTCTACAAAGTTTCCATAAAAAAACTCTTAAAAAGAAACATGTCTAGTTCCATGTCTTATATAGCATGACATTCCCTTGATCCCATCCTTGACCTTATTCCACTTTAAGTCCTGTGAAAAAAATTTTGAAAAAAATTTGGGGTGAGCATAAAAAGCTCAGTAAAGGATACACAAAGAATGAAAACTGTTAATTTTTCAAACATCAAGTAAACCATGTATACTCTAAAAAAGTAATACCTTCACCATCATGATGTAGTAAAAGCTCTTCACTGAATCAAGTATCATTACTTACCTTTTTGTAACCAAAGGATTACCATAAAACCCATATAAAGAACATATAGCATATATAAAGGTAACTTGTGACATAAACATACTTATGTGGAATAACCTTACGGTCGACTTCCACACATATCACTTAATGGAATAGCCATACGGCCAATTTCCATAAATACTTAAATGGAATAGCCATATGGCCGACTTCCATACCCAATGCATTGGAGTTTATAACGTAACCACCCGTCCTGGTATTCACGGCACCACCCGTCATATGGATTATCATGTAACCACCCGTCAAATGTCCAAGTACCAATATAAAATCATAAAACATAAAACCAATATAAAGTAATGATAACATTTCCACATTTCAATCACAATATATCATAATAGAATCCTTTATCAAAACCATTGTCAATACCAAAATACATAAAAGAGTATATGGTGTTTATTTTATTTTAAAAACATTACGGCTTGTTGAGGAAGTAAAAGACCAAATAATACTTATAGCATCCCATCTTTTTATAACATAACTTTCATTTCATTACACGGAACTGAGGATCTTTAATGTTTAGTGTCTTGGAAACAAGGAACATAATACATGAAAAGAAAAAAAGCACACTTCTTAAACACTTGAAAGGATTCTCCTTAAGTTCATCCTAGGTTCATTAATGCATCTCATAACCTGGGGACATACATCAAAAGAAAGGGTGAGAAGAAGGCCCAATAAGGGAAACAAGAGAAACATTTTACATGTGAACTTGAGATACTTCAATAAAGACATGAAAAGAACATTAAGGCATGAGAAAGAACTAATGAGATACATCATAATAAAAATAAAATTTTTCATAACTTGAAGATGTGGCTGCAACATTTAATATTGACAATCGTTTCGTTTCACCACGGTCCATCCCCAAGGTGTCGTTAAAAATTACCAAGGTTATTCACCATGGCGTCGTTAAAAATGATCATCTCTAGAGATTAAGTCTTTACCCAATGCATTAGAGCGCTATCAGGGCGCACCCTTAAGTTTGCCTTTATTATCATGTGAGCCACATATATCATCATCAATCATTTCATAAACAACCCATATAGCATAAAATAAATGGGTTTCATTTCATAATCATAACGTTTTAAAAACTTCTTTAAAGACATGATCTTTATGTCACCTTAAACCCACGGAAAGGGAAAGAGGGTTTCATGTATGTAAATCCCAGAATTTAAAATAGAACATTTTGATATATATGTGAATACCCCTATAGAAATAAGAGCTTTGAGTATTCAATTTATAACATAAAATAATTTTTAGAAAAGAGAGAGAGGCACTTTGAGACGAAAATTCTACAGCATAACGGCTATGTTTCAGGGTTTTAGAAAACATTGAGAAGAGAGGGGACATGGGTCAGACATTCATAAATGACCCATCAAACAGTAGAGGGAAAAAAATATATGGGATTTAAGAACATGGTAATGAAATTTGAAAATATACCATATGAAATGAAGAATATTAAAGGAAGACAAAAATAAGATTTCTCTTGTGAGAATTCAGCAGCCTAACGGCATCACTTAAACTTAAACAAAAATGAGTTGACAAGGTCATATAGGGTCTCTCATCATATGAACATAAGAGTCCAGTATGATAGATATATAGATCATACCCCAACATAATAGAAAGGAACTTGAAAGGCTTGACATTAAAGTAGAACTTTGAAAAAGAGAAGGGTGAAAGAATCCCTCAAAAATTCGGCAGCCTAATGGCACCACTTAAAACTTCAAATGCTGAATTGAAGAGATAAAATGGGGTCTCTCATCATATGATCATAAAATATCAGTATGATAAAATTAGATATCATACCCCAACATGATAAAAAGGAACTTGAAATACTTTACATTAAAATAGATCTTGAAAAATGAAAAGGGAGAATGAATTTGTTACAAACATTTCGGCAGCCTAACGGCGCCACTTAAAACTTCATAAGATGAAATAATGAGAGTAAGAGGGGGTCTCTCATTATATGAACATAAAAAGGGCAGTAATAGGAGTATAAAAGAACATCCTCCAACATAATAACATGGAGAATAAAAGAAATGACATAAAAGAGATCACTTGAAAAGAAAGAGAGGGGCAGATCCCTTACCATAAAATGTAACTCTTAAACCTCAAAGGATGGGAACTTGAGGGCTTGGGGGCACCTTTGGAGGACTCCTTGGGAGGTAATGAGACCAGAACATTGTTGGGGGAAGAGTGGGGAGTCGAATGGATGAGAGAAGGGCTTGGTATTTAAAGGGAAAGTGAGGGGACAAGGCATTAATGGCCAAGGGACACCTCACATGTGCTTTTCTCAAACCCATGTGCTCTCCCAAGATATTTCCCATAAATTTAGGTCACATGGGGCCCCCATACAATAATTCATCACCTTTGGTCGACCATCCCTTAAAATATCTCATGATATCATCATGACACAGTTATGATGTCATTAAACATACCGAAACCCTAAAACTGTATTTTTACTATTAACTGAGAATTCAACTTTCTCAAAAAGATCCCAAAATTTCACCTTAATCAAATATCAATGCTCTGATTTCAAAAATGTACTCTATTTTATAAAAATAATTTTCTAAATATTTTTAATTAATTTTTTAAATAAATACACTATTCAGCGAAAATTCATTTTTTCAGAAAAATCCCCAAAAATTACCATAGCATAATATCGGTGCTCTGAGTTCAAAAATGAAATCCATTTTATAAAAAAAAAATTTAAACATTTTTAATTTAATTTTTAATTAAAAAACACTATTCACTCAAAAAAACTAATACTTGAATAATAATTTATGAAACCGTTATTTAACCATTTTATTGAATCACATTACTTAATCAAGGTGCCTAGATTATATTAATACTTTCTTTAAGTGAGATTACTAATCCATTTGGACACATTACTAATCCTAATCATAAAATCACTATTCATAAATTACTATTCATCAAAAATCAAGTTGATCTTATTAGACTCTAAATTTTGTACTGAACATAATTGTAGAAGACCATTTTTTTAAAATCATTACACATTTTTAATTATTTAAGGTTAACATAAACATTTTTAAAATATCCTTTTTCTAAAATTCATCAAAAATATGCATACTATATTTATCCGGTCATTTAAAAATTCATAAACATCATAATAAGAAGAAATCCCAATTTTTATTTAAAACAAAGGATTACACAAGGCAGTTACGGTCTCGTTACATAGCCCCTTATAATACCAGCATAGGACCTAAGAGTAAAGTGTGCTAGGGTGATAGAATCTTGGGGCGGATCGGTCAACATTGCCCGAGTAGTAATTTCTATCAGTTTGAACTTCTTGCGATGGCGATTCCGTTCTAGCTTCACATGATGAAGTTCGACTTGGGTTTGTTCTAGAGCAAAGCCTAATGGTGCTTCCTCCTTCCCATGTTCTGTTAGATGGGCTTCGATCGATCCAAGTCTACTGGGTGAGGCCATCAAATCTTCTTTGTATAATAATTAACCAATATTACTTGTATTTAGAGACAATAATCAAAACATTTTGTTCACAACGGTCATATTGACCGATGGTTATATAACAGTCAAAACACACTGGTCTCATTTTAGTTATAATCATGTTTATCAAATAAAACATTTTTGTTGAGAATAAAAATAAAATAAAATAACACATGAAATTAAGAAACAAGATTTATTCAAAATTTCGGGCCGTTACAATACTCACGGCGGTGGAAAAGGTCGTTGTCACCACATACGTTAAAAAAACATTCCTTTTTTCGTTTAGTAAAACGCTTCGTAGAAAAAGATTCCTTTTGTATAAAAGTAAAATTCAAAGGGGTTTATACACTGTATAAATGAATGCTGTGTATAAAATGAAATATGCCTCAATGAAAGGAGATTGAGACGAAGTCTCTTACCTTGGGTGCGACTTGACTCGATTGTTCTTTAACGTCCTGAATAATAAACATGAGTTAATTTCTACTTGATTAAGAACCTTTTTAAAGTTCATTATTCCTTTTATATCACTTATTGCTATGTTATAAACATTATATAACAATTTATGTTAATAATGTTTGTTTTGTCGATATTTGGTTCTTAAGTCGAAAGTGGACTTCTTACAATTACATGTTGTTCGTGTGGTCAAAGGTTCTTTATATCCAGAATGGCATTCCTGATTTGGATATCATATATATCATATATATCCAGCATATACATGTATGTATAATATTACATAATCATTTAGAGGTAAGAAATGAATTTCACCATTCATGGAGACGGTAAGGTGTACGTACGCATGAACGCTACTTTCATTTCTTTGTCATATTAATGGAATTAAAACTAAATGAGAGGTATGTATATATTAATTACAGAATTATATTCATCATTTAGATATATCATTCATTATATATATCCATTATATACATGTACTTTTAATAGTACAATACATTTGGGGATAAGAAATAAAATGCTCCGTTCATGGAGACGGTAAGTCATACGTACGCATGAACGCTACTTTCATTTCTATCTCATACTTTATTGGAATGAAATAATTATTATATAGAGGTATATTATAATTCCAGTATAACATCATATATAATAACTTTAAATCCATTCTTTACACGTCCCACATATGGCATTAACGAATCACATCACTTTGAGGGGGCGGTAGTCCGCACTTCCTTAAATGAAGGTATCGTGTTTACCCATAATGGAATTCCTAAAGGTATGCCCAAAATGAAAAATACAGAAGCTTAATGAAAACATAAACATATTATATATCATATATAAATATAGTGACATCTTAATGGCCACCTTTGAAGGTGTAAAAGGAATGTTGAACAATCATCGTTTCGGGAGGCATAAATTCACCATCCACGGAAACAGTATGTTTTTTAACCATTAGATGAAGGTGTGTGTAGGTGTAGCTTGAATCCATCTTATAACAACATCCTAGTATATTGAATATACTGTATTTGTTACAAAAGAAATAAATAAAAAGATTTTAGGGGGTTGGAGAAGCAAAATAAAACAAAAGGACTCAAAAGAAGACATTACCTTAAAATCGGGTAACTCCCTTTGGTTTGAGCTCAAAGGCTTCCTTGGGAAGACTTCTTCCCAATGTGAGGCTTCAATGGGAAATAGAGGGATGTGGAGAGCCAAAATGGTCAGGGGTTGGCCGAGCCAAAGGCTTTGGGAGTGTGGGTAAGGAGGTAGAGGTGGGGGCTTTTTATAAGAGGAGCGGAGGGGCACTTTTGGAAAGTAAAGAAATATTACTTTATTTGAAAATGTGTTTCGGTTTTAAAAGGTCCCAAATTGATATAATTCGTGGATAAGGAGATAAGGGTTCGAAATCCACCCATATAATAAGATTTGTAGATGTGTAGTTCATAGATTATACATTATCTTTCCATTTTATTTAAATCGTCAAATAATGATGTCATCGCTGCATATTTATTATGTCATAAATAATTTACTTTATTTAATGTCTAAAAATTATAAAAAATATACTATGATGTAGGAAATCTTTTTATCTTTCCAATGACTATTTATAATCAAACATCGGACTTGTATAACCTCATTTAAAATTTTTTTTAGTAAAACATATCATGTTTGTGCCATTTTTTATATTAACATTAAATAAAAGGCATTTATGTCATTTTCCAACCAAAGTGGCTCCATGGGGTCACCAAGTTGACCTATGGCTTGTCTTGGTCGGCCATGACACATAAAAGGAGGGTAAGACATGTATCTATGTCATCTCATATTATTAAAACATTATTTTTACCTTAAACTACACTAATTACCACCAATAAAAATTAAAAACTTAATACGTTACTATTCACCAAAAAATTATTTTAATCTCATTGAACCACATTTTACTTCTTAGTGACAACCATGTATGTCGGATTTTTGAAATTCAATACACAAAGGTGGCAAAATTTAATTTAAATGGAAAATCAGTTTTTATAAGTACCACTTAGTGATTTCACTATTCATCAAAAATTGAAGTTTTTCAGAAAAATTCCAAAAATTCACCCGAAGCTATATTTGATATTCCGAATTCAAAAATGAAGTCCATTTTACAAAATTAAAAACATATAAGTCAAATTAATTTATTTAAAAATTAATTCCCGTTGTCATGAAAAATAGCGTGTTTTTGTGAAACAATAAGTATCAAAAGATTGACACTAGTTTAAGTCCGATTTCAAAGTGAAATAAATTCCAACGACCACTATTGGATTTAATGGTAAAAATATTTTCTAATTTCACTCTTAAAACAATTCTAATAATAATCTAATCATATAAATAAATTAGATCAAAAAGAGGTTTTGAATTAAAATACAACATTTACAATATTCATTAAAAAATGAACTTTATCGGAAAGATACCAAAAATTTACACAATGTAAATTTTGATGTCTCGATTCTAAAGAAGATTTATATTTGGTCCAATAGAATTTATAAGATTGATCAAAACTATATTTAATGACGGTTCACCGTTAAAAGGTGATAAGTGAACCCTTAGTGAAAATTATGGTATAAATGCCTAAAATTTAATTCTTTCCATATTTTAAGACTTTATCTTTTATTGGGTAAATATAAAAACATTTAAAAACATATATAATCATATTTTAGTTATTTCTATCCATTCCCGCCAGTACAATGGATACTTGTTAACTACCATTTAAAATAATATTATTATATTACTAGTGTGCAACGTATGATTTCAATGAAACTCATCATTGCGTATCGAGTACACTATTGAATGTAGAAACCCCTTTTAATTAAAATTAATATTTAATTAATAAATATTAATTAATATGAAAATTATTTATTTTTATTTACCTGGGACGTTACATCTTTCCCCCCTTTTGGGAATTGCGTCCTCGCAATTTTATTCACTTATCAAAATAAGTGGGGGTATTTATCCCTCATAGCATTTTCAAATTCCCACGTTGCCTCTTCAATCACACGGTTTTTCCACAAAACCTTTACCTGATGAATCACCTTATTCCGTAACACCTGCTCCCTATGGTCAAGAATCTGGACTGGTTGTTCTTCATAAGATAAGTTCTCTTCCAGCTAAACTACCTCTCGACTCAATACATGAGATGGATCTGGCATATACTTTCTCAACATCAAAACGTGAAAAACATTGTGTACCTGAGATAAACTCGAAGGTAATGCCACTCGGTAAGCAACTGATCCAACTTTCTCCAGAATTTCATAAGGTCCAATGAACCTTGGACTCATCTTTCCTTTCTTACCAAATCTCATCACACTTTTCCATGGAGAAACCTTGAGAAAAACATGATCACCTACCTCGAAAGATAGATCCTTCCTCCGATTATCCGCATAACTCTCCTGCCTACTCTGAGCTGTTCTCATGTGTTTCTGAATCAACTGAACCATTTCTGCCATCTCTTCTACCAATTCTGGTCCCATCAACTTCCTTTCACCCACTTCATCCCAGAAATCTGCAGTTCGACACCACTTCCCATATAATGCCTGAAATGGTGCCATCTGTATACTAGAATGAAAACTGTTATTATATGAAAATTCAACCAAAGAAAGATGTTGGTCCCAACTTCCCTAATAATCCATCGAACAAGCTCGTAGCATATCCTCCAAGGTCTGAATTGTTTGTTCTGACTGCCCAACTGATTGAGGATGAAAAGTTGTACTAAAATTTAATTCAGTACCTAACGACTTCTAAAGGCCTTTCCAAAAGTTAGAAGTGAAACTGGGATCACGGTCAGATACAATGGAGAGCGGAACTCCATGTAATCTGACTATCTCTTTAAGATACAAACGGGAAAGTTGATCTAGAGAGAAAGTATCTCGTATTGCAAGTAAATGAGCAGATTTGGTCAAGAGATCAATAATAACCCAGATTGCATTATTACCTCGAGATGTCTTCGGTAAACCCACAACAAAGTCCATGGATATATTCTCCCATTTCCACTCTGGAACTGGTAAAGGCTGAAGTATCCCTTTAGGTAACTACCACTCTACTTTAACCTGCTGACAAGTCAAACACTTCACAGTAAAATCAGCAATATCTCTTTTCATTCCATCCCACGAGTAATACTCCCGCATATCTCTGTACATCTTAGTACTGCCAGGATGAACTGAAAACGGAGAACTATGAGCCTCACATAAAAACTCATTCTTCAACTGTGAATCACAAGGCACACATAATCTCTTCCCAAACCTCAAAACACAATCATTATCAACGTTGAATTCAGTCAACTTACCTTTCTGAACCAGCTCTACCTTTTTCTGCAACTCGCTGTCTTGCTTCTGTGCTTGCTTGATTCTGTCTGATAGAGAAGATTTCACTGATACCTGGAACAAAACAGAAGGACTTCCTGCACTAACAACTTCTATTCCAAAGTTCATTAAATCAAAAACCAAAGGATCTCATTCCAAACGTAGCATAGTTAATGAAGCATTACTTTTTTGAATCAAAGCATCGGCCACTTTATTTGCTTTTCCTGGATGGTAGTGGATTGTACAATCATAATCCTTGATTAATTCCAGCCATCTCCTCTGTCTCATGTTCAATTCTTTCTGAGTGAATATATACATTAAACTTTTGTGATCAGTATATATTTCACACATTACTCCATATAAATGATGCCTCCAAATTTTAAAAGCAAAGACAACATCAGCTAATTCAAAATCATGTGTAGGGTAATTTACCTCATGATTTTTCAACTCACGTGAATCATAAGCAATTACATGATCATTCTGCATTAGGACACATCCAAGTCTCTTCAACGAAGCATCACTGTATATAACAAACTCACCATTACTGGAATGAAGTGCCAAAACTGGAGCATTCACCAATCTTCTCTTCAACTCCTGAAAACAATCATCACATTCTTTTGTCCAAATGAACTTAACACCCTTACGAGTTAGCTTAGTCATTGGACTAGATAACCGTGAAAAATTTTCAACAAACCTTCAGTAGTAACCTGCCAAACCAAGAAAACTACAGATCTCGGTTACATTTTTGGGTCTTGGCCATTCTTCAACAACTTTTTTTTTAGTAGGATCAACAGTTATGCCATCTTTTGAAATAATGTGACCAAGGAAAGAAATTTGTTGTAACCAAAATTGAAACTTGCTGAATTTTCTATATAGTTTCATTTCATTTAAGGTTTGGAAGATAACCCTTAAATGACTTTCATGCTTCTCTTTACTTTTATAAAACATCAGAATAACATCAATAAACACAACCACCATTTATCACATAAATCAACTGAGACATCATTGCAACAAACTGTTCAATTTTGAATCTGACCATCTCAGGATACTAATTTGAAAGGTCATTTCCCTCTGTTTGCCTTCCCAAGAAAGCTGCTATGTTTCCTCTATGGAAAACCATTCTTATCACAGAAATATCTTCGGTGAAGCAACATGGTAATCTGTAAATGCTATATCATTTCAATCATATCATAAATTAACTTATAATTTAACAATTTTCTAACTCATAAAGTTGTCTAAACAGACCTCTGATACCAACTATAAGGCCACGGCCTTAAACATTACTTAATATTGAATTAAATGATTAATTCACATTGAGGATCTTTTCAGGTTTAGTTTTTTAGAGAATTAGAACAGAACTATTACATCTCAAAAGATTACAAAGTAGACACTTCTACTAAGTTTCCATAAAAAAACTCTTAAAAAGAAACATGTCTAGTTCCATGTCTTATATAGCATGACATTCCCTTGATCCCATCCTTGACCTTATTCCACTTTATGTCCTGTGAAAAACATTTTGAAAAAAACTTGGGGTGAGCATAAAAAGCTCAGTAAGAGATACACAAAGAATGAAAACTGTTACTTTTTCAAACATCAAGTAAACCATGTATACTCTAACAAAGTAATACCTTCACCATCACGAAGCAGTAAAAACTCCTCACTGAATAAAGTATCATTACTTACCTTTTTGTAACCAAAGGATTACCATAAAACCCATATAAAGAACACATAGCATATATAAAGGTAACTTGGGACATAAACATACTTAAGTGGAATAACCTTATGGTCGACTTCCACACATATCACTTAATGGAATAGCCATACGGCCAATTTACATACATACTTAAATGGAATAGCCATACGGCCGACTTCCATACCCAATGCATTGGAGGTTATAACGTAACCACCCAACCTGGTATTCACGGCACCACCCGTCATATGGTTTATCACGTAACCACCCGTCAAATGTCTAAGTACCAATATAAAATCATAAAACATAAAACCAATATAAAGGAATGATAAATTTTCAACATTTCAATCACAATATATCATAATAGAATCCTTTATCAAAACCATTTTCAATACCAAATTACATAAAAGAGTATATGGTGTTTATTTTATTTTAAAAACATTATGTCTTGTTGAGGAAGTCAAAGACCAAATAATACTTGCGGCGGTGGAAAAGGTCGTTGTCAACACGTACGTTAAAAAACATTCCTTTTTTTCATTTATTAAAACGCTTCGTAGAAAAAGATTACTTTTGTATAAAAGTAAAATCCAAAGGGGTTTATACACCGTATAAAATAATGTTGTGTATAAAACGAAATATGCCTCAATGAAAATAGATTGAGACAAAGTCTCTTACCTTGGGTCTGACTTGACTTGATCGTTCTTTAACGTCCTGAATAATAAACTTGAGTTAATTTATACTTGATTAAGATCCTTTTTAAAGTTTATTATTCCTTTTATATCATTTATTTCCATGTTATAAACATTATGTAACCATTTAAGTTAATAATGTTTGTTTTGTCGATATTTGGTTCTTAAGTCGAAAGTGGACTTCTTACAATTACATGTTGTTTGTGTGGTCAAAGGTTCTTTATATCCAAAATGACATTCCTGATTTGGATATCATATATATCATATATATCCAACATATACATGTATTTATAATATTACATAATCATTTAGAGGTAAGAAATGAAATGCACCGTTCGTGGAGACGGTAAGCCGTACGTACGCATGAATGCTACTTTCATTTCATTGTCCTATTAATAGAATTAAAACTAAATGAGTGGTATGTATATTTTAATTCTAGTATTATATTCATCATTTAGATATATCAATCTTTATATATATCCATTATATACATGTATTTTTAATAGTACATTACATTTGGGGATAAGAAATGAAATGCCTCGTTCATGGAGACGGTAAGTCATACGTATGCATGAACGCTACTTTCATTTCTATCTCATACTTTATTGGAAAGAAATAATAATGATATAGAGGTATATTATAATTCCAGTATAACATCATATATAATAACTTTAAATCCATCCTTTACACGTCCCACCTATGGCATTAACGAATCACATCACTTTGAGGGGGTGGTAGTCCGCACTTCCTTAAATGAAGATATCGTGTTTACCCATAATGAAAACCATAAAGGTATGGCCAAAATGAAAAATAAAGAAGCATAAAGAAAACATAACCATATTCTATATCATATATAAATATATTGACATCTTAATTTCCACCTTTGAAGGTGTAAAAGGAATGTTGAACAATCATCATTTCGGGAGGCATAAATTCACCATCCACGGAAACAGTATGTTCATTAACCATTAGATGAAGGTGTGTGTAGGTGTAGCTCGAATCCGTCTTATAAAAACATCCTAGTATATTGAAGATACTGGAGTTGTTACCAAAGAAATAAATAATAAGAGTTTAGGGGTTTGGAGAAGCAAAATAAAACAAAAGGTCTCAAAAGAAGACATTACCTTAAAATCGGGTAACTCCCTTTGGTTTGAGCTCAAAGGCTTCCTTGGGAAGACTTCTGCCCAAAGTGAGTCTTCAAGGAGTAATAGAGGGATTTGTAGAGCCAAAATGGGCAGGGGTTGGCCGATCCCAAGGCTTTGGGAGTGTGGGTAAGGAGGTAGAGGTGAGGGCTTTTTATAAGAGGAGAGGAGGAGCACTTTTGGAAAGTAAAGAAATATTATTTTATTTGAAAATGTGTTTCGGTTTTAAAAGGTCCCAAATTGATATAATTCGTGGATAAGGTGATAAGGGTTCTAAATCCACCAATCTAATAAGTTTTGGACATTGTAGTTCATAGATTTTACATTATCCTTCCATTTTATTTAAATCGTCAAATAATGATGTCATCGCTGCATCTTAATTATGCCATAAATAATTTACTTTATTTAATGTATAAAAATTATAAAAAAATACTATGATGTAGTAAATCTTTTTAGCTTTCCAATGACTATTTATAAACAAAAATATGACTTGTATAACGCCATTTAAAATTTTTTATAGTAAAACATATTATTTTTGTGCCATTTTTTACATTAACATTAAATAAAATGTATTTATGTCATTTTCCAACCAAATTGGATCCATGGGGTCCCCAAGTTGACCCATGGCTTGTCTTGGTCGGCCATGGCACATCCAATGAGGGTAGGACATGTGTCTAGGTCATCTAATATTATTAAAACATTATTTTTACCTTAAACTACACTAATTACCACTAATTGCAATTAAAAACATAATAAGTTACTATTCACCAAAAAATTATTATAATCTCATTGAACCACATTTTACTTCTTAGTGACAACCATGTATGTCTGATTTTTGAAATTAAATACACAAAGGTGGGAAATTTTCATTTAAATGGAAAATCAGTTTTTATAAGTACCACTTAGTGATTTCACTATTCATCAAAAATTGAAGTTTTTCAGAAAAATTCCAAGAATTCACCCTAAGCTATATTTGATATTCCGAATTCAAAAATGAAGTCCATTTTACAAAATTCAAAACATATAAGTCAAATTAATTAATTTAATAATTAGTTCCTGCTGTCATGACAAATAGCGTGTTTTTGGGAAACAATATGTATCAAAAGATTGACACTAGTTTAAGTCCGATTTCAAAGTGAAATTAATTCCAATGACCACTATTGGATTTAATGGTAAAAATATTTTCTAATTTCACTCTAAAACCAATTCAAATAATAATCTAATCAGATAAATAAATTAGATCAAAAAGAGATTTTGAATTAAAATACAGCATTTACAGTATTCATTAAAAAAATGAACTTTATCGGAAAGATACCAAAAATTTACACAAAGTAAATTTTGATGTCCCAAATCTATAGAAGAGTTATATTTGGTCCAATAGAATTTATAAGATTGATCAAAACTATATTTAATGATTTTTCACCGTCAAAAGGTGATATGTGAACCCTTAGTGAAAATTAGGGTATAAATGCCTAAAATTGAATTCTTTCCGTATTTTAAGCCTTTATCTTTTATTGGGTAAATATAAAAACATTTAAAAACATATATAATCATATTTTAGTTATTTCTATCCATTCCCGCCAGTACAATGGCTACATGTTAACTACCATTTAAAATAATATTATTATATTACTTGTGTGCAACGTAAGATTTCAAAGAAACTCCTCGTTGCGTATCGAGTACGCTATCGAATGTAGAAACCCCTTTTAATTAAAATTAATATTTAATTCGTAAATATTAATTAATATGAAAACTCTTTATTCTTTATTTATCTGGAATGTTACAGTAAATACATGTATATTCTGGATATATATGATATTGATGATATCTACATCATGAATATCATTAGGGATATAATGAACATTTGACCACGTGAATAACATCTAATTATAAGAAATCCATTTTTGACTCAAGTAACAAATATCGACAAAACGAACATTATTAACATAAAATGATTAAATAATGTTTACAACATGGTAATAAGTGATATAAAATGGAATAATAACCTTCAAAAATGTTCTTAAGAATGTAGAAATTATCTTTATTTTATTATTTAGGAGATTAAATAACGATCGGGTCATTTTGGACACGAGGTAAGCGATTTCGTATCTCACTTTTAATTCAATGATATTTCTATTGTTCACCACTTATTTATTGCATGTGGTGTATTGTGTACTACCATTTGAAATATATTATCATGAATCTCATTTTATTCATGGTATACTGTGATTCATTTGCTTCTCATTAACTTTTGGTCATATAACTTAGTTGATTACAACGTGGTAATGGGTTTCATCTTACTTTTTATTCCCATGAGATTCATGCTATATTTGCCACTATTTCTTTTTGTGTGGTGTATATACTTCCAATGATTTTACTCATTGTGTAATATACTATCATTTATGAGTATTTACATCTTCATTGTATGCTTCTTATTTCATGTGGCATTTGTTTTCTAAGATACCAAATCGGTAAGGGAACCTATCACCCTCTTCATTTTAAAAGAATTCATTTTGTTATGTATTTTAATTTACATCTTCTTATATAGGGATGTGTTCTTCTATATCCTTATTTATGTAAACTTTATTTCCATGTGTTGAGATACCCTTTTTATCTCATCAACTCATTTTCTAAATTTTAAAGTGACGTCGTTAGACTGTCAATTTTTTACAAGGGAACTTCTTAACTATAAGAACCCAGATCTTCATTTCAGGTGAACCTTTCTTTTTTCTATAGTTTTTGAGAAAAATTATGTTTCTAAAATTTTTTACACCCCATATACTTTCTGAGTACACACCATGTACTCTTCGCAGGCTCGAATTCGGTTACTGTCCGTGCCCGGGCCACACACAAGGTGTGTAGGGGTGACGTGGAGGCCAATTTTGGAAGAGTACAGAAAGTCCTAGTACTCGTCGTGTACTATAAATGTACACGCCGTGTACTTTCATTTTTTTCAAAAAATTGACTAGGACCACGCCTGACGCACAGAAACATCTTCTTCTAGGTCCCATTCGTCCGAGAGCGCCGAGGATCTTCGAATCTTAGATGAGATCCCGCCACTCCTTTCGTTCTCCGATTCGAGCATGGTCAATTGTGTCGGAATCGCAGAGGTGAGTTCTTCCTTTAACTTGAGCCCTATTTTCAAATTACTTCTCTTTATAAAGTTATCTTGGTCTATGTGTCTTAGAAATTATCTCAGATCTACGACGTTCTAAGGAGAATCTGTCATCGCTGTTCACTTATATCGATCTCCTAGGATCAAGGTATGTGGTTTGTGCCTTTATGTAGATTGAATTTGAGTATTTTGTGAAATTGTGCCAATTTCCCTGAATGGGAATTGGGTGTTTTCCTATTTTTCTCTTGATTGATTGTCTGCTTTCTTGATTTCTATATTAGAGGTTTACCCTTGTGAATAGAGTATTTTTTGTTGTACTCTGGATGTTTTCCACGCTTGTTCATCTTTTTTGGAGTTTTCCAGTTGCCATTCCTAGTTGTAGGATAGTGGGACTATTTCTTTGTTATGTGGTTGTGCCTTAGAATGATAGTCAAGTAGTTATTAAGGTTTACTTGGATGATACACGTGCACGGATCATGTTATTTCCCACAGGACTATGAGAACCTAGTGTAGTAGACCATAGAGAGAATGGATGTAATGTCTTCTCCAGAGTGTCTTTTAATACGATGTGAGACCACATGGGGAATTGACGATGAGTTCTTCCTCAGATAGTATGTAGTTCAACAATGGGGGCCACAGGGGGAATGATACATTGAGTGCTTCCCCAGAGAGCCTTTAGTATGACATGAGAATATAGGGGGAATTGACGATGAGCGCTTCCTCAGAGAGTATACTCTTAGCTGAACCAGAGTGGTGAGACTATGTGTGCCTCCTAGAGAGTTGCTATTACTTCTAGGTTAGACCATAGGGGTTAGGTAGTAATAGATACACAGAGGGATACCTATTTTCTACTTGTTTTTGGTTGTTTACTTGTATAATTTATATGCTAGAAATGTGGATTGTAGCTGCTGTGTGATTTTCTGTTTACTATTTCCCGCACTTTTACTTGTCATGTATTCATTGAATATTAGGCCCAAATATTTGGGTGATTTCCTACTGGGATTGTATCTCACACCATGTTTGGGCCATGCTATTGTGCCCAAGCAGACTATGTTGTTGTAGGTATAGACAAGGGAAAGCACCCTTCGACTTCCGGTACTTGATTGCTTGGAGTAGGAGAGCATGGGACCGAGCTCTGGCTTGCGATGCTGGGGAGCATTTTACTTTTCTTTTTTACATGATTCAGTATTATGGTGTTTTCAGCATTATGACTTGTTTGGTTGTTTTCCTAGAGTTTTATCTTGCATCATTTCATAAATACTTGTGTGGTCCAGTTTTATGATTTAGTTTTCCACTATTTATTACTGTTGGTTATTCACTACTTCCTCTATTTCATGTTTATCTATTTCTGCTATGTACTCTACAAATGAGGGCATAGTTTCCCCACTATCACACCCAAGGCCCTCACTTCTAGTCAACAGCCTCTAGCGTTTGGGTAATTGCGCTTGAGGCCATGTGACCAACCGGGTACGGGGCGCCTCTCGATGGATTCCGGAACTAGGACGTTAAAAAGTGGTATTAGAGGGGTTTCTTTTCTCATGATTTACTATTTGGAGCCTTTTTCCAGGGTAGGATGGATTTGGTTCATGGTATTAAGCTGTGCACGGGCGTAGCTAACCTGTGTACAGGGAAAAGCCATACTACCTCATTTATTACAGATTTCTGGTTTTGAGATTTACAGTTGATATGATTTCACCTAGAGTGATTCAGATATCCTGTGTTGCTATTTTTTTGTTATCACGGTTCGATTTCTGTCGCAACCCGATGAGATGAGGTTACGCCATCTCATGCATCATATAGACACTTTTTTGACATCACATGCCATTCATTTTTTCCATGTCATCTAGGGTGCATTAGCGAGTGCATGCTGTTGTGATAGACCTTGTGTAGATTATGCATATTGTTGCGATAGATGCTTGATAGAATCTATGCTGCGTTGTTAGAAGATTGTTTGTATTATACCTTTCTTAAATGAACACCAAGTATTAATTTGCGGGGAGTATGGGCCCTCACTTATCTGAATTTAGCACTTCTTTTACAAGTTTTTTGTGTTTTCTAGGCTTCTGTGCAGTTTCTGAGATACTACCCAGAAAAATCTAGAATACACGGCGTGTACTTTCGACTACACGCCGTTTAGTTTTTAGGTCATTCCATTGACCATGTGAGAAGGGGCACGTTGTTGTAGAAATAACGTCAAGAACACACCGTGTACGTTTGGTACACGCCATGTAGTTTAGAGCCGTGTACCCGGCTCGTTCACTGACAGCATGGGTCGGGGAAGCTCGAGTTGAACACACCATGTTGTAAACAAAGACGGGGTGTAGTCCTGTCTAGGTAACTAGCCATGTCACGAACAACACGGGTCGGTGTCAGCTTTTCATAAACACTCTGTGTGGTTTTCGGAACACGCATTTTTGTCTTGTTTAGGTACCCAGATGTGTCACGAACAACACGGGATGAGGTCACCTTCACCTATACATGCAGTGTTTGTTCGAAACACGATGTGTAAGTCCCAGCCGTGTAGAAGGCCATGTATTTAACAACACGGGCCCCCAAAGCCTTGTCTAGTACACGCTGTGTTTGTCCAGATCACGTCGTGTAGTCTTGGGTTAATTCGGGCCATGTGGGTTAGCCGTGTAAGGAGACTCAGGTAGGGGAATAGTTTTCATGTACACACCATGTAGTTTGAGGTGTTACATGATATGTAGGGCAGGGGTAAATTCCAATGTCTGTGGCTTAAGAAGACACGCCGTGTAGTTTTTATACATGTTGTGTGGTCGTGTTTTGTGAAATTGTGTGTTTTCCTTCCCCTATTCCCATTTTGTAATCCTGTGTTCTTTTTATTTGTTAATTCTGATCTAAGGTGTTCTTTTGATCACTCAGAGCTATGCATCTGAGGCGTCCTCCAGTTATACATCTGTCGTCGGGCAGTGATCAGACGCCAGATATGGCTGATCAGGGACTTCCTGCCAATCCTCCAGTCAAGCCGGCCTTGGCATCGGCTGTCATACCAGTTGTAGGCGCTGATGCGCAGTTCAGGGAAGGTTTTATGAGGACGATGAAGACCTTTAAGGGAGCACTTCCTCTTGCCTCGAATATGGAAGAATTGACGTTGGTTTTTCAGTAGCAGAATCCTCCCACATTCTCGGGGGAAGGAGGACCTCAGGCTACAGAGTCATGGATGGTAGACATGCTGAATATCTTTGAGCATCTAGAGACGCCTCCAGATAGGAAAGTCAAGCTCGCTACATACATGCTCTAAGATGCTGCCAAGAGGTGGTGGGATGTGATCTCACAGGCGTGTCATCACCAGCTTATGGCTTGGGAGGAGTTCCAGCACTTGTTCTATGACAACTTCTACTTGGAGTCCCAGAGGGCTGACTGAGCCCGGGAGTTCATGAGCTTGGAGTATGGTACTCTTTCTATCATGGTTTATTCCTCTCGTTTCACCAAGCAGTAGAATTTCACACCCCTCGGGATGGGATTGGGGTGTTCTTGGGAAAGAATTACAGGGATGGGCTCAGGCGGGAGGACCGCTCATAGGTGAATATCTTCCAGTTGACATCCATCACTTCCATCGTCAATCAGGCACCGATTGCAGAACGCAATATGAGAGACTCCGTAGTTGCAATCCAGCGGGGTTCTACTTCTAGAACTAGTTTTCCACTAGATAATAGAAAGAAGTGTTGTAGGGAGTCTATGTGCGGTGATCCGAGGAAGCGAGATTCATCGTCTGGAATCCAGGTGATATGCTACCAGTGTGGCCAGTCAGGGCACATGAGGCCATAGTGCCAGAGTGACCCCGTGGAGTGCCGATAATGCGGAATGTTGGGTCACCTTCCTCGTTTCTGCCTAGTTTTCTCGCCAGAAGCTGGTGACCGGGGTTATTCCATGACTCCTTGTTCAGGAGTAGCACCACTAGTTTCTCACCAATCAGGGAACAGGATTTCATCCGGCCGTTCGGGCCGATGTGGAGGTCGAGGTCATGGCAGTCAACCACTGGTCCCTCAACACCAGCAAGGTGGATCAGATCAGAGTGGTTAGCCAGGGGCGCATGGCTGTGGTGCAGTCCAGTATTTCTCCATGGATCTGACCTATCAGAAGTAGGATCTCGGCCCTTCTACAGTTCGAGGTATGATTTTTGTAGCCTCGGTTTTTTCTTCATCTCTTTACGATACTGGTGTTACACATAGCTTCATCGTTGTTCCTATAGTGGAGATCCTTGGGCTCTTCATTATTTCTTCTACTGACTTGTTGACACTAGACACACCTTTGGGGATGTGGACATCTAGTGTACGCCAGTGTAGAGTGTTCCCTCTCGAGGCTTCATGGTATCTTTTCTTTTGGGACCTCTACTTCCTAGAGATGGCAGGCTATGATGTCATCCTCATGATAGACTGGATGGTTCCCTACCAGACAGTCGTCGACTGTTATGGTCGTAGGGTTAGTTTTGTTTTACCAGAGGGTTAGTCTTTTCTTTATATAGTCGAATGGGATGTTCAGGTGAGTCGAGCAGGAATCGAGCATCATAGGCTAGGAAGGGTGAGGGCCCAGATTTCTAGTCTTAATCTGGATGATCAGAGGAATTCACAGTTGGACTTTCCTTCATTGGTGGATCGATTCATAGATGTCTTTTCAGATGACTTTTCGGGTTTGCCTTCGGAGCATGAAGTAGACTTTTCTATTGACCTCATGCCAGGTGCAGCCCCAGTGTCCATCCCTTCTTATAGGATGGCTACAACTGAGTTGCAGGAGCTCAAGAAGCAGTTGGAGGAGTTGCAGAAAAAGAGTTTCATCCAACCTAGTACTTCTCCTTGGGGTTCTCCTATCCTGTTTGCGAATAAGATAGACGGTACATGTTGTCTTTGTGTGGATTATAGGATGTTGAACCAGTTGACGGTCAAGAAACGATATCCCTTGCCAAGGATCGATGACCTATTTGATCAGCTTCGAGGAGCCTGGGTGTTCTCGATGATCTACTTGAGGTCTGGTTATCATCATTTGCACTTTAGACCATCAAATATACCTCTGACAGCCTTAAGGAGCAGGTATGGTCTATATGAGTATACAGTCATGCCGTTCGGTCTCACGAACGCGCCTGCAGTTTTGATGGCACTAATGAACCAATTGTTCCATCCTTACATGTAATCCTTCATCATGGTCTTTGTGGGCGATATCTTGGAGTACTCTCACAATCAACATGACCATGATACCCATCTTGATATCATTTTTAGTACACTGAGAGATCATCAGCTTTATGCTAAATGCTAGAAGTTAGACTTCTAGATGGATCAGATTCACTTTTTGGGTCACATCATATCAGAGGCAAGAGTATCTATGGACCCATATAAAGAGAGAGTTGTAGTTTCCTGGGAGTGGCCAAATTTTTTTTTGAGGTACGGAGTTTCCTAGGGCTGGATAGATACTACAGAAGCTTCATGTAGGACTTTTCACACCTAGAAGCACCATTGAAAGGTCTGAACTAGTAGGGGGTGAAGTTATTATGGTCAAATTCTTGTGAGTCAGCCTTTCAGGAGCTGAAGGGAAGATTGACGTCAGCACTGATACTAGTATTGCCAGAGCCAGGCAAGAGTTACACTATTTATTTTGATGCTTCGGGTATCGGGCTAGGAAGTGTGCTTATGCAGGGATATGGAGTCGTTGCGTATGTGTCTCGGTAGATGAGACCAAATGAGAGGAAATACCCTACGCATGATCTGGAGTTGGCATCTATTGGTCATGCCTTACGCTGTTGTAGACACTATCATCTAGGATAGCACTTTGTGGTCTTCACCGACCACAAGAGTCTCATGTATATCTTCACTCATCGTGATATGAATCTGAGGCAGCGCAGGTGGGTCAAGTATCTTCAGTCTTTTGATTTGAAGCTTGCCTATATGCTGGGAAAGGGAAACTTAGTGGCAGATGTGTTGAACAGGAGAACTCAGATTCAGGCAGTTTAGGAGCCCAGTAATGAGTGGCAGCTGAAGGCTTTATTCTCTAAGATGAATCTTGAGGTGCATGACAGACAGGGACAGACTTACTTATCTACTAAAATGGTTACCTCTACGCTTCTTGATTGGGTATGGACGAGGCAACTATCAGACTCATAAGGCTTAGTCCTACGAGAGAGCATTTTAGGAGAGGTCCCTCTTCCTGGATGGGAAGTGGGCAAGGATGAGATCTTGCGTTTCCAAGGATGCGTATGGGTTCCAGCAAACATACATGAGGAGCTGATGTGGAATTTTCATTCCTCGGTTTGAGCAGTTTATCATGGCGTCACCAAGATGTATCAGGATCTTCATCGCCAGTATTTGTTGCTAGATGTGAAGAGGGTTGTTGCTAGTTGTGTCATGAGATGTTTTACTTGTTAGCAGGTGATGTCAAAGCATCAACGACCAGCGGGTCTTTTATATCAGTTACCCATTCCAAAGTGGAAGTTGAATGATGTCGCGATAGACATCATGACCGGATTTTCGAGGTCTCCCTGAGGTAAAGATGATGTTTGGGTTGTCGTCAACAGACATACAACGGTTTCACACATCTTACCGATCAAGGAAACCTTCAGTGTTAATGATCTAGGATGATTGTACATTAGAGAGATTGTACGTCTGCATGGAGTTCCACAATTCATTGTTTCAGAAAGGGATTCGCATTTCACCTCTCAGTTCTGGCAAGGACTTCATAAGGCATTGGATACACATGTACTTTTGAGTACAACATACCATCCCCAGATAGATGGCCAGTCCAAGCGTATGATCCAGGTGCTAGAGGATATGCATAGAGCTTGCATTATGGACATTGGTGGTTCTTGGGAGAAGCATATCCCTCTAGTGGAGTTCGACTACAACAACAGTTTTCATGCGACTATCCAGATTGAACCATACAAGGCTCTGTACGTTAGGCCATGCCGATCACCCTAATGCTGGCTTGAGACAGGAGAGGCAGCTTAGTTGGGACCGGGTCTTGTTCAGGAGACCTCTGAGCAGATAGAGTTGATATAGAAGAGGATGGCTACATCACAGTATTGATAGAAGTCTTATGATGATCAGTGGAGACAACCTTTGGAGTTCGAGGTCGGGGATCAGTTTTTCTTGTGTGTCACACCAAGGTTGGGACACAAGAGGATTCGGAGACATGGTAAACTTTCACCGGGGTACATTGGTCCATTTGAGGTGTTGGAGAGAGTTGGGCTGGTTTCCTATAGGCTGCAGTTACCCCAGTGGTACTGGGCCATGCACGACGTCTTCCAAGTCTCTTAGATCCGACGTTATTTTTCAGACCCGTCGCATGTCTTTCATCCCTAGGAGGTTGAGCTCGAAGTAGATGCATCATTTGAGGAGCATCTCATCTGGATTGTCGATCGTAGTACGATGTTTCTCTATGGGCGGTCTGTCTTTCTTGTATGGGTGCTATGGTAGTATGGTTGAGTACAGGATGATACCTTGGATAGAGAGTCTGACGTACGATCGTTGTGGCCAGAGATATTCGGGGTTTCTTCTTCTATGCCTCGGTAGGGAAATTCAGGGATGAATTTCTTTAAGGGGGGAAGTTTGTAAGAATCCGGATCATCGTTTCAGGTAAGCCTTTCTTTTTTATGGAGTTATTGTGAAAAATAACGTTTCCGGAAATTTTTGAAGTACACGTCGTGTACATCTTGAGTACACATTCTGTACTCTTCTCTGGCTCGAAGTCATGTGCGGGCCGTGCCCAGGCCACACACACAGAGTGTAGGGGTGACGTGGAGGCCGATTTTGGTGTAGTAATGAAAGACCTAGTACATGCCATGTACTTTCTTTTTTTTCATTAAACACACCGGGGTCGCGCCTGATGCACAAAAACATCTTGTTCTAGGTCCCGTTCGTCCAAGAGCACTGAGGATCCACAAATATTCAATGAGAACCCTCCTCTCCGTACATTCTCCGATTTGAGCACGGTCAATTGCGTTGGAATCATATCGGTGAGTTCTTCCTTCTAAATGAGCCTTGTTTTCAAATTCATCCTCTTTCTCATATTATCGTGGTTTATGTGTTTCAGACATTTTTTCAGATCTACATCATTCTGAGGAGAATCTGTCATCGATGTTCACGTATATCGATCTCCTATGATCGGGGTAGGTGGTTTGTGCCTTTTTATAGAATTTATTTGAGTATTTTGTGCAATCGCGCCAATTTCCTTGAACGGGAATTGTGTGTTTTCCTATTTTCCTTTTGTCGATTATCTTCTTTCTTGATTGCTATATTAGTGGTTTACCCTTGTGAATAGAGTAGTTTTTGTTGTACTCTGGATGTTTTCCATGCTTGTTTTTCTTGTTTGGCATTTTCCAGTTCCCATTCCAAGTTGTACGATAGTGGGACTATTTCTTTGTTATTCTATGGTGCCTTATAATGACAGCCAAGTAGTTCTTAAGGTTTACTTGGGCGATACACACGCTCGAAACATGTTATTTCACACAGGACTGTGAAAACCTAGTGTAGTAGACCATAGGGAGAATGGACGTAAGGGCTTCTCCTAAGTGTCTTTTAATACGATGAAAGACCATAGGGGGAATTGTCAATGACTTCTTCCTCAGAGAGTCTGTAGTTCCTCGTCATGGGATACAGGGGGAATGAGACATTGAGTGCTTCTCAAGAGAGCCTTTAGTACGACATGAGACTATAGGGGGAATTGATTGTGAGTGCTTCCTTAGAGAGTCTACTCTTAGCTGAACCAGGGGTGAGACTATGTGTGCCTCTTAGAGAGTTTCTAGTACTTATAGGTTGAACCTTATGGGTTAGGCTGTCATAGATATTCAGAGGGTTACATGTTTTCTACTTGTTGTTGGTTGTTTACTTGTGTACTTTATATGCTAGAACTGTGGATTGTAGCTGCTGTGTGATTTTCTATTTATTATTTCCTGCACTTTTACTTTCCATGTATTCATAGACTATTAGGCCCAGATTTTTGGGTGATTTCCAACTAGAATTGTATCTCAAACCTTATTTGGGCCATGCTTTTGGGCCCAAGGAGACTATGTTTTTGCTGGTATAGACAAGGGCAAGCGCCCTTCGACTTCCGGTACTTGATTGTTTGTAGTAGGAGAGCATGTGACCGAGCACTGGTTTGCGATGCATAGGAGCTGCTTACTTTTATTTTGTACTTGTTTTGGTACTGTGGTGTTTCCAACATTATGACTTGTTATCTGTTTTCCTAGAGTTGTATCTTGCATAATTTCATATATACTTATGTGCTCCAGTTTGTTGATTTAGTTTTCCACTATTTATTACTGTTGGTTATTCACTGCTTCTGCTATTTCATGTTTATCTATTTCGGCTATGTACTCTGCCAATGAGGGCATAGTTTCCCCACTATCAGACCCAAGGCCCTCACTACTAGTCGGTAGCCTCTGGCATTTGGGGAAATGTGCATGAGGCCATGTTACCAACATGGTATGGGGCGCCTCTGGGTGGCTTCCAGAATTGGGACGTTACATTAACCCAATTTCAATTCATTGGGTTCAAATGGTACTTATTGAATATATCATCCTATTAATATGTGTGGATGACCTCTGATTGTTTTAAAATTAATATACACTTATATTTGGTGTATTTATACTTTTGACACATAATTGTGACATTGATTTATCCTTAATTTAAGGATACCAACTTTGTAAGGGACTTTGTCTCAATCTCCTTTCATTGAGGCATGTGTTCATTAATATACAACATTATTTTATATAGTGTATAAACCCCCTTGTCTTTTAATATTTTTCAAAAGGAATCTTTTTTTTATGATGCATTTTCTAAACTAAAAAAAGAATGTTCCTTTTTAACAAAAGCTGTGACAACGACAGTTTCTGCTACCACGAGTATTATTTGATATTTGGCTTCATCAACAAGCCATAATGATTTTAAATTAAAATAAATACCATATACTCTTATATGTATATTGGTATTAAAAATGGTTTTGATAATGGATTTGTTATGTCAATATATTTAAGTCATATATTGTGATTGAAATGTGGAAATATTTTTCATTCCATTATATTTATTTTTTGTCATATGATTTTATAATGGTACATGGACATTTGATGAGTGGTTACTTGATAAACCAAATGACGGGTGGTGTCGTGAATACCAAGACAGGTGGTTACGTTATAACCTCCAATGCATTTGGTATGGAATTCGTCAGTTTGGCTATTCCAATTAGTGATATGTGTGGATGTTGACCATATGGTTATTCCATTTATGTATGTTTATGTCCCAAGTTTCCTTTATTTGATATGTGTTCTTTATATGGGTTTTATGGAAGTCTTTTGGTTATAAAAGGGTAAGTAATAATATTTTATTCAGTGAAAAGTATTTACTACTTCATAAATGTGATAAGTATTATTTATGATAAATTATTGATGGTTTACTTGTTGTTTTCAAAAACTAACAGTTTTCCTACTTTGTGTACCCCTTATTGAGATTTTTATGCTCATCCCAAGTTTTAGAAATGTTTTCATAGGACATAATATGGAATAAGGTCATGGATGGGATCAAGGAAAAGTCATGTTGTGTTAAACATGAAACTATACATGACTCTTTTTTTCAAGATTTTAGATTTTATGAAAAAATGGAAATTGTGTAGGAGTGTCTACTTTTTATTTGAAATGAAATGTAATAGTGATGTACTAATTCTATAAAACTCTATACCTAAAAATATCCTCAATGTGAAATATTTTTTTAATTCATGATTATGTAACGTTTTAAGGTCGGGTCCTTACAGTTGGTATCAGAGGTCAGTTTAGATAACTTTATAGGCTAGGGTATTCTTTAAGCATAAGTGACATAACCATAATGGTTTGGATCTTAGAAATAGTCATAGTTTTATTTTGATAAACTTAATGAGTTTAAGATAACTTGAATAAGTATATCTTATTATTTAACCTCCTCATAATATATTATATGACGATTTTACAAAGATACTCACACTGACCTTTTTGGTTTTAGTAGATCGCTGGATCTAGCAGACATCAAAGTATCATTAGATGTGAAGAAGACTGTGATGGTTTTATGAATGAGAAACTGAATGAAATGATAGCTACAATAAGACCACTTATGGTTATTCTCAACCAACTATCTGGAGCCATGATTAACAACCCGAACCTTGGTAATTTTTATAAGGCATCTTATATGTGAGAGAAAAATCCCTACGCATGTTAAGGTAATAATCATAAAGCAAAGTATGTTCAAAAACCTATGTGTAAATATGTGGAAAGAATCACCTAGTGAAATGTTTCAAAGGAATGGGAAGATGCTATAGATGTGGAATTAATGTTCATAAAGGAAGAACCTACCGTTGAAAAAGGAAGCATCCAGTTGACTCCAGGTAAGGGGAAGAAGTTCTTTCCGAGGGATCAATTGAATGTTTAATATCTGGTGTGCATGGTCATTATACAAATAGATGTCCTACAGGGAAATTTCAGGAATAGAATCATGAGGAGCATACAAATATAAGTTTATAAATACCTAATTACATTCCAATTGAGGATGAAGAAACTGATAGTGACAAATTAAAGGTATGGATTATTTCTTAACATATGTTTTGACATTATTGAATATTAGGATATGATTCGTGATTTTGTTTGTAGGAACGAATTATTTCAGAATAAGTTGTAAATGAATGGTTAATGGATCATGAAGAACGTTGAATGAGTAAGAAGTCAACATATTAGGGATTCAAGTGTTATGGTAGATTTTAGGATGGTGAAATGCTTAAAAGTATTAAGGCTTTTTTGATGAAAGAATTATATTAGAAGATGTTTTATAGTATGTGTAACCTAGAAGTTTAATATATGAAAATTTTATTCATGGAATAACTATCTTTTCATTTGTTGATATAGTTTTAAAAAACTGTTCGGGTTTATATGATCCTTGAATTTGAGAAAATTATCGGTTAATATATTTTTTGGGATGCAAAATGAATGTTATTAGAAAACCTTCATGTTTAAAATATGCTATAGTTATTTTTGATAAATTTATTTCTTTTTGGGAATGTTATAAAATTATATAGTTTTTGAAAAGGGACAACACGTGGACCGTGTGACATCCCATCGTGTCGGACAAAGTTGTGGGAATCTAACCCACAACCAAAGTGTGACTGATATTTATCGCCTACCACTGGACTATGTAAAGTCCCTAGTTAGTTTTACTAATTGTTTTTAGTTAGATGATTTTATGAATTAAGAAAAGTTGATCTTGGGTTTTATATGTAAATGATTAACCTATCAGGGAGGATATGTGATTATGTTAATTACTCTTCAATATGAGACATTAAGAGTAACTGATATTATTTGGAGATAAATGTTAAGATTTATCTTGGAAGACTATGTGATTAAATCCTTCAGAGATTTGGATTTAAATCATAGTTTGGATTAATTTAATGAATTTTATGGATAGTTGTTTATTTAATGGTCTTTGATGAACTTTTGGTTTTGTTGGACAAATATTAGAGATTATGGGTAGTTTTTCCTTTTGTAAATTTTTTTCCTTTTTTAGGGATTACTTGATCTCGCACAAAACATTTGGGTTTAGGTTATGGTCTAAAGACATGGTAAATATATCTATTTCATCTTTATTGGATTATATGATTCTCTTGTAGATTATTATATCACTCTTAATGTTAAAAAAATTCATCCTAAATACTCATTGTTTGGAGAAAATATGAGTTTGTGTAAGAAATATAATAAAATATGAATGTCTACATGAAAAGTAAGTATATTTCCTTATGTTTATAGTTAAGCTTGTAAATAAATTTATCAATGAGAAGTAACATAAAACAAAAACCTTGCCTGTTTACTTATACTATTGGGGAATCATGGACTGTTTAACCCATCAGAAGTTTGTGAATTTTAGGTGGTTAAAAATCTATTAAACGTGTTTTCTATCACTCTCCATCCGAACATGAAGGTTTGTTTTCACCTCCATATCCATGTTTTCATCGAATCTGATAATATTTTGTCTATGGTAACCTTTGTAATTCTCTTCCTTTATTTTAATGGTATAGTTTTATTGACTATTTTTTCGATGTGGTGCTTTCAATGAAGTTCTTGAGCCAAATTTTTAAATTGCGATGATGCAATACCCAAATGGGGGGAAGGATGTAACATACCAGATAAATGAAGAAAATGAAATTTTAATATTTATGAATATTTTTGAATTAAATATTAATTTTACTTTAAAAGGGTTTTTATGTTCAATAGCGTACCTGATACGCAACAACGGGTTTCTTAGAAAACTTATGTTGCACACAAATAATATAATATTATTATTTTAAATGGTAGTTAACTCCAAGCCATTTTAATGGAGGGAATTAACAAAACAAACTAAAATATGATTATACATGCTTTTGAAAAGTATTTAATTTTATCCAATAAAAGTTAGAGTCTTAAAATATGAATTAATCTAATTTTAAGCATAATTTACATTAAAATGTCGATTTTGTGCCTTTTAAGGGTGAACCCTTTTTAAATTTAGTTTTGGTCACTTTAATACATTATATATGACAAAATAAAATCCTTCTTTATAATGGGGACATCAAAATTAACTTTCAGTAAATTTTAGTAAATATTCTAAAAAGTTCATTTATTAATGAATAGTGAAAAATATTGTATTTTAATTCCAATGTTCCTTTTAATCTAATTTATTTATATGGTTAGATTATCCTTTTAATGGGTTTTAAATTGATATTAAAATATATTTTTACCATTTAATCTAATGATGGTCATTGGAATTAATTTCACATTGAATTTGGACATAAATAACTGTCAATCTTTTGATATTTTTTATTTCTTAAAAACACGCTATTTGTTTTAACAACAGGAATTAAATTTCAATTAATTGATTACACTTATATGTTTTTTATTTGGTAAAATACACATCATTTTTGAATTTGGAATATCATATAATTCTTAAGCTGATTTTTTGGTATTTTTCTGAAAAACATCAATTTTTGATGAATAGTGAAACCACTTATTAGTAGTTAAAAAAACAGACTTTTTCATTTAAATGAAATTATAACACTTATGTTAATTGAATTTCAATAATATGACATACATGGTTGTTATAAAAAATTAAAATTTGGTTTACTAAGATGACAATAATTTTTGATGAATAGTAACTTTTGACTTTTATTTACCGCGGTTAAAGGTAAATAAGGAAATTCCAGGTAAAAAAATTATTATAATTATTCAAAATTACATGAACACTTGTCAAAACTTTATTTGTTGAGTCATTAACGACCATGGGCATCTTTGGGTTGATTTTCGGACACCATTGAGCCACTTGGTAGTGATAATGACAATTTAGATTAATTAATTTAATGTAAAGGCCAAATATATATAAACAAAAATATTTTATTAATTCATTTTTATATATTATTTTATAAGTAATTGTTTTGACTATAAATATTCCTTGGGATGATAAAAATATTTCCTAAATCATGGTATTTTTTCTATTATTTTTAGACATCAAATAAATTAAATAATTTATGACACAATAATGATGCAGTATTTACCTCATTAATAAATGATTTAAATAAATAAGATTAGAATGATTAAAATAGTATCCAAAACTTGTCAAATTACTATTGGATGATTTTATTTCGACCCTGAGTCATCTTATCTTCTACTATAATGATTTTTTAACCTTTTGAAACTGAAAATATGTTTATAATAAAATAATATTTTCACACTTTCCTAAAGAGCCCCTCCTCTCCCTTATAAAAGGAGAACACTTCTAACCAATTCCTCACACCTATCAAGTGCATTGGCTCGTCCAAACTCTGCACAATTAAGCTCTCTAAATACCTCTCCTCCACCTAGAAGCCTTACCTTATGCATAAGTAACTTCAATAAGTCCTTTGGTTCAAACCAAAGTGAGTTACCCAAATTATTGGTAATGGTTTCTCTTAAATTAATTTCATTTATTTTACTTCTCCAAACACTAAACTATTTTTATTCCTTTTTTTAACAACAACAGTATCCTCAATACACTAGGATTTTGTTCTGAAAATGATAATAACTAAAATTACACACACCTCCATTTAATGGGTGAAGAAAATAATGTTTCTGTGGATGGAAAACTAATGCCTCACGAAATGATGATTGTTCAATTACCACTTACTGCATCTCATGGTGGCCATTATGATGGAAATTTATTTTTAAATGATATATATTATCTTTAAGTTTTATTTATGCTTATTTATTTTCCATTTAGAGCACTCCATTATGGTTTCCATAGTGGGTAAATACGATAATGTCATTTGAGGAAGCGCGGTGTACCACCCCCTCGATGTGATGTGACTCGTTAATGCCTTATGTGGGATGTATAATGGATAGATTTAATGATATTATATATTATATAACACTGTAATTATAATATACATATGTATAAATATGTTTACATTCTATTAAAATAATAAATAGAAATGAAAGTAGCGTTCAGGCGTACGTACAGCTTACCGTCTCCATGAAGGGTGCATTTCATTTCTTAACTCTAAATGTTATGTACTATTGTAAAAAATTTATATGATGGATATATAATTCATATATGATATCTAAATCATTAATATCATTCTGTATATAATGATATTTTGAACACATGAACAACATGTAAGTATACGATGTCCATTTTTGACTCAAGTGACAAATATCGACAAAATGAACATTATTAAATTAAAATGATTACATAGTGTTTATAAAATTGTAATAAGTGATATAAAAAGTAATAATAAACATAAAAAATGTTCTTAATAAAGTATAAATTAAATTTAGTTTATTATTAAGGAGATTAAAGAATGATTGAGTCAAGTCAGACATGTGGTAAGGGATTTCTTATCTCACTTTAAATTTAGTGAGATTTTATTTGTTCACCACTTATTTATTGCATGTGGTGTATTCTGCATTTCCATTTGATATATATTATCATGATTATAATTTTATTCATGGTATACTATGATTCATTTGGTTCTCATTAACTTTTGGTCATTCGACTCAGTTGATTACAACACGGTAATGGGTTTCATCTCACTTTTTATTCCCGTGAGATTCATGATATATTTTCCACTATTTTCTTTTGTGTGGTGTATGGACTACCCGTGATTGTACTATTTATGTAATATACTTTCATTTATGAGTATTTACATCTTCATTGTATGATTATTATTTCATTTTTCATATGTTTTGTATGATACCAAATCGGTAAGGGAATCTTTCCCCCTCCACTTTTTAAAAGACTTCATTTTGTTATGTCTTTTAATTTACACCTTATTATGTAGGGATATGCTCTTCTATATCCTTATTGATGTAAATTTTATTTACAAGTGTTGAGATGACCTTTTTATCTCATCAACTCATTTTCTTAATTTTAAAGTGACGTCGTTTGGCTGTCGAATTTCTACACGGGAACTTCTTAACCAAATTTCAATTCTTTGGGTTCAACTTGTACTTATTGAATATGTCATCCTATGAATATGTGTGAATGGAATATAATTTTTTACACATAATATACACCTATATTGGGTGTTTTTATAATTTTAATACATAATTATGAGATTGATTTATCCTCAATTTAAAGATACCAACTTTGTAAGGGACTTCGTCTCAATCTCCTTTCATTAAGGAATATTTTCATTTATACACAACTTTCTTTTATATGGTGTATAAACCCCCTTGACTTTTAATTTTATTCAAAAATAAAATTTTTCTCTGAATCGTTTTACTAAATGAAAAAAAAAAATTCTTTTTAACATAAGTAGTGACAATGACATTTTCTGCCGCCGCGAGTATTATTTGATCTTTGGCTTTCTCAACAGGCGGTAATGTTTTTAAAAGAAAGTAAATACCGTATACTATATTCTATATTTTGGTATTAGAAATTGTTTTTACAGTTTATTTGTATTTTAAATATATTTAAGTGATATATTGTAATTTAAATGTGGAAATATTTTCTTTCATTTATATCATTTTTATGTCTTACGATTTTATAATGGAACTTGGACATCTGACGGGTGGTTATGTGATAAACCAAATGACGTGTGGTGTCGTGAATACCAGGACAGGTGGTTACGTTATAACCTCCAATGCATTGGGTATGGAAGTCGGCCATATGGCTATTTTATTTAGTGATATGTGTAGAAGACGACGATATCATTATTCCATTTAAGTATTTTTATGTCCCAAGTTACCTTTATATGTTATGTGTTCTTTATATGGGTATGATGGTAATATTTTGGTTTAAAAAGGGTAAGTAATGATATTTTATTCAGTGAAGATTATTTACTACTTCATAAAGGTGATATGTATTACATATGAGAAGGCATTCATGGTTTACATGTTCCTTTAAAAAACTAATAGTTTTCCTTCTTTGTGCATCCCTTACTGAGCTTTTTATGCTTATCCCAAGTTTTTGAAATGTTTTTCACAGGACATAGTGTGGAATAGGGTCAAGGATGGGATCATGTAATATTCATGTTGTCTAAAACATGGAACTATACATGAATCTTTTTTTCAATAGATTATATTTTATGAAAAAAATGGAAATTGTGTAGATGTGACTACTTTGTATTTGAAATGAAATGTAATAGTTATGTCCTAATTCTATAAAATTATAAACTTGAAAGGATCCTCAATGTGAATTAATTGTTTAATTCAAGATTAGTTAATGTTTTAAGTATGAGTCCTTACAAATATAATTATATGTTATTATAATTATTAATATTTCATATTCTATGTTCTATCCATCCTACGAAAAAAGAAGTCACTACACGTGTGTACATATGGATTACGGTCGCCACATTGTGGTGTAATATGTTTTTCACTACCACCTTATTAGTATGGTTATAATGATGGAAATATTATCAATATATGATTATTATAACATGGTATTTATTATGGAATAGTAAAAATACAGTCCACATTGATACAATTTCATAATTAAAGGAATGATACAATCACTCGTGCATAAGTAAGACCTACAGTCTCCACAAGGCGATGCGATTCATTCAACATCATCTTCATTAAATCACCATTATATAAATGAATTTAATGAATAAATATGATTTATATTATTCCAAATCCATTCTATAATTGATATATCTATATCCTATGAAGTTCAAGATGAATTGTTCTGAAAAAACATTCAAAGAACATAACGATGTTAATACACAAATAACAAGTAATAATGAAATATTATTACCAAAAAGATGATAATATTATCATGTGTGATTTCATAAAAATGACTAGGATTCTAGAATAATCCAATGAAATTATTTAATTCAATATAATTTAAGATCAAATACAAACGATTGATAATGGACCTATAGTAGGGGATTATTTTGGAAATATAATTATTATCTGGGATTTATTATACATAAGTATTTACTAGGGTTTATTTATCATACACATCCATGATTCCTATGTGTGTAATATTATTTCTATTCTTCTACAGTTTATTATTTTTAATTTTACAATTTGGGGTAATTTTTTTAAATAGTATGGAATGATTATTTCTTTTATTTTCTATACAATGTACTTTATGATTTTTCTATCATGAGTACGAGAATATGTTTTTTAACCTATACGACATGATCAAATTTTTACGTGTTCATAATTATTTATATCCATGACGATTCCCTTACATGATTTAAATATTTTTTAAAATAAAATAATTTCTTTTTAAATTACAAGTAATTTTGAAAAAAATCTATTTGAAAATGAAATGATATATTCCTAACGAATTAATTTCAACTGTCACATAAATATTATTTTCCATCTCTGAGGGTGATATCTATAAATGGTTAGGTTTCTATCCCAATTGTTACTATTATTTGATTGTGTTAATGAAAGAATGATATAATATATGGATTATGTTCTGATGTAATGATGTTTATGAAACCCATTTTTTATTAAATTATTTTGTGATGAATGATTTATGCTATTGTGGAATAGGTAATAATGATTTAATTATGAGATTGGTGAGAACTATATCTCCATCCAATGAAATAGGAAAAGATTTATGTCTCATTGGATACACATGGATGAAACAAAATGTAATTCTCTTTCATTAATACAGGTCTAGAATGAGGAGTGAAATCAGTTAAGTAATGGACTTTGTCTTCTATGATGGCCTTGGCTCTGATCCTTGTCTAATATAGAAATGATTTTATATACTTATGTTTTTTGAAAAATTCCATGTTTTATACCAATACTATTTTATCATCGTTAAGGTTCCTTTATAATATATTCTATATGTACTTCCATGATTTATTTTATGACTCAATGTTTTTATATTCAAAATATATGTTCATGTTTTTACATTATTATGTTTATGTTTTGTCTGATGTTCTCCATGCTTACCCTTAATGCGCATTCGACATCAATTATTTTAAGTTTTCTATTCCCTAGGATATTAATAATGCTTTTATATTGGAAAATAAAAGTGATTATAATTATGGAATATGTTGAAGATCATTTTCTAAGATAAAAGAATTTGTTCTGATATTCCAAAGATGCTAAGCTAATACTGTCATTGGGAATCTATTTTTATAATGAATTATTTATTATGAAAAAGAAATTTAATGTCCATGTCTGCCAAAAATGGGTCATTAGAATAACTACTTGTTTTTTTATTCGTCATCGATTATGTTAGTGAATGAGGGGTATTACATAAAAGTATAATGGTAAGATATGTACCAATATTCTGGAAAATATTGAAATATTTTCTGAAGGATTACATAAACATTCCCTTGAAAAGGAAATCACACCACGATTTAACCAAATATTGATTAACATGCAGGGATTGTAAAATGTGGAGTTAGAGTAATGAAGGATGAAAGAAAACTATCTTTTTGAGATGCGTTTTACTTGAGTGAGTGTGTCTCTTTCTTGAGAACCTACTATATTTTAAATGATGAAGGATAGATCAATGTTGTTATAAATTGATTATATATTAAATAATATAACCACAATTAAGAACAAATACCTGATTCTATTGATTGATTATTGTAACACCCCAAGCTTCCATGGTGTCTTTCCCTTTAAATAAAGCAATAGCTTGCGTAGTACGCAACATAGAGTTTTAACAAACCACAACCAACCAAACTAGTTGTTATTAATAGTAATACACACTTTTTGAAATTTTAGTATTTTTTTTTCAAAATGAATTTCATTTTTCAATTTGGAAATTCAAAATTATCTTACGGTGATTTATTTTAATATTATGAAAACATTCAATTTTTAATAAATAGTTAAAAATATTACGTTATTATTTAAAATCGACATTTTATTTAAATAAATAATTATTTAATTTAAATTTATATTAGGTAAAAATACATATATAATAATTATATATGTCTAATGTAATTTATTAGAATCATTTTCTAATAATATCATATATATATAATTTTATTGAACATTTTACCATCTTTTACCCACCTTCTAGGCGCATTTGAAAATTTGAATAAAACGTAATTTTACTGCTTCTAGGAATTAAATTTCCATAATCTGAGATACATAGTTGAAATCAGTATAAAAATTGTTGTTCAATAAGATGAAAATAATTTTTGGTGAATAGTATCTTTTAACTTTTATTTACCACGGTTAAAAGTAACTATGGTAACTAAAGGTAGAAATGATGTTATTATTACCCTAACACGTGTCCTAATTCAGTTGGATATGTGTATTTTGACCAAAATCAACCTTAGGATTAAAATATAATCCTTTTGGTGCACATTGATTAGATTCATATATTTATTAATAATTTATTTAAAGAAGAGTTAAAAATGATAATTTCAAATTTTCATAATTTTTTTATGTAATATAGTGTTATACATAAGATAAATTTTATTATAAATAATAATTAGAATTATAAAATAATTTCCAAAAAAAATTTATTTTAGTTTTAATTTTAGTCGTTAAATAATTAAATTAATTTATGATACAATGATGATGCAGTAATAACCATACTAATGATAGATTAAAACTATTTATATTATAAATATCCAAATAAATTGAAATTGAGACTTCTGATGAATTCCACTAATTTTCAAGTTTAATATGACATGTTAGGGTTGATAAATTAAATTTTTATCGAATTTATAATGTATTTATTGCTTTCACAAAAACAAAATACAAAATAGTGTCGAAATTGACATAAATTAGTTTTAAAACAAATACCTTATTATTAATTCGTTGAGTGGTTTTTAACACATCCACATAGTATCCTCTAAATAAATCTTTTTTGAGCCTTTATAATCCAAATATCATTGTATAATAAAATAATATTTTAGGCTTTTCCTAAAGTGACCCTAACCTATCTTATTAAAGGGTTCTTCACCTTCTCTTAAAATCACACCTCCATATCCAATTTGATCGGCCAGAACATACTCAAATATCCTCCCAACCACCCTCAATTCGACCTATAGGCCTTAATTTGATTTGAAATCCAACCTATTGATCACTTTTGATCAACATAAAGGTAAACAGCCGAAGAAGATGTTATAATTTCACCACCTCTTTCAATATTCTTTTCATCTTCAACATCCTATTTCATGGTTGTATCCATACCAAAATAAAAATCCAGTACCTTATACATACTGTGACGTAATTATAATTATGGTACAACTATATTCATTAATACATCAATCCTATGAATGAAAATACACCATACATGTGTACGTACGACTTACCATCTCCACGTCGTGTTGTTGTCTGTTATTCAAACACTTCATTATTTGAATGGGTTTAATAATGAGTATAACTATTGTTAATAATAAATTTAACATGTTAACTATTCTGTATATATGATATAATATCCAAATTCATACAATTTCATCATCAATATATTGATATTTTCACTCGAACATACGTACGGATTACCGTCTCCATGAACATTATGAAATTCATTCCCCATCAATCCCATTCAAGAATAATTTTCAAATTATGATTAAAAATAATTTTTTAAAACATAATATCATTTTGGACATGAATAAAATACATCATATCCATAACAAACATGGCTTACATAACCAAGCATATAAAGGAAAACAACCATTTAACACCCGAAATAATGATACAACTAAAATATTATTAACAATGTAATAATATAAGATCATATATGATCTGATATTTATGTATTTGGGTATGAAATAATTTAATAATAATGATTTAACTATTATACAGGATTTTAACATACCCTTGATAAAGGAATAGTACAAGGTAAGGGTTATTTCCTCAATCTCCTTATTATCCATAATTTTTTATCTATAAGTATATACTAGGAAATATTAATCATCTATGTCCATGATTCATTAAAATGTTTTAAATTGGAATCTTATAAGGTTTTATAGAAGGGTATATTTATGTTGGTCATCATTTTAAATGTTTTTATGATTTATCTTTATAAATATTCTTAATTAATGTAAATGTTTTGAAAATAGCTGTGAGGATTTTTTATATGGACATTATTGTTTTCAAAGTTAATTCATTTCAATAGTTTCATGGTGGTATGGGAAAATTTGATTAAAAAATATCATTTAAATTACTTCCTTTATAACTTTGTGACTTTTAAATGATTTCATAAATACGAAAATTTCTTTCAAAAAGTTAAACTGATCATTTTAAACAATGTCAAAATTCATTTTTAGATATTATTCATGATTAAAGGTGATTTATTATAAAACTATATTTTATATTGTATCAAATGAGTTATGATATGTTTTACTTTGGATGTGAAGTTTTTATACCCTTCATGGTTTATAGTTAATGTATTGAAATTTTGTACGATAGTTTTAATACGAATGTTTATGTTATGTTTCATCATATTAATATGAGAAATGTATTGTACATAGACAATGATGGGTGGGGTCCCCAACAGCCCATCGATTTGTCGGTGGGTCTCCTGAGAAAAACTAGCGTATTTCCACTAGGCCTTGACAAAAATATTATTTGTAGTCTTGGTATGAGGGCTTGACTATGAGGGAATGATGTTTGGGATTTGGAATTCCCTCATTATGAAATTTATTATTACATGTTATTATTCGAGTAGTTAAATATCTTTGTGCAAGTTTATATGGTAATGTTTGATTTATTTTATCAATATTATTTTCAATATTATTTTTAAAATGCTGTTGTTTTTATTATACATATAGGTATAAAAATTAATAGCTTTTGATGAATGATTTACCCTTATTGAGCATCTCAACTCACTCATTTCTTATGTTTTGTTTTCCCAGGATTCAAAAAAGTGTATTATCCTTGATATAAAGGGTTAAGATAGAGGGAATAATGGTGTTCCCAATGGATTATTTATGTTATGATTTTTTTGAATGTGTATTGTAACTTTCATGTTTGTAATCTATTTTCCACGACTACTAAATTGATCGGTCTTTTGAGACTCTATTCCTTGTAATCATGATAATTTATTAATATAATGCACCAGATCTGGGCTTCTAGGGTCGGGGCATCACAAATATGATATAGGAAGTTTTTTTTTATCCTTGGAAGCATGATTTAGAATACCTATGATTATATAACAATACCCTAAGATAGATATTGATAATTAGTATAGAATAACTTCCTATTATTTTGGTAATGTAGAGATTTTGTGTGTTTTACCAGAAATAAATCCCTATCATGATACGAGCAGGTAGAGGTGGCTCTGGAACATATTTAACTATGAGTGAAAACTCTAACAAGGAGTTTCGAGCTTCACTCGTGGTATCTTGGAACACGACAATGGGACTTGTAAGACTCTTGGTTATGACACTCCTGAGGGATATTCATAGGATAATTCACATTTTATTTACAAACCATTATTAAAGAATTAATGAGTATATACATATTAAATGAATTATTTTTATGATTATGGATTATATCCGTAAATTGTTCAATTAATGTTAAGTGTTTTTCCTGATTGGAATTATGTACTATGATTCAAAAACTAATCTAGTATATGACATTTGGTAGAAATAGTGGCTAGTGGAAGGAATGGAAACCGTATTAATTCACATAATCCATATAGGGAATTCCCTCTTACTCAAGATAATTATAGTGGCGCTGGTGATGCAACTGGTGTTGATCGTCTTATCACCATACTGGGATAATTCACTCAGGATATGAATAATAACATTACACATATAGAGCACCCTGAGCCACAAAATGGTGGATCAATGTTAGATTGGTTCATGAGGCAACAACAACCAACATAAAATTTGACTAAAACTCCATTATTATCAGAGCTATGGATTTTCTCCATAGAAAAAATATTTCATGCTTTGGGGAGTAGATAAAGGGAAAAAGTTGTCATGGATGCTTATCGCCTCACAGGAGATAAAGATCAATGGTGGTCATTAATTCAATACACAAAAGAGGTTGAAGAAGTATCAAATATGGAATGGATGTAGTATAAAGAGCTTTTTGTAGAAAAATTATTTTCTAGTGAACATCGAGGGGATTTGGAAAGAAAATTTATGAGTCTAAGGAAAAAAAGAGGATAAGAATGATGTAATGTATGAATCGAACATTACAATGCATGTATGGAATTAATTAGATTATATACGTAACCCAAAGAGTAAAACTGATTGATCTATTGATGGATTAAAACCATTTCTTCATCAAGAATCAGTCCCACAGTCCTTCTCATCATACGAAGATATTTTCTCACGTGCAATCAAAACAGAAAAAGAATTATCTATGTCTTACGACTTTAACGCAATTTCAGAGAATAAAAGATTTTATGAACACTCCAGAAATGGAAATAAGGGCAAGAAGGGAAAATTTGAATTCCCATCCTACGATAAATGTGAGAAGAAACACGGTGTTACTTTCATGAAGGAAATGTGAGTCTATTACAAGTGTGGTGAAAAATGCCACCATGCTCATTATTGTAAGGGAAATAAATTGGTTTTCAATGTTGAATGATATAATTGTATAGAAATGGGGCATTTTTCAATGGAATTTCCTAATCAAAAAGGAATGTTACCTCAAAAAAGGCCAAGGATTCAAGGCCATGCTTATGGGATCTCTCCTGCTGAGGTTGAAGCTCCAAAATATGTGGTGTTAGGTAATTTAATGGTTTCATAAAGTATAGACAATTAGTTATATGATTCTATATCATCAAATTGTTTCATATCTTCCCAGCATGCAATGAAAATTAGATATCCCCAATTTAATTTAACATGAGATTTTTTAGTCAAAACTCCTAAAGGAAGTATCATTGCAAATAATTTTGATGAATCAGTTCCCATTAGGGCATATAAATTTTCATTATCTGATGATCTCATCATCATACCAATGACTTAATTTTATAATATCCTCAATATGGATTGGATTTTAGACAATGATGAGAAAATTTATTGTAAGAAGAAGCAGGTTACAATCTTCAATGATTATTTGTAATACCTTATATTTAGAATATAAACATTACCATCTGATTCATATCTAGATCCACCCCATGTAGAAATTATAAATTAAATTATTGTAGAGGTAGTGAATGAAGTATCAATGGTTGGGGAAAATAATGTTTGAATAGAGGAATTACCTATTTTTCAAGAATATGTTGATGTGTTTTCAGAGGATTTAATAGACATCCTCAAGAAGGAAAAATAAAGTTTTCTGTTGATTTAATTTCTCCTTCAAGGCCCATATCAAAAACCACTTATAGAATGGCCATTATGTAATTAGTGGAACAAAATAAACAAATAGACTAATTGAGTAACAAAGGATGTATTTTCCCTAGTGCTTCTGTATGGGGAGACCCTATTATTATTTTTAAGAAGAAAGATGGATCTATGAGGTTGTTTGTTGACTACGTGTAGATCGATGATATAAAAATAATTAACAAGTATCACCTACCTCACATTGATGACTTATTCGACCAACATCATGGAGCTCAATATTTTTAAAAAATTTACCTTTGATCTAGATATAATCATTTGTGTGCGAAGAAAGAATACATTTTGAAAACAACATTTCGAACCAGGTATAAGAATTATGAGTTTACATTAATGCATTTTTGGACTAGCTAATGCACCCTTTGTTTTCATCGATCTAATAAATAGAGTTTTCAATTAATATCTTGATTACTTTTTAGTGTTATTTTTTGATGATTTATTGGTTTACTCAAAATTCTATGAAGATCAAGAAAATTTCTTGTGCACTATTTTGAAAACCCTCAGAATACATGAGTTATATAGGATGTTTAGAATGTGTGAATTCAGGATTCATGAGATTAACTTTCTTGGCCATATTGTCTCAACTGATGGAATATCTGTTGATCCTTCAAAGACTAATGCAATCCAATAATGGCCATCACTGATGAGTATAACTAAGTTATGCAGTTTTATTGATTTATCGTATTTTAAATAGAATTTCGTCCAAAATTTTACCTTCTTTTCAAGCCCATTAACCATGCTCAGACATAAAGGGGTTAAATTTTTTTGGGCAAAAGAGTGTGAAGAATGTTTTGGAAAACTGAATAGAAGATTATTCAATTCTTTTATATTGACTCTACCATAGAGGAATGATTGGTTTGTTATTTATAGATATTATATAATGAAAGGACATAGTTGTGTGCTTATGCAGAATGATATAGTTATTTCTAATGCATCACAGCTGCTAAAAATTTGAGAACAAAACAATCCCACTCATGATCTTCAGTTAGAAGCTATAATCACAACTTTGATGATATGGATACAATATCACTTGGGTGAAAAATGTGAGATATATACTAATCACAAGTGTTTGAAATATATTTTATAATAGAAAGAACTCAACATGAGACAAAGGTGATTACTTGAATTACAGAATGATAATGATTTCATAATACACTACCACCTGGGGAAGAAAAATAATGTTTAAGATGCTTTGTTCAAAAAGGATCATGGATTTTCGAACAAGATGGGTGTTTAAAGGGAACCTATATTTATGGATCTAGTAAATTAGGATATGGGAATAACCATAGTAGTTGACACATCAATACTTTTTCAAAAGGTTTCCAAACGATCTTTACTAGAAATGATGAAGATGTGTTAGAATGATGATGAGGAGTTTCAAAAGAAGATTAAAGATACGAATTATGGAAGATTTAGTGACTTAGTATATGAATATGGTATTTTTAAATTTTTTAAGAGACTTTGTCTTCCTATTATAACTTATCTAAAAAGGTAATTGTTGGAAGATTCACATAGCATTACTTTCTCTATACACCCTGTTAGCACTAAGTTGTATAAATATTAGAAGAAGATTTTTTTGTGGGACAACACGAAGAATATATTTTTGATTATCTGTCAAGATGAATGGGTTTTCAACAAGGGAAAGCTGGAAGAAAACATCTTAGTGGAGTCAAGAAACCTCTTCACATACATGATTGTAAATGGGATGAAATTACAATGGAACATTTCATTAGAATACCAAATACTCATATAAGGACTGATAACATATGGGTCATTATTGATTGTTTTACCAATTCAGCACAGTTTCATTATATAGTGTAAGATTTAACACTTGAACGTTTAGAAAGACTATATATTGATAATGTTGTAAGACTTCATGGAGCACCACCATCAATTGTTTCTGATCGTGATCACTTTTTAACATCATAATTCTACATAATTATTCCGAAGGATTGTGATATTGACTTCGTTTGGGCACATACTACGACCTTCAAACTGATGGACAATTACAACTGACTATTCAGTACTTAGAAGACATTTTGAGATCTTTCCCACATAACATTCAAGGTATGTGGGAACAATATTTACCTCTGGTAGATTATACCTATATCAATAGCTTCTATTCATGTAATCAAATGATACCATATGAAGCATCATTTATAAAGTGATGTCACACACCAACTTATTGGGGTGATGTTAGTAAAAGAAAACTTGTAGGGCTAGAACTTGTTGATGAAACAATGGAATCATTGAAGATTATCCGAACCCACATCAAAGTAGCTAAAAGTAGAAAACATATCTATATTGAAAACATAAGGAATGATTTGGAATATTAAGTAGGAGATCATGTTTTATTGAAGGTATCTCCATGGAATGGATATGATTCTGTAATAAGGGAAAATTAAGTCCCAGGTTCATTAGACCCTTCAAAATTATAGAACAAATTAGAGTAGTAACTTATCATTTGGCACAACGGCCAAGTCTATCAAAAAGTTCCTGATGTGTTCATCATACCACAGTTGTGAAAATAAATTCTATAATGAATGCATGTACTCACTTATGATGAAATAGAACTGGATCCTGGCTTATTTTATTATGAAAAAACATATCAGAATTCTTGATACCAGAGATCAAGTGTTGAGAAAATGGACGACTCATCTAGTGAAGGTTCTGTGGAGAAATCACAAGATAGAAGAGACGGTGTGCGAATCCGAGGAACATTTGATGAAGAACAACCTTAATATTTTTATGCAATAATATTCTATAAAATTCGAGGATGAAATTTCTTAATGGAGGGAAGAATTTAACACCACGAGCTTCCATGATATGTTTCCCTTTAATAATGCAATATCTTGTGTTGTATGAAAAATAGAGTTCAAACACGCCACTACAAACCAAACTAGCAATTATGAATATTAATACAAGCTTTTCTAAATTTTATAAATTTTATTTTTCAAAATGGACTTCTATTTTGTATCTGGAATATCAAAATTAGCATAGGGTGAATTTTGGTAATTTTTTAAAAAATTAGAATTTTATGAACAGTGAAAAACAATGTGATATTATTTAAAACCAGATTTTTATTTAAATAATTAACTATTTTATTTATATTTACATTATGAAAAAATAGATACATCATACCTGTATATTTTCAATGTAATTCATTGAAGACATTTTATAAAAGTATTATATTAATAAAATTTCATTGAACATTTTACTGTCTTTTACCCACATTCTAGGCACTTTTGAAAATTTGAATAAAACCTAATATTTAAACTTTTTTTAATTGAATATAGAAACTCTAACACAAAGTTTGACATCATTATGTAAAATGTGGATCAATAAGATGAAAATAAGTTTTGCCGAATAGTATCTTTTGACTTATATTTACCACAATTAAAATTAAATATGGCAATTAAAGGTAAAAATGATATTATTATTACACTAACACAAGTCCTAATTCAATTGGATAATCATATTTCGACCATAATATTGCATAAGATTATAATAAGATCTTTTTTCCCACGTGGTTTATATTAGGACAATTTTTATTATTCTATTTAAAGAAGATTCAAAAGTGTTAAATTTAAATTCTTATAACTAAAATATTTCAAATATTGAGATATAAATAAGTTAAACATTACTATAAATATTCATTAGTAATATAAAATGATTTCATAAGTAATGGTATTTTATTTATAGTTTTTAGATATGAAATAATTATATATATTTATTATACAATGATGATGCAATAGTTACCTTATAATGAATGGTTAAAATAATTAATAAATATCAATATCCAAATAAATATAAATTGAGACTTATGATTGATTCCACTATTTTCATATGTTAATATGACATGTTTGGGTTGATTAAATATACTTTTCAATGGTATGAAGTTTTTATGACTTTCACAAAAACAAAAATACCAAATAGTTTCAAAATTGACATAAATGCGTTTTTAAAGAAAATACTATATTATTAATTGATAATATTCCTAAAAATATATTGTTTGAAAAAAGGAATATATAAGGATAGATGTATTTATAATGAACCACTTTGGGTTCTCCTAGCTTTATATATTAAGTTCATTAAAAATTTATTATAATAATACAAGTATTAATGGTAATAGTGAAACTATTTAACTATGAGTTAAATCTAATAGATAAGGTAAATATGTCATCCTAAACCTATATAAAACCTACTGTTTGAGTGGTTTTCGACCCATCCACACCTTATCCATAAAATAAATCATTTTGGAGCCATTATAATAGGAATATGATTGTAAAATAAATTAATATTTCAAGCTTTTCCTAAAGTAACCCTTACTTCTCTTATAAAATTAAACATCCACTTCTCTCCAAATCACACCTCAAAATTACTTTGGATCATCCAACCCATACACAAATATCCTACCAACAACCCAAAATTTGACATAGATTCCTTACATTGATCATAAATCAAACCTATGGATCCCTTCTGATCAACTCAAAAGGAAACATCCAAAGAATAGGTCATCATTTCACCACCTCTTTCAAAGTTATTTTCTTCCTCCACCTCCTCTTTCATTGTTATTTCCATACCAAAAATAACAATTCAATTTCTTTATACATATCATGATGTTATTATAAATATGGTACAACCATGTTCAATATTCAATCCATCCTATGAATGACACATCACCATCCATGCATAAGTACGCCTTATCGTCTCCACGTCGTGGTGTAGTTTGTTATTCAAAAACATCATAATTTGTATGGGTATGATAACGAGTATAAATAATATAAATAATAAATATAAAATTTTAATGATTCTTTATATTTGATGTACCATCGAATTACATACAATTTCACCATAAATAAAATGTTATTGTCACTCATGCATACGTACAGATTACCGTCTCCATGAACGCGATTAAATTCATTCCCAACATAACAAATCTAGAATAATTTTAACTTTATGATTAAAAATAATTTTTAAGAACTTAATATCATTCTTTATATAAATTAAATACATCCTATCCATAAAAAACTTGTCTTATATAATAAATCATATAAAGGAAAAATAATCAGTTAACACCCGAAACATTGATACTACTGAAATATTATTAACAAATTAATATTATAATATCATATATGATATTATATTTAGGTATTTGGTTGTTGTATAATTTAAATACAAAGATTTAACTATTATACAGGAGGTCAACAAACCCTCGATCAATAAGGGGTACAAGGTAAAGGTTATTTCCTCAATCTCATTATTATCCGAGATTGTTTATCTATAAGTATCTACAGGGACATATTTATCATTTATGACCATGATTCATTAATTTCATTTAAAAATTAATCTTTTATGGTTTTTTGGAATGGTCTATTTAACTATATCTTCATTTTAAAAGTTTTAAAGATCTATCTTTTTTGAAATGTTTGTAATTAATTTACATGTTTTCAAAATAGTTTTAATGATTTATTTATACAGATGTGATTGTTTTAAAATTTTAATTCCAAAAAAAAAATATTCTAATTGATATGGGAAACTTTATTAAAAATCTCTTTTAAATTAATTCCTTTATAAATTCGTTTCAATTAAATGATTTCACAAATAGGGATATTTCACTCAAATGTTTTACTGATCATTTTCAACTATGTCAACATTTTTTACTGGATATTATTCTTGATTGAGGTTGACATATTATAATAAAATATTCCTTATTTTATCAAATGATAAATGATATTTTTTACTGTGGTTGTTCTATGTTTATACCCTTCATTGTTTATAGTTGAAGAATTGACATTTTTTATGCTAGTTTTAATAAAAATGTTTATGTTATGTTTCAAAATTTTCATTTGAGGAATTAATTGGACATAGAAAGTGATTTTTGGGGCCCACAATAGCCCCTCGATGTACTGGTAGGTCTCATGAAATAGACTACTGTTTTGCCACAATGCCTTGACAAAAATTTTATTTGAAGTCATGGTATGAGGCCTTGACTATGTGGTAATGATCTCTGGCGATAGGCATTCCCTCATTATGAAATTAATTATTACATTTGATTATTCGACTAATATAATATTCAAATTTATGATTATGTGGTAATGTTTTATTTAATATCTCAATATAATGTTCAAGATTATGTTTAATAACATGTAGTTTTTATTACACATCATTGCTTAAATGTTTATAGCTTCTGCTAAATTATTTACCCATACTGAGCATCTGAGCTCACCACTTTATTATGTTTAGTTTTCCCATGATTTAAAGAAGTGTATTATGTTTGATATGATGGGTTAATCTAGGAGAATAATGAAATTATAAGTGGATTATTTATGTTGTGTTTTATGTTTTAATGTGTAATGTAATGTTCTTGTGTGTGTTGATTCAAAAGTCCTCTTTTGATTTCGATGTTTTGTTTTGGAAATCACAAATGTATTTCTAATGGTACTGAACTTGTCTATCGTATCGTACTAATCATGCAGATTGTACTGTCCATAAAGATCATACTGATCATGCTGATCGTACTGACCATGCAGATCGTACTGATCATGCTGATGGTACTAACCATGCTAATCATACTGATCATGTTGATCGTACTGACTATGTGTATCATACTGATCATCCTGATCGTACTGACCATGAAATTTGTACAATACTGATCGTACTGAATATGGAAATTACATCGACTCTCCTACTCATATCAATCATTACATACTTGTTTTGGTACTTAGTCAAAAACACATGTTTCATATAAATCTTTCTCATGATTATCTTGTTCATATATCTTGTTTTAACCAATATGATGTCTTTGAGTTAGTTACAAAATAATAAAAATGATGTCGTGATTTCTATTTCAATATGACTGTTATGATGCCAGGTGTCCAAGTCCCTCCGAGTTTTTTGATGAAATATGACCGTTGGATGCAACATGACTGTTGGAACCTGAGGCCTATAAATAGGAGGTCATTTGAAGCTGAGAGAACAATAGACCACTAAGAGATTTTTGGAATAACTGTGATACTCTACTTCAATCAAGTTCTATAGAGAGACACTGTGACTTCTCTCATCTGCCTTGTGCGTCCGATCATCATATCAAGGGATTTCAAGTGATTGAAAGAAAGAGGTGCCAATTACCTACAAAATCTAGGGCTGCCAGGGATAGGCAGATAGACATAAATATCATCATATTGAAGGCTGCAGGGTATAGGCAGACGGACGAACCGATCATCATATCGAGGGATGCTAGGGATAGGCAGACAGACATACCGATCATCGTATTGAGGGCTACCAAGGATAGGCAGACAAACATACCAATCATCGTATCGAGGGCTGCAGGGGATTGGCAGACGGATGAACCAATAATCATATCGAGGACTTACCAAGGTGTTGGTGAGACAGACCTTTTATCCTAGGTGAAAGGATAACCCTTCTTTTTGGGTCAAAAGAATTGTAATACTTTTACTTTTCCACTGCTGCTTGTATTAGAAAGGAATTTTTATTTTTTTACTTTCTTCTTTACATAAATATTTGTAATTTTTTTCAATTACAATCATTCTATTACATATTGTATTGATTGATTCTATACGCTTTAATGTAGAATCACTCATCTTTATATTACTCTGATTATTGTGTTCATCTCGAATGCAATTGTTTTACTTTTAATTAGTATTACATTACTTCATACAATTTAGTCTCAATACAATTGTGGATGTTTGTATTTGTATTAGTTTAAGATCTTTTAAACTAATCTCTTTAGGGGTTTAAACTCTATGTTTTTTAAACCTAAAATTCACCCCCCCTCTTGAATTGTTCCATATAATATACATATACATATACATATTCGATACAACAATTGGTATCAAATGTGGTTTCCACTGATTTGTCTTACTTGTTCTATTTTTTACTACAATAACGTATGGAGTGGAAAATATTTTTGTTTTATTATATGGAAGGAATGAATATTGTAAAAATTGACAATATAAATCCTTCTAGACCACCTATCTATGATGGGAATGATTATGAGTACTGGTGAGATTGTATGAAGAATTTTGTGATCAATATTGGCATAGACAATTTTATAATGCTTACTAGAGGTTACAAAATTCCTGACAAAAAAGTCAGTACTTTCACTAACCAAGAAAATCAAGAATATCCACTGAATTACATGGTACACAATACTTTATTATGCTCTATGACCTGGAATATATACAGTCAGATATCTTCATGTGAAGCAGCCAACTGTATTTGGAAGAAATTAGAAGTCACTCATTTTGGTACATCCAAGGTTATAGAAACAAGAAGAGCAATGCTTCGGGCAGAGTATCATGGATTTGTTTTTCCTTATGGAGAGCCAGTCTGTAATGTGAAACAAATGTTTATGACAATTGTCAACAGTCTAAAATCCATGGGTGAAAAAGTTCTTGATGATGAAGCTCAAGTAGATAAAATTATAGATATAATGACAAATGAATGGGAGTCAAAAATGATAGCTAATGACGAAAATAGAAAAGTTTCCCAGATTATTCATGATGAAATCTTTGGAACTCTTATACAGCACGAGACAAGAATGAAGAGAGATTCTGATTTCAACAAGAAGAAGAATGGGAATAGAAGTGTATCCTTTACATCTAAAGCTAAAACACCTGAAAGGCTTACAATATCCAAAGCCAAGAAAGCTGTTATATCTGCTTCAAATAATTGTGATCATTCGGATAATGAGCTAGCCAATCATTCTTGGAGGATGAACAATGTTGTAGGAAATAAAGATTTCCAATATAGATTCAAAAAGAAAGATAGGAAGGATAAGAAAGATTCAGAGGTAACTTGTTATGAATGAAGAAAAGTAGGACATATAAGGCCTGATTGTCCTTTACTGAAGAGGAATGATAGAAAATAGAAACACTCTGAATGAAACAAGAAATGGTTTTATAAGAAAAAGAATGTTTTAAAGGCAAATGATATGTGGAGTGCAAGTGGTAGTGATTCTTCATATAATTCTTCAAAATATGAGTCCTCAGGATGAAAGAATATTGGACTTTTAGCCAGATTACCAATAGAAGATCATTATCTCATGGCTAATGTACATAATGTTGAAGCTATTACAAATGTCTCTTTAAATGAAAATTATTCTGATAATAGATATTATGAATCTTCAAATGATGAATCTTCATCATCAGAAGATGATACAATACCCTCTTTTGAAGAAGTATCCAGATTTGCTAAATTACTCAAAAATGAAAATTCCAAACTCAAGAAGAAGCTTGAGAAAGAAATTTCTAGAATTTCAATTTTAACTAAAGAAGTGTCAGATCTTTCTAAGGATCATGATATGAAAACTTTTGATTTTTAATGTTTTTTAAAAACCCTTGGGAAAGTCAAATCAGACAAGGATAAACTTTCTAAGGACCTAGAAACTGTGTTTTCAATGAAAAATGTTTTAGAGCCTAACTCTAGTTCAAAATCAAATGTTTAAGAAAATAAAAATTTAGTTTTAAAACTAATGTCATAAATTTTCTCTTTAAATAAATGTGTATCAAACATTAGTCATGGATATTTTTTTTTTGACAAAATGTACTCCTAATTCCGACCCTTGAGAAATAATTCTGTACATGGTTATACTTATTCCAAACCTATTTTTAGTAATAACTATTTTGTTCCTCAAAATACCCCGTTTTTCTCTAAGTTTCAATGTGGAGGACACTGGAGAAGAGTTTTTTCTCTTAATAGAACTCAATCTTTTGGATTTCATAAAGATCATTTTTCAAAACAAATGTGGATTCCTAAAATTATTTTATCTAATCCTTCTGGATCCAAAAAAGTTTGGATTCCGAAAAACTAATTGTTTAGTTTTCAGGAAAATGAGAAGTGTACAAATAAGAATATTTTTTACATGGATAATGGTTGTTCTCGACACATTTCCGGAAACAAAGATCTCTTTAAAATGGTTAACAAAACAAATGGTGCAAAAGTTACCTTCAGAGATAATTCTCAAGGAACGATTGTTGGTATAGTTTTATCACAACATTTACTTTTCTGTTTATCGTATTGACAGTTTTTTGTTTATCATATTGACCGATGATGGTAATGATTTTATTTTCCATCATATCGTCCGATGATGGTAATGCTTTTCTTTTCCATCGTATCATCCGATGATGGTAATGATTTTCTTTTCCATCGTATCATCCAATGATAGTAATGATTTTCTTTTCCCTCATATTGACCGATCATGGTAATGACTTTCTATTCCATTGTATCAACCGTTCATGGTAACGAGATTGTTTTCCATTGGCTTTTCAGTTCATGGTAACAAGATTGTTTCCCATCGGCTTGTCAGTTCACGGTAATGAGATTGTTTTCCATCGGCTTGTTAGTTCATGGTAACGAGATTGTTTTTCATCGGCTTTTCAATTAATGGTAACGACTTTTTTTCCATCGGTATGACGATTGATAGTTTTTTTTCTCTTCATACGTTTGTGTTTTTGTTTGAACATTACTAAAACCAACAATAACCTTACGTTCTCCGGCAGGTACTTTCCATTTTTTTTAATTTGTTTTTCATGTTAATCCTAATCACTGATCTTTTTTCCTCTAATCTTTACCATAGAAGATCAATGGTCACCCCTGTATCGCCTATAAATACCCCCCTCCCCAAACCCACATTGGTTTGTCAGGTTTTGTGGCGAAGCTCTGCTCCACTGTTTTTAAATCATCGTAAAATCTTTCATCGGCACATATATGTCTCAGTCCTATGCTAATACTCCCGCTGAAATGACTTCAATGACATTTTCAGAGAAAGACTTTTTCAGAGAAAGGATACTTTCTCGAGACATTTTTAATTCGTATGATTCCACAATTAGAAGAATCATTTTGTTTCAAGGATGGGAACATTTATGTGTTGAAAGTCCTATTTCTCAAGAACCGATTGTCTTTGATGAAGTCAGTCAGTTCTATAAAACTGTATCTTTCGACAAAGACATGACTATCAATTTTTCTATGTATGATAGAAAGTTGTCTATGTCTATGAAACAAGCAGCTCATTTTAGAAATGTCCCAATAGAAGGGGATTCTTTCTTTCCATCACATAAACAACCCGAGGAAGTTGGTATGTTTAATAGATTAAGTGATGAGAAGTCATTATTTGTTATAAATGAAGAGAAGAAAAACGTTGCTCATATTTCTCCGGACAGTTGGTTTGTGACTTTATGGATGCATGGTTTTCTTATCCCAAGTAAAGGGGATAATGAAACTCAGAAAGCTTCTGATATTTTTTTTCTTGACTATCATGTAAATATGAGAAAAGTAAATCTCATGGGATATGTTTTTAAAACTATCAAGAATGTCCAGACAGGAGGAATTAAGTCTCAAATGATTATGTATCCATCCATCCATACAATGTTTATTCTCGAGAGTATGAAGTTTTGCAACATTCCTTTGAAAGGAATGGTGATATATTTAATTCCCTCCATGATTAGCAAAATTACTTTGAAGAAGTTGAATGTGTTTTTTGATCATAATTCACATTTTTTGTTAAGGATATAGAAGTTGAATCTCCTCCGAATCAATCGGCACCTATACCTGCCAAAGACTTTCAATCTACTGGTATTACTCAAAAGTATGATCTGCAAACCAGCTCAAAGCCTAAGAAAAAGTCAAAGTACGGTAACGAAGTTGTAGCCAAATGGAGAAAGGATAAGGAACAAAGAATGGAAGGTGATCCAAAGTTTGGACTTGATCCATTTGAAGTGTTTGTTTAATTAATTAGGGTAGAAGAAACCCTTAATGCTGAAAGGAAAAAAGGAAACTATTTTGAAAAGAACGGCTCAAGACTTTGATATCTCTAAAGTCTTGAAAATGGTTGAGGATGAAAGTGCTCAACTAACAGAAGAAGTGCATCAATAGCCCATCGTACAGAGCCTTCTTGAGAAGGAAAAAGGAAAACAAATGATAGAAGAGATAGAATAAGTGGAAGAGGAGGATGTATATTTTCTTTTAGAATTCCTTAAGAGTTAGAAGATGAGTAGAGATGAATCGGTTCAAAAGCAGAGTGAAGATATTCAACAAGTTCCTCGTGCCAATCAAGCACGAACTCTAGATAGAATTTCGTCTCAATTAAAGCAAGGTTCTCAATCCTCTCAAACTGATAAAGTTATTTTCATTAGTGATAAAGTGGAAGAAGAAAGAAAGAAGAAAGAAAAAGTAAAAGGAAAATAGCCAGTTGTAGACTCAAGCCGATCAAATGAACTAGCTTCGTACGAAGAATGTACTAATTGAGAACACACAATCTCTCTCAAGAAGAGTGATTACATTGTCCATGTTTTGAGAAGGGTTGAGAAGACCATTCCATATTTCTGTAGGCTGGAAGCGAAGATTGATTTTATTACTAACAATCAGAAAAAGAAGTTTGGTTCTGTAAAATAATTAAGAAATAATGTTTTGTCAGTCGAAGCCGATTTGAATGTTCTTTCAGAAAGTTCGGATGCCCATAAGAAAGCCTGCAACAAGATGACCAAGTGGTCGTACAAAACAGAGAGCTCAGTCAATGATCATGAGATAGAAATTGAAGATATAAGAATTTTTTCAAATGAGCTTGCAATTGCTTTCAATAATCTTGACAGAGAAATGGTTGAAAGGTTAAATCTTTTGTCTTCTCAATGAGCCGATGATCCTTCAGTAAAAGACTTGCATGAGAGAATGAATGCCTTTCAAGCTGAGTTTTCAAAGGTTTCATCTTTCAAAGATGAAATAGTTCTCGTGAAGAAACATAACTCTAGGTTATCCAAAGATAACAAGAATTTTCAAGATAGAATTGATACTCTTGAAGAAGTAATCAGAGTTCAGGAAGAGACAATCAGAAATCAAGATCAACTCCTTGCCGATCAACGAGACCTTCTCAGATCTCAGGGTGATGCTATTTATGAAGACAATAAGGAGATCAAAAAGATGAAGGCAGTTCTTCATGAGTTAATCAAAAAGGAGAAGGAAAAAAGAAAACAAGTGACTTGTATTTTTTCTCATGTTTAGAACTGTTTGTTATCATAATGAAATTTCTTTTATCCATTGTCTTTTGATTATTTTCTATCTCTTTCAGAAAAATCAAATTTACCCCTTTCTTTTTGTAAATCACAAAGTGGGAGAATGTTTTATAAAGGGGTAGAATTTTTTATAAAGGGCGAGAATGATTTACAACACATAAATGAAAAACTATGAATACAATCCTTAGGAAAGTCCATACCTAAGGGGGAGTTAGTTGTATTCAATTTCTTATTCAGAAGAGATTCCAATAACTCAGGGGGAGATACGTATTTCTTTTAGATTTTATTTTGTGATTTGTGCATTCCAAAAAGGGGGAGATTGTTGAGTCAAAAGTCCTCTTTTGATTTCTATGTTTTGTTTTGGAAATCACAAATGTCTTTTTAATCAAACTGACCTTGTCTATCGTATCGTACTGATCATGCTGATCGTACTGTCCATAATTTACATACTGATCATGTTGATCATAATGACCATGATGATCGTACTGACCATGCTGATCGTACTGACCATGCTAATTGTACCAATCATGCTGATCGTACTGACCATGCGTATCGTACTGCTCATACTGATCATACTAACCATGCCAATCGTACAATGCTGATCGTACTGAATATGGAAATTGCATTGACTCTTCTACTCATATCTTTCATTACATACTTGTTTTGGTACTTAGTCAAAAACACATGTTTCATATAAATCGTACTCATGATTATCTTTCATATATCTTGTTTTAACCAATACGATGTCGTTGAGTTAGTTACAGACTAATCAAAACAATTTCGTGCTTTCTGTTTCAATATGACCGTTATGATGCCAGGTGTCAAAGTCCCTCCGAGTTTTTCAGAGAAATTTGACAGTTGGAGGCAACATGACTATTGGAACCCGAGGCCTATAAATAGGAGGTCATTTGAAGCAGAGAGAACATTAGACCACTGAGAGATTTTTGGAAGAACTGTGATACTCTACATCTATCAAGTTCTAGAGAGAGACACTGTGACTTCTCTCATATGACTTGTGCATTTGATCATTGTAACGATGTCTTTCAAGTGATTGAATGACAGAGGTGTCGATTACCTACAAAATTGGGGGCTTCTTGGGATAGGCAGAAAGACATACCGATCATCGCATCAAGGGCTGCCGAGGATAGGTAGACGGACGAACCGATCATTGCATCGAGGGCTGCCAGTGATAGGTAGACAGACATACCGATCATCGTATCGAGGGCTGCCAAGGATAGGTAGACATACATACCGATCATCGTATCGAGGGCTATCGGGGATAGGCTAACGGATGAACCAATCATCGTATTGAGGGCTTACCAAGGTGTTGGTGAGAAAGACCTTTTATCCTAGGTGAAAGGATAACCCTTATCTTTGGGTCAAAACAATGGATATACATTTACTTTTCTACTACTGCTTGTATTAAAAAGGAATTTTTATTGTTTCCTTTATTCTTTACATATTCAATTATAATTATTTCATTACAATCATTCTATTACATATTGTATTGATTGATTATATACGCTTTAAGGTAGAATCATTCATCTTTATATTACTCGGATTATTGTGTTCATCTCAAATACTATTGTTTTACTTTTCATTAGTATTAAATTACTTCATACCATTTAGTCTCAATACAATTGTGGGTGTTTGTATTTGTATTAGTTTAATTTATTTTAAACTAATCTCTTTAAGGGTTCAAACTCTATGTTTTTTAAACCTACAATTCACCCCCCCCCCCCTCTTGTATTATTCCATATAATATACATATACATCTACATATTCGATCCAACAGTATGTAATCTATTTTCCATGACTACTAAAATGGTCCATCCTTCAGGACTTGATTTCTTGTAATCATGCCAATATTTTAAATTAATTAACCGTCATTGGCATTTTGGGGTTGGGGAATTACAATTAGTATAGTGAATAGACAAAAAGGGATGAATTATTCTCCAAGACTGAAATCCAATTTCAGTATCTTTATCTAAAGGTGAAGAAAGATGTTATTCTGAATAATGTGTTTTACACAATATAAGTACATTATTAGTCTCGTTTTATAAAAATTCACATAATTTTTCTCATGTATTTATGGATTTCAAAAATAAATCCTTCAGGGTTTAACATTATAAAATTATTTTGGCCATTATGGATGAAATTTTAATATTTTGAAAAATAAATGTGGACCATGGGGGTCATCTTAGGATCATACAACAAACATTGCTGAATGTGAATATTTTGAAAAAAAGTAAATATGAGTTTAGTTCATGAAAAATAGTATTTTGTACACACATTTTAACTAGTGAAGGAGTAATAGATGATCCATAATGGAAATTGGACACAGAGGAGTGGCCTCATCCTATAAGAGAGATGGTGATTCATAGTTTATTTAGTATAATAATATAATATAAAATTAGTCTGAAAAAAATCCATTGGATTCTAATACACTATCCACGTTAAATCAAATAGAGTTATGTTTATCTGGATAGATGTGTCTGATAATAGTATCTAGGAATTTATGTTTAATATTTTTTTGACATTAATGATATCATTACCCCTCAAAATAAGGAATTTTAATTTATCATCATTCATCCTTATGGAATGTATATATAGTCATGACAAATTGAAATGTGATTTTATTTCCATAAAACTGTTTGATTTACCATGAATATGATTATCATAACCTTGATTTAGTGTAAGAATTAGTTATAATTAAATTATATATATATAAAAAGTATTATAATTACTTTTAGTATGGTGCATACAACAACCAAAAATTCTAAAGAATATATTCCAAAAAAACGAAAAAAATGAGACAATCTATATGTTTGGATGTTGTTATGGAAGATGATTGATTTTTAATTATCACCCTATCAATAAAAAGAATTTATCGATGAATTCTGTTGAAAGGACTTAATAATTCTTATAATTATGGGGATTTAAGGAGATAAATTTATCATGTACCTGGTAAAGAAAGAAATCAAACTCAAAAGGCAATAGACATCATCAATCATATCCTAGTAGTGTCCCAACTATCATTATTATTGTAGATTAAGATATTACTAACTGAAATTCCTATGTTAAAAAATAATATATAAGTGATGAATAATGGGATGTTTCATATGTTAAATTTTGGTCAATATATAGTAATATGTTTTGGTAAATTTATATAAATCATTTATATTATAGAATTCAATAAATATCGATTTGAAAAATATCACACAACAATGTTCTCTATACATCCCAAAAGGACGAAACATTGTAGAAATTTCTTGGACCATTATTGGTGGGATAATACAAAAAAAATTATAATTGATTACATTACAAGATATTTTGTATGGCAGCAAGTGAAAGAAGATTGATATATTTCAATAGGAGTGTTTCAAGACCCACCAATACATGTATGGAAGAGATACAATAACCCAATGTACATTATTAAATGACATAAAATAACAAGTAAAGAAATATTTCCATATTGAGAATCATTGAAAGGATAAAAATCCTAATCATTTCTTCAAAATACATATATATTTCTCCAATGTGCTCATTTATTGTCTTAATATTTTTTATGTGGTGAGGGATTATTTTCAAACACTATCAGCTGTCTCAAAATGTATTTTAATAAATTAAACTATGTTTTACAGGAACCTTCCATATTCACTAAATACCTATGTAAACCTAATCACGGAGTATCATCTGTAAAGTAGAGTGTAGTCTAAGTGTACTATTAAAACATTCAATACTTTTTTAAGGTCTAGAAAAAATTATTTTCCTATTAGTTTGTATCAAGATATTAGACTTCTCAAAATCTAATACAAATACAATTTAACAGAATAATTAAAATGGATCATTTTTATGAACTCTTATAGAGGTGGTATGGAACTCAACCATGCTAGTAAAATGTTGGGAAATGAAAAGTGTGGGGAAATATATATTTTGAATGAATCTATAGAGAACATACAAGTTATCCAATAACATATCAAAGTCTCTCAATGTCTAAAAAATATTTATATTGACATTATAATGAAGGAATTACACTTCTCAATTAGAGATAATGTAAGATAAAAAAATAAATGTAATATATTCCTTATATTAGGGAAAATGAAAAACTATGTTAATATATATTATCCCATATGATATTCTAAAGCATGATAGAGTCATTTCCTATAATTTAAAACGATCTCAAAATATTTTTAACATTCGTAATGTCTTCAAAAGGTCTTTATTATGAATGTAAATTTCAAACCCACACATATAAATGACATTAATTTTGTGGAATTATAAAATTTCATATCATAAGAATGACCAGATATCTATATTCATGAGGGAAGGAATAAATTTTTAAGAAGAAGACAATTAATTGCGTAAAGGCCTTCTGTATAAGTAACATGTTTGAATAAACAACTTGTTAGCCTAATAAAGAGATAATGGGAAATCCCTATCAATTATGAGGTTGAAATTTTTTTTAGGGAAATGATTTAATAAGGGTAGAATATATTGACACAAATTTTATTTTATCAATAATAAAATAAATCATGTTTTACATTGGATATTTTTTTATATTTTAATATAAATATTAATAGAAGGATTTTTACACATCATTTCATATGATAAAATAATATTGATGATTATCTATATTTGATCATAGGAAGGTAAAAACAATATAATAATATATAAATAATTGTAATCACCTTAGTGTTGGATTCTCCCATGAGTATTACCAATGCTATCGAAATTGGGAAACTGAATTGATGCATTAAAAATATGACAACAATTTTTTAGGGAAGTATAAAATATTTGTATGTGAAGTAAAGAAAAATAATGTATTCAAATAGTTGATAATATATAGCATTTAGTGGGAAATAAGATTATTATTGTTTGACCGCTGGGAGTTATTACTAGTGATTATTATGGCAATAACAAATAATAGTACTATTTAAATTAGTGAATATAAAGGGTAATGAAAAGAGATAGAAGATGGAAGTGAGTGGAAATAGGCACTCATCCAACATGATCATTCCTTATCAATCCAATATATCAGATCATTCGAGGGTGGTTTCATCACATGGGGACATCCATAGTTATTATTAGGAAGAGATTTAAAAATTGAGCCTCGAGTGGAATCAACATTGAGAGTGGTTCATGTTAGTTGAGATATCCACTAAATCAATGTTTGTTGAACAAACCCATGGTAGTTCCACCATCAATCACCTTACCATAATGGATTATTTCTATGTTATAGTGGTTATTTATCTAGAAAATAGTAGTATACAAATGTAGATTTTCGTATTCAAAAAATAGTTGTTGCATCAATACAATTTTAATTTATATTTAAAATTTAAATGAACATAAGAGAATGATGATAAATGTAATTTTTTTATAAAATGAAAAGAAGATTTTATTTTAGGAAAATGTATAGTTAAAATAAAAATACAGTATTATAAAAAAGTTACAATTTTATATAAAATTAATTTTATTGAAATGACCTCATGAAACCATATTTTTTATAATTTAAATGATAATATAATTATTTGAATTCCAAATTATTTTTCTAAGGGACCTTAGTAATTGATTTATTAAATGAATATGATTTTTATTTAAAATTTAAATTTATAATAATAAATAATTATATAGACTATAAAGACCAGTATATTTGAAGAAAATATTTTCTCTTAAATTCATTCGAATACTATGAGTTCGCACTTTCTGACGGTGCTGGATTCCGAGGCCAGGTGTGCCCGGAATAAATATCTGAAGATTTGTTCGGGTATGTTTAGTAAACATACGTGTGGGGTTTTCTACCTTTTAAACATGTGCTTGGAATTGAAATCTGAGGGCAGCAATGAACTTGCAGCACCGGTATTCGCCTAAGGGGAGCTTTATCGCAGTTGCGTTTTATGCGAGTTGAAAGTTATAATTTGGGGATTCGTAGAAAAATTTAATAAAATTACTTTATTGTTCAATTTTATTTAAGAGGTATTTATTTCCAACAAAGGGTAGATGGGGTGGGTCCCACACCCCACACAACCTCCCATGAGAGGATTTAGTGTGGTGGGGCGCACACGAACACAAACCCATTCACCTCCCCTCAACTCCCTTTAACTCCCCTTATATTTTGACACCTCCCCTGATTAATGGAGGAGCCTCTCCATCTTCCTACTTACATGGATGTTCCAACTCTTGAGATTAATTAATGCCACTTAATTAATCTGGTTTTGAATTAATTTTATATGCATGGAATGTTTATATTATTGGGAGACTTTTTTTTCAATTCAGTTAGCAAATATTATATTGGAGAGGCTCTGGAAATTAGAAGAATAGAGTTCTTCTCTCAACGAATAACATCATTCCTCCATGAAGAACATCTCCGATGAAGAATGCAAAAATCTTCTCCAATGAAACACCCTCTTCGGACTCACCCCAAAGTCAATGGATTCGACGTCCATATTTCGCGACGCCCGACCTCCGTGACACTCGTCTTCCATGGATCATTGACATGCACCATTCTTGAAATCAAGGTAGGGGTTTGTATAATTTTATGTGAATAATTAGTACCCTGTTCTTCATTGACATTCATGGATTATATTCGGCCATATTCTATCGCATAATGTGGAGCGATCGGGCCAAACAAACATGGCCCGACAAACCTCTGTTTATCCTTGTTCATATTCACGATGGAGGAGGTGATGGAAAAGTTGGCGACGACAGAGGGTAACAACGGAAACGACAGCCGCGCGCTGGCCCGTTAGAGGAACGCGACATCGGGTGCCGTGCAGGAGGAGGATACTGCGGCCTACATCCACGGGCCGCTCGGTCAAGGACGAACCGTCCAGTCCCTCGACCGACCGAGCATGATGAACAAGCAGGCTAAAGCTGGTGAGCTGGAGAACCGTGGCGCCTCATTGCGTCACGCTTCGGAGAACCGTGGCATGCTCTTCCGCGGGCCGCTTCGGCATGCGAACCTGCGGACAGGAAGCCTGCTGGGTTGAGGAAGGATGCGGCACCCAATGGTGCTACGTGGGAGAACTGTAGCCCGCCTGTGCAAGCCACTCGTGTCGTAGAAGACCAGCAGGCTTTGGCCGACCAGATAGGATGGGCGGTGGCGCTCGACGCCTCCGTTTTGGAAAACTGGGGGACAGGCTGACCCCTTAGCTGGGTCGGACCCACCGAGCCAGGACGGGCCGACCTCCACCCCATCGGAATTGATGGTTGGTGTCAGTTTCTCTTAACTGAAAATAACTTCTTGACAGTGTGTCCAATCGACGCGTCGTATGCGGCACTAGGACCCTTATGGAAAAGCGGTCCATTTTCAATACTCTATGTAATTTTTGGACATCTTTGGAAAATAGCCGGGTTTGGAACAAGGGTAATTCCAACCAGGCCCCTGGATTGGAAAAGTGAATAACTCTCAGACCGAGCCATCGATTGATGCGCCGTGTGTTGTTTGGGGTTCATTTTAATGAGACTAATCTTCAAGATAAATAAAATTTAGAATTCGTGATTTTTCATGTATCGACCCCCTTTTCTCAAAGAGCGGACCCTCCTAGAATCGAGCGTGCTGTGTATGAGAACCCTAGAGCTAGCTGCGACTCCGTCAAATACAGTACTGGATTCATATGTGGGTTCGATAGTGACCACTACTGTACAGGAATCCTCCATGGGTTCGACATCGATGACTTCTGTACTGGAATCCTTCATGGGTTCGAAGATGATGACTAATGTTTTTGTATCCTGTTTGGGTCTGGCAGTTTTGAACTCTTTACTTGTATCCTGTGTGGCTCCGAAAGAGTAGATAGTCTTGTATCATGTATGGGTTCGACGACTTAGCTGGTCTTGTATCCTGTGTGGGTATGAAAACATAGATCAATCAGTGACTACATCTGATCATCTATATCGCTATATGAAATATTTATACGTGTGTGAGCTGAGTCTTGGCTTTCAATCATTATCACCGATGTGATTGACTTACGTTTCTATGTGTACTGTGTTGTTCCTGGGCTTAATAGTTAGAGCCGAACAGAGATTGATAACATAGGTATATTTATGGTCATGTACATAAGTATAGTAGGTTGATATGTTTTTTTGTGTCTTTCATTTATTATTTATCCATCATGAATTCTGGGAGACCTTCGGGGTCTCGGGGTCCCTACTAAGTATTGTATACTCACCCCAACACGGGCTATGCCCTCACAACATTGTGTTGGATGTAGATGACAGATCACTGATCGAGGTAGAGACTTTTAGAGCTGGATAGTACCTGGAGGTGGACCACTTGGAGAGATGTACATAGAGTAAACGGAAGGACCCGAGGTGCTGAGGAGACCATCTGTACCCACCCTTCAGGTGGGATTCATGGAGGATGACTCAATTGTTGTTGTTTTACATTACATCAATTGTACTAGCTTTTCAGTTGGACCGTACATTACTGTTGGGTTTGTATATTGGTCCATTTAATTTTATGCACTTACTTTTGTATTCAGTTTTTCATAGTTATTACATCCTATTGCATACTTTGTTGTGTTTGTTTACTATTATAAAGTCAATTCCTTCCCAGCTTAGGGATTTACGCCTTTGGTGCTAGTCTCCATCCCCTGGCCAATGGCAGGTGGGCTTGGGGTGGTCACGGCACGAGCCTTGAGGAATGGTCGTGAAAAATTTATATCAGAGGAGTTTGTTCTACCACAGGACCCAGGACTCCGATCATTAATTCTGTGAAGAAATAGTGTTAAGAGTATTAATTGTAGGTTTCAGTCCAGGGAGTCCAGTGTTGGTGCAGCAGCTGACGTATCCATACACCAGGACCCTGATCTTTGATTTCCGACTCAGTGCATGAAAACACTGATTACTTGTGTGTTTCAAAGGTTTTCCTTGACTCAACTCACCAGGTATACCGTTTTGACCGTGGCACACCTGTTTCTTTTCCGGATTTCCCCACAAAGGTAGCCAGCTAGGGTTCCGAGTTACATACGAGATGGCAGCCCACCGAGAGACGAGGCCTTAGTGCATGGGCCCCATCACAATGAAGGTACCAGTGACACCTCTACCCACTGGATAACTGATACCAACAACTCTAGTTGTAGAGAGGGCATGCCGCCTTAGTGTGTTGCACGTGTTCCAGAGACAGAGGCCACCTAGGTTTCGCCGAGAGAAGGACCCACAGATAGCTGAGGAATGGATAGAGGTTGTCATCAAAGTTTTCATATTGGTAGGGACACTAGCCGACCTCATGGTGATCCTTGCCGTGAGCCACCTGCATGCGGCATCAGGAAGATGGTGGAGCTTGATGCTCTAGGTGCATGATGAGGCATCTTTACTCTGGAAGGACTTAGAGATTCTCTTCCGCTCGGATATTGTTCCAACCATCCTTCGTGCGGTGCAGATTCAGGAGTTACTACATCTGCAGCAGGGTAGCATGATAGTATCTCAACACTCAGCGAGGTTTACTGACCTCTCATGCTAATCCACGGATATGGTACGGGACCCATTCTTCAGGGCCCAGACCTTCGAGCAGGGACCCTGGAAAGATTTCAAGGCATCAACGATCCCCCTTAGTATTCTGACACAGCCGATGTTGTTGGAGAGAGGCCTTCTAGTGGAGAGTTTCCTCACTGAGTAGAAACCAGTAGTGAGACCCACCACAGGGAAACACGTAGCAGAGTATTCTGTAGCCGGCAGTAGAAAGATGTTTCAGAGGTCTAAGAGAACCAGGCCATCAGGTGGGAAACCTCCGGACACAGGTTCAGTTGTGCAGGGAACACGAAACAGAGCCATTCTTACGAGGATCAGGCAGTGCTATGCATGCAGCGGGCAGGGCCACATGGTTCATGAATGCCCGACCCACCGTGCACATGAGAAAAAGATAGTATAGGGACCTACCTGGAAGAGGCATATGCTTGATGTTGGTGGTCCGTTGGGAGTAGGAGGACGAGGAAGAGGAGGTAGCCAAGCAACGGGTGGTGGACGACGTTTCGAGGCTCTACCACCACCACAACCAGGAGGTCAACCCCAACAACAGGGAGCTGGCAGACAAAGGGGGACTCAGCACCAGGTAGTCGAGGCCTATGACCATGACACACATGATATGATTTGAGGTACTATCAGTGTCTACTACACCCTTGCTGCAGTACTTATAGACACAGCTGGGAGTCATTATTTTGTTGTCGTTGCTTTTGTTCGGAGCTTGGAGATTCCCACAGATTCATTGCCTCGATCATTACGGATAGAGACTCCTACGAGAGCAGACTTGATGATTACACACTGGTACCAGAAGTGTGAGATTACTCTACGAGGCGAGATCTTCGGCAGGGATGTTCTTGTAGCAGTATCGAGGCCTTACGACATTATCATGGCTATAGACTGGTTATCTACCGTCCATGCTATGATTGTTTGTATTAGGCACAATGTGCAGTGTGTCCACACAGACGGTACGAAGATCACCTTCACTGGCGATAAGGGAGCCTTTTCAACAAATGATGGACTTACTCAGAGGGGAGGACAACCGATCATACATCAGTTGGATAGTCTCATCCTCAGATTGGTTGATGTGTTGAGTAAGAGTTTTCATATTGTGGTGGATCGGCATACAGATGTTTTTTCTTCACGATGTTTCAGTACTACCTCCTCACAGAGAGGTAGACATCTACATAGACCTATACACTAGGAAAACACTAACATCTACTCCAGCATATCAGATGGATCCCGCTGAGCATCATGAGCTACAGGTACAGTTTGAGGATATGCAAGGGAATGAATTTATCTGACCTAGTGTTTTACCCTAGGCTTCTCCGATTTTGTTTTCCAAGATTGAGGATGGGAGTTTTCGACTGAGTGTCGACTATCTTCGCTTGAATCTGGTGATCGTGAAGACCAGGTAACCAATACCGAGGATTGATGACCTCTTTGATCAGCTCAAGGGAGAACTAGGGTTCTCGATGATAGAACTCAGGTTAGGCTATCACCAGCTCAGAGTTCGAGACGAGGTTGTGCATTAGATGACCTTCAGGTGTTGGTATGGACAATATGAGTTATTAGATATGCCCTTTGGCATAACCAACGAACCAGCAGTGTTCAGGAGTCTCATGAATAGGATCTTCCAGCCTTACCTCAATCGATCTTTCGTAGTCTTCATCGATGACATACTAATTTACTCGTCTTCTGATGAGGAGCATGCATACTATTTGCGGGTTGTACTGGACACACTCTGAGAGCACCAGCCTTATGGTAAGCTCTTGAAGTTCCAGTTCTAGATTCGAGGGGTTCACTTCTTAGGACACGTCATCTTGGATGCTGGGGTAGCAGTGGATCTAGCAAGGATCGAGGCAGTACTTTCTTGGGAGCTACCCAAGAGTGTGATGGAGGTTCCGAGTTTTGGAGGTCTAGCTGGGTAGTATTGAGGATTTGTTCCAGACTTCTCCAGAGTGGCATCACCCATTTCAGCTTTGAAAAAGAAGGGTAAACCCTTCGTGTGGTCAGAAAGATGCCGACAGAGCATTCAAGAGATGAGAAAGAGGTTGAAAAGTGTGCCCATCTTGAGGCTATCGGAGGAGGACATAGGGTGTGTGGTTTACTACGATGCGTCAGGGACCAGACTCGGGTGTGTGCTAATACAGGAGTGAGTGATGATCACATATGGATCATGGCAGTTGAGGCAGCATGAGCAGAACAATGACACCAATGACTTGGAGTTAGTAGCAGTGGTCTTCGTCTTGATGATGTGGTGGCACTATCTGATTGGAGAGCGCTTTACAGTCTACTCTAACCACCAGAGTCTTAGGTACATCTTCCTGTAGAAGGACATGAACCTAAGATAGTGACATTGGATTGAGTTTTTCTTAGACTATGACTTTGTGATAGTCTATACACCTGGGAAGTGGAACGTTGTAGCAGATGCTCTTAGTAGGATATCGGGCATTCAACTACCAGGAGAGGCGACAGAGGAGCTGGCCTCATAGTAGATATCCTTTATGGATAGAGATGCTGCATCCTTTCTTCAGTCTCTCACAGTTACCCCTCCACTCCTTCATTGAGTTAGAGAGGCATAGAGAGGGGATTTTGACTGTGAGACGTGACGTGCTAAGATATCCATAGGGCATGCGAGTGATAGATTTTCTGATGGAGGGGAGCACGTTATTATCTTCAGGGGATGTACCATGGTACCAATTTCACTATAGTTGGAGGTTCTATGTGAGTTTCACACTTTCCCTCTATTGGTACGTGTAGGTGTGGAGAAGATGAATTAGGGCCTCATAAGGCATCACTAGTGTCCGGGTACGAAGAAGGTTGTATCAGAAATCATTTCACGATGCCTCTCTTGTCAGTAAGTGAATGCAGAGCACCAGGTACCAGTAGGCTTAGTACAGCCGTTAGAGGTCCCAAAGTGGATGTGGGATGGGATATCCATGCATTTCGTGATGGGACTTCCACGTACATCTTGAAGACAAAACTCTATCTGGGTGATCATAGACCGACTCACCAAATCGGCCCACATCCTACCAATCAGAGAGCAGGGCTTAGTAGAGAGCTTGGGACGCCTCTTCATTCAGGAGATCGTATGACTTCATAGTGCTCTATTGACTATCGTCTCTGATCGAGATTCTCTTTTCAATTCCCAGCTATGAAAGGGGTTACAGGAGGCTTTTTGGACGTAGATTAGTTTGAGCACCACCTTCCATCCTTAGAAGGACGGTCAGACTGAGAGGACCACTAAGACTCTCCAGTATATGCTCCATTCATGTGTCCTCGACTTTGGTCACAGCTGGGGGGATCACTTACCCTTGGTGGAGTTTGCGTACAACAACATCTACCACTCCACCATCGGAATGGCACCATATGAGGCACTGTACGGTCGACCATGCAGGTCACCTCTGTGGTGGACTAACCTTGGGGAGTCAGGACATGAAGGACTGGAAATGGTTCAGGCTATGACAGAAAAGGTGCAGATCATCTAGGAGTGGATGAAGACTTCACAGAGTATACAAAAGTCTTATGCTGATAGAAGACGGAGACCACTAAAGATCGAGGGTGGCGACCACATCTTTCTACGGGTCTCACCTCGATGTGGGCTATAGCGATTTGGCTGGGGCGACAAGTTATCACCATGTTTCATCGAACCATTTCAAGTCCTCATTAGGGTAGGCATGGTGGCTTACTGCCTAGCCCTTCTACCTTAGTGTAATCGAGTTAATGACGTCTTCCACATGTCTTAGCTGATGAGATACGTCCATAACCCATCCCATATCATCATCCTCGGGGTGCTGGACATAGATGACGGGGCGACATTCATGGAGGTTCAAGTAGGGATCGAGGATCGACAAGAGCGGGTCCTATGTGGAGGGTTGATTTCTCTGGTGCGCGTTCGTTGGCATCACAAGAACCTCGAGGAGAGCACATGGGAGGAGGATGCTCAGATGCGTGCTCAATACTGCTAGTTGATTCCCTAGTCTGTGTTGTAGATTTACGGGGACGTAAATCCCTGAGGTGGGGGTAATATAATGACCTGTAAATTTGAAGGAAATTTTTTTTCTTAAATTATTTGGAATACTACGAGTCTACAGTTTCTGACGGTGCCTGATTCCAATACCTGTTTTTCCCGGAATCAATTTATGATATTTTTTTCGGGTACGTTCAATAAACGAACGTGCGGGTTTTCTATCTTTTAAACTGGTGCCCAAAATTGATATCTTAGGGCACCAATGAACACCCATTACCGGTATTCATCTATGGGGATCTCTACTACAATTGCGTTTTATGCAGGTTGAAAGTTCAAATTTGGGGATTCGTAGGAAAATTAAAAAAAATTGTTGTTTTGTACAATTGTATTTAAGAGGTAGTTATTTCCTCCAGAGGGGAGTTGTGGTGGGTCACACACCCCACATAACATCACATGAGAGGATTTAGTGTGGTGGGGCCCACACGAACCCAAACTCTATCACGTCCCCTAAACTCCCATTAACTCCTCTTATGTTTTGACACCTCCCCTCATTAATGGATGAGCCTCTCCACCTTCCTCTTCACATGAATGTGCCAACTCTTGAGATTAATTAATGCCACTTAATTAATCTAGTTTTGAATTAATTTGAAATGTATGGAATGTTTATAATATTGGGAGCCTTTTATTTCATTTCGGTTGGAAAATATTATATTGGGGAGGCTATAGATTTTTAGATGAATAGAGTTCTTCCCTCGGAGAAGAACACCGTTCTTCCACGAATAACATCTCCGACGGAGAATGCGATGATCTTATCCAACGACGCACCCTCTTCAGATGCACCCTGAGGTCAACGGAATCGACATCTGTATTCTGCGATGCCCGACCTCCACGATACATGAATTTTTCAGCTCGTTGATGTGCACCGTTCTTGAAACTGAGGTAGGGGTTTGTGTAATTTTCAGTGAATAATTTGTACCTCATTCTTCGTTGAATTTCATGGATTATCTTCGACAATCTGCTATAGATTAACGCAAAGGGCGCAGGATAAATGAACACGGACCGAGGACCCTTTTTTGATCCTTGTTATTATTCATGATGGAGGTGGTGATGGAAAAGGAGGTGACGACCAAGGGCGGAGACGGCAACAACGGCCACTTTCCGGCCCGTTAGAGGACAGCGACACCGGGTGCCATGCGGGCGGAGGAGACCATGGCCTACATCCGTGGGCCGCTAGGCCAAGAAACAACTGGATGGTCCCTCGACTGGCCAGGCTGGAAGAACAGGCCGTCTATAGCCGATCGGCTAGAGAACCGTAGGGCCTCCTAGCACCTTACTGCGGAGAACCACGGCCCACACATCCACTGGCCGCTTCGGTAGGAAAACCGTCCGGAAGGTGGCCGACCGGTTTGAAGAAGGTAGCCGCACCTAATGGTGCCGCCTGGGAGAACACATGCCTACTAATTTGGGATGCTCGCGCTGGAGAAAACTGGCCGGCTTCGGCTGGTTGGACTGGAGGGGTGGCGCCGCTCGACACCTTTGTTTCGGAAAACCGGGGGTCGCAACCCCTGAACCGGTCAACCTGCTGGCCGAGCCGCGGCCTGATACCCCCCCCCGGTCCTGGCTGACCCCTTAGTTGGGTCGGACACGCCGTGCTAGGACGGGACGACCCACCAGCCCACCAGGCATGACGGGCTGGGTCCGTTTCGCTTAAATGTGAATAACATCTTGACCATGTGTCCGATCGACGCGTCGTCTACGTAACTAGGACCCTTATTACGAGGTGGTCCTTTTCGATATTCTATGTGAGTTTTGGAAATATTTGGAAAACTGCTGGGTTTGGAACGAGCGTAATTCCAACCGGGACCATGGAATGGAAAAGCAAATAACTCTCAGACCGGTCGTCTGATTGACCCGTCGTCTGTTGTGTTGGGTTCCTTTTGATGCGACAAAACATTGAGATAAATCAACTATAGACTTCATGACAATTGATGTATCAAAACCCTTTGCTCGAGGAGTATACCCTCTTTGAATCAAGCGGGTTGTGTGCTGGAACCCTAGAGATGGTTGTGACTGCGTTGACTACTATACTAGAATCCTCTATGGGTTCAACAGCGACAAATACTGTACTCGAATCCTCCGTGGGTTTGATAGTGATTAATACCATACTGGAATCCTCATTGGGTTTGATGGGGATGACATATGTTCTTGTATCATATGTGGGTCCGATAGTTTTGACTTTTGTACTTGTATCCTGTGTGGGTCTGACAGAGTAGTTGGTCTTGTATCATATGTGAGTCTGACAGCTTAGCTGGCCTTGTATCCTCTATGGGTCTGACTACTTAGATGAATCTGTGACTACAGCTGAGCATCTCTATCTCTATACAAAATATGTATACATGTGTGAGCTATGTCTTGACTTTCAATCAATATCATCGATTTGATTGACTTACTTTCTTGTGTGGAATGGGGTGTGCTTGGGCTCGAGAGTTGGAGTCGAACTGAAATTTATATCTTAGGCATATGTATGGTAATATACCTAAGTAGAGTTGGATGATACTTAGTTTTTGTGTATTTATTTTGTGGTTTATCCTTTGTGGATTCTGGAAGACCATCGGGGTCTTAGGGTCCCTACTAAGTATCATATACACACCCCTGCATAGGCTATTCCCGAACTACGTTGTGTTGGATGCAGATGACAGACAACACTAATCGAGGTAGAGACTTGTAGAACTGGATGGTACCCGGAGGTGGACAGCTTGGCGAGACGTACACGGAGCAGACAGAAGGACCCGAGGTGCTTAAGATACCATGTGTACGCACCATTCAGGTGAGATTCCCAGAGGACAACTTAGTGGTTGTTATTTTACTTTACTACAGTTGTACTAGATTTTCAGTTTTACCATACTTTACAGTTGGGTTTGTATACTGGCCAATTTACTTTTCAGAACTTACTATTGTATTTAGTTTTACTTATCGTTTACTTCCTGTTGCCTACTATGTTCTATTTCATCACTCTTATAAAGTCAATGCCTTCCCAGCTTAGAGAATTTACACCGTTGGAGCTAGTCGCCAGCCCCTGGCCTATGGAAGGTGGGCATGAGGTGGTCACAGAATGGGACTTGAGGACAAGTCATGACATGGACAAAATAAATTTAATTTATAAATTCAATGTTAAAATTTATCAAATATTGATTTTTTCTTTTATTCTCAGATATTGTCAATTTAATGGATTAAAAATAAATATGGTCTCAACATATATTAAATATTATGAAATCATAGTAACAAAAAACATGTCGGTCAAGAATTAAAACTTATTCCTTGAATAATGAATATTATTTTTTATTAAAATGTTTTATTTAAAAATGATACAATTTTCTTTCTAAAAATTTAACAAATCATCCCAAACATAGGAATATTGTAATGGATTTAAAAACAAACCCTTAGGAAATAGAATCACTTCTACCTACAAAATATTTTTAATTTTATTAGCTTATTCCTCCCACAATCAAAATAATATAAACCACCCCCCTCATAATATACCAATATAAATATTTATGGATGGGTGAATAGATTTTTATTTTTTAATAACTATATTTAAAAAATACTCTATTTCTAAATTAATGAATAATCCTCAACTTTTACTATAAATACCCACCCCTTTAATCATTAAAATACACTAAAAACCCATTGAGTGATATGTTACCATAATTTAAACACTCTTTATCCACTATAATTAATTATTATGGTTTCATGAATATCTTATCAAGATTTAGGAATTAACATTTTATGTAAGGTTTTATCATTCTCATTCCATATTTTTCAAGTAATTCCTTCTAATAATTTTTTTAAAAAGGAATTTGTTATCATTTTATTATAATTATTCCTTTACATTACATTTGATTACATAATAATGTGGTAATTTTATTTACTCTCAATAATATCATTCCATAAAAAACTTTGTATACCTGTTATGATTTCAAAAATCATTCCTTGATTTTCTATTCAACCCATAATTGTTTGAATTAACAAAACTATTTTCACTGAAGGGTAATATATATTATTTAGTTATTTTTAATTTATTATGTATGTTTGTATATTAATCCCTCATAAATTCATGTGTGTAAAAAAATGTAATTTCAATTTCATCAAAATGTTACATGTTCTTAATTTTATACATGTTATTGATAAAATTCTTTGTTATGATATTTTATCTATGTGGAACAAATGAATATACACATATATAAGTTATTTCCTGATAATTATCAAATGAAATAAGTAAATAATAAATTATCTATAGGTATATATACTTTTACACCTCTATAAATGAAATTTGTAATATGAATTATGACACTTTAGTGATGAACCTTGATTATACGATTACAAATTCCTCAGTTTATTGTTCATGAAACCTTTATTTGTTATGATTTATGTACATATTATTTTGATTATTTTTTTGATTAATTTTTTTATCAATTATGATATCTTATGATTCATTACCTTTGTTTATCACTTACTAGTATTTACACTCACCCTATTTAATAGATACATATACCCAATAAATCACGAGTAATGAAGATTCCTTGTATAGAATGATATATTTGTATATTAGTAGAATTAATGAATTTTTATTCTAATGACTTTTTATATATATCTTTTAATAGATACCATGTTTCAAATTTTTTAAACCTTAAATGATACTTTTATGTTATTAATGTATTATTTTTTTATCGAAACACATTAAATTTAATGTTTGGAAATGGTGGGTCACCATTTCATTAGAAATACATAATAGTTATAACATACACTACTCATAACAAATTTAACTATGTGGTATTCTTTATTTTTGGAATGAAATAAGTTCATTTTATATTTTTTTAAATATAAGAATTATTATTAACTATAGTTGAGGCATAATTTCAACAGGATATTTTGATATTAATTATGATGTTTATGAAGTCTTAATTCTTATTGTATTGTTGAAAAGGGGATCATGATTTTTGTTGATAGTGTATTTTTGACAAAATAATGACATTTTACATAGATATTTAAAAAAATACTCATATTTAAGGTTATACTCTATTGACAGAACATATAAGAGTTTATGTGATGATCCATAAAGGCATAATGATCACTAAATATCATTATATAGTTAAATTTGATTTTATTGGTGAATAAGATCTTATTTATTGAATTCACCATGTTGTGTTCATATTATCTTGGTCATTTTAGGTTTGGAAGTTAATATAATATAAAATAATTAGTCTATCTTTATTCCATATCTATGATAAAAGATTTCAGATTTCTTTTTGGGGAGAACCAGACCATATTTTTTCATGTGTTGATGATGGAAAGAGATAGATTAGGGATCCTCCAATAAAAGAGTGTCTAAAAGGGGTATTATGTGATCTAAAAACTATAGAATATGGATTCCAAGTCATTATGATATATTGTGTAAAAAATAAAATAAAATCTAGGTGTTTCATATATATTTATGAAACACCATTAAACACATGGATGAGTTAGAGGTGAAATAATAGCCCACTAATTATAACCATGTCATTGATATCATCATTTTTTTATTCGGTGAAAATCGGTGTAATACGGGGATTACTAACATGGGTGTATTGGTGCAAATTTTTGATAAAATACTTTTTTGGGAGGATTTAAACAAAAAAATAAGGTGAACTAAAAAAATTTATTTACATCACTATAGTTAGATAATATTTGCATATAATAATTATACACTAATTGAGCATTGTTGCTTTTATTTATTTTTATGAGAATATGTGTTTTGGTGTTCCATTTGATATCCAATAATTTCAAATGTCTATGTTGATGAAACTTTTGGGGAGAATTTTGAATAGATCCAAATAAAAATACACAATTAAATCAATATTAAAAGTTCTTGGTTGGGTGTTTTGGGGGTATGGAATTTTGGAATTTATTGAATATATCCAAAGAGATATTTGGCCAAATGATGTATAAATCCTTCACAAATGACTAAAAATAATTATTAAATAAAATAAAAAAAATTACTCAATTAGTATTTAGGATAAATTTTCTAGAAATTATAGAGTGTCATAAATCAAAAATATCAATCCACAGAACCAAGAGAGGTCTTGAAATGAACCTTAATATGTGAGAAATAACATGTCAAATGTTTTCGTAGAAATAATCTCTCAGAATTGATATATTACTTTATTATTAATAGACATAATAAAATGTATGGGATTTAATGCAGGAATTTATTCTTGAGATGGTTTGATAAAAATATGAAGGTTTTTTCATATCATTGTATTTCATTAGGTTTGATATATATATCCATATACAATGATGTAAGAAATTTATTTCACAGTAAAGTGATCATATGAATGATACAAAATGGTGAATTATTTATATTCAAAAAAATTATTAAAATAATCAAAGGAAAAAGATGTGATTCAATAGTTATTTGATTTCCATAACAAGCTGGATATGGAATTGTTTTTATTTGTAATGTAAAGAAGAATCTGAAGTCGATCTGAATGGAGACGCTAAATAGATGTAAAATTCCATGAAAATAAATTGAATAATTTTTTACATGACATTCCCAATGAGAAAAAATCATCATTAGAATATAAATAATTTTGTTTCAATAGGGTATTCCTGGAATATATATGATTGAATATATGTATATTTCATTATTACATCCATCCATATTCAAGGATTCAGTCAACTGTATAACTGTTTTGGATGGGTTTCCCAATATTTTTTAAATCTATGTCATACGTAAATGACAATATAATATTGGGTGATATTATATAGATATTATTGTGATGGTGACAAGGTTGGTGGCCTTTTGATAATAGTGAGCCAGTCCAAAACAATTTTATGGAAGTAAGCCTTAGTGAAAAGTTACAAAAAAATTTATCTACTAAATAATTTCATCCTAGTATATTCTATTCGAACATATGATCAATGATAAAACTATCTTTCGACTATCCTACTATTTTTGAACCATGTAAAAAGTCATTATTTCTTTTTATTCCTTTCTTTAACTCACATTTATATAGTTTGTTCAGGCGTTTTTTATGTGTGATCATGAATTGTTTGATCATTATTCATATCTATTAATAGATAATATATATAAAGACATAAAAAATGATTAAATTTAATACCACATGATTCACACCCCCAATAAGGTTCCATGCATACCAATCAATTAGTATTAAAGTATAAATGGGTTTTCTATTTTTTCACCATTTATATTGGTTTGGAATTCTTTTCTAAAGTTGAGATAATGATAAATCCATTATTCATTAGTTGTAGAATATAATGAAATATAAAATGTGAATAAGAAGATACATAAAATATTTTATAGGAGTTTATTGTTAATATGACCAAAAATGAATTCTTTTATTTATCTTGTATAGAGTTACATTTTGAGAAAAATTATTGAAATATCAAAACTTATTCATTGATTAAAGTGTAATTAGAGTAGGGTCTAAAGAAAAAATAGATAAAATGATATTTCTCACATTATGGTTTGAAACGATAAATTAATGTAACTTTCTGATTCATTTAAAAATTAACCTTTATTTATAATAGTTCATAATTCTAGAAATAATAACAAGACAATTCATAATTTCATTTTTTTCAAATTCATTACGAAAATGAATATGAATATTACTCTCTAAATAAAAGTTCTATTCCAAAGGTAATAAATTTTGTATCCAATGTTATATATATTTTATGAAATGGTTTGGTAAAATCATTTCTATCAAATATTCAAACTATCTAATTATGTTGAAAAAAATACGGGATTTTTTCAAGGATATTTTAAAAACATAATGTTTTTCAATTAATAAGGTGTTTATGTGTGGACCAAAATTTTATCTCAGTCTAAAAAGTAATTTTAGAGAAAATGGGATGTTTTGAATAAATTATATTACGCAATTATAGATAACCAAACCTTAAAATTGATAATAAATGTTTAAGAGGTTATAAAATATAAAATCAGGATAATAATAGAAAATATAAAATATATAAGCGATTTATATAAAAAAACTAAAAGGAGTTATTGATAAATAAGATAACTAAAGGAGACATGGATAAATATCATAACTAAAATTGACATAAAATAATGTGTTATTCCATATAATAAATATCCTAATGAATAGAGTGAATATAGAATATAATCATTATATATATTAATGATATTTAATTCATAAAAAATTATTTACTTGAGGGTCATGGAATATAAGGATAGAATAACACCTCTGAAGAAAGGGAGAAAATCAACCCTATAGAATCACCATATCGACATAATAATAAATTATTTCTATGTATAAAAGACGATATCCACAAAATGATATAGCTAAAATGTGATATTATTATTGATGGTTTTGTCACATCATGATAATATTATTTTCATAAAAATGTTTGAAGTTTGAGTGGAAAAATTTTATATTATTAGCACAATAAAAATAAAACCAGAAATGTAGCAGATTAATTGAAAATTAATTATCATTTCTTACTATTGAAATTTTACCATTCATAAATTCATGATGATGGAGTGTGAGGTCACTAAGAGATCCCAAACTACTATAACATACAAGGGGATTTATTATCCTATAATACAGCATGTTCTGTTGGAAAAAAAGATTCTCTATTTTATAAAAAAACATATTTATACAAAATAAATATATTCCAATAACATAATTACTTTAAATAATATAGACCCATTTATAAATAAATGAACACATGTTTGGAACAAAAAATAATGAGAAATTTATAAATAAATAGTAATAGTAGAAGAACCTATGAATAATAATTCCCCAATTAAGTATAAATATGATATGGAAATCCTGACCATCATGGAATATGTATTTCTTTGTGGTCTACAAATGAAAACCCAAATAATGTGATGAATACTTCTGGAAGGGTCCTATAATAGAAGTTGAAGGTAGAAAAAATTTCTGAAAAAATTACACCAAAAGGGGAGTTTTGAATAAGTATAATTTATTTTATAAATTTTGAGAATCCCATGAAAAGGAATATAAATAGTTATAAAATTAGTAAAGTAATTCTTTTATGTTTAACCACCCAATTAAATATCCATTGGATTGTTGATAATGATGTTGTCCCAAATGATGAACAAGATAAAGATTATGTGGTTGAAAATTTGTTCATATTCTTTTCACAAAATCTCTAAAGTGTAAAAAGAATGTGTACAGATGAAGGTTTATTTTAGCACAAGATCCACTCCTAAATATGGGTAATGGTAAGTTAACCCTTTCAATATGAAATTAAATTTTATCTAATAGTTTATTTTCATTTTGAAATATAGGGGGAGACATATCTGGGTGATAATTGTTTTAAGAAGACAACATATTTTATTAATGAAGGATAATCAAGATACATTAGAAAAATTAAAACATAATTTTTTGTATATGTACAATCATGAACACAAATGATAAATCTAAAATCAAAATATTAGAATAAAATAGATTAGATAATGAAAAAACATTCCCTAAAAAATATTTTTCAATTTTTTATTTGATGCTACTAGTGGTATCTTGAAAAACCATTTGAATGAAAAAATTAAATCAAATTGTATCAAGACAAAAAAAAATTGGGAATAAAAAATATTTAATAGTGGTCTTAGAGACGTACTATCATGCTCATTTTTTAAAAATTTCTTGCATTTTTGTAAATAATTTATAAAAAATTAAATAAGATTGGTATTTCCCATCATCTGATGTCCCCATTATGGAAAATATGTGATGAAATATTTCTATTCATTAGTTCTTATTCAAAAATAAATCCTCATAATACAAAAATTATTTCAATCTAGAGTCAATAATATAATGGGGATCAAGTGATTATCTCTTATAGATACTAAGACTTCTCGAATTGTGAATATTCTATTGATGTTTTTTATTTTTAAGTTGTCTGACTTGTATTTTTATCAAGAAGAATCAATGAATCCTTATGTATTATCTCTCACACTCACATGATCAAACTATTGTGTACATATAGTTTTGTGTGAGTCATGTTTATATCAAAGGTATCATAAGTGGATGTAATAGTCGAACTTCCTCTAGATTATTTGTTTTTAATGAATGAGATGGATAGCTTTTGGGATATGAACTATCAATATTTTTTCCTAAACCAATCATAAGTTCAATTAGACTAGTTAATTTATTGAAAGTACAAAATATAAGTGGTCAATTAACTAAATGTATGTCATTAAATTAATAAATAAACCATGCATATTTAAAAAATGTGTTTTATAGAATTAGGATATGCACATTCTTGTTTATGCTATATATTTACCAATAGAACATATTGGACAATCAATAAGGGAAATTATCAATGGAATTTTTTATTTTATAATTTTCGGAATAAAGATATATTATTATTTCCTAAATTGATGAATAGAATCCAAAAAAACAAACCTACCAATTTTTTTAATGAAGGAGAGTGAAGTCATCATTTTTGATAGATGAGAACAAAAGGGAATTGGGAAACTGAAAATTGATAAATATAATTCAATATAAATCAAACATTGATAAGGATAATGTTTTTATATGATTAAAGATTAATTCCATTTAAAGGAGATAAATCTAAACGTTAATGAGGAATATGATATATATTCAAAAATAATAAGTGGTTATATTTTTAAAAAATACCAATGGGGAATTATTGTAACCCATTGAGTCTATGATGGTTTTATTTAAAAATATATAATTTACTATAATATATATATATATATATATATATATATTGAAGATTTACCTTGGTTACATGTCAAATATAATCATTAATTTTTATGAAGAATTGATGCATACATTATTATTCAATAATAGAACATTATTATCATTATAATTTGGTGTGTTGAAAAAGGAATGGTATTTTAACTTTATCATAGCATGGAATTAATAATATTTGGTGTTATATATGTTTGAAAATGATTTTATGAGTTCATGGAAGGATCCATAACGGTTTATGGAGCATATAAGTTCATTTTAGAGTGAAATAAAATCATATTTTCAGGTACACCTTCACCATGGAATTCATTATATCATAGTAAAATTATATTATCTTTTTTGTCTATGTAAATGTATAAAATATAATATTATTTCGACTTTTACATTGATTTTAAGATCGTAGGTGGTTTATTGGGAAATTAAATTATTATCATCACTATAGTGGCTAAAGTAGTGGGAATTTTTCAAACTAGATTGTAGATTGACCAGTCTTTCAGTTACGTAGATATAGAGTGGGTGAGTTATTTTCCATAGCATCTGGAATTTCAAGATGGATGATTCCTAGTTAAAAAAATTGAAGCCCCTGTATAATTTTCATGTGGTTCTGGTTGAATTTATTAAGTACATAAAATATATAAACAGACCAAAATGTATAGTTAGTAACGACCACACTGTGAATCTCGGTGTCTTATTCTCAGGTGACTAAATCTTCAAAATAGGGATCCCCAACATGGGAATAGAGGTTCTCATGTTATATGAGATGGTTTCACTATAGACAAATTTTAACATACCAAGATTTTACATCGTATTAGATGAATATTTATTATATCCAAAAAATAAATGCCTCAGGACCGTAATAGTTTAGAGTATTTGAATTTTTGGAATAATAAATCATCTATACCGGTGAATCATCTTTAACATCTACCAAAATGATATCAAACCATTGTACTTCTAACTAAAACAATTCTTTATAACCTTGGTAAAGGAAACATTTGAAATGGGTGATCTCAAGTGCTTCATATGGGTGAATAAGGGAAATGGATAATCATAATATGAACAAAACGGAATGTAACATGTGCAAAACAATTACAGATTAAATGTTTCATATTAGAGACCAAAAAAAATATTTTAATTTTATAAGACAAGATTTACAAAGAAATAAAGAAAATATGACATGAAATCATAACATAGGATTAAAACATGGAATTTTGGACAACACATATTCATTTAATATAACTTCCATAGTGGTTGAGGCATCCCTTCATAACTATATTAGTAGTATGGGTTCACTACCCATACCATCATGGAATTCAGGGTTTATTCCCTGAGACATCTTAGTAGAATGAGTCCACTCCTCATTCTACCATGGTAGTCATGGTTTACTCCAATATCCATGTTAGTAGTTAAGGTTTTCACCCAGGATCATATAAGTTTATCTTATGAGATATAAATCATTACCCAATGAATTGGAGGGATATATATGTCACTTATATATGATAATAAAATCATACAAACTTGTGGAAAAAAACATAAAGAATCATATCGTAACCCATAAAATGAAATGGGTAACATAGAAAAGTAATCATATCATATCCTTTTGAAAAAAATACCTGTTCCATAATAATTTCATAAAAACATAATGTGTGACTAATGCATATATTTCCTAAACATATTACCTAGGAATGAGAAACATATTTCATAAGTACCATTACCTAAAAATATAACCATTCAGAGTGAGAATTTAAATGGACCCTTTTGATCATTTCTATGGAATCCACGAGTAACATAAACATATTTCCTCTTAGATGTAAAATGATTTGTAAATATATTTCAATAACATTTCTATATGAAAATATCCATTCATATCATAAACAAACTTTTTAAAAACATAAAAACATATGAAAATCATTCTAGTATGAATAAAAAGAATAAATAATGCATGAAAAAATATTACAACAATTTTACTTAAAATATTATAAAAAATTTTTAAATTTATTTTGAAGACAAATTTCCTTGAAAAAATATAAATTGGCATGAAAACCTATTGAAAACCATTTTAATATAAAATAATTTTAAACAATCAATTACTATAATATTATAATATAATTTTCATTTGTAAAAGATAATTAAATTCTATTCTACTAAAATATTCCTTAAGGGAATGTTAGTATTGATGGAGGATAAACCCAAAAAAACTAAATATTTCTTTTACACTGTAATTTTTTTAAAGGTTCCTAAACTAGAAACCAACAAGAATTTTCCTTATTAAAAAACATTATTTTTAAAAGGTAAAAAATTGGAAAATATATCCTTCATGGATAATAGTAAAATAATAGAATATTTTTGGAAACCATATAGAAGATATATTTTTGAATGTACCATGATTTCTGAATGAAGAGAGAGATAATGATAGACTTCGTTAAAAAACATTCTTAAATATATTATGTACCAATGTGCAGAAAAAAGGGTACCAGAATATGATATATCATGAATAACCATTGGATAATAAAAATAATTACTTTTCATGATATATTAATCGTAATATTTCATCAAATAAATCATAATCATATATAATCTTGAAATGCGATGAGAATATCTCAATAAACTCTTATAACATGGTGACATTGAACCCCACTCCACATGCATGAAAATGAAATTACATGAAGCTTAATACATCATGAATTGAAGTATATTAATTATGTAAAATTTCATGGAATGTATATACTCCTAATATAAAAAATAGGTTCATAACAAGTCATGTCTCTCAATGGAGAAAAATTGAGACAATAATTACATTTCTCATTTTGTCGGTTTTGAAACATAAACCCCATGATTAAAAGATACAAAAACAGTTCTGTAAATACCCATAAATTTAAGTATAAAAGGAATATAATATAATGATAATAATTATATACACCACATAAACAATGTTATAATTAAATAAGTCATGTATCTTATTGAGATAAGGAGTGAGATGAAATTCTTTTAATTTTTGACTAGATTATCAAAGTACTCATTCAAAACATCTATATAATAAATATTTATTTATTAAAAATATGTAATAGAATTGTATTATTACTTTTCATACCATATATTGTTTTATTATGTACTTATATTACCCGCTTTTTAACAATTCTATGTTATGGATTCATATATAGTTATATTCTCATTGTTCTTTGCAACTGTCTTAATTTGTCACAGTGTTGGTCCTTATACTTATATCATGATTCCATAATAAAAATTTTCATATAAATATCATTATTATCTGTTATATTTTTATTATAATATTTCATATAATATTTAGGTTTTAAATATAATATGGTGTTCATTAATACGGTAATACGTACATATGCATGAACACTATTTATTTTTAATTGTTGTCGTTAAATAAATATTTTAAAATACACATATATATAATTATTAATATTTTTTTACTGTATCATATATATCATATATATTCTCAAACATAATTCATAAGAAGTTCCATGTAGTTTATGAATGAACCACATCACTTGGAGGGGGCAGTTGTCCATATTTCCTCAAACGAAATTATTGTATTATCACTAAATGCATTGTATAAAGATAAAAATTTAAAAAGAATTAATCAAGGATAAAGTATTAATATATATTAAATATAACATATATAAAAATATTTTCTATCCTAATTATAACTATGAGAGGTGATAAATGAAAAAATAAACAATAGTCGGTTAGTGTGGTCGTAGTCGGCAATACACATAAGTAATATATTCATTACTAATTATATAGAAATGTGTGTAACTGTAGTTTTAACACATAGATAAAAATATAATTGTATATTTAGGATACTTGTGTTGTTATAAAATCATGTAATAAGAGTACTTTAGTGTGTGGGGAGTTAAACAATAGAAAGGAGTTTATGGGAGAGTCTTATTTTTTTATAGGGTAACTCTATTTGGTTTTAGTGAAAAGGATTCCATGGATTGATTTCATCCCATGTGGATGCCTATTAGTCAATGGGGATAAATATAGAGAGATATGTTGGTATATTACTTTAAAAATTATGTGTCTTGACATGTGTGTGTATGTGGGGGGAGATAAGGCCATTTATAATGGACGAGGGGTGGCAAACTTGTAATGTTTTAATATAAAATAACCACAACCATGTTTTTATTTTTAAAATCAGTTTAATAATGTTGAAATTCAATCCTTTATATTATAAGGTGTAAATATGTTTCTTTATTATTGAATTTAGAAATGTTTATAGGTCTACTTGGGCCATAATGTTGTTGTTTTGTCATATATTAACCTCAATTTAACATTAACCATTATAATTAAATTTAAGTAGATCACTAATAATTTAGGTGAAACAATGAGTTGAACATATTAGAAGTTATAAAATATGATGATTAGAAATATAGAATCAATTTTTTGAATTTATAAATAGTAAAGTGAAAAAATGTATTTAAATAGAATCCCAGAGTCTGGTGGACAATACAGATTTTTAAATTTAAATTATTCAAAAGATTGCTAGGTTTTTATATTTTACATCAAAGTGATATTGATTATAAAGGCCAAAAATTTAATAATTCATAAAAATATTATTTAATTAGACATTTAATGTAATTTAAAATTAATTTTACCCTTTTAAATACATTATATAAAAAATCATTAATGAATTTAAATCCAATATTTTAAATTATTCATTAAATAATGAAACCTTATAAAAAATAAAAAATATGTATCTAACCTAATTTTTCTATTTCTCTTAAAAATATTAAATATATTTTCTCATATTAAATATATTAATTTTCCAAATATAACATTTAAAATTTGTTCTCCATTAAATGGATGTAAATGTACAGTAATAGAAAAATTTGATTTTATGTGTTAAATTGGTTTTATTATTATCTTAATCTTATAGAATATATTGTATGAATATCATAAATATTTACATGATTATATATAAAATAAATATAATTTCAATATTACCTAATAATTTAAATTATTCTAATTTATTACAATTTAAACAATTTTCTGAGAAAAATAATATTTTTCTATAAAATTACTTCTTTTATATAAATTTATGTTTTTATATTCATTGGTAATTAATTTGTTACTAATTAAATCATTTTATATTTTTTGAAAGATAAATATATAAATATTTTAGCTAATACAATTAGTAACCTATAATTTAACATCTATTTTATATATTATAATATTAAACAATTATGTTTTAATAATATATTATTGTTTCATAAACCACAAACATGCATATTACATAAGCCATCAAGAAAATTAATTATTTTATATAATACAAGATAACCATATTGTTCCATTTAGATAAAGATAAAACTTTTTCTCATGTAGTTCTCATATGGAAATAAGAATTATTTAATATAAAATAAATTATTCCCCATATTCCATGAAATGGTGAATATAAAAATATTAAATTAATTAAATAATAATAATTGAAAAAATATTATGGTGTTACATTCTACCACCTTAAAATGAATTTCACCCTAGATATTATTCTTCGTTATTAATATTTTAAAAAAATAAGGTTTCATTTGTAGATACCCACATAATAAAAATGTTAATAAAACTCCCCTTAAAAGATAATTTTTTAATCATAACGGTTATCCAATGTAACATATAACTAGGTGTCCACCTAGGAGAACATGTATTGGCGATGAATATAAGAAAAGGAGGAAAAGTGTAATTATTTATAAGGAGCAGCTAAGGTCATTATTTACTAACATGTGAATGATTAAAGAAACATTTATGGTGTCACTTTCATAATTCTGTGATAATTTCAAAGGGAATCAGTTCAACAAATTTTAAGGTAATAGGAAAACATTTTATTGACCAATTTATAAATTTTTATTTATTTTTATATCATTATATAAATATATTTTTCATACTTTTTTTTTGATTTTATCAACATTAAATACACCAATAGACTTATGAAATGAGTGTCCATAAATTAACATTGATACACAAAGCACTAAAATACACTTTTGATGGATATTAAGGCATATAAGTGAATTAAAATTCAAACTATTTCTCTCTTATAAATCAATATGACTTAATCTATGAACATAAACATTAACAAAACAAATTCAAAATTAATATTTATTCATCATAAATAATTATACATTAACAAGGACATCACCTAGGCATGTAGTGTATGTGAGACCCTTATCTCTTTTGGTCATGGGTTCAAGGCACACATCCTTACTGTACTTTATTATTTATTACCCGATATATTTGATGTCCTTTTCTAAAAACACAGTAATATAATTTCCAAAACAAATAGGATGGAAATTCTTGAAATAAGGTTACTCGATAAAAACCCATTTTACCATGTTTTACAATACTACCTTAATACAAATATAGTTCATCCAATTTTTAACATAAAAATTTCATGAATGGTGAACCTTATAACTCTTCTTTATTATGAAAATAAAAAACAATGTAAATTAGGTCACAGAATCTTCTAAACATTGAACACCCATATATTAGAAAAGAGACCATGGTAGTCATTTTCCAAACATGTGAATACCCCCCACCATATAATCTCTTGAAATATGTTAATAACATGAATTACCATAAATACATTTTGAAAACATGAATTCATCATTATTCCAATGGTTACTGGATATATTCCTTAAATCTAATAATTCTTATTCATCATCCATTATAACATAGACTACTTATTCCACAGATCCTTTATAATTTCTGAGGTAATAAATATCATCTAATTTTGTTATTCATATACAATATAATATTATACACACAAAATTATCTTTACATAAGAATAATATTAAGTGTAATGTTTCATTAGTAAACAATTCCCAATGTGATTAAATCAATTTTTCATTCCATCTGAAACATTCAACATAACAATTTATATCCTTACCGAAAAACCATCCCTGGGTATGTCACAATTCATATAACATAATTTTTTTTAAATCCAAGAACAAAATAATATTGATTATTTCAAACCATATTTATAAAATTAACCAGGTTACCTCATCCTATTAAACAATACCTCTTTAATTTTACATTTCATCTTTAGTCTCTTCATCATCGATAATGTCACCATTACTCAAACCACCTTACTGGTTCCCATTAGTGGATTTCATCTTGGGACATTAGTTTTCATATTGTTTTTTTGTTCCATACATAATAGACATAGCATTTTATGATGACTTAGGGAGGCTAGAATTCACAACCTATTCATTAACCGATCACGTAATATTTCTCTTCCAATCACTTGTTTTTTTGTCATTCTTTTCTTATGTAAATAGAGTTTCTTATACCATTAAGACATTAAAATAGGTGATTGTATATAAATTATCAAAAAAATTACTGAATCTTGTTTACTAGACAATCTATATTACCTAAACTCTCAGTGAACACCATTATTCTCTTCTTTAGTCAGTTGGAGAGTTGTTTTTTCATGTTCTTTTAAAACTGATTAGGCATGATCACATAACTTTAACTCCAGTGATCATCCCACTTTTTTTCGCATCATCAATTATTACAAAATATTCAATATTAAACATATTCATTCTAGTTCCTTCCATTGACTGAAACTATAATCATAGTGTCAGCATTACCTATCTGGGAATAAAACCACATCGTCGTGAACAGAATTAAATGTAGGATGTATAAATCATGACACCTTATATAATCTTTGACAACCTAGGTTAATAATAGGTAATTTATTTTTATATTATATTCAAATCCATCATAATTTTTTGCTCGTTGTTTGTGAATTTCATGTGAATAACCACCAAGAGAGTCAAACTACGTGTGCAAAATAGCTAGTTGTTGAATACCATATTACCTGGAGTCTATCCCCAAACATATTTTCTATGTTTTTTGAACTAGGTACATCTATTCCAGATCCACATCCACTTGTAGTATCCAAACAGGGATGTATTTCTATAAAACCACTCACTCTATCCATTACCAAAATTCTATGAATTTTTCCAAAATGTTATGTCATCCTCAAACATATTTTTATAGACATCCCTAAATATATCAACATAAATAAACCTAGGGATCTCGTTAAAATTTTATCATCCATGTTTCCAACGGTTTACTAAAACATTAATTTGATACCAAATATAATATCCCTATATTTACATACACGGATATTACATCATTTTTAATGAATATTCACAACATTACAAAAAAAATCCGAAGAACCATAATAGATTATATTCAATGGAATCATGGAATCAAAATACTTTATCTTGGTAAAAGATATTAATCATCTCTAATAAATATATCCAATGTTAGTAGTTATACCTAAAACATATCTTTATAACCATGGGAAGGGAAACATAATAAGGGGAGAGTACAGATTCTCAGTAAGGGTAAATAAAGGAAATAAAAAATAATAACATGCACAAAATGGTATGGAACATGGGAAAAACATTTGAAAATTATACCCTTAATATTAGAGACTATAATAATGACTATAATTTCATAATACATGAATCATAAAAAAATAAATAACTTATGATCTGAAATCATAACATAGGAATAAAACATGGAATTTTTGAAAACACATAACATGTAATATGATTTCTAATGAAGTTGAGGCATCACCACCAAGACCATATTTGTAGTATTTATTCACACGCCAAATCATCAAGGTAGTCATGGTTTACTCCCATGTCCATCATAATATAATTAGTTCACACATCATACTACCTTGGTATGTATTTTTCACTCCCACGGACATCTTACAAGCAATGGTTCACTCCCTGTACCATCTTAGTGTATCTGATGATATATGATTTTTTACCCAATGCATTGGATTGAGACACAGGTCCCACCCATATCATAATAAAATCATACATAATGTTCCATAAAATTCATAAAAAATTGTATTTTAAAAAATAAAATTAAATGTGTATCATAAATAAATAATCATATCATAGCACATGGAAAAAGATACACGTTTCATAATCATTTAATCAAAATATAACCCTTGAAAGAAAGAAATATTTCATAATAAAATAACCAATGAAAAAAGAACATGTTTGATAATGAAAATTACATCAAGACTAACCATTTAGAGAAATAATATGAATGTAACATTTTGATAATGTCCGTGAAATGCAATAGAAACATAAAAAAATGTCATCTTTGATGGAAAATAATTAGAAAATATCATTTAAAACCATTTATTCAAATAAAATATCCATTCTTTATTGAAAAATAATAATTAAAAGCATAAAACTTTTTTAAAACCATTTTCTTGGGAATAAAACTTAAAAATAAATATTTCAAACATTTTTAAACCCATTTTACAAGAAAATTTATAAAAAAATATTAATTTTTTTGAAACCAACATTCCTTACAAATTTATAAAATACCATGAAAACATAAAAAATAAATTTTTCATTTAAAATATTTCGAAACATTGAATTTCAATAATATTCGGAAATTTTTTTCTTTTCTTGAAATAATGTAACATTCTACTATTGTGAAGGATGCTTCTATGTAATTATTTTTATGAAAATAGATAAAACCAAACACATTGAATATTTATTTTACACTTAAAAAATCATAGAAAGGCGATTCAACAAGAAAATGACAAGAAGATTATTTATTAAAATCCATTTTGTTTAAAAAGGTAAACCATTGAAATAAATTTATTTTAAGGATCATAGGATAATAATAGAATATTTATTGAATCCTTTTAGAGTACATGTTTTTGAATTAACACATATTTCTAACCACCGAACTATGTAAAGTAAGATTTTATTAAAATTACTTTATTTACTATATTACATACTAATTAGTGGATAATTTGTAAAAATAACTGAATATATCATTAAAAATATAGTATTATAAAATTTTTGAGTGTTCTTGGCTTATTAATCACATTATTTCATCAAATAATTCACAATCATAAATAATCTCTAAAAAAGATTTTATTATTTCAAAAAACACTAGTAACTAGGTAACTTTGAACTATACTACCCATGTAAGAAATTGATATTACCTAAGTAATAAAATTTCATGAAATCTTACAGATTCATGATATAAAATACAACGTCATTATATACACCTCATATAATAATATTGGTGCATAACATGCCATGTGTCTCAATGTAAGAAAATTGAGAAAAATTACATTACCAATTGGGAATCTTTTGAAACATAATCTCTATGATATAAATATCATAAAATTGTTATTTTAATACCCATATATTTAGGTATAATAAGAATATAAAACATAAATTTCAATTATATACACCACAAAAAAGAAGTTAGAAGTGAATAAGGCACATATCTCACAGAAATAAGGAGTGAGATGAAATTCCATTACCCTGTGTCTTGAATATCATTGTAGTAATTCAATACTTCTGTTATTATAAATAATTAATAGAACAATATACTTACTTTTAATATCATATATTGCTTCATTTTGGATTTATATTACCCACCCTCTAACAATTCAATGTTAATTTTTCACTTTGGCAAATATTGTCTTTGTTCTTTGCTTGTGACACAATTTGTTATATCATCGGTTATTATAAATATATAGTGATTCATGAATGTAAATCATTATATAAAAATCATTAATAAATAGTATATGTTTCTTATAATAGTTCATAAAATATAGAATTATTGAACGGATTACACCATTCATGGAGATGGTAGGTCGTAAGTACATATAAACATTATTTCCTTTGAATTATCATGTTCAAAAAATGAAAGTAAATGAAACATGTTTATACTTATATAATTATTAGAGTAGATTTATTATATCATATATATTCACTATATCAATCATTAATACATTTTATGTAGTTCATAAAAAATCATATCACTTTGAGGGGAGGTGGTGGACACTTCCTCAAACAAAATTATCATATTACCACTAAATAAAATGTATAAAGATAATTGTTTAAAAAAAATTATTGATGAATACAGATATAATAAATATAATATAAAAAATATATAAATAGATTTCCATTAATAATTTCCACCATGAAAAGTGGTAATATAAAAAAGAACAATTATCAATTAGTTATGTGGTGGTCCTTTAAACAAGTAAAAAGTTTGTTCATTACCCAATATAGAAAAGTGTGTGTAATTACATGATGAAAAATTTGTATAAAATAAACCTAGTATATAGAGGATACTAGTTTAGTTATACAAGAATGAAATAATAATATTTTATAGATTTTGGAATGAAAATTAAAAAATGGAGTTCAAGGTAGTTTGTTACCTATTAATCAGGTAAATCCATTTGGTTTGTACAAAATAATTCCTTGGATTGTGTTCGGCCGATGGGGAGGCATAGAGTTTTAAGGGAGAGAAGGTGGGGAGTCCTTAGGGTAGGGTTTTTCAGAACATATTTGTCTTGAGAGGTGTGCGTAAGGGGGAGGATAAAAGGCCTTTTATAATGGAGAATGGGAGCATTCTTATTATATTTTGAATAAAAGGAACCCTACCTACTTTTTTAATTAAAAGAGGTACAATAATGGTCCAAATTTGATCCGAGGTAGGATAATGTCGAAATATGTTCATCAAATGTCTTTCATAATAGTGTATATCTCTTTTTGGGTCTTAATGTTATTTTTCAGTCCAATATTAAGCTTAATTAAACATTAATCATTGTAATTAATTTCAATTACATCAATAATATTTTACTATCAAAAATTATGTTATTCATATTAGACATTATAAATTATTTTTATTCAAAATTTTGAATCAATTTCTTCAAACTATAAACACATGACTGGTAGAAATTAATTTTAATATAATTTTGTATTCGGGTCGAAAATACGGGTTTTTAAGAAAAAATGATCAAATGTTTTCTATGTTTTTGGATTTAATATCATAGTTAAATTTACTCTTATGACATAAATTGGATGAAATTATAAAAATATTATCTAATTATTCTTTGAAACTTATTGAAAATATAATTTAACCTTATAAATAAATTAGATGAAATGTTATTTTTTGAATTAAAATCAAGAATTCTTAATTATCCAATAAAAATAAAACCTTACAGAAAAATAGAAAAAATTCATACTAAAATAATTTTAATGTCTCACTTCCAAATATTGATTTTAATTTAAAGCATAAATTATAAAAAGGATACAATAGTTTCATTTGAATTGTGTTATCCATTAAATGTTTGTAAAAGTACATTAATTAATATTTAGGTTTTTATATGTCAAATAGGTTTTATTGTTATCATATACTTACAAAATCCATTTGATGAGTATAAAAATTAATTAAATCAGTATATAACATATATACTACATAAAAATATCTTAATAATTTTAATTACTCTAATTTATGGGGATTAACAAAATTTAAGCACAATATAAGTTTCCTATAAAAATAATTCCTTTAAAATCAATTACTTTTATATTCATTTATAAATAATTTGAATCTAATTAATTCATTTTATCTTTTATAAAACCTCTATATTTACATATGTTAGTTAATTCTACTATTATCCTCTAATTTAACAACTATATTATATCTTATTATATCCAGTAATCATGTTTTAAAACTATATTATTATTCCGTGAAACATGGACACATGTGTTACACAAACCATTGAGGAAAGTAATTGTTTCATGTAATACAATATATCCTTGGTGTTGCATGTATAGAAATATAAAATTTCTATTTTACATAGTTTTTGTAATCCAAATACTATTTTTTAATATAAAATAAATTATTTTGAGGATTTCATGAACTGTAGAATGTCAAATAAATAAATTAATTTGAAAAAATTTACTCACAAAATCTTAGGGTGTTACAGTTTATTAATAAAAAATTAATCTGAAAACAGTATAAATTGAACCATTTTACATAACTCAGTGGAGTTGAAGAATCCCTACTAGAAAATAGGAGTCCCACTACTATCATTTTAGATACCATAGAGGCTTAAAAATATTTATACTTGGGAATTGAGGGTGGTGTCCATAAAATTCAAGTAAATGTTTTTATGGTTCTTTTTACAATTCTTATGAATATATAGAAATATCACAAATTTTTTTCCTAATAATGATGTTGTTTTTAAATTATTCATTCAAGTAATGATATATGTAATCAATTCAGTAGAGATAGTGACAATTTGCAATCAGATAATTAATGAACTATTCACAAATGATTCAAGATCATAATGATTTATATTAAATAATATTATTCAAATCAATTTAAGGGGGACTATGTTGTGATATTTTAGTGAACAAAATAAAAAATGTCGATCTAAGAAATGGGTAGATGATACATGAGGCCCATTTATACATGAGAAATAATGAGCCACGTTAGTTACCTATAATACTAATATGATTTTGTTTATATTGCAGAAATATTTTGAAAAATCATTGATTTTAAGGGAGTTGATGATGGGATTTATTATTTATTATTTTATATATAAAATATTAAATATTATTCATTCTATTTTTTATATTTTGTGGATGATTATTAATATAGAAAGTGATCAAATATTTTTTTTATAAATAATGATATCAATAGAAAGATAATAAATATTGTATAACATTTTTATTCAATAGTAATATATATGAATATAAATAATAATGAAAACACACCATCTATTAAGATATAATTTATAAAATAACAAGAAATGGAAGAATTTGTTTTCCTTTAACATGATGAAGGAACTGAATTTGATATGGGGGAAATGAATGGATGTTCAACAACATGAATGAGAGTTTGAGGAGTCAATAAAAATCCCATATGATTAATTACCATCATATGATCTAAAATATGATTTTTATTCAATGATGAATTCATACAATATCTTCTAAAGAGTATAATAATATTGTTCAATAGTGAATATATCCATATTATATGATACATTAAACCATATAAGTGTTGTCGATGAGTTGACTAAAATATTATTATATTTTTGGAGACTTACCCATTTGCAAAAAATAGATGATCATCCCTGTAGTAGTGCATTGATGGAAAAAATTCCAATAATCCTTAGGATAATTTGATTTAGATAAAACTAATTGTTACGTATTTATCCTTTTTATGGATGGACCACTGTATTTTTATAATCATTGGAAGAAAATTATTCTTCTATATTGTTGTGCATCAACACATCAACAACATCATGATCCTTCTATTATAGAATTGTGGGTGAAGGCTGTAAAAATCAGTTTTTTCTTTATGAGAATTACTTTCCAATAAATTCATATATCTCAATTACTAAGAGTTCATGTGTGATCATGTATTATATGAAAACTATAATTATATGTGTTTGGGAAATATCCATAAATTAAAATAAGAAATTTTTTTAAATTAATTCACATTAATTCACCATGTCTCACTCCCAATATGCCTTTGTTACCTACTACATATTAATGTATAAAACTCAAAATAATTTTTAGGGATTTGTGTTATGACTTGTCATTTAATTTGAATCTATGAAACAATGTTCGTTTTTATTTCAAAATTTTCGATATATAGTAATACCTATATGGGATCCATCCAAACACCATGGCACCTAATACACCAATTTATCATTCAATAAAGGTGTAATATAAACACTTAATCTTTATAAATGTCATAAAATAATAATATAATCATAAGTATTCCTATTCAACCTTGAATGACATTGAAAATTATATTCTACTTCAATGTTGGTAAATTTTATTTAAAAATATATAAGTCATTCTAGGGTTCAACAAACAAAAATTTAAAATTAATTCACCCTCTATTTATATAGAATAATTCATATATATTTATGTGGGAACATAAATAGGATTATAAAGACAATTTTGATTCCAATATTAAATTAAACTCAAGTATAATCCTTATGTATTCCTTCTACACATTAAACTGAAGAGTAATATCATTATAATTCATCAAAATTTATTAAAAATTATATAATATTTATGTATTCATGGGGGACCGTAACCCATTATGTGATACCCAATTCTCCTTCCAAGATGGTACTAAACTCATGGATAATCCTTATATAATCTAGGGGTATTGTAAAACTCAACATAACCACAACTGGCCTTATTTGACAGATTTATAATCTCGAATAATATTTATCTCAATCCATGTCACCATAAACCCTGTTACAAAAGCAATTTTCCCTTTAATATAGTGTAAAATATAGTGTTATAACTATGTACTCTATGAGAACCTCAGACCCCATCATAAGAATAATTCCCCTACATATATTGCAGTAAACTGAAATATAATTCATAAGCACATATAGGGGAAAATAAAATATAGTTAATACCCAATTTGCCTTGTTTTATGGAATTGAATTCCATATTCAACAATAAAAATAATATTTGGTTGAAATAATTTAGTGGTGGATTTTAAATCTACTTCTAAATGATTCATTTTTGTTTTTCTAATAGTTTTTTAGAATACCATCACTAATTCTCTATATATTAATTAAAATATCCCCCATTTATCAGTATTTTTTACTTGTAGTTATAACCGTCACAAAGTCTGAAAACAAATTGTTATTTTTTTAAATTCTTATAAGGCATTTTTTATGTTATCATTAAATTAATAATTATAATTATTTAATATATTTATTATGGATAATTATTAATAATGAAAACCTTATTCTTTTAATAATAAATTTTTTATAATTTTTTATTATTTATTAATTATGATACAAAATTTTAACTAGTAATTTTTCGTTACTTTTTAATTAAAATTACTTATAAATATTAGTTTTAATAATTTGAATTCAAAATAATTTCATGATTAAATATAAATTTTCAGAAATTATTAAATTATAATTATTATTTGACAATTAATAATAATTCTTAATTTTATTATTATTTATAATCTATAATTGTATCTAAGATTGTTTCAACCAAGATCCAAAATTTACATGTTGAATGTAATATTTATTAAAAAAATAAAGAGTTATAAAAGGTTACAATTGAAAAGTATTTGGAATTTAAGATAACAAAATATAATGGAACCAAAACTAAAATACTCAAATGATATAGAATGAGAGGAATATCCAAATATAATCTGATCCCTTTAAGAATAGCTGAATCATTACCCTTATTTTGCAGTACACCCATACATGAATGTATACATCTATTCCATGTGTTATGATTCAAACATGGCTTGGTTGGATTATAATTTAATAATGTTCCAATATTCACACCTAGTGAGGATGAGTACACTACCATGATGGATTCCCTAGTGCAGAAAATGTTTTTTACGTCGGTTATTTTTAATTTTTTACGTCGATTTCTAGCCGACGTTAATACGTGCGACGTTATAAATAAGGTTTTTGACATCAGTTATTTAAAAACCATCGTCAAAAACATAAAATCATGATGTTTATCACGTCGGTTATTTTAGAACCGACGTGATAAAGGGCCTGGAGAATGGTTTATCATGTCGGTTATTTTATAACCGACGTGATAAAGGGCCTGGAGAATGGTTTATCACATCGGTTATTGAAGAACCGATGTGATAAACGGCCTGGACGATGGTTTATCACGTCTATTCTTAAACAACCGACATGATAAACAGGGGAGAGGGGGTTTATCAGGTCGGTTCATATAGAACCGACGTGATAAACCGGGCTGAGCGTGGTTTATCACGTCGGTTCATATAAAACCAACATGAAAAATTGAGGGAGGGTGGTTTATCACGTCAGTTATTGTATAACCGCCATGATAAACCGGAGGGAGGCGGTTTATCACGTTGTTTATTCAATAAACGACGTGATAAACCATTGTCCAGGCCGTTTAGCACGTCGGGTATTCAATAACCGACGTGCTAAACCATTCTCCAGGCCCATTATCACGTCGGTTATTAAAATACAGACGTGATAAACCATTCTCCAGGCCTTTTATCACATAGGTTATTAAATAACCGACGTGATAAACCATTCTGCAGACCTTTTATCACATCGTTTATTAAATGGCCGACGTGATAAACTATTTTCCAGGCATTTTATCACATCGGTTATCAAATAACTGACGTGATAAACCCAATTTTTTTAAACAGAATGCAGTGATCTTCTCTCCACTAGAATCAACCAGAAAACAAATCAAGAAAATGTACCAAAAAAACAGAAGTACATCAAAATTAAGCATGGACATAGATAACATATAAAACTTTCCCACTAGACAGCATCCACCCTCATTTATACCCCATGGACAGCCCTCCCCCACCCCGTTGGAGCCCTCACCCTCATGTATACCCCCTGGACAGCCCTCCCCCACCCCATTGGAGCTCCCACCCTCATGTATACCCCTTGGACAACCCTCCCCCACCCCATTGGAGCCCCCACCACACTCTTGGACTGCCCCCCGACCCCCGGACACCTCCAAACACCCCTCGAAAACCCCCCACCAGCCTGAACAGCACCTCCTCACCCCCTCACCCCACTTGACAGCCCCCACCACACCCCTAGACAACCCCCCACCCCTGGACAACACTCTCACACCCCTGGACCAGCTTCCCACAACCCTGGACATCCCTGCCACCCCCCAAGACTGTCCCCCCACCCCACCGGTCAGCCCTCCCAGACCGCTGGACACCCCCAACCCCACTGAACACACCCCCACACCCTTGGAACCCCTCCCCCACAGACCCAAATCCATACCAGAAGAACCATCAAAAGTAGACCAAAACAATAAGTAGAGCAAAATTAAGCATTCACTTATATAACATTCAAAACTTACACTGTCAACTTCAAAAAAAACTAAATCAAACCTAAACAACTACCAAATACACAATTAAAACGACAATATTCAAAATTACATTTTACATTACAGACAACTAAAATTCAATCAAACCTATAAAATAATTTGACCACTCCACTTGTACGTGTTTGATGTCTTCGGCAGTGTAGGGTTGAGGGTCATCAAAAAGCTACAAATGAAAAAGAAGATAGTTAACATGTATAATGAATAAATCAAATTAAAATATTGTGGCAATGTTTAAGAGAAAATCGTACCCGGTCAAAATTCACAACTGCCCCAGTTATTATTATTTCATACATAAATATTAACATATAATATCTGCATTCGATGAGGCCTTGTTGTTCATGACAATTCTGTTTTGAATGAGTGTAAATTCAATATATTATTTTTATGTAATAAATCAGAAAGTACAAATTATAAATGGAAATTTACCTTCGCATTTACATATTTGATCTTTGCATTTCTTTTCTTTGTGTTTTTTCGAAAGTAGACCCATGCACTGTTAGAAAATAAAACGAATGAGGTAAATTTAAAATTCATTATAATATATAAAACTATTGAGAAATTGAATCTTACTTTTCCAATATATTCTTAAAACTTTCCCGCACATCACCATGAACAGAGCATATCCAATAAAGAGCTTTCACCCTTGGGCAAAAAATCCCTAACATCCAATGATTACTGATAAAAGGAAATTTAATGTTAGTGGTTTTTTATGTTAAAAGATAATTAACTCTTTGAGAGAAATTTGTTTCATACCTCTCACAAAAAGGCATCATCCAGCATTGTTGGATTATATTCTTTTCAAATCATTCAGCAATATAAACCATTATTTGTTCCTCAGTCAATGCACATGCTTCATGGAAAATCAATTACGGGTCCATGAATCCATATACTTATATCAGTTCATTCCTCTCACAAATTTTATAAAGATACCTAATACAAAACATATATAAGTATACATTTTTAATAAATATAACGCAGGGAAAAGGTGTTAAGACTTACATGGGAAAAATTTTCACCACGTTGATGCCCAACTTATCTCCAGTAACAAGCTCCATGATATCAGATTTTGTAATCCCCACACTTATTTCACGTCCACAAACATGAGATTCCATTGGAAACTCATAAAAACCCAACAATAAATGTTAATATCTTGACAATCTGTTAAGACCACTAGAATCTGTATCTGATGTCATAGCCTGTTGTCTTTGTTGTTTTCTATACAGCATTTCTTTACCTTTGAAGTATTCCTATGAAAAAAAACTGAGAATTATAGTAGTTTTAAAATGATAAAACAACTTAAAAAAAATAAAATAAAAGATATAACATTCATACCTCTATGGTAATGAGTCGAAGAAGTCTGGATTGCCAAACTAAAAAATGGCCGATACTCTGTCCAACTGTCGCCACCTCATCTGTCGGTATTGGTACCCTAGCTGATCTATCTATAATATCCTGTACAGTGGCCCTCTGATTCTCTACCTCTAATTGTTGATGATGAACTATATCTCATATACAATATACCAACCCGTATGCTACTATATGATGTTGAGAATCATCAACATACAACTCTTAATATGTAGGAAGCTACGACGGAGGCGTAGGATAAAAAATGGGGTCCGCAGGCTAAGGTGGGGGAGTGGGGGCTACTGGCGGAGGTGGAGGATAAATAATGGGGTCTACAGGGGTAGGTGGAGGATTGGGAGCTGCAGTCTGAAATTGTCATTGCATTTCTGCAAACATAGACTGCACCGACTCTCTAATCTTGTCTTCCATCGTCGCATTAATATTTTGAACTTCAGCCTCCAAGGATTCTATTTTTTTATAAACCCCCTCAACGTTAAAAGTTGAAGAACGTGGAAACACTTTTCTTACCGATACACATGCCGGATATCCTCTTACACGACCAGGATGTTCGGGCCTTCCCAATGCTGCAAATAAAATATCTTCCCTCCCAGTAGCGGTAAATGTCCCATCTGAACTTTTCTCCTCAAGAGAGTCCGGTATTAATTAACTGAACATTTCTGTAATGATTGAAACTTATATGAAGAAAAAAGTTAACATAAATAAATTAAATAGATATCTTAAAATCCTCTCAGCTACGATTCTCGATTCTTCCAAAAGATATTGCCCTTTTTTCCCTTCCGAGCTCTCTTCCATTTTTCATGTCTAGATGGAGGGGATGGAGGGGCCACCTCTCCAGAGCTTGAAGACTCTGCTCTTAGTTGTTGAAATTTTTCCGCTATCATTTTTTCTTCCATTAATGTATACCCTCCCCGAGATAAACTATGAGGGTATAAATTTTTAGATTGGATCTCGAGATGAGCTTTCCATATTTGCTGTAATTTAAGAATAAGAAATCATTAACAAAACATTAAGAAAGTCATTTATATAAGAATGTTTATAAAAGTTTACATTTCCCTTACCAGAAATGACTCTTTTTTCTACTTTCAAAAAAATGTCTCCATGCATCTTCATCTATAAAAGGATATATACGACATTGATTGTCATGACTCCTATGACCATAAATGAAATCAGATGAGAGGGTTGATTTGAAATCCCTCCATCTCCTGGCAGCCAACGATAAGCATTTCTTCCTGACTCCTCCAGTGTCAGGAATATCAAATGTCATCTGATAAAGAAGAGGATAAACATATTATATATACTAGAAACATTAAAATAATGGTCAAACAATGACAAAAGATCTTACCAAAATTGTCTCCCACAACTGAGATATAATCTCTTTATCCACACCTCTCCAATCATCATACAGAATGCTTACTTTGGTCTTAGCATGAGTTGCAACAAAACTCTTAAAATCTTTGGCATTCGGACCTCTATGAATATCATCATCATCAAACTCAACTACTATCCTCTGATCCTGCGTACGGGCAGGTGATAATTTTGGTAAATGTGTGCACCCACGTTTACCAACCTTTGATCTCTTTGTCATAATAGGATCATGTGAATGTTCATCCCCAAAGGTATGACCAGCAATATGCTCCTCTCTAGAATCATGTGGTTGATCATCTGAATGATCTGTCATTATCCTTCAAAACAAAAAAACAAACGTCAGTTCACAAATATACAAATTCAAATATTTTAATACTACTGTAATTAGAAAATAGAAAAGTGTACTAGGTTAAATAATAGTAAACATTGGTAATATGGTAAGCATGTTAAACAATGGTTAATAAGGCAAAGATGGTCAAGATGGTCAAGATGGTCAAGATTGTAAAAAATGGAAAAAATAGTAAACCTGGTAAACATTGTAAACATGATAAAGTAATTGTCAGTGAACAAATATACAAATTAAAATATTTTAATACTACTGTAATCAGAAAATAGAAAAGTGTACTAAGTTACATAATAGTAATCATTGGTAATATGGTAAGCATGTTAAACAATGGTAAAGATGGAAAAGATGGTCAAGATGGTAAAAATGGTAAAAATGGTAAACCTGGTAAACATTGTAAACATGGTATAGTAATTGTCAGTGAATAAAAATAAGCATTTTAATATTCATGTAATGGTTATAAACATGATAAAGTAAACTAAAAAAACTTAAAACAAACAAAAACATATACTTATTTTATTTTATAACATGTTTTAATAAATAAAAAACTTACAATATCTAACATTTATGGAAAAAAAATGTAAACAAGAAATAAACATATGTTACCTGTAATTTTACGAATGTACACATGGATTGTTTTCCCAAATTCCTTCGTCGTGATCGTTCCTTATGGCACAAACTATGTCTTCAACATGATCGTCATTATGTTCTGTTAATATTTCCATGGAAGTAGGGATCTCACATAAATCAGCATATTCATCAAGTTCATCCTCACCAACATATTGTTTTTCCCTTGTAAAAAAACAGCCCAATGCATATCTGATTGATCTACTACATAAAAAATTTGCTTTTCATGTGTTGCCAATATAAAAGAATCAGCTATGTCTTCCAATCTATTCAGATTAACAAGTGTCATTCCAAATTCATTGTGTCTGACACTGTTGTTACCGTTAAACCATTTACAGTTAAAATGGGAACTTTAATTTTAAAGTAATCAACCTCCCATATGTCTTCAATCACTCCATAATATGCATTTGATGCAGAAATTGGGTTTTTGTCCTTAGCACTCGAAAAATGCATTGCTTATGCAAACACCAATACACCACTATTTTGAACTGCACTTCTGTTGTCCTGAGCTTTTGTATGAAATGTATAACCATTAATGTCATAACCAGACCATGTTATCACATTTAAACATGGACCACCCACTATCCATTTTAATGTCTCTGATACATCTGATCTACCAAGCAAAGTCTTTTTAATCCATGACAAAAAAGTTTTGTTATGCTCCTTCAAAATCTGCATTTCTTTCTTCTTTGGATGACATTGTTTCAATTCATTAATATGCAATGTGATATATGGTTGAGCGTCAGCTATGTTATTCAAGATGTATGATTCTAACTTCTTCATCTGTTCAGCTGACAATGATTTGACTTTCAAGCCGCGAATCCCCTTTCCCTCATTATTAACTCGTTCATGGCGAGATGGAGGCAAACCTATGTGTTGCGCCGCAGCCATGTAGCTCGTACAAAACTCTTCTACCTCCTCAGAAATATACTTTTCAATAATGGAGGCTTCAGGTCGATATAGATTTTTTACATACCCCTTTAATATTTTCATATACCTTTCAAAAGGATACATCCAACGAAGATATACAGGTCCACAAAGCTTTATTTCTCGAACCAGATGAATCATTAAATGCACCATTATATCAAAAAAAGTTGGAGGAAAATACATTTCCAATTTACAAAGTATAAAAATTGCATCCTTTTCCAAAATGTTCAAAGCATTCACATCAGCCGCCTTGTTACAAATTGAATTGAAAAAATAACACAACTTCATTATATCTTTCTGACACGAATGGGAAATATTCCACGCAATGCAACTGGTAGAATTTGTTGCATCATGACGTGACAATCAAGTGATTTCATACCTATCAACTTCAAGTCCTTCAATGAGACAAAATTTTTTACATTAGAAGAATAACCTTGTGGCACTTTGGTATCATGAAGACACTGACAGAAGCTAATTTTCTCCCTCTTCGATAATGTATGACATGCCGGGGGAAGAAATGTTCGTCTTCCTTTCGGAGTGGGAGCTAACTCCAAACGTATTCTCATTGATAGTAAGTCTAATCTTGCATTCAACCCATCTTTATTCTTTCCATTAATATCTAACAATGTTCCAATCAAAGAATCACAGATATTCTTCTCGACATGCATGACATCAATATTATGTTTAACTTCATGATACCTCCAATATGGTAGCTCAAAAAAAATTGACCTTTTCTTCCAAATATGTCTATCATTACCAGATTTCTGTGTCTTTCCCAATGTCAGGTCAAGGTTTTTCACCCTCTCAAAATACAGATCAGGGGATAAAGGTTTTCGAGTAGTATCAAATTCTTGTGAGCCATTAAATGCCTTTTTTAGTCTTCTATAAAGGTATTCCATAGGCAAAAACTTCCGATGACCCATGTACACTGTTTTCCTCCCATGATGCAATTGACAATAGGACGTCTGTTGTTCGCAAATTGGACATGCCTTATGCCCTTTAACACTGTATCCAGACAAATTTCCATATGCTGGGAAGTCATTTATAGTGAACCGAAGCACTGAATGCAGTTGAAAATATTCCATTTTATAAGAATCATACACCCTAATACCATCAGCCCATAACAGTTTCAAATCATCAATCAACGGTGACAAGTAAACATCTATATCATTACCGGGTTTCTTTGGACCATAGATCATTTTACTCAACATAACATATTTGCGCTTCATACAAACTTCAGGAGAGAGGTTGTAAAATACCAATAAAATAAGCCATGAACTATGTGTGCTACTGAGTGTTCGGTACGGATTCATTCCATATGTGCACAACCCTAGTCTGAGATTTCTTATTTCATTTCCAAATGTAGAATACTGCGCATCAATTTTCTTCCATTGTGTACAATCAGCTGGATGACGTATTTTTCCATCACATTCCCACTCTTCAGCATGCCATCTTAACCTTTTTGCATCATTTGAATTAGCAAATAAACGTTTGAAACGATTAATTATAGGAAGATACCAAAATACCTTTGAAGGGAGCTTTGTAATCTCTACATCAACATGTGATTATTCTTTCACCTTATACCGTGATGTCCCACATTTTGGACACTCTGACAGATATTCATATTCCTTCCTATATATAATGCAGTCATTCGGACAGGCATGTATTTTCTTGTATCCCAATCCCATCAGGCTTAATATTTTCTTGGCTTTGTAATGTTAATCTGGAAGATCGTTATATTTTGGAAGAATGTCTTTCATCAATTGTAGCAGCTCTGTAAAACTTCTGTCACTCCATCCATGCTTCGCCTTCAGGTTAATCAATCTTAACACCGCCGACAAAACCGTAAAATCTGTACAACTGGGATATAATGGTTTTTCAGCATCACCATATAGACGTGCAACTGTCGGTTCTATCTCAATTTGTTCTGCTACAATATAGCGAATCATTTCTTCAATTCCATCGGAGTTACCATCTTGCGAATCATCATCATCAGTGAAATTCCGGCCAGTTTCACCATGCCAAATCCAAGGGCTGTAACTCGGATTAAAACCATGACATATCAGATGATCTTTTATCTCTCTACTTTTCAACTTCTTCATATTCAAACATTTCAGGCATAGACAGAAAAAAAATGTCACTACTTGGAACATTTCGTTTATAATATTCCAAAAAGGCATCAACACCTTCCTCAAATTCATTTCTCATTCGATGTGCCATAATCCAACTTCGACTCATTATTACCTATAACAAATATCAACAAAAAATATATATTTTTAAGATAAGAAAAATACATGTTTATATAAAAAAATCATAATTTGAATGTAAAAAAATATAAAATATAAAACAAATCTATAGGTATTTAAAAAATATGTTTGAATATTACTTTTAAAACAAAATATAGTTAGATATAATAGTTTTAAATTTCATTGAATCAAAGAAAACCATGACGCCTAATGATTCTCCAAATAAAATATACATCAATAAAACATAAACAAAATGATTTTTATCTGGAATAAGTGAATATGATCAGATGATACACATTTATAATAATCTCATGCTAATATACTAATAAAAATGTTAAAATATAGGAATACCTAATGGAAAATATAACATGTGTTATTCATGCTTGTTGTTCAATCATTATGATCTAAAGTACTCAACACATTCAAGTGCCAAAATCTTGAATGTAGTAGTAGTTTTCATAAGTACCCAACACCAAATAGCTATACATCGTAAGTGTCATGTTAGAAATATGAATATAGACCATTTGTTTTATGTTTAATAATATTTTCATATTATCTGATCATTCTGATTATATATTAGAATTACTATATCCTTTTGATCCGATATATAATCTAAGGACATTAATATTTCTTTAGAAAAAGTAATGTTAATATCATGGTAATGTAAAAAAAGTATATGTCCAACTATATATATGTAATACCAATAAAAAAATACATATGTGTTTGGCCTGGGTTTCACACATAAAACAACTCATCTCACAGATTAAATTTTTGATTCATCCTACATAATACTTATTTTTATAACTTAGGGAATGAAAATAATAAAAGTTTTGATTTACGATACTCATTATGGGTAAACATGATATATATAAATATAATATCTAATCTCATAAAAATATATCCATCGGGGTATAATAGCATAAAAAGCACATGATCAAAAAGATAAGTGAAACAGTTCTATATAATCATAGATCATAAAACCTGAGTCTAAGTATAACAATTTTAGCATAACATAGGACATGATTTATATGATAGTGGGAACATGATTTAAAAAATCTTATTCACAAGATCACTACATTGGTATGTGGAATAACATAAGAGTGTGGCACAAACATAATCATATAAGTCATAACATATGTCAAGGGAAAACATAGTTTCATTCACCTCATATTGGGATATGTTAATCACCTTTCCTATAATTTATTATAATATTTCTTACGAGACACATCACATAACACATTGGACATGGTATAACCATCAGTATCCCATATTTATCTATGATATATAATGAATTGTCGAATGCATTAGAAGGATATTATGGACCCAAAAGTCACATAATGACTAACCATATATATGGGTGAATCGTGATCATCAAATCATTTATAACACATTCGTAGATCAATTAACTAACAAAAATGAAATGGGGGTCATAATTGTTTTTACAAAACATAATAATTATTAATACATAAAAATGTGTTTGGATGGTAAGATAAGATAATATACCTAATTCAATCTAATTATCGTTAAATTATTTCTACCTAGATAGAAAAGACCTTTATAAAAAATATAATTTAACTTGAGAATGAAAAGAATGTACCCTTTATATTTTTATAATGAAAAATCTGAAAAGGATGATAATAATATTTAGGTATTATAATTTTTTTATGAATTATTAATAATAAATGAAATCACCTCTCTTGGTTTTTTTGAAAATCGGGCATACCATCGTATTCATGAAATCCGATACACTTTGCATGAAAAGGTCCATCATTTTTTGGAGATGACTGAAAGAATAAATGTATTATCAGACTCCCCATGAGTCCAGAATGAAATATTTGATTGTAATAGGTATGAATTGATATTGTTTTGAATTCATATGAAAAAAGATGATGGTTTTCTGATCTAGGAGTTCTAAAAATCATAATTTTTTTAAAAAAAATTATGATGTAAGAATGTTGAATGCAATTTTAAGGATAGGTATTAACGATTGTACCTGGTCCAATTTCATTCATGAAAATCATTTTCTAGACAATCATATTAAAAATATGATTTTATGAAAATAATTACTACTAATCTTCATCCAGAAAGACACATTCCAGCTAAGTAGTAAATAATAATGTTGCTGGAAGAATGGAACATTACAATACCACCCATTATTTTTCAGAATGAAAATCTAGAATAAGAGTTAAAAATTGTCTTATCCAAAATACACCTGCTTGAATGTTGCGAGTTGAATGTTGTGAGTTGAATGTTGCGAGTTTAATGGACATAATAACCATTTGCATTAACAAAAAATTCCACGATATTCAAAACGAATGAAAATCACATCAAGAATCGAAACAAAAACGAACAAAATAAATTCGTGGAAGGCTTACCTGAATGTTGCGAGTTGAGATGATAGATCCGAGAGGAGTGAAGAAGATAAACAATGAAGCCAAAATGAGTTTAACACAGGTCGATCGACGAGATGATTAGGGTTTACCGCGCGAGAGAGAGACGAGCCGGCGGACTGTCAATCAAAAAATCGTAAATGACTGTCCACGGGCTTTAATTTTTTAAATGTTTTAAAATGTCGGTTATCTTAAAACCGACGTAAAAAAGATCTCGCGCTTTGGTTTTTTAAGTCGGTTATTTTATAACCGACCTAAAAAATGAGATATCTACGGGTTTTTTACGTCGGTTATAAGATAACCCATGTAAACAACCAATGCCCGGGGGGTTTTTTACGTTGGTATCCAAATAACCGACGTAAAAAAACCCGATATCTACGCATTTTTTATGTCGGTTATTTTATAACCGATGTAAAAAACCAAAGCACGGGTGGGTTTTTTACATCGGTTATTTGGAAACCGACGTAAAAAACCCGATATCGACCCGTTTATTACGTCGGTTATAAAATAACCGACGTAAAAACCCTGCGCTTTGGTTTTTTACTTCGGTTATTTGATAACCGATGTAAAAAACGCGTCGATATCGGGTTTTTACGTCAGTTACCAAATAACATACGTAAAAAAACCCCTCGCGCATTCGTTTTTTACGTCTGTTATAAGATAACCGACGTAAAAACCCAACAGGCGCGATTTGTAACGTCGGTTATTAAAATAACCTACGTGAAAAATCTACTCGCCGCATTTTTACGTCGGTTATATATAACCGATGTAAAAAATGGTGACGTAAAAAACGATTTCTGCACTAGTGATTCACCATCTATTAACTAAGAAATGAATTTCCATTTTATCTGAAAAATGTATAGCTATAGGTTTTACAAGATACGATCATCAATCATGGAGTATATGAACTCTAAGAATAAGATATATTCATTATAACTAAGTAAATTAGGTTTTTTTAATGGAAACATAAGATGTTTTTCAAACTAGTCTGTAAAATAAATCGTCGTCACTATGGAGAAAAGTCCTTCAAAAAACTACCATAGTGAGAAATTAGTGTTTTATACCTTTGTATTGTAAGAATCCTCCTATAATTCCTTTATAAATATATCATAAATAACATTATTTCATTAATAGAAATAATGGGATAAGAATGTTTATATCCTTATTTAAAGCCAATATTGTTTAGATCATTAATCCATATATATTATGAAAAGCCTAGAAAGAGCCCACTTCACCACTAATGATATATTCCTAATCATGATGGATACCACCATCCTTATCCAATCCATATTCATTATGGATAATTGTTTTTTTATGAGTTATATTCTATTTTTTAAATTATCATTTTATAATCTAGTAGTTTGTGATGATTTACCACTACTACAATCCAATATAGAATCCATTTCACTGTATTTCAGATGACTCTTTGGGACAATTCCATTTGTTGGTGTTGTGTCCCCAAAGGATATAATACCTACGTACGATAAATTTTAGTAGTGTGTAAGGATTTTCCACTACAGTAATAATTTTATAGGGATGTAATTTTGTGGTAATAGACGGCTTCCATTTAAGACATGTTGCTAGTACATTCAATAACATTACCTTGGATTATTTTACTCTAATCAATAACTCAATCATCCATCCCACCCAATGTAGACTATATGGAATATCAATACATTCCACACTCAAGATGATCAAAAACCACACATATCAATATGTTGTATTTTATCATTAGAGTATAGCCTTAGAGTAATATTTATAAAAGGATTTTGATATCGGTTAAAACACAATAAAATGTTCAAAGAAAATTTTATTGAAGAAAATAACCATTTCAAAAAAAATCACATATATAAAGTATAAAGTATTTCTATAAATATTTAGTAAATAAATTTATTTAAAAGTATTCATTTAAACATATAATATTAGTTTAATAATATTAGGGTTCATGTTGGTGGAAAATTTGTTTCATTCTATATAAGTTATAGTGTATTCCTCTAAAATAATTATGATATGGTCAAAAATAAATTTTTTAGAAAACGAAAAGATGATTCGATTTAAAATATTTATAAAAAGAAATAAATGTGTAAATATTTACTTAATAAATCATTGTATAATGTTAAAAAAATTATTTTATACAATTTATGGAAATCATTGACATGGATGAGATAGATTTCTTGTCGAGTAGAAAATTGGTCATTTTTCAATAAAAATAATATTTCTGAATATTGAATACTTGAATATATTAAAATGAAAGGAAATAAATTATTTCATAAAAATAACATTATTACAATAACAAATATTAGGTTCAATATATAATTATTAAATAATTATTCTCGAATATAATTAAACATATATAATCTTGAAGAATAATTTGATTGTAATGTAAACGCCTACCTCAGCATCAAATTTCATCAAATGTGCTAAAACGTCATGTAGAATAAACATAGATATTTAATAAATATATTAAAGAGATGTAATCATATGTGTTATAGAATATATCATTTACTTATAATGTATTATCACCCATTTAATGACAATTATTGGTTAAAATCATTGTTAATAGTAAAAAGTACTTCAATTTTCATATATGTTTTAGTTTGGAAGTTTTGGTCCTTATACATTTATCATAGTTCAATATTCTTTAAAATGATAACAATTATATAAATATGTTATATATTATGTTTTACATATTTATATCCATTTATAAAATTTAATTGTTTAATTTGTCATTACATTGTTCATGGAGACGGTACCTCATATGTAGTCATGAATGCTGTTTTCATTTTTAAAAGGATGAAAAGAAAGAATGGTAAATAATAATTATATTATATATAATCATAAATAAAAAATATATATTCTATATATTCATAAAATCCAACCATATTACATTACATTTAAAATTAAAATGAAAAATGTATCACATCACTTAGTAGAGGTGGTAGCCCATAAAAATAAAATAGTGATGTTTTCGTTTTCCAACTGAATTGAAGGTAAGGAGACATATATGATATTATAAATATAGAATAATAAATTTTTCAAAAATTTAATATATATGTATATATATATATATTATATTCCCATCATTATATACATCCATGAACGGTGATGATGGGAAATAAATTACATTGGTTTGTGTAGTTGTAGTATGTAGTACACATAATGGATTGATTCATGTATCATTTGATTGAAGAGGATACAAATATAGGTTATGAAATTTAAATCATAAAATCTCTATATATGGAATAATTTTGTTATATTATTTATCATTTATGAATATTTTAAGGATTTATAATAATAAACAAAAAGAAAACACTAAGTTATGCATGATACCTCTTCCTCAGACAACATCTTTAGGATTGCACCAAAAGCCATCCTTAGAAGATTTTAGATTAAAATAAAGGATCTTGAATGTGTTAAGGGTATTAATTAAGGTGTTTTGTAATTATTTTCTCAACAAAATTAGTTTAACATTTAAAATAAATTAAATAGGTGTTTCACCGTTAAAACCGAGAAAAGTGCCAATTTTGTAAATATAAGATACTATTCAATTATAGGAAGTATCTCTCAAAACACGTGGCTCCAAAATTCATAAATAATTGATTGTATGGAATAAAGGTTGATACATTCCTCTAACACTAAAAAAGAAACATTCCATAAAAATATTATCTCTTTTACCTCTATAGTTAGATATTTGTACCATCCTAGTTTTCACCATGGTACTAGATTTTTTTCCTAAGTAATTTATCTTCAACCACTAGAAAGTGAGTATTATTTAACAATTTGAACAAATTTAATATAAATATTAAATAAAATTTATTATAGAAAACATATTTCTCTGTAAAATTAATTTTAACAAAAGAACAAGTTACCTTCAAAACCACATTTCAACGTTGAGCATGGTAATTAATTCCTCCCCTTCTCTTTAATAATTATAAACAATAACATTTGTGATAATCACTTAATATTAATTATTACCATTAAAAATAGGTATAATATTTTTTTAAATTCAATTTATAGATGCAGAAAAATTATATTTCTGGGTAAACATGTATATTTAATAATAAATGAGTTTTCTATTGGAAGAGTTTTGTAGAAAATGTTTTTTTCAACATTTTGAATAAAATAGAATTCAATAAATTTAATTAGATTAATAAGAATATAATGTAACTAATTTTACTTCTAAAACCACATACAAATATTCATTTTTACATTATTTAATGAGAATAATTGTTTTGAACAAATATCAATATTTTTTTATATTTATATAAAAATAATTATTTATGATAATTCTAAAAACATTAGTATAAGATAATATTGTTATTATTATGGGAAAAATTTATTCTAATTTTTCAAATGAATGATCAAAAATTGGAAAATTTTAATATTAAATATCATTGGAAATCATGTTGAAACCTTTTTTTAGAATAATATAGTTTTCGAGCATAACACATGATATATTATCATACAATTCCTAGAAAAAATTTAGATTAAGGATAAAAAAATATTTTATATATATTTCATAATTTATATTAAAATCATGCACCAATATTTATCAATTTTTTTTACTAAATAACACCATATATGAATAAAATCACTTACTCATAAAAACATTAATTTTATATTTGAATAATATTTTACTATCATTTCTAATCAATTAATAACAAATGAATTTTTTTAGATGGGTCATCCATATAATTTACATAATTTATTTGTAAAAATAAATATCAAAAAATTTAAATATTATAGTTTATTTAGAATAAGGGATATGTGTATAACAATCTATCGAAGAGATTGAAATTATTAATAATGAAATATATTAGAAAATTTTGGAAAGTTATGGTAATAATGTAATTAAAAGTTTCCCCCATAAAAATGACATGGTTGATCCTTGGAATTATATTTATTTCTATATGACAATACAACATACTAGTTTGATCATGAGTGTTGTAATGAGTTAAGAATATAAATTCACCCAAGTTACAACAACTATCGTGACTATATTAAACTAAATCACACATATATACCATATCTATGAATTATTTTTACAAATTTAGTGGCATTGAACATTTCAGACTATCATCATGTTTTCATTGTGTCATTATTTTTTCTTTTTCTTACATCTTCTTCATCACAACTACATCTTCATCCTTCATGCAATATATTTCATCCAACACTCCCAAAAAACAATTATTTTTATATAAATAAATCTATTTTATTTTTTTAATAGGTGTGAAATATTATTCCTCCTCTATATCTTTCATTATTTCATGATACAAACTATTACTTTTTTCAATGAGAATTATATTTTCTTTAATCAGTAGTGATATAAACATTTTAATATTAATTTTTACTTTTTAATAATATTAACTGATTATTATTTACAATTGTTAAATTATCATTTTTTAATTTCACAATATTTCTTCTATTATTAATTATTTATCATAGGTCTCAATGGAATAACATCACTATCGGTAATGTCACTGACTAATTGTTAGATAACTACTACTCTTTTCTTTACATAATCTCTTTTAATCATGTTATGAAGTATTTTATCCATATAAATATATCACATTTATATTTGATGATTTTTAATCCATAATCTAGTACCACATACATCATATGAAAAACTGCTTTATTCTGAATAATTAATCTAAAAATTTGATGTTTTTATTGGAAAAAAAATTATTACAAGGTGATAAATTCATACATATTGTTTTAGAGTTAGACAACATTAAAATATACATACTTGTAAACAATCACTTGATTTCAATGTCTTAATATATTAATTATTATCTCATCTAGATTTATTATGTAGTTTTAAATAATTATGACAATAGATACAAAAACATCTAATATCTAAAAATTGAGAAAATTAAATATTATTATGAAGCCTAAACATATGATGCATTGTGAAAAAATCTTATGATGAAAAGTAATATTGAATATATCAATGTTTTAAAATAGATTAAAAATGTCTTATGAACATTTAAATCCTTATGACCACATAAAAAATTATATAAATTATTATTTGAATATAATTTCCAACATTGGCTTTATAACATTACCAGGATTGACCATAACTCCAAAATTCCATACAAGATCAAATATTCATATAATTTGTCCAAATCATTTAAAAATATCACTAAACCAATATTAAAATCATTCACCTCCCCAAAAGACATTCTATCATCTGATTCTGAATCTAATTTACAAAAAAAGCAACACACTAAACATATCAACTTCATAACATCCCTTCTATGAAAAATATTCCCCAAATATCAATTGGGTTTATAAACATTGGTGTTCCCTCATGTGTTCTTATACATATTATTGACTTCTAATTAATAGTTTGTAATCTATATACTTCTTAACTAAACACATTTCAATAGTTTGATACTTATACATGGAGATATTACTCAGTTCATGAATATAAGCCTATGTTATATTAAAATTTCTTATATTCAATGACCAATTTTTTTGGAGAGGAAGTTGGATTCCTTATTCACATTCATCCAATACTCTTGAAATTATGAAAATAAACCCAATTATCATATAATATATTTGAAAAAACCACAAACACCCTTGTTTTTTAGTATCTATGAACATAACTATGGATACATTTATCATTATTACACATATAAAAGTAAATTATGTCCTCCCTTTAAACTATATATATTTGAGTGGAAATTTTAAAACCCATGTTTTAAACTCTATTTAAATAATTATTGATACACATTCACTGACCATGAAACATCCAATTTCACTAATCATAATGAACATAAACCTTGGTAACCATTGTCAATCATTCATATATGACATTAAACACAAATCAACTATTGGTTAGTTATATAAGAACACAAACATAAAGAATCTAATTTTTCTTCATGATCTATTATTTTAAAATATGACACATGGAATGGTTAAATAATTGAGACTATATTGATTATGTGTAATGCCAAAACCCCAGAAGCCCAGAGTCGGTGCATTATTACGTATCATTGGCCTAATCACAAAATATCGAGTCTTGAAAGTACGATTAGTTTAATAGCCTTGTAAGTACTAGATAAATTCACAATGTTTACATTAAATAATAAAATGTAAAACTACAACAACAATGTTTCCATGGACAACACTCATATCCTCTCAGACTATCCTAGCAGGTCAGTCATAAAATATGTGTTCGCATCTTGGGAAAAATAAATCATAGAAAGGGGTGAGCTCAGATTCTCAGTAAGGATGAAAATATAACAGAAACGTTCATAAATAAGGATAAAAATTTTAGGAAATGTAGAATACTAAAACAAAAATAAATTTAATCTTGAACTTCAGCATAATATGGAAAAGATAAAATCAAATAATTCCCTTTACTTATTCACAAGGATATTCTACTAGTAGAATAATAACATGCAATATAAATAGCCACTTTAATAATTATGGAATGAATAATTATAGTCATTCATAACCACATAGTCAAGGCCTTGTTCCAATACAATAGATAAGATATTGTCATGGCCATGTGTCGAGACACTAGTTTGTCTCATGAGACCTACCGATGCATCAAGGAGCTATAGATGGCTCCACCCATCAATTACTAAGTCTAATTAATTCCTCATATGAAATGGTTTCAACATAAAATAAAAATATATCTTAAAACAACCATACAAAAGGTAAATAAGTTATGCATAAACCATAAATGCTATAAAAATAACACATCCATAGTCAAACATATAACAAAACCAAAAATACAGCATAGAATACTTGTATAATAATAAATCAACTTCAATCAAGTTTAAAATACATCAAATTATGTTGACATGGATGAAAATGATTTGTAAAACTCTTTTATAAAAATATCCCTTTTCATGAAAACATTTAAAAGTCACACAATTAAAAAATGAAGACATATGAAGACATTTTTGAATCAAATTGTCCCATACCACTTTGAATTTTTTGAAAGGAATTGATATTTTAAAAACATTCATTCTATATAAATTAATCATTAAAACCCATTTTGAATACATGGAAATTAATGTGAATGATTTAGAAGAATAAATATTCAAAACTTTTAAAATTATTTTTTAGTAAAAAAGTCCATTAAAAATAATACCATTGAAAACTTTTTTATGAAATATGGAAATGGATAATAAATATGTGCTGGTATATACTTACGTAAAAACAACCACGGATAATAATTAAATTGTGAAATTAGCAATTACCTTGTACTTTTCCTTGGTTTAGGGTTGGTTAAACCCCTTAATAATGATTAAATAATTGTTATTAATTTATAAAAGAATCTTATATATTAATATGATATCATATATGTAACATCCCATGTAAGTAATGAATAGTAGATATTTTCATCTATGTCTATTAATGAATTAGATAGTGTTTTAGAGGCTTAAAATTAAAATAAATCCAATCTTAAGCATGGAATACACTAATATTTTTAAAAGATTGTTTTACTGCCTTTTGATGGAAAACCATTCTTAAATATATCGTTTGACAATTTTATAAGATATTTTTGTCAAAATAAACTTATTCTTTATGATTGGGACATCAAAATTTACTTTGTGTGAATTTTTGGTGTTTTTCTGACAATGTTCTTTTTTTAATGAATAGTGAAAAATACTGCATTTTACATCAAAACTGCTTTTTCATTTAATTTAACTATATGGTTAGATTATATTTTTAATTGGTCATAATGTGTAATTTGAATATATTTTTACCATTTAATATAATGGTGGTCATTAGTATTAATTTCACTTTGGAATTGGCCATAAACTAATGCCAAACTTTTCATAGATATTGTTTCAAAAAAACCTGCTATTTGTTTTGACAACGAGAATTATTTTGAAATAAATTATTGCAATTTATGTGTTTTGAATTTGGTAAAATGTATTACATATTTTTAATCAGAAGGTACAAATTATTTAATCAAGACTCTTTTGTTTTTGGATATTATGAATAGTAACGATGGTAATTATCTCTATTTATCTGGATTAATGAGTAATCAGGTAGTTAAAGATAATAAAATGATATCATAATAATACAAAAAGACAACAACATGTGTCCTAAGGCTACTTGTTGTCTTATGGCCGAGCATGGGATTCCTTTTTCCAAACATGGGGGCCCCATGGAATCACTTTTGTGAGAAAGTTACTTTTTATCTTTTTATTTTTAAAGAATGTTAAATGTGACAAAGAATGTATCACCTAAGTAAAATATTTTTAATTTTTTCCACATAAAGGGTCTTTTGGACTATAAATATTAATTATAAAGCTAAAAATATTTCCAACATCATGATATTTTTTTTTAATTTTTAGACATTAAATTTATTAAATTGTTTATGACATCATGATGATGCAGCAATTACATCATAAATAAAGGATTTAAATAAAATAGAAAGATAATGTAAAATATAAGACCTAAACATGACCAAAAACCTATTGGATGGGTGTATTTCTAACCCTTATCACCATACCCTAGAATTATATCAATGTGGGACCTTTTGGAATCCGAAAATCATTTTAAAATAATGTAACATTTCTTTACATTCCAAGAGTGCCCCTGCTCTGCTCTTATAAAAGGCCCCCACCACTACCTCCTTATGCACACATACAAAGCCTTTGGCTCATACAAACCATACCCATTTGGTCTCTCCACTTTCCATCTATTACTTCTTGAAGCCTCACTTTGGGCAGAAGTCTTCCCAAGGAATCCTTTGAGCTCAAACCAAAGGGGGTTACCCGATTTTAAGGTAATGTCTTCACTTCAGTCCTTTTGTTTTATTTTGCCTCTCCAACACTCTAAACTCTTTTATTAATTTCTTTTTAAACAACTACAGTATATTCAATATACTAGGATGTTGTTATAAGAAGGATTCGAGCTACACTTACACACACCTACATCTAATGGTTAAAGGACATACTGTTTCCGTGGATGGTGAATTTATGCCTCCCGAAACGATGATTGTTCAACATTCTTTTAACACCTTCAAAGGTGTCCATTAAGATGTCAATATATTTATATATGATATATAATATGTTTATGTTTTCCTTAAGCTACTGTATTTTTCATTTTGGGCATTCCTTTATGGTTTCTATTAAGGGTAAACGCGATATCTTCATTTAAGGAAGTGCGGACTACGGCCCCCTCAAAGTGATTTGATTCGTTAAATACCATATGTGGGACGTATAAAGGATGGAGTTATGATATTATATATGATATTATACTGGAATTATAATATTCCTTTCTATCATTACGATTCCATTCTATAAAATACGAAATTGAAATGAAAGTAGCGTTCATGCGTACGTACGGCTTACCGTCTCCATGAACGGTGCAGTTCATTTCTTACCTCTAAATGATTGTGTAATATTATAAATGAATGGATGTACTTGATATATATGACATATATGATATCTACATCATGAATACCATTCTGGATATAATGGACACCTGAACAACTTATAATTATAAAGGGCTTATATTTCACTCAAGTACCAATGATCGTTAAAACGACCATTATTAACATAAATTATTACATAGTGTTCATGACATAGAAATAAGTGATATAAAAGGTATAATGAACATGAAAAAGGTTCTTAAAAAGTATAAATTAACTCAAGTTTATTATTCAGGAGATTAAAGAATGACCGAGTCAAGTCGGACTCGAGGTATGGGACTTCGTCACAATCTCCTTTCATTGAGGCATATTTTGTTTTATACACAACCTTATTTTATACTGTTTATAAAACCCTTTGACTTTTACGTTTATTCAAAAGGAATCTTTTTTATACGAATCATTTACTAAAAGAAAAAAGGGAATGTTTTTGTCGTACGTATGCGGTGACAACGACTTCTCTGCCGCCGTGACCATTATTTGAGTTTCGGCTTCCTCTACAAGCCATACTTTTTTTAAGATAAAAATAAATAACATTTTTTACATTTCTTTTATTTTTGTATTGAAAATGGTTTTCATAATGTTTTTATATCAATGTGTTGTATTGATATCTTGTGATTGAAACGTGTAAATGTTATGTTTCCTTTATGCATGTTTTATGTGATAAGATTATGTTGTGGTTCATGGGCATTATTATGAAGACGGGTGGTTCCGTGATAAACTAAGGGCGGGTGAGCCTGATATAGCTCTCCAATGCATTGGGTAATGCAAAGGAGTGAAAAGTTAAGGTTTCTCTGAAGAGATTTAGGGAATATACTGTGATGGGTATTCCAAACATAACCAAGAGGGTTACTCCCTAAGTAAGAATGTTATGAATGCCTCAAGTTTCCTTTATGTCTTATGATTTCTATGATTTATTCATGATATGATGAGGTATGTTAAAGTGATTATGTTTAATGGTTAATGTATGATTTCATAATTATGTATATATGAACTTATGTTTCCTTTCCATATTTTTATAACCCATACTGAGCTTTTTATGCTCATCCCAAGTTTTTTTTTAAATGTTTTTCACAGGTCAAGGGAAAGGTACATGATACGATGATAGTGTTAAGGAAGTGTCATGAATGAATACATGTTTTCTTTTAAATATGTTTCCATTGATGGGAAAAATGAATACTATCTTTATGTAACCACTTTGTTCATATGTGGAATTTAATGCAAGTTTTATGTTCTAATTCTCTAAAACTCTAAACCCAAAAAGATCCTCAATGTGTAATCTTGTAATAACTCAAGATTATGTAAAGTTTAAAGTTGGGGCCTTATACTTGGTATCAAAGGTCAGTTTAGATAACTTTAGGAGTTAGAATTCTATTAAATGATTATCCAAATATTTTTTTTATGGTAAAATTTAAATGATATAGCATTTGAAGATTACCATGTTGCTTCATCTAAGAAATGTATGTCCAGAATGGATTTATGCAGAGGAAACATGGAAGCAGTGATAATAAGGCATACAGAAGGAAATAACCTTCCGAATCAGCATCCTGAGACGGTCAGAATTGGAACTGAGCAGTTTGTTGCAGTAATGGCGCAGTTGACTCAAGCGATAAATAGAAGTGGTATTCATGCATGAGACCAGCCAAATCAAACTCAGAGGAACATGTCAGTGGTTGAAAATTTCATGAGGCAACATCCCCCATCATTCAGAGCATCATCTGACCCTGTGCTAGCTGAAGGGTGGATTAAATCACTAGAGAAGAATTTCGATGTCATGGGGTGTTCAGACAATCAAAAGGTTAGTCTTTCTATTTATCATTTGGAGGGTGAAGCAGATCAGGGGTGGTCGATGGTTAAAAATATCAGGGACGCTGATTAGATTGATGCTCTTGACTAGGATGAATTCAATGGTATGTTTCTTGAAAAGTATTTTCCTAAGGCAGTTCGACTTAGAATGGAAAAGCAATTCTTGTAATTAAGGCAAGAGGAAGACTCAGTGGCTACCTATGAAGAAAGGTTCACTCGATTGGCAAGGTATGCTCCGAATTTTATCCGAAACCTTGATAGTAAAATCAATCGTTTTTACTAAGGATTAAAGACAAAATATCGATGTGCATTAGCTTCTCATGAGTTTAAAAGTTATGAAAGGCTTGTTCGATGTGATGAGAATGTGGAAATGGAGTTTTCCGATGATCAAGTGTTCTATAACAACTAACAATAGAAGAGACCGAGGTGGCAAGAGAAAGGTAAGAATTCTTCAAAAAAGTCTGATGGTAAGAAAACTAAGTTTCTAGTTTGTGATAAATGTGGAAAAAGGCATGCTGGGGAATGTCTTCTGAATTCTGGAAAGTGCAACCGATGTGGTAATATGGGACATAAGGCTTGTGATTGCACTAAAAAATATCAGGCTGATGGTAAGACCAAATTTGATTTACAGTTAGTGAAATGTTATAAGTGCAATGAGATGTGTCACTATGCAAACGAGTGTCCGAGAAAGAGCTTGAGTGATGGGAAGCAGTTAAACTACACGCATAAAGGGGTGGTGAAATCCTTTGCAACTACTTCAACAGATGTCGGGCTATCAAATGATGTTATATTAGGTACTTTGTTTGTTTTTCCAGATTATGCCAGTGTGTTGTTTGATTTGGGGTCTACACATTCATTCATCTCTGAAACCTTTTCTAGTAAAATGGGAATACCATCTCAAGAAATGACACCTGAACTATTGGTAAAAACACCTAGGGGAAATGTTGGGGCAAAAAGAATTTATAAGAATCTTCCTATCCTTATATGTGGAAAGAACCTACATGAAAACCTTATTGTTTTACCTCTATTAGAGTTTGATGTTATCTTGGGTATGGATTGGCTCTCTATTTACCATGCTATGATTGACTGTAGATCTAAAGAAGCTTCTTTTCAGAATGAATTTCAGTTTGTGTACAAGAATGAACCCTTAATGTTGATAACATATCAAGATTCCGAGAAACTTGTAAAAGATAGAAATGAATGTTACCTTGCACACATCGTTGAAAATAAAGGAACTGTTCAGATTAATGATGTGCCAGTGGTAAATGAGTATCCTGATGTTTTTTCTTGATGAGTTGCCCAGAATAATACCAGATCGAAAAGTTGAGTTTACTATTGACTTAGTTCTTGATGCTATGCCAATTTTAAAACCCCCTAATCGAATGGCTCAAATTGAACTTTTAGAGTTGAAGGAGCAATTGCAATATTTATTAGAGAAAGGTTTCATTCGACCTAGCACGTCACCAAAGGGTTCTCCTGTTTTGTTTGTTAAAAAGAAAGATGGTTCTATGAGACTTTGCATTGATTATAGTGCCTTGAATAACATCACTATTAAGAACAAATATCCTTTGCCTCATATCGATGATTTTTTTGATCATCTCCAGGGAGCTCAGTATTTTTCAAAGATTGACTTGAGATCGGGGTACCATCAGTTGAAGGTAAAGGAAGCAGATGTTCTGAAGACTGCGTTTTGTATAAGATATGACCATTATGAATTTGTACACATGCAGTATTCATGGACATAATGAATAGAATTTTCCATGAGTTCTTGGATAAGATTGTGGTGGTTTTTATTGATGATATTTTGGTGTTTTATAAAAGTAAAGAGGATCATGAAATACATTAAGGGTTATCTTGCAAACCTTAAAAGAAAATAAATTGTATGGGAAATTTAGCAAGTGTGAGTTTTGGTTGCAAAAAAATTCTTTCCTTGGTCATATTGTTTCTAAAGATAGGATAACTGTTGATCCTGCAAAAACAAAGGTTGTTGAAGAGTGGCCAAGACCCACAAATGTAACAGATATTCTTTGTTTCCTTGGTTTGGCAGGCTATTACCGAAGGTTTGTTAGAAAGTTTTCATGGTTATCTAGTCCAATGACTAAGCTAACTCAGAAGGGTGTTAAGTTTATCTGGACAAAAGAATGTGATGATTGTTTTCAGGAACTGAAAAGAAGATTGGTGAATGCTCCCGTTTTGGCACTACCTTCTAGGAATGGTGAGGTTGTTATATACAGTGATGCTTCATTGAAAGGACTTGGTTGTGTCTTAATGCAGAATGATCAGGTAATTCCTTCTGCTTCACGATAGTTGAAAACTAATGAGGTAAATTACCCTACACATGATTTCGAATTAGTTGCTGTTGTTTTCACTTTAAAAATTTGGAGGCATCATTTGTATGGAGTAAAGTGTGAAATATATACCGATCACAAAAGTTTAAAGTATATATTCACTCAGAAAGAGTTAAACCTGAGACAGAGGAGATGGCTGGAATCAATCATGGATTATGATTGTACAATTCATTGCCATCCGGGAAAAGAAAATAAAGTGGTAGATGCTTTGAGTCGAAAATTAATGCTTCATTAGCAATGTTGCGTTTGGAATGTGATCCTTTGGTTAAGGATTTGATGAACATTGGCATAGAAGTTGTTGGTACAAGAAGTTCTTCTATTTTGTTTCAGGTATCAGTGAGATCATCTCTATCAGATAGAATCAAGCAAGCATAGAAGCAAGACAGTGAGTTGCAGAAAAAGGTAGAGCTAGTTCAGAAAGGTAAGTTGCCTGAATTCAACATTGACAATGATTGCATTTTGAGATTTGGGAAGAGATTGTGTGTGCCTTGTTATTCACAGTTGAAGAGAGAGTTGTTATGTGAAGCTCATAGTTCTCCATTTTCAGTTCATCCTGGCAGTACTAAGATGTACAGTGGGATGGAATGAAAAGAGATATTGCTGATTTTACTGTGAATTGTTTGACTTGTCAGTAGGTTAAAGCAGAGCGGCAGTTACCGAAAGGGATACTTCAGCCTTTACCAGTGCCAGAGTGTAAATGGGAGAATATATCCAAGGACTTTGTTGTGGGATTACCGAAGACATCTCGAGGTAATAATGAAATCTGGGTTATTGTTAATCGCTTGACCAAGTCTGCTCATTTCCTTGCTATACGAGATAATTTTTCCCTAGATCAACTTTCTTGTTTGTATCTTAAAGAGATAGTCAGGTTACATGGAGTTCCCCTCTCCATTGTATCTGACCGTTATCCCAGGTTCACTTCTAACTTTTGGAAGGGCCTTCAGAAGTCGTTGGGTACTGAATTAAATTTTATTACAGATTTTCATCCTCAATCAGATGAGCAGTCAGAACGAACAATTCAAACATTGGAGGATATGCTACCTTCTTGCTCTATGGATTATTAGGGAATTTGGGACCAATATCTTCATTTGGTTGAATTTTCATATAATAAGAGTTTTCATTCCAGTATACAGATGGCACCATTTGAGGCGTTAAATGGGAAGCAGTGTCAAACTCCAGCTTTCTGGGATGAAGTGGGTGAAAGGATGTTTATGGGACCAGAATTGGTAGAAGAGATGGCAGAAAAAGTTCAGCTGATTTAGAAACACTTGATAATAGCTCATAGTAGGCAGAAGAGTTATGCGGACAATAGGAGGAAGGATCTATATTTTGAGGTAGGTGATCAGGTTTTTCTCATGGTTTCTCCATGGAAAAGTGTGATGAGATTTGGTAAGAAAGGAAAGGTGAGTCCAAGGTTCATTGGACCATATGATATTCTGGAGAGAGTTGGATCAGTTGCTTACCGAGTGGCTTTACCTCCGATTTTATCTCAGGTACACAATGTTTTTCATGTTTCGATGTTGAGAAAGTATATGACAGATTCATCTCATGATTTGAGTCCAGAGGTAGTTCAGCTGGAAGAGAACCTATCTTATGAGGAACAACCTATCCAGATTCTTGACCACATGGAGCATGTGTTACGAAATTAGGTGATTAATCAGGTAAAGGTTTTGTGGAAAAACCACATGATGGAAGAGGCAATATGGGAATCTGAAAATGCAATAAGGGATAAGCACCCCCATTTAATCGATAAGTAAATAAATTACGGGGACACAATTTTCTAAAGGGGGGAAGGATGTAACATCCCATGTAAGTAATGAATAATAGATATTTTTATCTATGACTATTAATGAATTAGATAGTGTTTTAGAGGCTTAAAATGAAAATAAATCCAATCTTAAGCATGGAATATACTAATATTTTTTAAAAGATTGTTTTACTGCCTTTTGATGGCAAACCATTTTTAAGTCTATCTTTTGAAAATTTTATAAGCTATGTTTGTAAAAATAATCTTATTATTTATTATTGGGACATCAAAATTTACTTTGTGTGAATTTTTGGTATTTTTCTGACAATGTTCTTTTTTCTAATGAATAGTGAAAAATATTGCATTTTACATCAAAACTGCTTTTTCATTTAATTTAACTATATGGTTAGATTATTTATTTAATTGGTCTTCAAGTGTAATCTGAATATATTTTTACAATTTAATATAATGGTGTTCATTAGGATTAATTTCACTTTGGAATTGGTCATAAACTAATGCCAAACTTGTCATAGATATTGTTTCAAAAAAACCCGCTATTTGTTTTGACAACGGGAATTATTTTTAAATCAATTATTGCAATTTATGTGTTTGGAATTTGGTAAAATGGATTACATATTTGGAATCAGAATGTCCAAATTATGTAATAAAGACTCTTTTGTTTTTGGACATTATGAATAGTAACGATGGTAATTATCTCTAATTATCTGGATTAATGAGTAATCAGGTAGTTAATGATAATAAAATGATATCATAATAATACAAAAAGACCACAACATGTGTCCTAAGGCTACTAGTTGTCTCATTTCCGACCATGGGATGCCTTTTTCCAAACTTGGGGGCCCCATGAAATCACTTTTGTGAGAAAGTGACTTTTTATCTTTTTATTTTTAAAGAATGTTAAATGTGACAAAGAATGTATCACCTAACTAAAATATTTTTAATTTTGTCCACATAATTGATATTTTGTACTATAAGTATTAATTAGAAATATAAAAATATTTCCTACATCATGATATTTTTTTATAATTTTTAGACATTAAATTTATTAAATTATTTAAGACATAATGATGATGCAGTGATTACCTCATTAATAAAAGATTTAAATAAAATAGAAAGATAATGTAAAATCTAAGACCCACAAATGTCCAAAACATATTGGATGGGGGGATTTCGAACTCTTATCACCTTAACCTAGAATTGTATCAATGTGGGGCCTTTTAGAATCCGAAAATCATTTTAAAATAATGTAACATTTCGTTACTTTCCAAGAGTGCCCCTCCTCTCCTCTTATAAAAGCCCCCACCTCTACCTCCTTACCCACACTTCAAAGTCCATTGGATCAGCCAAACCCTGCACATTTTGTCTCTGCACTTCCCTCTCTTACTCCTTGAAGCCTCACTTTGGGCAGAAGTCTTCCCAAGGAAGCCTTTGAGCTCAAACCAAAGGGAGTTACCCAATTTTAAGGTAATGTCTTCACTTCACTCCTTTTGTTTTGTTTTGCTTCTCCAACCCCTAAACCCTTTTTATTCATTTATTTTGTAACAACTCTAGTATCTTAAATATACTATGATGTTTTTATAAGAAGGATTCGAGCTACACTTACACACACCTACATCTAATGGTTAAAGGACATACTGTTTCCTTGGATGGTGAATTTATGCCTCCAGAAATGATGATTGTTCAACATTCTTTCAAAACCTTCAAAGGTGTCCATTAAGATGTCACTATATTTATATATGATATATAATATGTTTATGTTTTCCTTATGCTTCTGTATTTTTCATTTTGGGAATTCCTTTATGGTTTCCATTATAGGTAAACGTGATATCTTCATTTAAGGAAGTGCGGACTACCGCCCCATCAAAGTGATTTGATTCCTTAAATACCATATATGGGGAATATAAAGGATGGAGTAATGATATTATATATGATATTATACTGGAATTAAAATATACCTTTATATCATTATGATTACATTCTATAAAATACGAAATTGAAATGAAAGTAGCGTTCATGCGTACGTACAGCTTACCGTATCCATGAACTGTGCATTTCATTTCATACCTCAAAATGATTGTGTAATATTATAAATGCATGCATGTACTGGATATATATGACATATATGATACCTAAATCATGAATACCATTCTAGATATAATGGATACATGAAAAAATTGTAATTATAAAGGGCTTATTTTTTACTCAAGTACCAATGATCGTTAAAACGACCGTTATTAACTTAAATAATTACATAGTGTTAATGACATGGCAATAAGTTATATAAAAGCAAAAATGAACTTGAAAATTGTTCTTAAACAATTAGAAATTAACTCAAGTTTATTATTCAGCAGATTAAAGAACGACCGAGTCAAGTCGGACCCGAGGTATGGGACTTCGTCTCAATCTCCTTTCATTGAGGCATATTTTGTTTTATACACAACCTTCTTTTATACGGTGTATAAAACCCTTTGACTTTTAAATTTATTCAAAAAGAATATTTTTTATATGAATCATTTAGTAAAAGAGAAAAGAGAATGTTTTTGTCGTACTTATGTTGCGACAACGACTTATCGGCCACCGTGACCATTATTTGAGTTTCGTCTTCCTCAACAAGCCATACTTTTTTTTAAAAGAAAAATAAATAACATGTTTTACTTTTCTTTTATTTTGGTATTGAAAATGGTTTTCATAATGTTTTTATATCAATGTGTTTTATTGATATCTTGTGATTGAAAGGTGGAAATGTTATGTTTCCTTTATGCATGTTTTATGTGATATGATTATGTTGTGGTTCTTGGGCATTATTATGAAGATGGGTGGTTTCGTGATAAACTAATGGTGGGTGAGCCCGATATAGCTCTCCAATGCATTGGGTAATGCGAAGGATTGAAAAGTTAAGGTTTCTCCAAAGATATTTAGGGAATATACTGTGATGGGTATTCCAAACGTAACCAATAGGGTTACTCCCTACGTAAGAATGTTATGAATTCCTCAAGTTACCTTTATGTCTTATGATTTCTATGATTTATTCATGACTTGATGAGGTATGTTAATCTGATTATGTTTTATGGGTAATGTATGATTTCATACGTATGTATATATGAACATATGTTTCCTTTCCATATTTTTATAACCCATACTGAACTTTTTATGCTCATCCCAAGTTTTTTTTGAAATGTTTTTAACAGGTCAAGTGAAAGGTACATGATACGATGATAGTTTCAAGGAATTGTCAAGAATGAATCCATGTTTTATTTTAAATATGTTTCCATTGATGGGAAAAATGAATACCATCTTTATGTAACCACTTTGTTTATATGTGGAATGTAATGAAAGATTTATGTTCTAATTCTCTAAAACTCTAAACCCGAAAAGATCCTCAATGTGTAATCTTGTAGTAACTCAAGATTATGTAAGGTTTAAGGATGGGGTCTTATAATATATGATCTTTTAACATTTCTTTGTTAATAATATCTTAGTATTATCCTCATTTCGGGTGTTAACAAATTCGTTTTCCATTATTTGCATTGTAATGTAAGAAATGTTTGTTATGGATAGTATATATATTATTCATATTCAGAATGATATTGAGTATTTTAACATTATTTTTAATCATCTAATGAAAATAAGTCTTGAATGGATACGATGGTGAATGAATCTCAACGCGTTCCTGGACATGGTAATCCTTACATATGCACGAGCAACAATATCATTATTTTTATATTAAAATAATATATAATTGGATGGTATATCATATATAAAGAATCATTATCATGTTATATTTATTATTTATTTCAATTACACATCATTATTATACCCATCCAAAAAATAATGTATTGAATAACAATTACACCACGACGTGGAGATGGTAATCTGTATGTATTCATGTATGGTGACATATCCTTAAAAGGATGTATAGAATAACGAATATGGTTGTACCATATTTATAATAACATCACAGTATATAGACGATACTGGAGTTATTATATTATAATTTAAAAAAATAATTAGGAAGGGGATGAAGAATGGAACTCGAAAGAGGTGATGAAATATTTACCTCTTTTTCGGGTTCTTCCTATTGATTTGATCAAAAGGACACCATAGGATGGATTTATGACCAACAAAAGGCCACTAGGATGAATGGAGGATAGTTGATATAGTTTTGGGCTGGTTTTGGCCTAGAAAAATGTCTTTTAAGCTTTGAATCAGAGAGAAGGGTGAGTTCTCTTTTATAAGAGGGGTGTGGGGCACCTTAGGAAAAAATAACAATATTATTTTATAATAAACTCATTTTCGGTTTCTGATGGCTCCCAAATGAATTATTTAAAATATAAGGTGAGGATGGGTCGAAAACCACTCATCCAATAGGTTTTACATAGGTTTCGTTCACTTTATTAACCTTATCTTTTTAAATTTAACTATTAGTTAAATAGTTTGACATTTATCATGTCTATTTGTATTTTTATATTATATGGTTAATAAACGTACTGTATACTTCCAAGAGAACCCCAAGTGGTTCATTAATGATATTCCTATAATTATATAAGACTTTTTTACAGACATTCGTTTTTTTATAAATTGAATATCAATTAATAATATTATATTTATTTAAAAAACTCTTTCATGTATTTTTTGACACTATTTGGTATTTTGATTTTGTGAAATTCGTAACAAAATTATTACTCCAAACAAAATTCTTCAAAAAAACATAACATGTCATATTATCCTATAAAATTAGTGTAATTCATAAAAAGTCTCAAATTAAATTTAATTGGATATTTATAATATAAAGTATTTAAATATTTTATAAATTAGGTAATTACTACATCATCATTGTGACATAAATGAATTAAACTATTTAATTTCTAAAAAATATTAGTAAAATAAAATAATGTGGGAAATATTTTTATATTTATAATTAATACTTATAGTCGAATTTATCTTATGTGTAACCCTATATTAAAAATGGTTTACTTATTATAAGTCGAATTTAACACTTTTAACTCTTCATTGAATTAAATAATAATAAATGTCCAAATCTAATCCATGATGACCTAAAGGATCATATTTTATATATAAAGTTGTTTTGGGTCGAATTACACTTATCCAATAGAATTATGACATGTGTTTGGAAAATAATAATTTCACTTTTTCCCTTAATTACCCAATTTACATTTAAACGTGGTAAATAAAACTAAAATATTACTATTCACCAGAAATTATTTTTATCTTATTGAACCACATTATAAATAATGATATCAACCATGACACTCTGAATTTTGAAATTCAACTCACATAAGCAGTAAAATTAGGTTTTATGAAAATTTTCAAATGCTCCTAGGAGGTGGGTAAAAGACGATAAAAAGTTCAATATAATTATTATATATCTATAATTATTATAAACCGAATCTAATGAATTATATTGAAAATATATAGGTATTATGTATCTATATTGACCTAAAATAAATTTAAATAAAATAAATAATTATTTAAATAAAATTTCGATTTTAAACTATAACTGAGTTGTTTTCACTATTCATCAAAATTCGAAAACTTTTAGAAAAATACCAAAAATTCACCCTAAGATAATTTTGATATTATAAGTTAAAAAAATAAATCTATTTTACAAAATTCAAAAAAAATAAGTTGAATTTATTAATTTAATATTAATTCCCATTGTAAAAACCAAAAATCATGTTTTTAAGAAATAATAACTAACAAAAGATTGATATTAGTTTATGTTCAATTTCAATGTGAAATTATTTACAAGGAATTAAATTGGATTAAATGGTAAAAATATATTCTATTTATACTTATAAACCATTAAAATGTATAATTTCAGTCTAAAAATTATTTTGATTAAAATGTTGTTTTCATTTAAAATATAGTATTTTTCACTACTCGAAGAAGAAAGTTATCAGAAAAACACCAAATATTTATTGAAACTAAATTATTATGTCCCAATTCCAAAGAAGAAGTTTATTTTGTCAAAATTAATATATAAAAGATTGAAATGTTGTATTTAGAAAAGTTTCTCCATTAAAAGGATGTAAAATTGATTTTTTTAGGAAATACTTCTTTTATCTGAAAAATGAATTTGTTTTATTATTATTTGTAAGAAACTCATAATATGTATTCTAAAATAAAAAATATTATATAATGTTCAAATTTTAGATAATACTATTCATAACCACTTTTGAAAGGCTAGTTTGGGACGTCGTTATTGTGTGTAGTGCATGTTATTGAATTACATTGACGAAATAATGAACTATGAAATATTGCGGTGTCACATTCATCCCTCCTTTAATAAATTTAATCCTCGTAATTTGAAATTTTTCTTTCAAAATAAAAAGTTGAAAATAAAAAATACCTTTGTGGGAAACCCCACATTAGAAAATGTGTTAATAAAATTTATTCTTAATAATAGGAAAACCTGGAATGAAAACACCACCACCAAATTATGATCTCGATTAGAAGAACATTGGTGGGAATTAGAGACATATAATTGGAGGAAAAAAATAAATATTTATAGGGAGTGATTTTTGTCATCAGTCACAAACAATTGTTGAATTGAGGGCCTCAAATCCATCAATATATGATGATTTAAAATTTCATCGTTCAACAAATCATAATGTATTAGGATATCATATTTTTCGTTTAATGATCCATTACCTAAAGTTATAGAATTAATTTCCTCATAGAATAAGAGAAGAAAAAAATATTCTTGACATGTAGAGTTCCATCCTTTTACTAATTTCTACCACAAACTGATCTTTCACTATAAAAGATAATAGAACATAAAATATAATCTATTTGTCCTATTCGTATAGGGTTCCAAAAAATTAATTTATAATTAATCTACCCGAACTTTTAAAAAACTACATTATTCAATCCAAGACATCACATGGACCAATGGTATCTGATACACCCTTTTCGACCTTCAGTTGCAGGTTCAAGTCTCATGACCTTGCTGGACTCAACGTGTTGCCGCCCGACCTCCTAGTTTTCTTATTTATGGCAATCTAAAAACAATCTCAAACTAGACATATCCAAAATACTTCTATCTAAACTCACAATCCAAAATTTTTAAGTAAGGTAAACACAATGAATATCCTTTTTCCACTTAATAACATTTAAACCTCTTCATCATGTGTTCTTTTAAAATAATGCAACATCATAAATTACCATAAACCCTTGTTGATTACAGTCATGGTCCCTTATTCCTTAAACAATACTGGATATACTCCTCTATACAATATTTTTTGTAAACTCCAACAATGATTAAATATACAAATTATTAATTAGTTTCAAGGTAATCAAGAATATCCAATATAATTTATCAAAATCCATCATATATTATTCCAAAATCACTACCTCGGTATTAGAACCACATTATTATTTATCTTCTGTTCAACTATATATTTTTCTAATATTTAACCTACTATTGATTCACATTTCATGGTTCCACACAATCTCATTTCATTAATGAAATTGTACTATAGTACAATCCTTATATACTCTATAATTCTTTTAACATGTACATCATTAATACGATACTCAAATGACACAATACATTAATAACAACATACGAAATCTGATCATTCCTCTTCTTCTTCGGTAGTATCATAACTTTATTATTATCCAATAGTATCATTTGGGGTAGACTCTGATGATTTGGAAATAGATTCTCGTAGTGTCCCAACACCTCGTAGACGAAGCATTGTACATTTGAAACTTTTTTCTTAGCCTTGGAATCACGTACTTTGTGTCCTTTTTCTCCACACTTATAACAAACTCCCATTCCCTTCAATCATTTACCAGGGTGATTATTTCCACAGTTATCACATATGGTAAAATACTTCTTTTCCCACTTCCCTTTATCAATATTTATCCCTTCCATCCTTTTTTTCCTTTTTCTTCCATTCAAATCCATAGGACTCAGAGAATTCATTAATTATCTTATTGACACATGATACTATTTCTTCATATGTTGAGAATAAATGGGAGACTATTTCCCATATAAATTTTGACTTCATATTGTGAAAGATATGATTCGTAATACTCTTTGCATCATATGTATTACTGGAGTTCACATTCCATCTACTGGATTCCATTTATAAACAATGGTATACATGAGGTCAGTTTATAAATTTCAATGAATAATTCCAAACTTATCAAATACCTTATATAAATTGAACATTTTATGGATATAATCCAAAATCATAAAGATATTTTCTTTTGGGATGTATATACTCATAAATCCTTCATATTGATTTGTAATGAAAATGAGAATTATCCTAAGCATATCCCCCGGTAGTGTCGTAAACAAGATTGCAGCAAGGCCCATTGTCATGAACCAGTTCCCGTTCGAGTCTAAATAAAAGTTGTGTTTTTGGGTTTTACCCCTAGGTACATTAATTTCAGAGCTTCCTGTACCTACTGGTATCCAGATAGGGATGTATTTCATAGAATACTTATAAAATTTCTACAATACCAATATTCTCTGAAGTTCTTCTATACTAATCCTCAATGTCTGTCTTAGGGCTATGTGCCATAATCAGAGTTTATCTAAATCTAGTTTCTGTGGTTTGTACTAAACATCCTCATATACCAACTATAACTCCTAGACCCCATAAGCCTAGTGTCAGGGCATTATTACGAATCATTAGCATGATCACAAAAGATCATGTCTTGAAAGACCGATTAGTCTTGTAGCCTTCGAATTACTAGATACATTCATATGGTTTACATTACATTATAAAATGGAAATATAAAACAAATTTGTTTCAATGGACCACACACATATCCCATCATAATATCCCTACAGGTTAGTCATAAAATACTTCTTCGCATCCTCAGAAAAAGAAAACATAGAAATGGGTGATCTCAGATGGTCAGTAAGGATAACAATATAGAGGATCCATTCATAAATAATCAAAAACATTTAAGGAAATTTATAAGACTAAAACAAAATCCTTTTTAAACTTTAACATCAGCATAATATGGCACATATAAAATCAAATAATTTAATTTACTAATTAACATTGATATTCTTTTAGTCGAATAATCACATGCAATATCAATTGTCACTTTCATAATGATGGAATGCATAATGCCAGACTATCATAACCACATAGTCAAGGCCTTGTTCCAAGACTAAAAATAAGATTTTTCAAGGCCTTGTGCCAAGACACTAGTTCGTCTCATGAGACCTACAGATGCGTCGAGGAGCTATAGAGGGCTCCACCCGTCAGTTTCTAATTCCAATGCATTCCTCATATGAGAATTTTTAAACATAAAATAATCATTCGTATTAAAACTAGTATAACAAATGTCAATACATTATCAATAAACCATGAATGGTATAAAAATAACTCATCCATAGTCCAACATATCACAAAACCTTCAATATAGTATGGAAGATTTTTATCATAATAAATCAACATCAAACAAGTTTAAAATCTATCAAATGATGTTGACATAGTTGAAAATTATTTGTAAAAATCTTTGAAAAAAATATCCCTTTTCATGAAACTTTTAAATTTCACACAATTTAAAAGGAATAAATATAAGTACATTTTTGAATCAAAGTGTCCAATACCACTTTGAAACTTTTCAAAGGAATTTACATTTTAAAAACATTCATGTCTATATAAATAAATCCTTAAGATCCATTTTGAAAACATGGATATTAATGAGAATTATTTTGAAGAATAAATATTTAAAACATTTAAAATGATTTTTTAGTAAAATATTACCTTAAAAATAATGCATTTGAAAACACTTTTATGAAACTAGGACATGGATTATAAATATGTCCAAATATATACTTACTTAAAAAAACCTCAGATAATAATGAAATTGTGAAATTAACCGTTAACCTGTACTTTTCCTTGGTCGAGGGTTGGTTAACCACTTGTATAATGGTGAAATAATGGTTATTAAATTATAAAAGAATCATATACATTAATATGATATCATATATGATCTTTTAACATTTCTTTGATAATAATATCATACTATTATCGTCATTTCAGGTGTTAACTGATTGATTTTAATTTATATTTTTGTTACATAAGTAATGTTTGTTATGGATAGGATGTATGTTATTCATATTCAGAATGATATTAAGTCTTTTAACATTATTTTTATTCATCAATTGAAAATTATTCATGAATGGATACGATGGGGAATCAATCTCATCGTGTTCGTGGATATTGTAATCCATACGTTTACACGAGTGACAATATGATTATTTTTATATTAAAATAAAATATATTTGAATGTTATATCAGATATACATAATCATTATCATGTTATATTTATTATTTACATCAATTACACATCATTATTATAAGTATCCAAATAATAATGTATTGAAGAACAATTACACCACGACGTGGAGATGGTAATCCCTACGTACGCACATATGCTGAAATGTCATTAAAAGGATGGATTGAATAATGAATAAGGTTGTAAAATATTTTTAATAACATCAGAGTATATATAAGATACTAGAGTTTTTATTTATGAATTGAAACAACAAATAAAGAAGATGTGGATGATGAAAAAAACTTGGAAGAGGTGATGAAATGTTTACCTCTTCTTTGGGTTCTTCCTTTTGATTTGATGAAAAGTGATTTTTAGGCTTACATTATGACTAATGGAAGTCATCTCGGATGATGGGAGAATAGTTGAAGGGGTATTTGGGTAGGTGTTGGATGATCCAAATTTCTTTTATTGTGTTAATTAGTGAGAAGGTGGAGTGCCCTTTTATTATATTGGTTAGGGTCACCTAGAGAAATTCTAGATATATTATTTGATAATAAATTCATTCTCCAATTATAATGGCTCCATAATAAATTATTTAAAATAAAAGGTGGGTATGGGTATAAAACCAAACAACCAATAGGATTTAGACATGCTTGGGTCATTATATTAGCCTTATCATTTATATTTAACTCTTATTTAAATAGTTTGACATTTACCATGTCTCTTTGTATTTTTATATTATATGGTCAATAAAATTACTAAATACTTCTAAGGGAACCCCAAGTGGTTCATTTATGATACACCTATCATTATATAATATTTTTGCAGAACAATAGTTTTTTAAAATGGAATATCAATTAATAATATAATATTTGTTTTAAAAACTCTTTTTTGTTAATTTTGACTCTGGTCGGTATTTTATTTTTTTTTTCTAAATTCATAATAGCATTATTACTTCGAAAAATATTTATCTAAAAAACCATAATGTTTCATATTAACCTATAAAATTTTTTTAATTCATAAAAAGTATCAAATTACATTTATTTGGATATTTATAATATCAATTATTTTAAAATTTCATTAATTAAGTAATTAATGAATCATTATTGTGACATAAATAAATTAAATTATATAATGTCTAAAAAATATAAATAAAATAAAATATATATTAATTTTTTTTATATTTATAGTGTATATTTATAGTCTAATTTATGTTATGTTTAACTCTATATTAAAAATAGTTTAGTTATTAAACTTTGAATTTAACACTTTTAATTTTTCATTGAATTAAAAAATAATAAATGTCCTAATCTAATGAAAGTGGACCAAGGGGATCATATTTTATTCCTAATGTTCCTTTTGGTCAAATTACGCTTATCCAATAGATTTAGGACATGTGTTAGGGTAAAAATAATATCATTTTTACACTTAATTACCCTATTTACTTTTAACCATGGTAAATAAAATTAAAAAACTATGATTCACCAAAAATTGTTTTCATATTATTGAACCTACTTTTTACATACTGATATAAACTATGTCCTTCAAATTTTTTAAATTCAACTAACAGAATTAGTAAAATTATGTTTTATGTAAATTTGTAAATGCTCCTAGGAGGTGGGTAAAAGACGGTAAAAAGTTCAATAAATTTTATATATATCTAAAATTATTATAAACTAACTCCAATGAATTACATTTAATTATATAGGTTTTATTTATCTATGTTGACTTAAAATAAATTTATATAAAATAAAAATTTATTTAAATAAAAATTCAGTTTTAAAATATAACTTATTGTTTTTCACTATTCATCAAAAATTGCAAGTTTTAAGAAAAATACCAATATTTCACCCTAAGCTAATTTTGATATTCTGAATTCAAAAATTATGTCTCTTTTACCAAATTAAAAAAAATAAATGTAGCATTTATTAATAAAAAATAGCTTTCGTTGACAAAACCAAAAAGTGTGTTTTTATGAAATAGTAACTAACCAAAGATTGATACTTGCTTATGTTCAATTTCAAAGTGATGTTTTTTCAAATGAATAACATTGCTTTAAATGATGAAAAATAATCGATTTATAATTTGAAAGCATTAAAATGTATAATTTAACTCTACAAATTATTTTGATTTAAAATTTTGTTTTCATAAAAAATATAGTAATTTTCACTACCAAAATATGAATGTTTTCAGAAAAACACCAAATACTTACTAAAACTAAATTCTTATGTCTTGTTTCTATAGATGAAGTTTATTTTGTCAAATTTAATATAAAAAATTTCTAATATTTAATTTAAAAAAAGTTCTCCATTAAAATGTGGTAAAATTGATTTTTTTTAAAATAATTCTTTTATCTAAAATATTAATTTATTTTTTCATTATGTCTAAAAAACTAATAATATGGATTCTAAAATTATACGGATTATATAATGTTCAAAATATGGTTAATACTATTCAAAACCTATTTTGAATGGCTAGTTTGGTATGTCTTGGTGCGCCTGAACTCGGTTTTGCGTGTAGTGTAAGTTATTAAATTAATTTAAAAGAAATAACTTACTATAAAATCATGGGGTGTTATATTATGCACAACTAAATATAAATTAAGATACGTTATACTACATAAAAAATGGCATAAAAAATCTAATGTTGACAATCCATAATTTCAATCCATTAACTAATATAATTAATTTCCCACAAAACCCAAATGGTTATGGAATTGGTAATAGTTATACAAAAAATAAAGTGTCATAGAAATTATTTGGTCCAAAACAGTCAAATGTCATATTGTCCAAAATCCAATCTATTTATCATTAAGTCTAATATTTTATTTGTTTTGGAAACAAAACAGTATAAAATAAGACAAAAATTATTATTCTTCGGCTAAAATTATCCCCATAAAAAATCAATCCATCCCTGATACATTTATTAATCTAGGAAAAAATTATATCACATTTTTCTCCCAATTTTTTTTACTTAGATGATGGGAGAATTGTATAGTGATAGATCCTCATGGTACTTAAACCCCACTTGAAAAATATATATTTTTCAAATACACACTTCATGATATCAACTACCCAGTGACTCCTTATATTATTATAACAAAATCTCTAAACAGGGCATACAATGATGACACATGCACCCCATACGAGTCCTTCATATATTTTTCATGATATGATATATATAAAAGTTTCAATTTCACATATATATAGATACAACAGGGATCCCAGTGAATGTGTATGTATATATGAACAAATAATATTTGATATTCCAATACACGTTCATGCATATTTTTTAAATTTGGAATCGATCTCCCAATCCTTCTTCTAATCTAAAATATAAGTTGGTCAAACATGATTCGAAAACCCCATATATCTTCATGTTAAATGTGGTTTAGAAAATTTTTGGGTCATTATATATGTTCAATCCATGTGGAAAATTTCAATTATTTATCTATAAATAAAATTCTCTATAATAGAAATAAAATAAGTTGTGAGTCAATATAGCCTAAAATATATAATGTCCCAAAATATAAATAACTAAAAAAATACATGTGAATATTTTATTGTAGATAAAAATATATATTATACAACAATGATAACATTTTCATTGATCTAGGAAATGAAAGCAAGGACATCCACAAATGGGTGATTTTTTAAGGAAAATAGAAATTGAGGGAAAATGAATTAAATAACACTAAAAATCAAATTTTTTTTGATGAATGACTTTTTTTCATTATTTTTTTTTTTGAATTATTGATTTAATTCTATTACAAGTCTCATGTTTATTATTTCATACCTCATTTTTTCTACACAATTTAATGATTTATGTCCTCTATATGTGTAAAACTTGTCATGTAGACTCAATAACAATTTATATTTAAAAGTAATCTACAATACTAAATTAAAATTAATGTTTATTTTGGTATACATTATAAATTTAACCAAAAACATAAGCATATATTCAATATTAATCTAATTCTTAGTATTTTATCCCTAGATCATTCTATTGGAGAAGTATAACAAATATACTCAATGTATTTAAAAAATATGAATTTTCTAACAAACAAATTTTCAATTATAAAAAGTTGAGTACACATTTAAGGATGTAATCATGTTCCTAAAAATAAAATAATTAACTATTTCGGTCTTTTGTAATTCTATTATCTTAAAACATATGTTTTAGTTCTATTAAATAGGTTTTTGTGATTATTGTATAAATATGATTTCATGTCCATTTCCCCACAACCATATTGTTAGGGAATGTTCCAAGACTTATAATACTCAGAACATCTAATATCACTTTATAATCAAGGCAAATATTTACTATTTCAGATACTATTATATAATGTAATTATAATAGGATTGGTATTTTATTTCATTGATTTTATGGCCTTAGAGAGTTACTCAATAGGATAAATCTCCTTTACAGGTGTGATGTCCTCATCATATTGTCATTCACTGGTGCCTCAAGCTGATCTTCCATAGTACTTCAGCGGAACCTCCACCTATTATAGATGATTCCAACTAATAGTGAGGGTCAATATTGATCATGGTGATAATATAGCATCTTTTTCGATGTATCGCAACTATGGAAAAGAAATAAAGAACAAACATTATCTATAACCATAAATACAATAATTGAAATTTAAAATGACAAAAAAACTATAAATAATATATGAGAACTAAATAGTAGCAATAACATACAAAAATATATTCCATGTTTCAAAATCAAATCCATAAAATAATGACACTAATAAATACTAATTGGGTTCTAAGCAATGTCTTGATCCCCTAGGCATGCTCCATCCCAAATCAGCAATTGAATACAGTGTCATTGCCCTTATCGTGTCATGAAAACATTATCCCATGGAAATTGAACGTACCAATTAATTAATTCTATTCACAAACTCTATTAACCCAATTAACATAATTACTTATCCCATGGAAATTGAACTTACCAATTAATATAAAAAAATTATTTCCCCAGCATGAAAATATAAATTCTCTTAATTACACACATGTAAATTTAATCATGAGTATGTGATTGGACTTTAGAAAACCTTCCGCACAATCATTGATGAATTCTCACCAATGGAAATCCACAATTGACCAAAATAACCCTAATCACGATGAGGATTGACATCCTGAATTAAATATTAGATACAAGACAAACATATCAAAATAAATCATGCCATGAATTATAATTAAACCATTATCTATGATGGGTAAAACATCGTCCTTATATCTAGATAGAAGTGTGTGTGGGATAGAGATATATATATTAATTTGAAGAAACCATATAGTTGGGTGGTTTATATCATCAATACGATCTTCAAATAACAATTAATAGAGGATGAAAATCATATGAATTAGTTCGGGAGCCCCCAAATTTGTGATAAATCAATATGGGTTATGTGTGGGATGATCTAGGGTTAATTTGGGAGTTTATGTATTTTGAAATATTATTATCAGATTAATTAAAAATGTATGCATATTTGTATACACATGGGCTCATAGTTTTACAAATTATGTGCCTTAACTATGTGCCTCTTCTTGGGGGAACATGGTTTCTCCTTCTAGGTGGAATGCTTTTTTAGCCTATTCTCCAACAGGGTGAATCTCCTGTTCATGGGATTGGAAAATCAGGTAGGCTGGGGTGCATGGTTTGGCAAAACTATGTTTAGAACATGAATTGCCTCAAATTCTTCCAAAACTCACCAATTTCACACAAAATCCCCTAAGATACAACCTTAAAGAATTTCCTCAAACTAAGAAAACGAGGACCTGAAAACAAGGCTGAGACATCTTTATAAATGGATGGGGTCCTATTATCTCCCCCCTTATAACAACTCATTATTGAACTATACTACCAATAATATCTAACATTCATAGTAAAATAGAATGGGTCGTTGATCCCACATATCCACTTCTCTCTCTTATGTTTCCTCCTGAACACTCACATGATTCCACAATATATGAACTATTAGCATGGTATTGACCCATAAGACATTATCACTATGAACCAATACATGTATCAGATGATCTTCAAAGGATGCATCGGTCTCATGATAAACATAATCCAAATTTATCATATAAGAAGGGTTAGGGTGACACTCCCAATGTTGTGACACATAAAAACATTACACATAATAGTATAACTCTTTTCAAGGGTCAACAGGTATTCCACCATACTAATTCCCTCTAGAACCTCAAAATATTCAACGAACGTGGGTGATGGTTTTCCCAATCATTGTATCCTATAATAACCCAGTATAAGAAATACTACAAAAGATGCTTTTATTAGCACTAAACCCCCATTTATCATCACTTTTATGAGCGCTGTAAAGCGCGGCGCTAATAAAGTGTGGTCCCTTTTATTAGCGCTATTTTTTAACGCTGATTAAAGGGGACTTATATCTGCACTAAATAAATGGTGATGATAAATGTCAAAAAACTGAAAAAAATTAAAATATATATATATTTCGTGGGCGGTTCGCACGCTGCACCCCGCTTCACTGCGCCCGCGCAACACTATTACCATTAGAATTCGAACACAGGACCTCCCCGCTTGCGTGCTGCAACTTTACCACTTAGCGATATTTTTTCTCCCTTTAATGATATATCTAGATATATATATATATAGTTATATGTATCCGTATATTAATACAGATCCATATTAATATAAATTTATTTATTTATTTTAATATATATTTTTATATATTTGTATATTAATATATATACATAGATATAATTATAATTTTTTCCCGTATATTTTTTTTGTAAATTAATATATATATACAAGATTAATTTCACATAAATTTTAGAATATGTTTTTTTACATATGTTTATAAATAAATAAATAAATACATACATATATACAACACACAAACACACACAAATATATTTATATATATATGTATATAGTTATGAATGAATACATAGAAATGTGGATGTGAAAAGCCATCGAGAATGTTAAAACATTTATAACTTATAATCTAGAGGTCCGTTTCAACTCCAAAACCAGTCAAATCAACAAACATGAAATGATCTTCGATGTGATATGTAGTATAAGAAAAACGAACATCTAGATCAAAAGTTATAGGTGTTTGAATGTTAAAACGAACATAATATCTAATCCAGGAGTTCATTTCATCTCCACAATCAGTCAAATAGTATAAAATGAAATGATCTTCAATATGATATATGGTACACATCTTTCATAAATAGTTATCAGAAGTTATTTCTACTTGAATGGTTAAAAATCGGGGTACCCCAACTAAAAACTCACTTTTGGAGGACGTTCGGGCATTTTTTGACCTCGAAAAGACCTTGGACGGGTTATTCCCATCCGAAAAGTTGCAAATCTCATTGCAGGATTCGATTTGATATATTGTAGAGCTCAAACAGAGTCCCAGATCAAAAGTTATGTCTGTTTGATTTTTGATATGTGTTTTCAACATATTTTTTAAATTCTATTTATTTTTTTTATTTTTTGTATACTCAATGTTTTATTACATGACTATTGGTAGATAAAAATTACATAATTATTAATTTAAGATATTTTTTAAATTATTTTATAAGTCTCTTTTACTAAATATCATATACATTGATATTTGATTTCCATTCATCATTTCTAAATCATATTTAAAACGTAAATATTATATATATATATCAATTTAAATAGATTTATAGCCTTATATATTGATAATTTTTTTTTTTTGAATTTTACCCTTTATCAGTTCTTTTTATAAAAGAGCTGATAAATGTGTAGTGCTTCCCTTTCCCCGTTTTGTAGTACTAATGTGCTAGTTTAAGGAATACATGATCACCCTTTTTAAACTCTAGGGGTCAAAAATGTCTATCATCATACAAATTATATCAACTCTGATCAATATACATATTCTTCTGAATCATCTATACCTACATTGACATCTTGTTCATGGTACTCGGTCCCCACTACTTTGACTCCCCAACCTATATCCAATATAGAGGTGATGTACATCTCCTACCATGCATATCATCATATGGTTCCATATGATAGTTTATCGTTATTTGTTTTTATGAAAACTACACCAGTGTCATGTAGGTCTCTCAACACCCACCAAACTCTATGACAAATGCTAGAAATATATCCTCGATCACCTTTATAGAATTATATGACTTTTTATATGTCTATGGGTGAAATATTGTACATAATAAACTATGATTACGAAGAACATTTTTCAATCCATTCTAGAAGTATCTATTAAAATGAATGTCACAACTGAATAATATATTATGTAGCACCTTGTTAAAATGATCTATTTCTCAAACATACATCTCTCCAAATGTCTTCACTGAGATAGGTTAATATAAAGGTATGAAATTCACTAGTTTGTTAAATGGTCAAAAATTACACAAATAATGTCATTCTTAAGAGGTTTCCTAGGAAGAACTGCCATATTTTCTATAAGAACTTTATCCCAAAGCCATTCTAGAAATGGAAATGACTGTATAAAAGAAAGAGGTTTTTGATGCTCTGCCTTCACCTATTGGTAGGTGAAGCCCCATGTCAGGAACCCTATTTCCTCAATTTTATTTCTTGACTACAAAAACAGTAATCATACATTATAGTTCATTTTGGTAACAAATTAATGTACCATAACCTTTGAGGCATGAAATTCAAACAATAGCTCCTCACACATACTCATCACCACAACAGCCTAATTCCTTTCATAGATTATACCATCCTAATCTATGATCAAATCGTAATGTAACTCACCACATTCAATTATTATTTCTATGGTAAAACAATACGATTCCTCATAGATCGTATCCATTATCTATCTCAAAATATTATAATTCATTGGAACTGATATGAGATAAATCTTATCTTGTCCCTCTAGAACCACAAAATGCATCTTAGCTAACAAATTCATCATTTTTCAGTTATAAATATACTTGTTAACTACATGATTATGAGATCTCTATACTAATGTATCATAAACACTACTTACCTTCTCAGAAATATATGATACCTCAAAATAAAATGTCTAAATATACAGAATCCACCTATTTATATAGATATTAAAGTATCATTGAGAAAATATAAACATTAAACTCTTGTGATTGGTGTAAACTATAAACATTTAACCCAATATATTTTGAAACCAACACTTAAATTCATAAAAACTAATGCAAACTAGAGATCATGTGTTTGGTAATTCCATTCATGAGGCCTTAATTTATGAGTCTCATATTCATCGTATGGATCTCCCTACATCAAAACTTCTCTATGCCCTATCCAAGAAGTACAAAAAAACAATATATGCCTCACATAGATAATGTATTATCAATATTATTTTCAATTTCAATAGCTTCAACAACTTCCGTATGGAACTCTAACATGCTTCTGAATAGTCAAGCATTATCCTCTTTTGTCCAAGCCCAACTGTGGAACTTCCAATTAGGGAAATTCATTGCACAATCTCTAATCATATATAGATAATCCTAGAAATCTATTTATACCAAAATTATTCATTGGACACTATAAAAAAAATGCATGACCATTCTCTGGGTCCAAAGAAACACCTTCATCTTTGATTATGCGACCCAACAAGTGTACTTGATAAATCAAAAACCAACACATATATAGCTTGATGTATAGTTGATTTTTTATCAATGCACTAAGGATGATATAAATATACTGGGCTTGATATTCATGAGTCTTGTAGTACACTAAGATGTTATCCATAAACACTACCACAAAATTATCAAGGAATAGATAAAGATTCAGCTCATTTAGTCCAAAATATCTTCTAATGTGTTCCCTAACCCTATTATTTTTATAGTTAAATCATATATTCCAAACTTACTTTTTATATTAGTAGTAAATTGAAAAAAAAATTATAAACATTCAACTAATTATACATATATCTCATGATGATCTACGAAAATACACAATCTCCCCTTAACTTGTCAATGGGATCTTTAATATGTGGATGGGAATACTAGTATTTCATAGTAATATAGTTCTACTTCAAGTAATCAATACATATGTTGATATTCCCATCATTATTCTTAGAAAAGAATATTATAGAATCCTTTGGATATTTACTCATATTGATAAATCCTTTATTATACAACTCCTCGAGATTATATATAATTTCTTTAGTCTCTATTGGATCCATTCTAAATGGTGGAATAGAAACCAGTGTAGGCCCTATCATGGTCTAAATTGAAATTTTCACATCTATCTCAGGTTGTATCCTTGATATGTCTTCCTGAATTGAATCTTAAAATATTTACACTGCTGGTGGAAAAAACATCAATCATTACACCTCCTTCCCCTGACAATAAAATAGAAACCATGGTGACAATCTCCCCATGTTGATAGTGAAATGGACATACATGTATAGCCTTGTTATCCCACTCTCCACAATGATTATACATTACCCCCATGAGATGTAAAAATAACTCTCTGGTGGAATCAATCTATATGGGATTGGTAAACTACCATTCAGTCCAATCACACAGTTAGATCAGAGTCTGTCATGTAATGTATGTAATGATCCCACAAAAAACGATACTCCCCAACATTGAAATAACGTCTCAAGAACATGAATATATCACTAGAATATAATTCCAAAAATGTATCTAGAATCATCACATTATTCCAAAACTCCACCAATAATCTTAATCCATCCACAATATTTTCAGAAATAGAAAAATGAGTGGCACAAGTATCAAGTAAGGCACTAGATATTGTAGAAGCTACAAGAATAGTACATCTTAATGCCAACAGTCTTTCCTCGATATGAATTAGTGCATGATGAATAAAATGTAACTATCTTAACCAAATTACATGAGAAAAAACATGGGTCTTGTGTGTTACAACAATCTACTAATATATCATATCTTTCATAGAAGATCTATGTTAACTACCTATTCCACCATGGCCAGTAGAACATCAACTACCAGACAGATTCGGTTCATAAGATTCCATTCCCACATTCTGGATTTGTATGTCGTGAGTTCCTACTGAACCTCTATAGGTCTTCCACTCTAACTCATGGTCTTCATTCTACTATTGTTAAGGGAAAATGGTTACCATAGGTGCCCAGCCTACCACACTGGTGACCAATAACTTATGTATGTTCATTTGTAACAAACCCATCTATCTATTTACATTTATTCTCACTAACATAGGTAATGTCATCATAATGACTATTAGTGATCTTGAAAGTCATACCGCATGAATATCCAATATAAACAACATATCCTCCATTAAAATCGACATTCATGTTCCCCTCACAAAAGAAAGCTCGATTCACCCTTTCAAAAATCTTCATTAACATAAAGGTATTCACTTGGGACTTAATTTCACATATAAACATTTTCTAAAACAAATTAGACATTGTCGCCTCATATCTATCAAATTATAGAATAGTGTTTTGAAAATCTATAAAATATCTTTCACAATCCTTCATGGACATACTCCCCTGATACATTGTTAGGATCATATCTTCTCTATCCAATGTAAGACTTTCAAGATAAATGTTATCAAATAACTTCTCATGAAATTTCTTCTACTCAATGATCTCAAGATATCCATTATAAGCCTTTCTATCCCCCAACACATTTCATGACCTCATAAAATGTAATCATTCAACTTTATCATCTATTTTGCAAGTGGATCCCTGTGGTTAAGTATAGTCTAAATATAATCAATCTAGAACTCACCTAAATCAGGTACACTACCACTAGTAACATTTAAGATGTTATTAAACTAGAACACCATTTTTGTATAATACATTCTGTTCACAAACCAATCAAGGTGAATTTTCAAGAATTTCATAAACCAAGAATTCTTCTCTCAGAACATCTCTCTGACTTTTTGAACATGTATTATCGGTGCCTCTGATTTTACAACTAGAGGATAATCTCTTTCCATGTACTCCTTATATCCCTTCAATAATTTTCATCCAAGAGTCATACATACAAAATTACAAACGTGATTTACTAGAAACATAACACAAAACCAACACAGTTACATGGATTCATATAATTCAATAAGAATTCATTCCCAAAAGCCTTCCCAAATAGTCAGAACTGAGGTTATATAAGTATCGTTAACCATCCAATATCTAAATCATATTTAAAAAATGGTAAAATATTACTAATTACTCCTGTTTCTCAATAAAAACCCATTTAATCCCATCTTAAATCATTTTAATATTTTCATTTAATATTTGAATCATTTTTATTTCAATTTCTTATGCAATTAAAAAATTTAATGTTCAAAAACCTACACATAATTAATTTCATGCATCCCTAAAATGACTTATGTCACAAAAATAACATGGAGTTCCTATAATGATTTATGAAAACTAAAATATCCATCAATTATGGTCCATGCTACAATTATTATAAAACCTCAACAATGTTAATCATATCACACAACAAGTGTTTCACCCAATGTAAAATAATATCCAACTATAAAAAACATAAATTACATCAATCCCAATATTGGTACTAGGATTTTACCCACATACATGGGTCATTAATTATCATGCTTAAGCACTAACCCAAGGCATGACTCATCTTATTATCTTATTTGACATTCTCATACAGCAAGAGAAAAGTAAAAATAGAGAATTCCTCAAATTATACACTATGTCAAACTGACTATGATATAACACATCGATGCCCCATGCCAGTAGGACACTTGATAGAAGGCATGCCTCTATGTATTCCAGAGGATATAGACTTGCAGTGATAGTCAATATAGATTGTGGGGAGACTCTACCCCCATTATCAAAGTAGAAAAATAGATGAATATAAAAAACAACAACAAGTAGATATAACCATTACCATTATAATGCTAATATCAGAAGATGACCAAAACTGTAAATACAATATCATAAATGAACAGTAGATATTTCATGCCAAAATACATTCCATGTATCAAAATTCATTCCCAAAAGTAAATAAAATTATGTAACAAAATTGGGTGTGAAACTATGTTTGGTTCCATAAACCATGATCTATCCGAATTCATCTATCCTACATAGGGCCTTTCACTTTATCAAATACTACTGGCAAGAAGTCTATTTTTCTACCAATTATGAAACATGAGTATGGTGTGAGTACAACTCATTAGGCCACCACCAATGGTGTTCAAAACCATGTCCGGACAATAACAATATGTCATTTTATATAAATAATAGATAATAGAATGGAATTAAAAAGTTTACACATATTAAATTACACGATATTTAACAACATAACACATGGGTTCCCAAAGACATGCATACACTCAATACCTTCTTCATCCTATGCCTGAGTGTAAACAATATCACATAAAAAATAAAAAAATTGTTATATTAAATGTGATTTAAATATCCATTTCAATTCAAATAATATGATGGGTAATTGGAAAAATAGTTCTATACCAACTCATGGGTGTAGAACATCATGCCAAACACCTCATGTGTATTTTGGGCATTAGTCCCTACCCCGCACTCCATGGGTATTTGGATTAGTAGATCCCATCCTATACAATAATATATTCATGCATATATTTGGGTCTATAATTATATGTCTATCACATTCGTGCATATTTCGAGAGCCATACTATCTCTCATACCACAGTCTCAATCAAGCACACATATCAGTTATATCATGAAATTCATTGTCAATCAACATTAACCTCTTATCACATTCCTCCTTCCAACAATTTTGTAATTATTTCAAAAAATAATTAATACATTTCAATTAATTCTATAAATAGGGAAATTTAAATTCATTAATTCAACAATTAAATAATCCAAATGAAAACATCAAAATCCCAATAATTAATTCAAAAATTAATTATTTCGATCTATTCCATGATCTCAATATCAAATTAATTAATTTAAAATATAATTATGTTTATTCCACATTATATTTCAAAATCAAAAATATTCTATTAGTTAATTGAATAATTAATTAATTCAATTTAAAACCTCATTTGGACCAATTAAACTAAATAATTAGAACATAGATATTAAATAATCAATTTAATTACCAAAACAGTTTCCCAATCATGGAAATTCAAATTCTCTCAATTACATGCACACAAATTTAATCAAGACTATGGGATTGGATTTTGAACCACTCAAAGTTGATTTCAAACACTCACCAATGGAAATTCCCATTTGAGAGGAATAACCCTACTCATGGAGAAGAAAATGATATTCAATAAATTCCTAGAAGCAAGATAAAATGGATCAACATCCAACAAACATAAATCAATATATAAACCCCTATTAACATAGGGTAAAACATCATCCATTTCTTGGTAGGTATAGCAGTGGATTGAGATATCTGAATAAGAGGAAACCACATACCGAGGTGGTGCATATAATCAATCTAGGATTTAAATCGTAGAGAGTGATGGTTTAAAGCCTTAATAATTATTATAGAATCCCCCAAATAGGGAGAAAAAATTATGGGTATAGTGGATGGTTTTTGGGTGTTAATTTGGGGGTTCAGATATTTTAAAATCTTATTTTTAGGTTAATATAATTATTGTTCATGGTTTTTTAGTATAGGGTGAATGTTATTCCAAATTATTCCCCTTAAATGTCTCTCACTTCTTGGAGGTGTATGTTTTTTTCATTTATGGTTATATATATAAAAATAGTGTATGAGATATTTGAATACCCTCTACATTGGGTTGCATGGTTTTATAGTTTCGGGCTCAGGGTTTTGGAAAATAGTTTTCTGACCATGCACTGACTCTCCTTCTAAAATTCAAAAATTTCCACCTAAGCTCCAAAATATAGAACTCCAAAATAAATTAATCAAAAATACACAAATGGGTTACATGAAAATAGACCTGATACATATCGAGAAATTTTCATGATATTAAAGTGGGACATCCCAAATTTACTAGAATATTATCAATATCAAATTAAATATAAATTACATGTGGTTTAATCTTTTTTATTTATTCCTAATTTGAATATGTCTTGATAAATGATGTTTTTTATATTTTTAAATACTCAGCATGTGTTCCTAGATACATTCCAGTGTATTTGTCCACCCCCAAGTTCCTGACCCAAATGAGCTCTTTATAATTTGTCATATATAGTAGAGGTTTTTTTTATTATACTCTCCCGTTAGTACAACATTTAGGTAAAAAATAATATAATCATATTTTTAAACCTATGAAAATATAACTAGGTCGTTTTTGTTTTTATTACGAGCTAGAACCATAGTTCCTCACATACATGAATTTATAAAAATCGTGTATGATAATTGGATTCCACCTATCTTGAACTCCATTATTATGTGACATTATAAAAATATATAGGAACCCACATTTTAATTTGAATTTACATGGTGCATATGGGTAACATATACTAATAATATTGGTTCGGGTTTCTGTTACCCCATCTCAAAGTGAAATTACATTCGAGTATTCCTAGAGTGTACAAATGAATCAATATAGATCATTAAATAGAATACCCCAAGTTTAATAAACGTAAAGAAATATTTACATCATATTATTAAATAAACACATTATTATCCGTGGGTATCATTTTTACAATGAATACATTGATATGGTTTATCCAGAATATAAATAGAGAATAAATATGATGTCCTAAAATTCATGACCGTACAAGTGATTGGACCTAAAACCATAAGAAATTTATGTTATGATATAAACCAATTTTTTGAAACATCCTTGATATATGTAGAAAAACATTTTTTGAATATAAGACAATAATTGTATATTACAGTTAGTTTTCTATCAATGTTTAATTTTTTTACATTGTAAAACTTATCATTTTTTTTAACTTTGAATCTTTATTTGGAAGGAGACACTCATTGAGAAAAAAATTATGATGACTCCATGTTTTACAATATGACACAATATATTTCCAAAAATAAACACATTATTTACTTCATTATACCTCCATTAAATTTTACATGTATCATCACTCATCTCTATATTTATGTAGTGATTTATATCATTTCAACCACATTTCAATTGTTGACATTATATAAAGATAATTGAAAATATTTTCAACTCATTTATAAAGATTATTAGAAAGTTATTATATTCTAATCGTAATTATTTCCTATAGTCCATAAATGTTTCTATCATTAATTTCTTATTTAATCACCCGTGAAAATTTAATTCAGGAGAAATTAATTAAATATTTCTTCAAATATTATTATAAAACTACTATGATTATCATCCAAAAGACTAATGTGACAATCCTTGTATGATACATTGAATATATTGGTTCTCAGTAATTGATTACTATTTAATACTAAAATAATATTATTATATTTTTTATCATGATTTATAAATTTTTTGATATAGAACAATTTATTGAAATTTTGGAGTAATTTCCTGAATGTTTTAATGATCATTTATTTGAAATTCACCTTTGTTTATCAATTTTTCATCATGATGAATATGCCAATGATGGATCCACTCATCACATTAGTTATTCAAAATGTAAGAAATTATTATTGAATAAACTAGATTCCTGGGTTTCTATAAAACATTTTCCATTGTAAATGGATTACTTTTCAGGGTATAGACTCCTTCTCTATGGTACACTTGATAAATTGTCTATCATAATTATAATTTTCATTGATTCCTAAAACAGATGAAAACCAGACAAACATATATTTATTTTTTATTCTAAAAAATTATCTCATAATTATGAAGAATGGTATCATATAAAGGTAGCCCATAAAATTAGGGGTACTATATAATTTCTTACCCAAATATATTTATTAGTGATCATTATTGTGATGAAATGAAAATTCATGGATCAACCTCAATTATTTTGTTCATTTCATCCATATTTATATAGGATCCCATTAAATAATCATGTTAAAAATGGATAGAATAAATTTTCTTATAAAATTAAAATTTTATTGAGAAAAAAATACATAAAATTGATAAAATTCAATAATCTTGATTAAGTATTATGAAATAGTCTAATAATATAAAAGTTAATTAATATTAAAAGGAATATTTGTTACAAAATAATTAATATAATTTACTTGGTTTTGGAGGAAAATAAAAATTGAATAACTCTTAAGAACTATATCAATAATTATCCCCTCTAAAATTGTAATTTTTTTAATACCAACTAAATGTCTATTTCAAAAATGGAATAAAACAAAAATGTGCATTGTTTCTCATTATGATAATAAAAATTTTATTATAAATGTGTTTAATTATTATAGGGGAATTTATAGGAAACCATAATATGGTTTATCTATTTTCTTGAATATGAAAGATATGATTGAGAACAAATTATTTGATAATGAAAATTTTGGAAAATCCCAGATTTCATGGTTGTGTATCCCTATTCTGCGGATCACCTGACCATGCACCCCGCTTCATAAACCATGTCATTTTTATACATCCATTATTAATCATTCATGACCATATTCACATATATATTCACATAGACCTCCCTTGGTTATATGACTCAAAATATAATATAGGATATTATAGCATATCTATACAAAAATAATTTATATGGCTCCCTTCCCCCCTTTGCAAATCACTAAAATCATATATGTAATCCAATAGGATATTAAAATGTAGTACTTGGATCTAAAAACAAATTAACATTTTCCCAACCTGATAACCCGTTTATATAAATCCCTAAGAGAGAATAAAATTATTATAGAGGCCATTAGTCTACACCCATTACATAAGTAATTGAGTACCATTCACAATGTACATGTGTGGTTGTATACTCATAATTGGTTCTATTCCCAATAGTGTTCACCAAACTAGGGACATCTAAGACCATAATCTTTATACTAGAGATTCATACATCAATGTGCATCCCTTAAGATCCATTCATGAAATTGAACCCCACTGACAATTTAGCCATATTGGTTCATCTTTACGAATTTAAAAATAACCAAATATATAATTCATCATGGGATATTTCTCAAAATTCATTATGGTTCTACAAGATCACATAATTAATTAATTAATTTTTTCACCCATAATAGAGATTAGTTTTTCCATGGTTCTAATGTATCAACAAGATATTTTCTTATAATTATTTTATAAATAAATTTTATATATTTTTTAACTTAATTTATACACAACATAGAGTTTAAATGAACATTGATATACAATTGAAATATTATTATTTTCTGTGAACGTTATCTCCTAGTCATTGGATTAGTGGGTTTGAAAAAGACTAACTAAATTATTATAATATAATGGTTTACACATTTATAAATTTTATTTATTTGAAGCTAAATAATTTTAAATTAAAATAAAAATCTTTTTAAAGTAATCGATTGGTTTTTATAAAAAAATTATATTTATTTTCAACAATTTTTAATTATAATAAATTATATTAATAGAAAATCATGATTGATATTAAATAATATTCTATATTGTGTATTATATCAAATTCTATAATATGAATATAATGTTTTTTATAAGAATTATATAAGAATAAATAGAGGTTTATTATTAAAAAGGTATATTCTAAGAAATTTTTTTCTTCATAATTTGAACATATATTTTAAAAAAATTACTATTGAAGTTTAATCTAAAAAAATGTATTCCATATTTGGACTCAGGTGGTGAAATTTTTATAAATAAGACAATTTTATTTATTGTCGTTATATATAATAATAGTGGTATATATTATTCATCTCAATAAAGGATAGATGTGTAAAACTGGGTTAACCCTGTAGATAAGTTAACAAAATCAACCCAACATTAAAGACATAGAATTAAACATTAAATATTATAGTGTTTCTGAAATGGAATCCACATTATTAAAATTATGAGGATATTTTCAGTGTGTATTATTAGAAAATTTGGACATAAACATTACAATGAAAACATATATATTACATGTAAGATATGTCAACTCAGTATCCATCTACCATATTGTGAAAAATTCTATTAATTAATCATGATTTATTATCATAAAACTATCATCTCTATATTCATATAGTCCTATTATTTTCTATTAAACAATGATAATTGTTGTTAAAAACATTTAAAAACATGGGATGAGTATAAATTTATTTATATGGGACATAAAAATCTTGAATGAAACCATTAACCCATCAACACTTATAATCATAAGAATTCATATTTAGAAGTATATACTTCACTACCTTAAAAGTAAAATATTTTGTTCTAAATAGATTCTACTGATAAAACAACAGAATTCTATAAATAAAATAACATTTAAATAAATCATTTAGGTAACTTGGGAAATCATTTTATTATCATACATACTTCTAATATAACTGTCATGGAAACCACATGGTTGTAACCGTCATAGCTACCCAAAAATAACTCTCATGGTTATATATTCAATAAATCATAATTTTTACACATGTAGTATCCATCGTGGTCAAATTACATGTATGGGTATATTTTTTCCTTATAATAATTTGAAATTTTTCTATATATAATTTAACATCCTCACATTGTGACAGCGTGCGATTCCAATGACTGGTGTGTCCATAATTAATTTTTAAAAAAAATTTAAAAATATTATATATTAAAATTGTGTAGTTTATTAAATAATATTGCATAAATCACAAATGGATGATCAAATCATAAATTTAAAATCGTGGTTGATTTTGTAATGGAATGTTTACCCGAGGCACGCCGTAAAATAATTCAGCATGGGGAGTTCAGATATCTCGGACATTGGTGGTACAATCAGTGAATTAATTATATGTTAATTAAAATTAATATAATGGAACATCATAATTATATATCCCTAAAATAATATCATCATGACCATTTTTCCAAGGGTAGCCTCATTGACATGGTACTATTATGAACATCTCATCATCTCCGTCATTTGGTGGAATCACCTCGTAAGATGATAAAACTCCAGATCAAAGAAAATCAAAGCACAACCCCCCCCCAATAATTCAATTAATAGTTACTAATTGTGTTATTTGATGACGAAAAATACAATATCTTGGTCGGACAGTTTAGTTTTTGGGTTATTATGATTTTGATTAAATTAATTATGTAGATTTATCCCCTCCTTGGTATGTGCCAATTATAGCCTTTGTATGCACATATGTACTGGTTTAATTCAATATTTATTTTGTTTTATAAACATAGATATCCCTATTCTTAATATTTATACATGAATTTTTAGTATTGATCGATAAATATTATTTTTACATTACTCATTCAATTTCATCATGTTTATCACCGTTTGGACCCTACGATCCTAGTTTTACATTTTTGATCATACAGATCTCGATCATGCCCCTAAATCCATGGAGGAATATTGTGAGAGGGATTGGTAGAGATTATAGATGTTTAATAGGTATATTACAATATACAGGTGATGAATTTGTTTATTCAAAGTACATTAGTGTGACCTGATATTGATGGGAGTTGTGTGGGTCAATAGAGGATCATACAAATGAAATCATGACCAATATTTTTGTAAAAGGAAACTTGAAACAAAAAAATTAAGGATTCCCCTTTGATTACAGGAGTCATGGTGATAAGATATAATGAAACAGGGACTAGATCTATAATTATAAAAATAGTTAAGAATGTCAATGAAAATTCATGACTACATGTCGTGTACCATAATGAACACATTGTTTGTTTCCACTATGTTGTGTTGGAATGTTTATTGGTAATGTATAAGGATGGATCACTATATATACTCCCTACATTTTGTGTACCACTTCCTCAAATGGACAGGCCATGTCACAGAGCACTAGGCCAAGAACATACCAAGGGCATGGCTACACAAGAATGGATAGAGATATGGACATTACCCTATGTGAAGAGGAACAATATTTAAAAAATTACAAGGATAAGGGATTGAATACAAGGTGACAATCAATTATATGGTGGTACCCCGTGTCGCATAGGAACAATGTATCGATCCCCCCATAAATCATGAATCCTCACATGGTAGGATATCCATGTATCTACATGGACATAACAAGGTGAAGGAGTGGGACCATGTGTTGTGTGGGCATCATCACATGATGTTTACCCATTATCTCATTTTAAGAAAACATCATTCGTATGTATCTACTTTGATTGAAATTATATATTTTTCAACAGAGTATCATAGCCTATGTGTTTTTTCCCATAGAACATAATGGTTCTTTCCATTTTGAAATTTGTGATAGACTTTTAAATATTCTAGGGTAAAAACATATTTAGGTGATTCTCAACGATGGTAGCGATTAGGTATAGGATCACGAGATACACTATAGTGTAACACTACATCATCTTCGTTTTGGATCCTAAAATTACATAGAAGAACCCCCTGTGGCACTTGGGTTTTGGTCAACAATGACTAGAGTGAAACCCCCCGCATAAACCCGGGTGCATGTCATCATCATATAGTGTGGTACCCCATTCATATTTGGAATAGGTCCTCTACATACAGAGTAAAAACTTTTATGAGATATGGTGTGCGCCCTCATGACACTAGAGTGGACTCCCCCCCCCCCTCATCTGCTTGGTTGTGCATCCTCTTCAGAAAATTACCTAAAGGAACCCCCTTATTGGATAGGTCATAGGTCCTTATAAAACAATTTCTGACCCCCCCCCCCCCCACAACCACCAATTATATTGGGTGACAGTCATCTATGGAAACATTCACATTAGTACCACCCACATACCATGATGCAGTAGGGAACAGGTCTTGTACTATAATATTTTTTACCCATGATTGTGGGGCTCACCGGCAAGGTGTGGGCCTTCACACGGTTGCTTTTGGATGGATGTGTTAGATTTCATGCAAATTTTATGGGATTTTGGAACAATTGGAGAAAAATTGTATAGGGATGAACTATGAAATTCAGATCCCACTTCTCTCCCATTTCGTCTTATTATAAATAATAATATATATAAATATATACATTTTGATTTAGTTACTATCCTTCCAGGGATTTAAATGGTCCACTATTTTGAGACATTCATTACGTGTCTAACAATTCATTTTGGGAATAGGATACTCTACTACTATATATGATAAATACATGACGTTTAGTCCATCTACACACCGTGTTGAGCCAATTTTGTGTGGATGAGGTTACACATTCACATTATTGCGTTGATATGTATCCTTTTTTACTACGTAATATCATTATATTTCTATTTTATCTCTTTCTTATCCCTCTTTATATTTCGGGGATCTCTACATGATATGTATATACTCACCCCTATTTGGGATTTTCCCACATGTGTCATGTCTTTTGTAGATAATGGAAAGGGATGAAAATACTTTAAAGGAGAATAGTGAAACATGTTACATTGGATCGTGCATGGTGGTCACAACCTAGAGATCATGATCTGGGATCTCTTAGTATTTTACATTCTAATTTTTTATGGTTGGTATATCTTCTGGGTTTGGAATGATTTTTTCCGCATTACTTTTCAGTTTTCACAGTCTTTATCTTCTAATTTCTATATTTTAATCATGCATGGTTTTCCCTATATTATTTTTCATTTTTACTATTACTCATAATCACTTCTACAAAAATATGGGTTTGTTTATGTGTGAACAAGTACATTGTAAATGTCCTCCCCATGTTAGTTATGACTTCAATGCTAGTCTCCATCCCCTAGCCTATAGTGGTGGGGTTGTGGTAGTTGCAGCTCAGGCCTTGGTTATGGTCGGGTCATGAATGATTGGTAAAAAATGTCCTTTTATCCGTAGGATTGTTTTTGATTATTCACCTAATGAGATTTTGTTTGGCATTTGGGAAAGAGTGTCAGAGTATTTTGAGTGCATATCTTGGGCTAGGTAATCTAGTGATGGTGTTGGAGGATGATATATCCATTCACTGGGACATGTAATATATTCTACTCGACTCAACCTGTATATAAATTGGTTGAAGTGATCAATGCACATTCATCATATAGGATCGAGTCTTTTATTTTTTATATAGAGTAAGATCCCCATTTATATCAATATTCATTTCATCTGACCATGGTACATGTTTATTAAATTTCCATGATGCCTCTGCAATGATTCATACTCATGATAATAGTTATGGATCATGATTTTGGTATGATGAATGATGAGGCCTCAGATCGGGGACCACCCCATGAGATTCATCCACCTAGTGGGTAGGTAGTACTGCCACCACCTATTAAGAAGCATATCATCCTAGAAGAGTAGGATGTTGATACTTATAGAATTATGTCACTTTGTGTGTTTCAACGCCAATGGTATTTGAGGGTCTACGAAGGTCCAAATTCTCTAGTAGTAGAGGATTGGATTGATTTGGTGGTACATGCCATCAGAATCATTCAATCACTGACAAATCATGTTGTAATAATTTCATCCATCATTTTTAGTGGAGAAGTTGGGTGTTATTGGACTCTTCTTACCTATATACATAATGAGGTGAAACTCTCTTGGATTAACTTTTAACTATAATGTTATAAAGGTTATTATTCCTTATTCTATCACTTGGATCAGATGTAGAATCTACAAGAGATTAATCATGGCTGGATCCTATTGTATGTGTATGCATCGAGGTTTGTAAACCTAACATGACACTCCCTTTAAAAGATCTGGTATGTCTACATCATAGAATAGTATTTTGAGTAGGTAAATCCTGCTGATATATGTGTCATCATGGTTCCCTTGTGTATCGCCACCTATGAAGGGGCATTGGAATATAAATTTCTGAAAGACACTTCCTATCATAGGGATTTCAGGAAGTCATCTCCTATAGTGTTCATCCTAAGGTTGAGTTGTCTGCAGTTGCGACTAGTCTCAATATAATGGGATCTCAACGTAGAAGGCCGAACCATTATGAGACTAGGGCATGTTTTGGGGGGAAAACATAGATATCTTGGGAATCTGTTAGATGTGTGGAGATATTCTTTGGATGTGTGAGGTCACATTGTATGATAATTTTTGACCAGGTGTGTATGGAGTGTATTTAGATAGCTGATGAACATCCATGGTAGAGGCATCTCTTTGATCACGGATCTCCCATGATGAGGGCATGGTGGTCACTAAGCAGGCGAAGCTAGTAGAAGAGGTGGAAATTTGGTGGGTGGTAGATTCTATGATTTTCAACCACCACCACCCTTAGGTGGCCCATGTTAGGATTCGAGGGTTGGCGGCTGGGGCCGCAGATATATACAGGATTTAGAGGCTTTTGACGCCTCATTGCCTAAGCTAATCAGAGGTATGATCTATTTTTATTGTAATCATTTTTAGTAACAGTAGACATATGATAAAATCCTTAATTCATACTATAATTCCTGTTTGAGATCTTGAGATCCCAGTTGAAGCGCTGACCTAGTAGATTCATCTTGAGTTTCCTAAATTAAACACAATTTCTTTATCTATTATCTGTTGGTGGTACAAGTTATCTCTTTTTGTAGAGAGGTTCTCGCGGGACCTTTTGGTCATCACGATGGAACCTTATAACATCTTCTTGGGTATTCCTTCTTTATCCATGGTCCAACCCTTAGTTTACTATCACTACAGACAAGACATATGCCTTCACACTAATGTGATGAGATTCTACTTTTCTGGTGATATTGATCTAATGTGATGGTGAGCTAATGTTTTTTATGAGGCTGCAACACATCACCAATTAGTTGTTGTGGGTATCCCTTGGTGGAGCTGGATCCTCAAAAATCTATATTCTTTTAATCATTAGGGATACGATGATTTATTTCTAGAGGAAGTTCAATGAGAACCTCTATGGTGGGATATGGAGTTTAATATTGAGTATCATACTGATACCACCCTGATATCTCTATTCATTTATTGAATGGATCCATCCAAGATCTAGGAGCATTTGTGGAATCCGTATGACCATTCAGAGAGGCATTTCATCAGCCTCACTGTGTCCTCTTAGGAAACTCCGCTATTGATTGATAAACATGTGGATGGGAGCTTGAAGCAATCTATGGATTATCCTCACCATTACTAGGTCCCAATAAATAATATGTTCCCCTTATCGAGGATTGATGACCTCATTGACTCGTTTTGAGTTGTGAGATGGTTCGTGAAGAATGTTCATCGGCCTAGCTACCGCCATTTGTGTGATTTGAGGATGATATTTCAAATATGGAATTATAATGCTTGTATGGACACAATGAGTTCATATTGATTCCCTTTTAGGAAATGAACCCCCAAGATGTGTTTAAAGAATTCGAGAACAATTTATTACAGTAGTACGTGGAACAGTTTGTGGTCGACATCACCAATTGCATACTCATCTATTAAGCATCTATGAAGGAATGTGTAGAGCAGTTGAGGATAGTTCCATATTTTCATTGAGAGATTTAGATTTATATGAATCTATCGAAGTGATAGTTTTGGATTCAAGATGATTGGATTCTAGGGATTTCATTTACGAAAAAAATTTAGATATGGATCACGAAAAGACATATGTGGTTCTAATTTCATATCCACCTAAGTTTGTGTCCTATGTGTGGAGTTTTTTTATCATGGAAGGGTTTCATAAATGATTTTTGGTATACTTATCTATGATTGGATCCCCTTTGACCACCCTAACATGGAAATGATATCTTTTTTACTAGAAAGATCAGTCCTAGAGTACCTTAACGGATTTTAGAATCAGGATTATGAGTTCTACTATGATGATACTACCAAGGATGGGTTTGGAATACATATTGTGTTTAGATTTCTCTATATATGGGATTAGTTGGGTGTTGATGTTGCAATATAATGTTGTCACAAATAGGTCGAGGCTGTCGAGACACCACAAGAAAAAAAAATGAATCTTATCCTGGAGCTTGTATGGGTACGCTTTTCCATGATAATATTGAGTAACTTTCTTCTAGAAGAAAACATTTTCATATACTCAAACCAATAGAGTCTCTAGTATGTCTTCATACATAGAGACCGAAACCTGTGATATTCGGTCTAGTTGTAGTTCTTATAATACTATGGATTTGATATGGGTTATACACTAGTGGAGGGAATCATGGTATAATATGCCCATCATAGGAATTCCAAATTTCATGTAAAGACCCGTAAAATTCAAGGGAAATTTTTTCTTAATTTTTTTTAGAATTTTACAAGAGCGCGGTTTCAGACGGCACCTGATTCCGAGGCCCGGAGTGCCCGGAATTAATTTCCGAAGTTTGGCTCGGGTACGTTCAGTGAACGAACGAGCGGGAATTTCTAACTTTTGATCCGGTGCTCGGAATTGGAATCTGAGGGCACCGATGAACTCGCAGCGCCGATATTCGCTTAAGGAGACCTTTCCCGAAGTTGCGTTTACACGTGGGGAGTTGTAAAAATAAAATTGTGAATGTTAAAATAAAAATTTAACTTCAATTTTTATTTTTATCTTCCATAAGTGTTTTTATCCTTTGGGTGGAAGTTGGGTGACAACCCAACTTCCCTTGGGAGGTTAAGAGGGTGGTGGGGCCCACACGAACCCCACCCCTTCATTTTCTCTAACCCTCCCCAACTCACAATTAATGTTGTAAACTTAGGTTATAACTTATGTCATTAATAAGTGAGTTTAATTAATGTTTTGAAATTCAAACTCTTGAATTCCAAAGGTTGGGTTGTGTTAATAAATTAAGTGTAAGCTTGATTTATTTTTGGGTTAGTTCCTTTGTTACTTGGGAGGATTGGGAGAATCGTTGAGAAACTTGAAAATCTTCTTCGTCTTCGACGAAGAACGTGAAGAACGGTTCTTCTCCGACGAAGAACGCGGCGGCCTCCTTCCACGACGTCGGACTGCAACGCGTTGGATTTCCTCCATGACGCCGCAACGCATCCTCTCCGCGACGTGCCTCTCGCGGTGAACCTACGTCCGTCTACCGCGACGCCATAACCGCGATGCCAACGACGTCTACCTCCGTGACGTCCGACCTCCGCGACGCTCGTCCTTCGCGGATCGTTGACGAGCTTCCTTCGAAGTAGGGGTTTGTCTTATTTAAATTATGTGTTTTCTTTCCCTCGAGCATGAAAGAAAATCCGTTGGGCATAGTTCCAAATTTTATTAAAATTTGTGAAACGTTCATTGTTGTGTATACTCGATTGACCAACTGATATCGTTATAACGGGAGGAGATCGGACCGCACGAACACGGCCGATTCTCCTCCCCCTTCTAAGCTTTCGTGTTGTTTTAGCGGAGACGACGCGGTGTCGTCGCACCGTGCAGGAACAAAAAGGATAAAGGCCGGTTTGGGTCACGACGAAGAACCGCGACGCTATAATGCCACGCCTTGAGAACGGATGAGACCGCGGCCGGAGTCGGGCCATGGCGGTGGGGCGCGACGTCGTTACGCTACGAAAATATTACAAGGACCGAACAAGAAGGGCGGCCGGAAAACCGGCCACCGGCGGAAAAAGAAGAACCGCGGCTGGACGGCCACGGCAAGACACCAAGAGGCGGTCGGCCACGCCGGCCGCCTGGAATCAGGAAGGGCCGCGGCCCTATGGCCGCGGCGGAGCAGCCATGGGCGCCGGCCTTGCCGGCGCCGGAGATCGGGTGGGCCGCGGCCCTACGGCCGCGGCGGAATAACCAGGGGCGGCCGGCCTCGCCGGCCGCCGGAGACCGAGGAGGAGCCGTGGCTACGGTCGCGGCGGAGAAGAGAAGGCGGCCGGCCGCGCCGGCCGCCGCTTTGGGCAGGAGGCGGGACCCGCGGGTGGGTCCCGCGTGTGTAAAGAAACGGCCGGCCAAAGGGCCGGCCGAGATCCGGAAAAAGGGGGGGTTACACCCCCCGTGTGCGACACATGCGCGGCGCGCTGACCGCGCCGCCGCCGCTGGCCGAACCGCGCCGCCGCTGGCCGGTCGCGCCGCCACCGGCCGGGCCGGGTCCAGCGGACCGGGTCGGTCCGACCCGGTTCTGTCGGACCCGGGTCGGGTCGACCCGGGTCGGGCCGACCTGGGGGGGTCGGGCCGGGTCGGTCCGGACCCGGACCCCCCCGTTTCGGACCAGTTTCGGTCTCTTGGCCTTATCTTGAGCCTCGGACCTCCGAACGACGAACCGTCTGTGGCAACGCGTTCCTTGGATCGAGACGGTCGTTTCGGTATATCGCACTCAAGGTTTTGGATTACTTTGAGTTCGGCCGAGTTGGTTCATTCACGAAACCAACCGGGCCTTCGGAGCGGAAACGCTCATATTTCGAGCTACGTACGTCCGATTGACGCGCCGTCAGTCGCGATGTGTTCCTCTTAGTGAGACGGATCTTTTGACATACTCCGCCCGAGGTTTGGACGCAAGTGGAGTACGGTCGGGTTGGTTTTGCCTTAAAAACCAACCGGGCCCCGGAGACGAAAATGCCAATAACTCTCAGACCGGGCGTCCGATCGACGCACCGTCTGTTGCGTTGACTTCCTGTTGACGATACGGAACTTTTGACATACACCGCCCGAGTTTTGGATACAGTTGGAGTATGGCCGGGTTGGATCGTATCTGAAATCCCACCGGCCCCTGGAACGGAAAAGCTGATATCTTTCAGACAGGACGTCCGTCTGACGAACCGTTAGCGGCGTTGATGATCACGATGAGAAACGGTCCCTATGAGTATACCCTATGAGAGTTCGGGGTACAGTTGAGATACGGCCGGGTTTGGTTCGCTCACGAACCAACCGGGCCCCTGGGACGAAAAGGCTAATAACTCACAGACCGGGCGTCCGATCGACACGCCGTCTGTTGCGTTGAGACCCTTGTGACGAGACGGTCTTTTGAGATACTTCTTTGCGGGACTTGTGGTACTTGGAGTATCGACCAGTAGCTCGTGGAGCGGACCCTCCCGGAGACGAGCGTGCAGAGTACGGAGACCGTGTAACTAGCTGAGACCTGACGACTGCTTGACCGACTCGACTTGGAGTGAGTCGACTAGCCCAGTGGACGGAGCACTAATTTCTGAGGTGCAGACCCATGGCGGACGGAGCACTACGTGTGAGACAGTGCAGACCCGCGGTACTCGTCCGGAGAGTACCTCAGCAGGCTACTAGGGGGTGTGCACTACTGTGTTTGGGTGACATACCTCGGCGGGGAGCACTACTGTGTCTGGGTGGCTGACCCGCAGTACTCGACAGGAGGAGTACTTCAGCAGTCTTAGGTTAGTGAGCAGTACCTCGGAGTCGTGACAGGACTACTGCACACTTCAGAGACGGGGCTCTTCAGCAGTTACGGTTTCGATAATGAAAATCCTGGTTTGAGCTGAGTCAATGATCTTTGTGTTTCCTCATGATTGAGATGGGTCGCTTGATAACTTAGGTATATGTATGGGCATATACCTGGGTAATAGTTATCCGTTGATTTCATAAACTTGTTATAAACTGTGTGAACTTGTACTGTTATCCTGTGTGGATTTACTGTTTATTCTTCTTGTGGATTGGGTTGTTCTTGGGCTCGGTGTTGGAGCCGAACGGAAATTGGTGACATAGGTATATGTATGGGCATATACCTAATCAATACTGGATGTTACTTCGTGATTGTATCCTTCTTGTGGTTTATCCTTGTTGGTTTAGTGAGACCTTGAGGGTCTCGGGGTCCCTACTGAGTATCGTTATACTCACCCCTGCACGGGCTATGCCCGCACTACGTTGTGTTGGTTGCAGACGACGGACAGCGCTGACTGCGGTTGAGGCTTACGGAGTAGGTCGATACCCGGAGGAGGACCACTGAGCGGGACGTGCTCGGAGCGGACAGTTGGACCCGAGGAGTTGTGGAGCTATCTGTACCTACCCTTCAGGTAGGATCCGTGGTGGACGATCCAGGAGCTGAGCCATCTGTACCTACCCTTCAGGTAGGAATCGAGGAGAACGTCCCAGGAGCCGCTTGTACTTTCAGTTGTTGTTTTCCCTTTCGAGTTGTACTTTACTTTACAGTTGGGCTTGTATTTCCGGCCCCCTTTACTTCAGCACAGTTGTTCTAGTTTTGTGTACTGCTTTACTTCCGCTTGTTACTCTGAGGTGCTTGTTTACTTTATTAAGGCAATGCCTTCCCTTTTTACTGGGATTTTACGCCTTGGTGCTAGTCGCCAGCCCCTGGCCTATGGAAGGCGGGCTTGGGGTAGTCACGGCACGGGCCCCGAGGGCGGGTCGTGACATTTCACTCATTGAAAGAGTCTACTATGAAGATGGATTCCTTGAAAAATACGCTACTAGAGTAGGAGGGTCTAGAATTTCTACATTTTATGGTGTTAACGCCTCCACTTATCAATTGCCTTTGATATTCCCTGATAGGAGACAACACCTATGTGGTATTACTTGAATATATATCAATAGAGGATTCACTAGATGGATTGTATAAAAAAGGGAATCACATCATCTTATACTCGGGGTAGATAGTGTTACCAGTCATGATGATGGGGTTGTTATATGAGACTTCCACACCTCATCTAGCAATACTTCACGAAATGGAGAACATGTATCAAAACAAAAATCGTATTTTTGGTGGTTAGGAATGAGATGAAGAATATACGTGTTCTTTTCTTGGACACTCACATGTCAATAGCTGAATTCTAGGCACTATATTCTATCATTTTTTTCACAGCACCTTGAGATCACATAAAGGAAGTTGAACAACATATCCATTAACATTGTGTTTTATGTTCTATGAAAAAATGACGGGCCATGATGCCATCTGGGTGAAAGTTGAAAAACTCACAATGATAGTTCACTATCTTTCAATTAGGGATGAAATTGTGGTTGATATTTTGGGGCAGTTGAATGTCTGGGAGGTCATTTCCCCTCATGGGGTTACCTCACTATTGTCATGGATCGTGACATGTTGTTTACATCAGGATTGTTCAGAGTCCTACATGTGGAATATGGGACCCAAATGTATATGATCACACACATTCAATACTAGATAAATGAGTAGATATAGTGCACTATCTAGGAAGTGGTTAATATGTTGAGATCATTCCTATTATAATTTGTTCGGAGTAGGGTGGATCACTTTTCCTTGGAAGAGTTCTAATAGATCAAAAGATACCTCACTACCATTGGCATTAAACCCACTAATTCTCTAAACGGGAGACACTAATGGTCACCCTTTTTCGAGAAGTATATCAGGAAGATATCTATTGAGGGTCAATAGTTCATAAAATAAATAATTTTTAAGGTTTAGGTTACATGTGAGATGATGAGAATGACACATTGGAGGCATAAATCATAAACATATCACCATTATAGTCCTTTCATGTTCGATTTGAGAGTCTATGTTTTATTGAGAATATCACTGTGATGAGAATTCCATATGTTTTTATGAGAAGGAATGTTATCCATAAGGTTCATTGGGTTATTTTAAATCTTATAGAGGATTAGTAAGGTTGTGTATCACCACTAAATATTTCCACAGTTGGGGCTGGTGCATGACATATTCCATGAGTTTTAGTTAAGGAGATATGTTCATAACCTTATACAGGCCATCGACTGGGGTGGATGGAGATCAAGGATGGATCCAACTTCTCAAATCCCCCAATAGAGATTGTAGATTAACATGAGAGGACCATGTGTGAGAAGACCCTCTACTTGGTTTGTTTGTTGTGGAGACAATCGAATGTGCAAGATTGTTAGTAGGATCTACATAGCTATATACGGGCTCAGTATCCTAATGTTTTCATTACTTTTTATTTTTATGATGAATACTATAATTATAGTAAAGAAATGTGGAACAAGGGTTTTCCTTATAATATCATTAAATATTTATTGATATATTTTTGGATTCAGGCAATGAGACTCCATGCGATTCCAAGGCCCGATGTGTCCAAATTTAAATTTAAAATGTAAGAAAAATATTTTATATTTCACATGAATATTTTCATAATGAAATTTTTATAACTCTTTAGAACATGATAATATCATAAATTTATGGCATGGATAAGTCCATAATTCATTTTTTATCCTTTGTGTGCTTAAAAATAGTTCGGTGCTAGGGGTTTGGATATCCCACTTGTTAGCTCTATGTTCATATTTAAATGATTAATTTAATAAAGTTAATTAAATAAAATAATTTTTATTCCCTATAATAATACCATTATGGAAGTCTTCCAAGGTTTATATTCACCACTCTGGGACCATCAAGATCTTCCCCTCTTCTCCATCCATCTGAAGAACCACATGGGATACTTAATATTGGAGTAGATCAGAGCAATGAAAATTCCATGAATTCCTTAAATCATTAATGAGTGTTTTATTCAACATATTACTATCTTATATCTGTTTGGGACTCATAAATATATCTATTACACCTTTTTAATTAAATTTATTACAAAGAAAAATCCCATATTTTATCTATTACAATTTTGGTCTTCACATGCACCAATTTATAAGTTTAATTGATTATTTCCTTTGGCTTTCTGACCATAGAGATACGCATTATTGATCTCGGGAATAGAGGCCCTCTCAATAATAAAAATTAATTTTTTTGTTTGTCTTCCATTAATTACAAAAACTGCATTTCCAATAGTACCCAATGCTTCTAGATCGATAGTGTAGCACAGTAATGAGACTGATCAGACCCTAATATACATTGTGGAATCACATATGATGGAAAAATCCAGAAATGAATTGTTTTTATGAATAGATTATGGATCATGGGTGATTTATTTGTATATTCGCAGAATGAAATGTTGATCTTGGACCAATGGGAGGTGTTTAATGAAATAAAGGATTGTGCATATGAAATCAGGATCTATTTTTTAGGAAACGATATATTGGATCAACAAAATGAGTTCTTTAACATATATTTTCAGAGGTGTGGATGAATTATACAATGAAACAGAGGATATATATAGAATCACAGAAACTTGTCTAACAATCATCAAAGAAGCATGAATATATTTCATGTATTGTGATGACCACAAATTGTGTAGCCCCTATGCTATCGTGGATTGGGATTTTTGAATTTTTTAGGATATCATGCTATGTAGGATCCCTACATGTCATGTACAGCTTCCCCGAATTGATGAGTTATGTTGTGGTGCATGTAGAATAGAACCTTCCATGATCCCGAGTACATGGGCATGACCAATGAAATCGGTTGAACCTTGTGTGAATAGGATTGTTGTGTACAAAAGTACATGGACAGTTAAGGGAATAAACTGACATGACCCGGAATTAAGACGAGACCCCAAATGTTATGGGAATACTATGTAGATCCCACCACATGCTAGGAATCCCTATATAGTTGGAAATCTCTGTACCTCTAAGAACACGACCAGATGATTGAGTGAGTCAACACATCATCTAGGTCCCCTCACATGCTTGGTATCTTTTGGCTCCATTTGAGGAAACATCAGTCATCTGTGTATCCTTAGTTTGAACATGTATTTTGGGCCATGGGTAGATTAGCCATTGCGTTTTTAGAAATACTAAGTGATGGTTCCCTCTATTGTGGCTTTTGAGATATAATGTAAAACGTTACAGGAAAAAACTTATATAGGTGACTCCTTGCGATGGAAGTCATCAATAAGAGGATCATGAGGGACACTAAAGTGGAACACTCATCTTCTTGGGTCTAGTTCATCTTATTACATAGTGTAACCCCCTATCACACCATGGAGTAGAACCTTTGTTACTAGAGTGGAACATCCCCCCCCCCCCCGAACATCCAGGTTGTTGGTCCTTGACATAGAGAGTGGAACTCCCTTCATATTATCAAAAAATCCATAACATACAGACTAGAACCCCATATCATATTGGGAGTTAGTACTCATGACACTAGAATGAATATCCAATTAGATTGGATGATAGTCCCCTATGTATACATATAATGTAGAACCCCATATAGAAAATGATGTGGGTCCTTATGACATGAGAGTGGAATCCCCCCATCAGTCATAGTTTGATTCCTCTATAGAATTATAAATATGAGACCCCCTAGATTCCATAGTTTGTAAGTCCTCTGTATTGAGATTGCACCCCATTGGATTTGTGGCACATAAGAGAGGCATGAAACATCACATAATTAAATATGAACATACAGAAAAGAAGTTTTGAATCATTGATGAATATTTGTAATTGTTGGGGACCTATTTTCTTGTGATGAGATATGTTATGGAGATACTCTTTACCTCTTGTTTGGGATTTTTTTTGACTTAGAAAATGTATATATATATTTCAATATCTGTCTCCATACCTTTGGATTCAGTTATTATCCTAACATGGGTTGAAATGGTGTTTGTTATATGCCACATGATTTATGTAATTAGATACTATTTGTTGGATGAGGTTACCCTCACACTAGAGGTTGAAAATTCTCGTTGTGTAGTATATCAACACACTGTGTTTAGCCCCTTCAGTTTGGATGTGGTTACATATTCTCTTGAATTAGTTGAGATGAATCTTTTTTACTAACTAATATAATTATATACATATTTTATCTCTTATTTACCCACAATATCATTTTTGGGAATTTTACTAGGTGTTTATATACACACCCCTACATAGGCTTTTACAACAATTTTCATGCCTTTTTTAGATGGAATATCTGTCTTCGGTTACTTTAGTGAAGATTAGGTTTTTCCCGGTACTTTAGACCTTGTGTGGTGGTCAAATCTTGGAAAACAAGATACGTGTTCTCTTATAATAATAATTTCTATTTTTGTCTTGTTGGGACATCATTCTGATTTAGAGTGTATATTTCCTCTTTTCATTTTAGTTTGCACTACTATACTCCTGTACAATCTTGAGGTTTTACTTTTAATATTGTTACCATATTATTTTTCAACATTTAAAAACTATTAATATCCACTTATGAATTGAGATAGATATTTTTTTGTGTATTGGTACTTTTTCAAAGGCCTCCATATCCTAGTTATTCCTTTGACAGTAGTCTACATCCCCGGACCAATAGAGGCAGCCTTGGGGAAATTATGTCGCATGCCCTGGTTATGGTCTGTCTGTGACATTCTAACATACAGAATACATTGGGGGATTTCACATAACAATCCTTTAATAGTTTTTAATGGAACTATCCATATTAATAAACAATTCCCCATAATAAGAACATAATCACAAAACATGAATACATACATCATAAAAACATTACTTGAGGAGATTCATTACCTTTGAATGAATTCTGTACACATGAAAAAGAAAAAAATTGAAAAACGACATGAAAAATTGTAATTGACTCTACAAAGAATAATTTCCTCATGAATGGGTGAATATTTGGTCATTTTTTATGAGGTTAAACAACATTTATTTTGTATTTCATAAAAAAGACATTAAAGAATATTATTTAAGAATTTCCCTTTACATATTTCTAAAAGTATTCATTTACATGAAGTTAATGATTTGGATAAAAATTCCAATTCATTAATTATTTAATTACGAAATTATTCCACATATTATTTTTTATTATAATTTTATTTAGATAATTTTTGAACATCTTGATGTGTTAAAAAGTTCAAAATAACTATATTAGAATCATTTGTTTCATGTTTTCAAGGATGGTTAACTTGTGTATATTTATATATATTATTATCAAATAAGAATAATACTACAGAGGTGGGATTATATGGTGTTCATGCACCTAAAAAATAATAAATGGTCCCATATATCATTTTTAAATATGACTTGAAGATGACCCATTTGATGAATCTTTAATGTAATTTGTTTAGTTTATATTGATAGATATTTCGACCATCACGAATTGGATTGATTTTATTTAATATCATGTCAATATTGTAGTTCTATAAAATGATAAAACATGTAATATTGTTACTAAAATCTTATTTAAAAATATTTTTTTATGACCAACCTTGAAGGCATTAATAGAAAATGAAATTTCATTATACATGGATATAGTTATCATCTGTAATTTTGACAATGGTTTTGTTTCAATGAACAAGAGGCTAGGAGAAAAAGTATGGAAGGAAAATATTATTTTATAAATTTAAAATTTCATTATATTTATGATACTAGAGTTATTATTCAAATTTGGGTGAATTTTTTGCAGAGGTTGAAGTATAATTTAAATTAACATAGGGGTTTATGAAAGATTCCTATTGAAAATCACCTCTTTAAAATATAACTTGTGGAATTTGGTTTTGGACTTTAGTGATATAACAACCTCTATAATTTAAAAAGGGAAGAGGATAGGATAATTTTTCATAGTATGACCATTCTATAAGGATCATGCTAGAAAAATTAAGCAATATAAGGGGTGACATTTTATAATTGAGTTAATGGGAACTTTACGAATTTCTCAAAACATTAAAACATAATATGAATATTTTTGACAAAAATAAAACCAAATATCTCAGAAATGCACATGGGAAGACATTTTGGACCATATTATATCCCCTAGGGAATTATTCAATATTTTTATGATTTATAATAATTTAATAAAATATTATACACATGAAATATCATTATTCGAAAATTTAATATTATTCAATCTATGACATTAATAACTCCAAATAGAAGAGTCAAAATAATTCCATTTATTTTATTTTATATGAGATATATCATATTTTTCTATATATTTTTTGGATCACCAGGAATATCTCAAAATATATTTAGTTTAACTATATTAATATCATATATTTTATTAATCCACTAATTTAATAATTATTGTATCGTAATTGTGTAAGATTTTATGGTCATTATTCCTTAAAAATAAAAAAATAAATTACCATGATGAATTTAAATCTATTAGATATCTATTTACTATTTATAGTTGAAAACATATTCTACTTAACCACATATTAATATTTTATTTATCAAAAAATAACATTATGTCATTTTGACAATTTATTTGATTTATATAATATCTAATTCATTTTAATTGAAAATATACAATTAAATAATTAAATTCTCAAACATAGTCATTAAGGGTTTTAATATATATAATACAATAAGAATTTAGACGAAAAAATATGGCCATATCATCTACTTTTAATCACGATTAACATGTTTTACCCATTAATGAGGTAATGAAGATTACCAAATTCACTACTCATATTGAACAAAAATAAAATGGGCTTAATTAAATAAATTAAGATCTTAATTCTAAATATCGAATTTTTTTTATCACATTTATAAAATAGAATTTTCATAATTTATTTCAATGTTAAACAAGAAAAATTTAATGATAAATATTTTTTCAGAAAAACACCCTTTTTGTAAATATAACATGCCTTCATAATAACTAGAAGAAGAAAATCCATTTCAAAAAAAAATATTTATTATTTTCATTTGAATTTTACTTGTAAAATTTAAAAAATAAAATATAATAATTTTATAATAAAAATAAAATATGTTTTAAAAAATCATAATTTTACAATATTCACTAAAAAATCCATATTTTTATACAATTTAATAAAATTCTTTCAATATTTTTCTATATTCTGATTTCAATAATAGAAATTTTTTTCAAAATAAAACTAAAAATTTTAAAATAAGATATTATTATAATAAATCAAATTCATTTCACATTTTAATAATTACAAAACATTTTTATTATGAATTTAAATATTTAATTAAATAATGATATGAAATTATTATATAAGTAGCTATGTTGTTACATTATCTAAAATAGAAATTTCATCTTTGAAATTTTACTCACTTATTAAACAAGTGAGGATACCATTCCCTCGTAGCATTTTTATATTCTCATGTTTCTTCATTGACTATATGGTTTCCCCACAAAAGACATAACTTCATTATTTACTTTTTTAAAAAACACATTCTCTACAAGAAAAATAATCTGAATTTTCTTTTCCCCATAGGAAATGTTATGTTCAAGTTGAACTACATTGTGGCTCAAAACTTCAGATGAATCATGAACATATTTCGTTAACAAAAAAACATGAAATAAATTGTGTCCCTCAGATAAACATATAGGTAAGAACACTTGGTAAAAACAAATACAAATTACTCTAGGATTTAATATGAACTAATGAATCATGAACAGATATTTCCCTTCACACCAAAATTCAAAACCCATTTCCATGGAAAGATTTTATGGAAAACATGATCACCAAAATCGAATGAATGGATTTTCCTCCTATTATTTGAATAGGTTTTCATCAACATATATGTTGTCCTCATATATTCTTGTAATATATTATATTTCTTAGAAACCTCAATTATGTAGGGCCTATCCAACATCATTTCACCTAATTCATCGCAAATATCTTGAGTTTGACACTTATTTCCTTATATTTCTTCAAAAGATTCCATCTGTATACTTGAATGAAAAATTTAATTATAAGAAAACAAAAATAAAAAATATAGATCCTGAATTCATAGGTAATAAACTGAATTTTTTTGATACATACCCTCCAAGTTAAATTGTTTGTTTAGTTTTCCCGTCAAAATTAGGATGAAAAGAAGTGGTGAAATTTAATTCAATACATACCAACTTCTCAAGTCCATTCGAAAAATTTAATGTTAACCTATTATCATGGTATGAAACAATAGGGAGATGAAATCCATGTAACATAACTATATAGATGATGTAAAATCCATTTTACCTTAAGAAGTTTTTCAGAACCCGACTATGAAATCCATTGATATATTTTCCAATGTACAATATAGAATTTGTAATTGGAATTCAAATTTAAACAAAGGATATTTCAAACATTCCATGGTATTGTCAGTAATATCTCTTTTCATTCCATCATGTTAGTGATACTTCTATAGATCTATTTATATCTTATATCATCTATGATGAATGGAAAATATTTCTCTATGATATTCAAATAATTATATCCTATTCATGTGGTAATCTCAAATCCCACATAATAACAATAAAATCATAAGACATATACTTTATTAGTATTAAATTCATGAAAATTACTCTTCCTAATAAATTCTACATTTTCTATTATAGATGATATGCCTTTTGATTTTTCATAATTCAATCAGATAGAGACGATTATACTAACAACTGAAAAATAGATAAAATTCCATTATCCTTAATATCGAAGAAAAAACATTTCAATTCATTAATCAAATGGTCATGTTCTGCACATAAAATATCTAATGATGTATAATATTTTTACCTAATAAAATCCACCACTTTATTTTCTTTTCCAATATGGTAATTGATAACACAATCATAATCTTTTATCATTTCAATCTATCATCTCTATCTCACGTTTAATTCCTTCCGAGGGAATATATACTTCATTCATTTATTTTGAGTATATATTTATCAACTTGAGTCACAGAGATGATGCATCCTATTATTTAAAGAAAAACTTGGAACATCTATTTTTGGGTCATGTTTATGGTAGTTTAACTCAGCATCTATCACTTTTCATGATACATAAGAAATTTCCTAATGATTCTTCCTCAGAATGAAGCCTCGTCTCTTAAAGGAATCGTCATTATAGATGATGAAGACCCTATTTCTTGAGGGTAGGTCTAAAATTGATAATTTTCTAATTAAATTTTTCATTCATGAAGAAAACAATCACATTATTTTCTCAAGATAAATTTAACTCATTTTTCAATTAACTTAGTTATTGGGAAAGATATTCATTCAATGTTTTTAACAAACCACTAGTAATATCCTTTTAATCCAAGAAAAAAATCACATTTCTTCTATATTTGTAGGTATTTTCCATTCATCAACCCCTTTTTTCACAAGATCATCATTTATCCCATTATTATTTAAAATTATTGCAAGGAATTAAATCTCTTTCCACAAAAAGAATTAATTTCCCATAAAACTTGTTTTCATTAAGGGATTTCCAAAAAAAATATGTAAATATTGTTCATGATTCTTATATAAAGTAAAATAAACAATAATATCATTAATAAAGAAACCTTTATCATATCCAGATAATCATGAATTACCCTATTAATGATATATTAAAATATAGTATGATACTTTGTCATACCAAAAGACATAACTAAAAACTCATAATGCCCATGTTTAGTCCAAAATTTGTTTTCAGAATTTTATCCTATGTCACCTATAAAATATGCTACCCTAACCAGAGATTAATATTTATAAAATTATTCCCTCCTTGAATCTGATCATAAAATCCTTCATATAAATAAAATGTTATTTTGCCTTTATATTGATGTTATTTATATATCAATAATCAAGGTTATGTGTCCTGGAACTATATTTTTGTTTAATAAACTATACTATTTCACCACATGGTGATGTTTTAAGAAGAATAAATCTTTTATACTGTAATAACTAAAGTAATGTTATTAGTTTCAAAAGTTCTTTGTGGGCCTCAAAATATGGGGGTTCTGAAATAGTTTTATCATCAACGACTAATTCACCAATAAAATAAACATATAAATTTGGATGGAAACCATGAAAATTGCCAAGAAAACCTTCCAAGTATTCCTTCTCCATAGGCACATCATTAATATGAAAATTTCTCTTATCTTCAATAATATATGAATGATAACATTAAATTATATTTTTTTATAGTTTCTCAGCATCTAAATATTTTATCAATTGTATGATATCATTATTGAATAAAAATGGTGAATCTTTATGAAAAAAATATTTGGAAGTTTTATAATTCAAAGTGTGGTTAAAAAATAATGTCCACACACAATATAACATCCAAATATAACATGTAAAATACAAAAAGTTTTTCATGTACTATACATCGACATAAAACAATAAGAAGATTATTATAATTTATTTTTAATTTTATAAGTCCCCATGCTGTTTTCGCCATAAATTCCAGTTTTGTTTCTTGAGCTGTAATTTTTAATTTAAAACATTTCATATATAATTATATATATGAATGATTGTGTAGAGCCTAAATCGCATAACACATTACACTAATTTTAAAAAATAATGAATTTATGTGATATCACTTCATTTGATGGCCCAACATCTGCTGATGCTGTTTCAATGTTTTACACCACATCATTTTTATTGTATTCTATCTACTTCGCATCATTTTGGTCATTATTTAAGATAATATGTGCATAATTTTCCATGTCACCACATTAAAATCACTTTACATCTAACATATCTAAATTAAACATAACAACACTAAGATATTTATCATTGTAATGATAGAACATATGGGTGAACATGTCACATAAAATGTACATCCCAATTTAGATAAGGAATTACCTGGGGTTCTTTTTACCACTCAATCCACAGACTAGGAACTTGATTTTAATAACATCATATTTATTTTACTCTTCTTACCCATTCCTTTCCATCTAGAAATTTTCACCTATATACTATCATAAAATAAATGATCATCATAAAAATCCATTTCTACCATATAATAATACTATAAATGTTTCTTAAGATTATTTAATTCTTGGTAAACAATTTCCCTTATATATATTTCCATTAGTCCTGAGAATAAATTTTTGAATTTATTATTAGGATCCCTGATAAAATTTGGACCGTACCATGCTAATTATGTGATGTTTTATTTAAACAAGACCACAAAATATATCCCCATTTGATTCATTTAAAAGAACATATTTTCTACCATATGTTAACCTTTTTTTGGATAATTTTTTTCAAGGAAGTGAGTTTTAAATTCATTCCATTCAAAGGCATCAATATATTCTCTTTCTCTGTTATTCTTGACCATTTCATAACCCATGGTCGACTTCACCATCAAAATTAAAAATATCTATACTGACATTTTTATTATTTGAGAACCAATGACATCAAATATATTTTCAAAGGATTTAATCTACCCATTAGGTATTACTAGGTTACAAGATCTACTAAAATTATGTGGGTGTTTCATCATAAAATGTACCATTATCATCATGTTTTATATTAGTAGGCCTGGAAGCACTGTAACATGGATTCAATCAAAGGTTGTGGCTTGTGTAAACTGATCCTTTAATTCAGAAAATGATTCAATTAAATTTCCAATAATCTAAGGATTCTATTTGGAATGACACCTTCTTCCTGATTCCTTCAAACCACAGTTTCCATGTTTTCTCAGTAGGAACACATTATATACATAATTTTTTTATATGAATAAACATATAAACCATAAAATTATATATAAACAAAAAACATTGTACAACCATTTAAAGTTATTCTATTAACATTATCCTAACCTATAAATTTATCTAAACCATCATTTTATACATCTTATAAGGACCTTACATAAACATTACTTGTTCTATAGTTTTTTAGTAGAATTCACTTTCATAAAATTTCAATGATCATTTCACATTCATGATTAATAGAACTAATTCATAAATCTTGTATAAAAAAAACATATATTAAAACAATTTTACATCA